>CM053746.1:24718661-24827612 GCA_028658305.1 Pachyuromys duprasi | reverse complement strand
CTGCTGGAGGGGGGCAACGGGGAGCGGGGGGATGCGAACCCGGCTCCCCCCACCATGATGAAGACAGAGCCTCGGGGGCCCGGGGGTCCCCTCCGGAGCGCCTCCCCGCACCGCAGCGCCTACGAAGCGGGCATCCAGGCGCTGAAGCCTCCGGATGCTCCCGGGCCCGACGAGGCACCCAAGGCGGCCCACCATAAGAAATATGGCTCCAACGTCCACCGTATCAAAAGTATGTTCCTGCAGATGGGCACCACCGCGGGGCCGCCGGGTGAGGCGGGCGGCGGCGGCGGCGGCGGCGGCGCAGGCATGGCCGAGGCCCCACGGGCGTCCGATCGCGGCGTGCGCCTGTCCCTGCCGCGGGCCAGCAGCCTGAACGAGAACGTGGACCACAGCGCCCTGCTCAAGCTGGGCACCAGCGTGTCGGAGCGCGTGAGCCGCTTCGACTCCAAGCCCGCGCCCTCGGCGCAGCCCGCTCCGCCGCCGCACCCGCCGTCCCGGCTGCAGGAGACGCGGAAGCTGTTCGAACGGAGCGTCCCCGCGGCCTCGGGCGGCGACAAGGAGGCCGCGGCGCGGCGGCTGCTGAGGCAGGAGCGCGCCGGCCTGCAGGACCGGAAGCTGGACGTCGTGGTGCGCTTTAACGGCAGCACCGAGGCGCTGGACAAGCTGGATGCTGACGCCGTGTCGCCGACGGTCAGCCAGCTCAGTGCGGTCTTCGAGAAAGCCGACTCGAGGACCGGCCTTCACCGTGCGGCCGGGCCCCCCCGGGCCGCGGGGGCGCCCCAGGTCAACTCGAAGCTGGTCAGTAAGCGCTCCCGGGTGTTCCAGCCACCGCCGCCGCCTCCCGCCCCGTCGGGGGATGCCGCGACCGAGAAGGAGCGTGGTCCCGGGGGGCAGCCACCCCCACAACACCGAGTGGCCCCTGCCCGGCCGCCACCTAAGCCGCGGGAGGTGCGCAAGATCAAGCCGGTGGAGGTTGAGGAAAGTGGGGAGTCTGAGGCCGAGTCGGCTCCCGGGGAAGTGATCCAGGCCGAGGTAACCGTCCATGCAGCCTTGGAGAATGGCAGTACCTCGGCCACCACAGCCAGCCCTGCACCCGAGGAGCCCAAGGCCGAAGCAGTCCCTGAGGAGGAGGCGGTGTCAGTATCGACGCCAGAGAGGGGGGTGGACAATGGCCGGGCCCCGGACGTGGCACCTGAGGAGGTGGATGAGTCCAAGAAGGAGGACTTTTCGGAAGCGGACTTGGTGGATGTGAGCGCTTACAGTGGACTCGGGGAGGACTCTGGGGGTAGTGCCCTGGAGGAGGACGATGAAGAAGATGAGGAGGACGGTGAGCCTCCCTACGAGCCAGAGTCAGGGTGTGTGGAGATTCCTGGGCTCTCAGAGGAAGAGGACCCAGCCCCGAGCCGAAAGATCCATTTCAGCACCGCACCGATCCAAGTGAGTGAGCTCCCCTCCCCACCCCCTCGGGCCCCCCGTGTTGCGCCTGCCACGTGCTAGTGGTCGCCCCCGCCCAAACATCCGTGTTTGGCAGGCTGAGTCAGCCCCTGCCACCCAGCCGGGTTCCCAGAAGTTCCCACAATGAGGGAGGCGTGGGGAACTTCCAGCTGTTTATCAGAGTGGGAAGGTTTTCAGGTCTGTGATTGTGAAGGTTGGCCTGCTGCGACCTGCCCTCAGGTTCCTAGCCCCTTCCAGCATCCCTCCCTGTCCCACGCCTACTCTGGGACACCTGCTCTCTCTTCCTCCCCCAAACGTTCTTTCTTCCAGAGGCTGCCAGAGGCTGGGAGTTGGCGGGCCTGAAGGGGTATGGGACATGTCCTCAGGGATACTGTGCCTACACATGCCCTACTGTCAGGAAGAGAAAGGTGGGGAGCTTAGGGACTCAGTCCTGGCACTCCATGTGTGAGGCTGCCTCTGTCTGGGGAGAGAGAGGAGAGCTAGGGACTTGCTAAAGCAAAGATACAGAGGGCTGCAGCCCTTCCTCCCCGTCAGTACCCCCACCCCAACTTTGCAGAAGTGAAAGAAGGAAGGAGACTGTGAGGATGAGCTGGGCCGAGGCCATGTGTCTGGGTTGGGGAAGACTCTACCTTAGGATCTGTGCTGGGCCAGCTTCCCATATCCAGGGTTGCACAGGAAAGAGGCAACTTATGTGGCCCTTGAAGGAGTAGGCCTTCTGCAGGCCCCACAGGAAGAGGGCAGTGGGTCTGGAAGTTCCTCTAAGACTCCTGCCAGACTTAATATGCCTATAGCCTTGGGAGTTCCTCCCCTTTCTATAGTCTCTGGGTACTTTAAAAGAGGATGCGGGGTTGCTTTTGGGGCTTTCAGGACCCCCTTGGTTTGTGAACTGTGCCAGTCAGTGCTTTGAGATCTTCTGAGTACTGGTGGTTGAGAAAAGATGTACCCTGGGGAGAATTAAGATCAGGAGACCACTCCCATTTCCCACTGCCCTGTGAGCTCAGTTGGCACATGGAGCTTTGATGGTCTTTTATTCCCAACCCTTGCTCTGCTGTGCCTAACACCTGGCCTGGCCCAGTGGTTGTAGAAAGCACCAAGGACTTTCCCTGGCCTGGATCCTGTCCCTCTTTGCCCTCCCCAGCCAAACCCCATGTGTTTGCTTGTGGTTTCCATAGCTACTCCTGCACACCAAACCTACCCAACTTTCTCTCACCCTCCGCCTTCTCCCTTCTCCCAGGCAAGCAGAGGTCTAAAAGGTTAAGGGTGGCCAACCCCTCCCCTCCTCTCTCTGCCTGGGGTTTTGGAAGACTCCTGCATGCCCTGTTCCCTGTAAAGACAGTGGGATCCAGGAAGGAGTGAGGCTGCTGGGAGGGTGTCAGAGGCAGCCACCCCAACCCAATGGGATTTTTGAGCAGCCCCATGCCCTCAGAGAGCTAGGGAGTGTGGTCTGGGCCTCTGTCTATATCTGATGCCTTACCCTGATTTTTTGGTAAAAAATAGCACATGATGTGGAGCAGGGCTTCAGACTCCCTGGTGACTCTGAGGCAAGCTGGCCACTGGCATGAGAGCCAGGGCAGTGCGGAGGCTCCCAGTGTCTGACTTTTGGCCTTCCTGGGGCCTTTCTCCTCCCCACCCTGGCCTAGTGCCGCAGGCTCTTGTCCACCACTGCTGCACTGATTCTGAAGCCAGAGTTTTCTGCCCCCACTGGCCCAATTGTCAGCATTAGGGAGGTGGAGGTGTCTGTTCAGGACAGAATACAGTTCCAGGCTGTCGGCTGAGGAGATAGCTGAGCGCAGGGCCTTCTGATAGGAGTGACTGGTGGTCCAAGGCCTCTGAGCCTGAGACCTGCCTGGGATTCTCGCAAGGGGCAGGATGCAAAGGTGAACAGGTCATAGGCAGAAGACAAGGCTCAAATCAGGCCCAAGGGGTGTTTTGGGAGTCAAAGTGGAGTGTGTGTGATCGGAAGTGGGAACGGGTTGCTTGACTAGGAGAGGGCTTAGGAAGTGGGGCAAGGTCAATTTGCTGATCCAAGCATATGCCGCTGGCCCCAAAGCTTGGGGCACCTTTGCAATGGGGACTAAGTCACCAGTGACCCACCTACTACAGCCCATCTTGCATCTAATGCCACCCTGCCCTACTACTAGCTAACCAACCTCTTGCAACCTTAGTGGATTATATGTGGAATCCAGCTGGCCAGATGTTGGAGAACAGTCTACTGGCCACTGCCCAGTAGCTGGCAGAGTATTAAGGGCCTGATCCTGAATGTCTGATACTGTAGGGTTAAGGGCATTGAGCCCGGTGAACACAGAAACCCCAGCTGTGCTTCCGGCTGGTCCTGTAAAAAGTCCTCTCCACCTCCCACCAGGGCAGCATACCACTGTGCTGGGCCCGGAGGTTTGGCATGACACTCAGCAAGCACCAACAAAAGCTGGCACACAGGATACTGCCCACCAGGGATATAAGCCTGTGCCTGGAGCAGAGGAGGCCTGGCATGGCTCTTGCTAGAGACAGTATCTTCCTTTGGTTCCTTCTGGCCCATCCAGCTGACAGAGCTGTCTCTCCCCCTCCTCCTGTGACTTGACTTCAAGTGATGCCAACCTGTCACAGTAGTAAAGCCAAAAGGAATGAATGAATGAATGAATGAATGAAGTAATGAATGAATGAAAAAGCCATGGTTTCTCAAATGATGCTCATTAAATACCTTGCAGACATCCTTCCTGGGTCCAGCATCAGGTACCCACAAAGCCCTGTCTCCTCTTCACTGGTCCTATGAAGAGGTCAGAATTAGACAGCTAGAAGGACAGAGACAGCAGAGGGGAACAGGGGATACTGCACTCAAGGGCAGAGAAACTGCCACTACCCATGATCCTTGGTCCCTTTAGGGCACTAGTCTTGGAACCTATGCCTGGTGCCTGTGGGTAGGGGTATCGTTCTTTAGAGTCACAGTTCTGGCATGTGGGAGGGCCACAGGGGCTTTCTCCCAGACTCCTACTACCTGAGGCCTGTCTAGGAGTTAACAGCCTTCCCTTCTCTGTGGCAGTAGGGGGATCCCCTCTGCTTCATCTCTGTGGCCCATGTACTTGAGCAGCTGGGCAGGGAAGGGTCCTGGTGCCTCTGCCTCTTTCCTCCTTCCTTCCTCCTCCCATCCCCCTCCCCATCTGGCATCCTCCAGTGTTTTCCCATCCTTCCTCCCCTCCTCTTCCTGTCTTCTGCTCAGCCTGTTCTCCTCTGTGTATGGCTGCGTCTTTGTGTCCACCCTCAGCTGTTTGGCTCTTAGATCTTGTCCCTTTCTTTTTCTCTATCCCGGTACTGGGAATTCCCAGACCGTGCAGTCTTCGCCAGGAGTGTCCACCCAGTCCTACACAGACTTGACTGTATGGAATGGATCTTTTGCTTTCTTGCTCCTGGGCTCTAGAACTAGGAAGCCATTTGGCTGAAAGCTAGATTCCTTGAGAGATTGGTGGAAGAGATGGGCCTCTGGCGGGAAGGACACAGGGCCTCAGGCGACCCAGTTGGTCCAAGGGCTTCCTCTCGCCAGCTGTGCCCTTGCCCTCCTCCTGGCCCCTGAGAGCTGCTTCTCCCCAGGTGTTTAGCACCTACTCCAACGAGGACTATGACCGGCGCAATGAAGACGTGGACCCCATGGCGGCCTCTGCGGAGTATGAGCTGGAGAAGCGTGTGGAGAGGTTGGAGCTGTTTCCTGTGGAGCTGGAGAAGGGTGAGGAGCACACTGGGCTCTTCTGTGGGGCTGGCCTCTGCTCAGCCACCCTTGTGGGTACCCACGTGCTGGACTTCCTGACTCCAGCCCCTACTCGCCTTTCTTGGCATTCCTTGTCAGAACCCACAGCCACTGGTGTCTCCAGTGTATTGCCAAGGAATGATATGTAGTGGATACATCTCCTAAGTACTGTGTCTGTGGTCCTAGGCTCTGAGGGAAGCACAGGGGGCAGGTAAAAGTAGGCTCCCGGGGAGATGGTTCCGCTACCTTCAGCCTTATGTGCCATCCTATGATCTGGGAGGGAAGAGCGGCTGCATTTGATGGGGCCTTGCCACGCTAAAAGGTCCTCAAGGGAGTGATGCCTTAGCTGAGCTCTAAAGAGGAGCCATATGGAAAGTGTGAGGTCAAACAGAGGGCTACATCCAGCACAAGATCAATGTGTGACCAAGGGTAGTGTGGACTATGGTGAGAGCATGGTCGTCTCTGAGAGGGACTGGGAATATCGTAGGGACTGGGAATATCGTACGGACTGGGAGAGCTAGTCTAGAAAAATTGCAGTGGATGGGACATGGTGGCAGATCCTTTGCAGAGGCAGGTGGATCTCTGAGTTCTAGGCCAGACTGGTCTACAGAGCGAGTTCCAGGACAGCCAGGACTACACAGAGAAACCTTATTGGGGGAGGCAAGAGAAAGAAAAAGAAAGGGAGAAAGGTAAAGGAAGATCATAGTGGTGTGAGTCCAGGAAGGAGTCATGGGGGAATGGACTCCTGTAGCAGGATCCGAAGTAGTGGAGTGAAAGTGGACACACTAGGCAGGAACAATCAACTGTGCCTGGTGCTTACTTGACTTAGGGGGGGCCCAGAACTGGGAGAGAGGAATCTGGATACTTCGTGACCTCTGGTGGATAGGGGCGCCTGTCCTCAGGGAGTGTTCATGGGGAAGGCCATGTGTTTGGATGTTGGAGGTCCGTGGGACAGGAAGGGCAGGTGTAGGTAGACAGTGCGTATCCATGTTTGGTCAGTGAAGCTCTGGGCATAGATGGGACTAATTGAAGAGAGACCAAAAGGCTTTGGGCTAGGTCCTGGCTCAGTCACCATCCCAACTACACACCCTTATCTCTATACACAATAGTCTACCACACCCCAGCCTCCCTCACACACCCTGCTGCTGCCTGTGTGCTTATTGGATAGGGCAAAGGGCAGGAATAACCCATCTGAGTTAGCCTGGCAAAAGGGAGGTGGGTAGAACCATGGTTCTTTCCCTATTATGGGATGACTCCTAAGCTTGAGGACTTACTCCTGAAAGGAAGATGTCCTTGGAGTGGGTATAGGATAGAGGATCCCTGCCAACCATGGCTTCTCCCCTTCTACCTTACAGACTCTGAGGGCCTGGGCATCAGCATCATTGGCATGGGGGCCGGAGCCGACATGGGCCTGGAGAAGCTGGGCATCTTCGTCAAGACTGTGACTGAGGGTGGTGCAGCCCATCGGGATGGCAGGTACCGCTCGCACTTCGCTCTCTTCCCCAAATCTCTTTTATCAGACATCACTCGGTGTGGGGCTGGGAGGCCTGTGTGTGTTCTGTGTATCTTTGGATGTTCAAGGAGCACTGCTGTGCAGGTGCTGTGCCAGGCTTTGGGGTGACAGCCGTGAACAGATGGGAACCCTCCCCAGGACCCCACACATTCTCTGCTGGGGGGGGGAGGGGTGTGAAGCTAGGCTGTACCTAGCACGGTGCGTACTGGCCTAGGGTGTGCGTTGGCTCTGATAGGAAGAACACGGGCTGCGTGTCTGGAATAAGGCTTCACATTTCTTTCCCTCAACAAATACGCAGGGCCTGACTCTCATTGGGTTGGTGCCAGGCCCTGGCAGTCAGTGTAGAGGGCATTGCCGTCAGAAAACAAGCAGTGTATTAAAAGTAGACAGATACCAGATGGAACAAAGAAACTGGCTAAATGGAGAAGACTATATGAAGGCACAAAGTAAGAAGGCCTGGCCACTCTGATGGGTGGGCGTCTTGGAGGAAGTAATATTAAAAATGAGAGCTGAAGGCCAAGCAGGAACTACAAGGCCAAGTGAAAAGCCAGGTGTAGTAGTGCGTGCCTTTAACCCCAGCACTTGGGAGGCAGAGGCAGAGGCAGGTGGATCTCTGAGTTCCAGGCCAGCCTGATCTACATAATGAGTTCCAGGACAGCCAAGACTACACAGTGAGATCCTGTTTTGACAAAACAAAATAGATAAATAAAGATAAAAGTTTCTTTGTGAACCTAGGGCCTCATGCATTCAAGGCCAGCACTCTACCAACTGAGGTACATCCCCCAGCCTGAGTGGAAGGGTTTCTAAGTCTGGGAACCAACGGCAGGAATGGAGAATGCAGGGATCCAGGTCTGGGTAGGATCAGGCTAGTTATGGCCGTGTTCTGGAGCTGAGGTTGCTCATTGTATGTGCATAGGTATTTGGCCAGAGGACTGGGCTTCCGTACCCCAGAAGGATCTTGAAGGGCACTACAGCTCTGGCATCCATGCCCTTCTCTGCCAGAGTTTCTGTTGTGTTACAGGGGGAGGAAGTGAGAAGCATAAGGCTTTCCCTCAGGAAAGCTGTGAAGGGTTGCCACCCACACGCCCTCCATGTGACAGAGATGAGTGGTGAGGGCTGGGTTACTAGTAGGGTCATGTTGTTAGAGGCATGGGTGCCCAATTCAGAGGGCTTTTGCCTGCTGTGGCGTGGGTGGCAGGAGAGCAACAGGAACAGAAAGAATGGCATCCTTTCTGGCGCTTCCTTCCCTCCCTTTGCGGAGCTTGGCCGCTGTCGCCTGTTTGCTAGTAAAGCCGGTGTGTGTATGCATCATGGGCTAGTGCCCACGTGAAAATGTGCACTATAAGGGAGAAAAACTTTACATCAGGCATTCTCTCCATTTCCACTTGAAGCTCTGAGAAGCTCAAAACCTCCCAGGAAGTGGAAGTGGAGGAAGAAGGTGTTCAAGTCTTCCCCCATCTTCTGCATCCCCTCACAGGCTAAGCTGCCACTCCATCTTCCTCTTTGTGAGGGGCCAGCTGGATGGTGTTGGAGTGTGCAACTCTGTGGGTGTGGATTGGTGTGTGAGCGTGAGAGGGGCATGTTTGGGTCTCGGGCATTTGGGAGGAGATTGGGATGGTGGCGCATGTCACATGTAGAAATGAGTTCTGTGGATGGCACATCACCCTGTTGAGTGTGACTGAAGAAACAAGATTGTTACAGAAAGTATGCCTGCCACCTTTCCCGGTCCTGGATAACTGCATCTGTATTGCCTGGCTCTCTCTGTTCTCGCATATTTTATCCTGGAACCTTGGGACTGAGCGTTGAGTTTCTGGTGGGAAGGGTCCACCTTTAACCCAGCTCCTGATCCTCTCATGACCCTCTAACAAATGTCCCTTTCCCTAGGATCCAAGTGAACGATCTCCTGGTAGAGGTGGATGGAACAAGCCTGGTGGGAGTGACCCAGAGCTTTGCAGCCTCTGTGCTCAGGAACACCAAGGGCCGAGTGCGGTGAGAGCCAAGGAAGGGAACAGGCAGGAAGCTAGTCCACTCAGGGCACCAGTTCCCTGCCTTGGGGAACTGTACCTACAGCCCCTGGCCTGCCTTCCCATCCCTTGATCCCTGGCTACTGCCCACCACTGGGACTCAGGCTTCCAGGCTCACGTGCCCCCATGTTCTCTCCTCTTGGCTCATTCCCCTTTCCTGCTTCTGTCTCTGCCTCACGTTTTGAAAAGCCAGGCTATGCAGAATGACTGCTAACCAAACTAGGCTCCCCCACCTAGAGGTTTATATTCCCCCTGGGCTACCCCATGTCCCGTTAGTAAAGCCGCTCCAGTGGGTTGAGTAGAAGTCTGTTGTGCACCTCTGGCAGGACACCTGGGGACCACTCCCTGCCCCATTTCTAGAGGGACTCTGCCCCCAGGAAAGGGTGCTGGAGAGAAGCAGGATGTGGGTGTGTGGTGGTGGGAGGAGGAGCTGGTGCCTGAAGTCCCACTGTTTCCTCTCCATGCTAATCTGCAGTTGCCATCATCCGCCCCTTCCTGACCAGGGGCTTGGCGCACACCCAAAGCACACCTCTGTGGCCTAGTCCCTGTCCCCTAGGATGGCTCATTTTGGCCACTCTGGTGCTTTTTTGTGTTATTTGGGAGGGGGTGATTGGTTTGTTTATTTGTTGTTTTGTTGTTGTTTTCTCTTTGGTGGGAAAAGCTCCTATACTAAGAGCCCCTGAGCTCATGTTCCCTGTAGCCTAGCCCAAAGTTTGGCTGACACCTCCTTTCCACACCTGGCCAGGAAGACCAGCAGGTCTTCCTGCCTCTTCTGGGAGGCAGCCCTGTGAGAGCCCCAGCTCCCCTATTCATTATTAACTCCACAGCCTCTGGACTCAGACTCTCAGTTCACCTCCCCTGGGAGGGCCTAGCTTTGCAGGGAGGGAACACCACAAGGACAGTGGCATTCCCAGCTTCAGACGGGCTGGGATGACGCCAGGATGACAGATGACTCTGGTGTCCCTGCAGGTTCATGATTGGCCGGGAGCGGCCTGGAGAACAGAGTGAAGTGGCCCAGCTAATTCAGCAGACCTTGGAGCAGGAAAGATGGCAGCGGGAGATGATGGAGCAGAGATACGCCCAGTATGGAGAGGATGATGAGGAGGTGGGGACATGAGTGCCCTCTGGTGGCCAGATGAAGCAGTGCCGTCCTTTGCCTCAACTACTTTTTCCAGGCCTGGTTAAAAACAAAACAAAAAAACTCAAACCCCAGGGGAGCTTATGGTCTGAGAGAGAAGCGGACCCCCTGCTTCAGAGAACCCCTGGCCAAATGGAGGACCCCCACGAGCTGTCTTGAGAGGGTCTCCCTGTAACTGGAAGGAAAACAGTTTCCTCTGAGTCCTTAGTCTGTGGGCAGGGCAGAAATCTAGAGAACTTGGGAGCGGGACAAGTCCTCAAGGAAACCCTGTTTCGGCGAAAACAGTACAGGAAGTTTCTTTAATCTTGCAGTGTGCCTAGCCTAGCCGTGGAGACTCCCCTGGCTAGCTCCCAGATCTGCATGAGCATACTGCTTGCTGCTGGTCTTAGGCCTGGCAACAGGGTTGCTGAGGGAGGTAGAATAGATGGATCCACATTGCCTGCGTCCCCCCACAGACAGGAGAGTATGCCACTGATGAGGATGAGGAACTGAGCCCCACGTTCCCAGGAGGTGAAATGGCCATCGAGGTGTTCGAGCTAGCGGAGAATGAGGATGCACTGTCCCCCGTGGAGATGGAACCTGAAAAGCTGGTGCACAAGTTCAAGGAGGTTGGAAGAGGGCCCCTGGGGTGGGTGGGTGAAGGCAGGTGGGTGGCCAGCCCTGGGAACTGAGTGCCACCCTGTGTCTGCAGCTCCAGATTAAGCATGCCGTCACTGAAGCGGAAATCCAGCAGCTGAAGCGAAAGGTGAGGGTGTGCATGTGGGTACATGTGGGTACATGTTGAAGAGCTGGGCTGAGGGCCGGAGGAAGGAGCCCTGCCTTCACACAGGCACCCCCACTCACCCCAACACATAGCATTCCACCATGGGCTACTGTGAGGCCAGGGATATCAGGATTAAGAGCCCGAGAGCTCTGGCCCATCTGTTCCCCTATTTATTCATTGGGTCTCCATCCCCTTGTGTGTAAGGCGTGGTATGAAAGCAGTGCCGGCATCATAAAGCTATGTAGGTAAGAAACCAAGGAGATGATACAGGGAAATCTGCAGCCTGGTACAGGGTCAGCACTCAGGCAGAAGTCAGAGTGTCAGCAATCCCGTGTTGATAAACCAAATCTCAGAACTCTTGGTGTCTGTGTTGATTTTTAACACACATCCATTCTGCACAGGCCTAGGGGTTAACATAGAGTTTTTTTGATTACCTAAAGTACACAGAAATGTACATAGTGACACATGCCAGTCTGAACCCACAGACCCATTCACCCAGACACCTACACACTCTGTCTGCACAGACACGCTTTTCAGATACCCATGATCAATGCTGCTAGGGGCATTGGGCTGGGTAGGTAGAGCCACTGTGCCCTGAGGTCACAGAAACACATGAACGTGACCGCCGTTCAGGCTGCCTGGCCTAGGAAGAGTGTCAGAGGATAAACACATTTCCACCTGGGCCAGCAGCACACGTGCTGGTGCCAACAGCGCCAGCTGGTGACACACACGGCTACTGTACGTGCATACCAGATGCACATTGGGTACCCACACACCCAGGCGTTGTAGACACACGGACTTCTATATATTGAAGGAGTCCCAGCTCCCACAGGGTTTCCGGGGTAGTAGGAGAGAGCGGTCTCCAGGGGCCATGAGGATACAATACAGCAGGCATGCGTGTGTTCTCTCCCACGTAGATGGAGGAGGGCAGGGGATGGAGGTCTGGGGCAGAGGAAAGAGTGTCTGGGTGGGAGCTTGCAGGTTGGCTTGGGGAAGAGGCCTGCCAGGGGATGGTAGCTGACCCTGTGGACAAAGGTGAGAGGCGGCTGGATGGTGGGGAAGCTTGAAATGGCATTGTGTAGACCTCACCCCCTAAGAACTGCAGCCTTGGTTCTACAGGCGTGGAGCTGAGACCCTTTGAATTTACTTGGAAGTTCACCACCTAGGAAATGGGAGGGCTGGAGGGTAAGAAGGACTCAGATATGGATAAAATCCATATCTGGATTAGAGGCCCAGGCAGAGTTTGTCAGGGTGAGTCAGAGTACAGGCCAAGGGTGGGAAGAAAGAGGAAGTGAGACTGCATTTTTGAGGGTGTTTTCGGGGCATGAAGCAGAGGGTGGGTCACAGGTGGTTTCAGGCTCAGCAAGCAAAGAGGCATTCAATTGACAGACACCTAAGGTAACTTCTCGGCAGCCAATGCCATTTCAGGCCGTTAGGAGCAAAAGCAGAGCTGATCCTTGTCCCTGTGTGTCTCAGTCTGCACACCATTGGCTCTTGTTGCTACCTGATAGGCTGTGTAGGAAAGAGGGTTACTGAACCCCTAGATCAGGAAGAACCCCATGCAGTTGTGAGGGCAGGGGATACTGCCCTCCTGAAGTCCCAGCAGAACTCTCCAGAAAGGGATACACAGCAGGTGTACAAGGGAGGGTTGATGGGGCATTCCTGGCAGAAGGAACAGTATTTGGAAAGGCCCTGTGGCAAGCCTGCCGGTCTGCATGCAGGCCTGAGTTATCTAGGCTTAGAAAGCATGAGGTGTTTGCAGCAAGTAAGATAGGACAACCAGGAACAGGAAACTGAATCCTGGGTCTGCTGAGACAGTGGCACCTTCCAGCGGGCAAGCAAGTCAGAAGAGCAGGCTTCAGAAGGGGGAGGGTCCTGTTTGGGTGTGGTGCCTGTGAAAGGCTGGGAAGTAGGGCTCAAAATTAGGTGCAAGGTCTGGCAGGAGCTCCTTGGGGCTCTACTCATAGAGGTGGTACGAGAGCTGACGCCCTGTCTTGAATGATAAGGAGAGAAGAATGCAGATTGAACTATTGGGAATACAGGACACATGGAAGCTAGAAAGGAGCTGGATTGTTCAAGAAGCAAACCAGGGCTTCGGAGGGTACAGAGCTAGTGGTGACTCTTCCGTATCTACCATATCACTACCCCTGAGGCATCTTCTGGATAAGGCAGAAGTTGCTAACGAGTGACTCATGGGTGCCTGCTTGCCACCCCCAACCCCCAGGGAGAACTCTAAGTCTGCCTCAGAGTTAGTAGTTGGGGGCCATTAGACTCCACAGGCTCAGGAATCCCTAGAGACTGTGGGCTTCAGGGCTCACTCCGGTCCCCTCCAACCCCGGGCTGCTCTTTCCTCACAGTTGCAGAGTCTGGAGCAGGAGAAAGGGCGCTGGCGGATGGAGAAGGCCCAGCTGCAGCAGAGCGTGGAGGAGAATAAGGAGCGCATGGAGAAGCTGGAGGGCTATTGGGGTGAGGCCCAGAGCCTGTGTCAGGCCGTGGATGAGCACCTTCGAGAGACTCAGGCCCAGTATCAGGCCCTGGAACGCAAGTACAGCAAGGCCAAACGTCTCATCAAGGACTACCAGCAAAAGTATGTGTCGGGGGCTTTGGGTCTGGGCCCAGGCAGGTAGAGGGAGGTCTTCAGTGGTAGTTCCCGCCCCCAACCTTCCGCCAGCTGAGCAGGGAGACAATGAGCACAGAAGTTAGAGGGCACCGTAGTGGGCTGCCTGGACTGGAATGGCTGAATACCAGATCCAAGCCCTAGGGAAAACGTGCTTCTCCCTGGACCGAAGTCACCCATGTACCCTAACCCACCATCTGTACCTTGCCTGTCTCCAGGGAGATCGAGTTCCTGAAAAAAGAGACTGCCCAACGTCGGGTACTGGAAGAGTCAGAGCTGGCTAGGAAGGAGGAAATGGACAAGCTTCTAGACAAGGTAGAGCCCACCTGGGAGGAAACAGAATGGAAGCCAAAATCGAATACTCACTTTGTTGGCGTTTGGGAAGGATTGTGTTGCTGGCTGGGAACACAGGCTGGTGTGGGGGTGAGTGATCCATGCTAGGCCTAAAGGCCCCTCTCTTTTTTTTTCTAGATCTCAGAACTGGAAGGAAACCTGCAAACACTGAGGAATTCCAATTCTACTTAACAGGAATCACTCCTTGACCGGACAATAATAATCCCCTCCCATTATCCTCACCCCCTGTCCTCAATCCCCACCCCATCCCTACCAGCCTGGGGACAGGTGCCCCGACTTCCCCTATTCCTCCACCCCACCTCCCCCAGCTTCAGGGACCAGAGGGCCCATATTACAGGCCCCTTTAGGGTGGCCAGGGCAGACAATGGTGGCTGAAAGAGTGGCCTCCTTGTCCTATGGGGCTGAGGCACAGAGGCCGAGAGAAGCTGAGAGCTGACCTGGGTGGTGGATGGACACAAGGACCTGCAGACCAAACTGCCAGACTTTACAACCTCCAGCCTGTGTCTCTGGACCGGAGTGGAGCTGGGGTTCTCCCGGCATCTCACCACTTGGAGGCTGCTCCCTGCCCATGGGGTCCATGTGGCCCCTGGACCTCTTGACTTGAGATTCTACGTTCTCGGCCCTTTCCTCTTCCCTATCATCGTGCTGTCTGTTGCATTCTGGCCTCCTGCTTGGAGGGTTTGCTTCAACATCTCCCACCCTTGCTCCCCATTCCAGGAGGGATAAAGCCCACCCTTGAGAGGCTGGGCCTGGTCCTGCACTGATTTCTTATGTATCCTTCAGGGGGGAAGGACAGCGGGAGTAGGGAAAAAGGATGAGTCCAGAACACCTGGAATCCGGCTCCCCTTTCCTAGGAAGGGCAACAGCCCTCAACTTCTCCTTGTGCCTCCCCTCTTCCCAGGTGCCAAATAGCCATAGCCACCTCCTGGAACTGCCCTGAGGCCACTCGGGGATTCAGGTTTCCTTGGTCTAGCCTAGGAATGCCAGGAGGGAGGGAGGTCAGCTTAGGGGTGTGCCTACAGAGCTCTCACTGGGGAGCGAGGCCCTGCCCAGGGCCACACCTGGAAGCCTTGTATTAACAGGGAAGAGACTCAGCCTCCCGCCTCCACTCCCCACTGTTTTCCAATGTTTTCACTGGAGGGCAAAATTTTACTACTCATCTTTTTGGAGACCAGGGCTGCTTGCTGTCAGCCCGCTTTCTAAGTGAAATTGACTTAGTTTCCCCACTTTAACCCCAAATTGGGGCTTGGACCAAGGGAGGTGAGACCCCCTCAGGTACCCTCCCCTTTCAAAATCCATCTCATTTTGCCACTTCCACATCCTGCCCCAAGCCTAGGTTTCTGTTCATTTTTTTAAATAACCCAGTTCTAACCTTTTCGGCTTCTCCTAGTTCCCTGTAAATAGACCATACCATCAGTCAGTATTTCTTGCCCCCTTCTTCCGCCCCCCCAGACCTGCCCCAAACCCCAGAAAGCTGGCTGTCAACAGTGCCCGGCCCCTTGCACTTCACCCAGGCAGATGGAGGGGGCGGTGCCGGGTGGGTGGGTCTTTGATGCGCTTCCGGTTTTGACTGGCAGTGCTCCTGCCCCGCCCTTGGAGGACCCCGTCTCTGTATATAATATATATATATGTATGTATTGTTCCTGGTTTTGTACGGACCATGCCCTCTGTCAGGTCGCCCCCATAAAAGCAGCCCCCAGAGCCTCGCCGCCTGGTTTCTTGATGCGTTGGAGAGGGAGGGGAAGGAATGCCAGAAGTTTCCCTCCTTTTCCTAATTTTACGCAGAACCTAGAGAGGATCTTAATGCTAGTTCAGTTCTCCAACTCCAATCTCCGCACACTCACTGGTCACCATTGCCTGCTTTTCGTGAGGTCTCTAGACAGTCTGTTTAGGTCTGTCTTTTCCAAGGTCTTTAAGCCAGAGAATGGACTGAATACAGCAAAAGCAACCCCCCTGCCCTGAGAACGCAGCAGTCTGCAAGACCCCAGAGGTCTATAAAGTTCCAGGAGGACCAAAGATTTTATGGGATGACTTAGATAACTGTCACAGCATTGTTCCCAAGATCGAAGAGTGTTCTTTGCCCGTCAGCTGGCTTGAGGAGCCTCGTACGGTCCCAGCTGCCCCACTAACCCTCAGTTCCGGGGACAAGTTTTGGTGAGTCCCAAAAGTGAACGTAGTGAGACTCCTGCAGTACACAGTCCAGCCTTTCCCTGTACAGATGCTGGGAGGCAAATCTTTGGTAGCTTGGATGCCCCCACGCCGGGGAGTTGGGATGGGATTCTTGTTTCCCCTTCTGATAGGAAACAAAATTCCCAGTCTCCAGGCTCTCTGGTCACGTTGGTTAGCCTCAGACAACACCAGTGATGAGTGGTCTCTACAAGAATTCTACTAACAGAGTCCAGGACAGCCAAAGCTATACAGAGGAGGGGAAGAAAAGAAATTTTTTTACTAACAGCTCCTGAGGTAGCTACTCCTAATGGTTATTTTTGTCCCAGAAATACCTGTTAACTACCCTCAAAACTGGTCCTGTGTCTCAGGGCCATGTAAGACCTGTCCAGATCTGGCACCTACCTTAGAGTCGCAAGAAAGCTAACAATGGTCGTGTTCTCTCAGGACATCTCCTTTCACCAGATCATCCTTGGAACATTGGGAGCTCAGGGAATGTTGCAGGTAGATCCAGGTAGGGCTGACCCCATGATAACAGCTCATCATGCCTAGGTTAGAAGTTCCTGAACCACAAAGCCACCAAGTCCCTGCTCAGGAAACCTCACCGAGAAGCAGCTGGAGCCTCCTGGTTAGGTAGAGAAATGTGAGGGTTTGTGGTAAGAGCTTCTAGTCTGACAGGACAAGCATCTGAAGGGGAAGACCTGTGGCCTGTACCCATCCCGTGGACTGTGTGAGGAGGGGACCTTTCCTAGATGTTCCAAGGAGTTCCAAGCACTTCATGTTTAAGGATGAGTGTGTTGTATGCCCCGGGAGACTTGTGTATGGCTTTTCTGGGAGCTTCTCAGGCCTGAGCTGTGACTTGCCCATGACATGTCCATTGGAAGGGCTGTCAGGTGGTGTTGGCAGACTGTGAAGTTTGCCATCTCAACTCCCCCAACCCATCTATTACCATCATCTACTGAGCTTGAGCAGATCTGTCATAACCTCAATATTTGCTGCAGAGGAGGGATATCAGATCTACCCCCCTCCAGATCTCAGCACCTTAGGCCTGATTAGGAAAAGGGTTCCATTCTCGCACTGAAAGACACACCTCTCATAAAGATCCTAGAGCAGCCTGAAGTGCTGGTGCATGCCTTTAATCCCAGCACTCGTGGAGGCAGAAGCAGGCAGATTGCTGTTAGTTCAAGGCCAGCCTGGTCCACAAAGCAAGTCAGGTCAGCCAGAGCAACACAGAGAGACCCTGTCTTGAAAAACCAAAAACCAAACAAAAACAAAAACCCTAGAGCAGCAGTTCTCAACCTGTGGGTCAAGGCCCTTCTCACAGGGATCCCCTAAGACCATCAGAAAACAGATTCACAACAGTATCAACAAAGCAACAAAATCATTTTATGGTTGAGGGTCACCACAGCATGAGGAACTGTGTTAAAGGGTCGCAGCATCAGGAAGGTTGAGAACCTCTGCCCTAGAGAGTGCCTGCACAGCTGGTCGCTTGAGACATCATCTCCACATGAACCTGCGGCCTCACCAGACTCTCAGAATATACCCAGAGGGCCTCCAGCTCTGGGATTCTCAGCCCCATTGATACTGTCCCCACTCATAGTTCTAGGGAACTCTCGGCTCAACATCCTGCTGCCCAGAGGCCCTTGGCAGTGGCCTATTCCCCATGAGCCATCGGGAGTGCACTAACTCTCCAAACCCCACTGCTCTAAGTACTGGGCTTTCTCCAAGGTCATCACTTGCTCCTGAACAAACCATTCTCATTTTTCAGTCATTACCCTGTGCATCTCAGAGGACAAGAGAAACCCCTATCTTACAGGTTTATTGGGGACGGGGGGGTTAAAGAATCTGAGGTATACCTGGCACACCCCAAGTCTTGCTGCATGGTAGCTAGCTGGCGATCACACCTACCACCACCACCACCACCACCACTGACCCGCCATCTCTGGCTCACCAGGTCTAAGTCTGAACTCATCCATTCCAACCCCCATCTCCTAGCTCCAGAACTGCCAGGCGCCCAGCCAGGACCCATAGCCATCTCAGACCCCTCCTTCTCCCTCAGTTCTTTGTCCAGCCGGCTCCAAATCCTGTCTGTGTCTTCAATTCTATAGCCAGAATAGCTCTCAGCTTGATCTTTAATCTTCATGCCCACTGCTGTCATCTTGCAACAATCCCTTGAGGCTGGCGCCAGACTTCCGGCTGCCCCCTGCAGTCCGTTCTCCACTGGGGTGCCCAAGGAGTCTTTCTTACATGCGTGTTGGAGCTCCTCCCTCCTCGGTTAACCTTTGTGGGAAGGGGGTGGGGGACAGGAAGCAGTAAATGAAATGTCAACCCTCCAACCTCGGTTCATTTTCCCTGTTGGTCCATCCACCCCGCAATGCTCACGAGTAAGTCTCCAGCAGCCTGGCCAGCAGGAGTAGACACACATCTCTAGAAATCCTCCCTGCGCCCTACTCCAGTGGCCCAGGGTGCACGCCCCCTCCAGAACTTGAAGTGTCTTTTTCCCTCACTCCGGGACCCACAGCTCTCAGGCTTGGGAAGTCCCACTTGGCTGAAACCTGACTGTAATGAACCAAGTCTGTTCTGTTCAACGGTGGACCCCTTCTGCTTCAGCACCCAGGCTGGCTGCTCGGCGGATGCTTGCTGAATAAAAGAGAATCGGGAGCCTCCACAGACCCTGCAGAGGAGGCGGAAAAGCCCCGTGCGTGCTAAGGCAGGACGGCCTCCCCGGTCGCTTCCCTGCTACTCGACCGCTCCTTGCGCGCAGACTCCCTAGCGCAGCGACTCCCGCGGTCCGAGAAGTAGCGGCAACTGGAATCCCGGGCCGGGCCGCGGGCACCCGCCGCCTCCTCCCCTCAGTCCCTGTCGCCTCCGCCCCGCCCGCCCGCCTCCTCCCTTCTTCCCTCCTGCTCTTTGTCTCCGGGGCGCCCGGCCTCCCCACAAGCGCCCCCCCTCCCCGCCTCCCGCGCGCATCGCCTTATCCCGGCGACCCCCACGGACCTAACCACTGCGACGCTGCAAAAATCGGCCGGTGACACGAGGGTCCGCGACCCGAGGGGCTTGGCAGGGGCGGGGCGGAAGGTGGCTCTCTGGTTCTCCCTCTCTCTCTCTCTCTCTCTCTCTCTCACACACACACACACAGACACACGCGCGCACACACACAGACACACACACGCACGCACACACACACGTACACGCACGCACACACGGAGCATCCTTCCGTCAGGTTTCCCGGTCCAGCCCCGCCCGCGCCTCTTGCTTCCCGCAGACCTTCTCCCTGCATCCCTACACGCCTCTTCATTCTCTCCGGCTCCGGGACCCTCCCCGCCGATCCCTCACAACACCCTGGGATGGAGCGGCTGCTGCCAGCACGGAGCCCCCCGCGGCCGGGGTGAAAAGCCCTCCGCCCCTCTCCTACCCTCGAGCACCATGGGCCTGAGGGGTTCCTGGGGCTCCGGTCTCTGAAAATGACGGATGCTGGAGGTGAGGGGCCGGGTCCTCTATGATGGAAGGGGAAGCAGGGCCAGAGACTACTGGACTCAAGGTGGGACCCCAGCGGGGCTAAATAGATCTAAGCGACAAGGGCCTTTCTTCCTCTATCCCTAGGGAGACCTCACTGGACTGGGGACTGGGCTGTCAGGAGAAGACAGAAATAGCATTCGCGTCCCTAATCCCCTTCCTCCCCCTGGGGGAAATTAATTCTGAAAAGAAAAAAGAAAGGAAAGAAAAAGAAAGAAAGAAAGAAAAACTGGTGTGGGGGTAGGGGGAGAGGCCTTAACTCCTTCCTACCCGGGCAGTTGGACCTGTGGGTTGGAGAAACGGTTCCAGCCTCTGTGATTAGGGAGAGGGGACTCTCTGACACGGAGCAGGTGCACTATCCACCAGCCCCGGCTTCCATGGCTCTTTGAGGGGCTGTCAAACTCCTGTGGACTGCTCCAAGCCTGGGGCTGGCTGAAGGCTGGTGGCATGGAGGGGGGCGCGACCTCCTTAGCGCTACAGCTGCCTCCCCCAGGCCAACCTGCGTTCTGTCAGCTGCCTCTCTCCCTCTCTCCTCTCTTCTACTTGGTCCCCCTTCTCCCGTCTTGCTTGTGGGGCAGGTGTTGTGTTCTTCTCTCCCCCTCTAGTGGGGCCTCAGGGCTGCCCAGCTGCTTTCCTTGAGCCTCCTGGGGTCTGTTCTTTCTTGATCTTTCTCCTCAGCTCCCTATGGACGCCGCCGGCAGGCTCTACCTCTGAGTCTGCTAGTTCCTCCTTCCCAGGTTGTATACCTTTTGTTTTGCTGTCTCCTTCTCTTGAGCTCCTGGTAGCTTGGAACTAGCCAGCCTTTCCTTTTCCCGGAGAAAGGTCAGAGGTCACTGATGGTCCTCTAGGAACTGGTAGCTATTGGGGAAGGGAGTAAACTGGTGTCAAGGGAGCCCAAAGGTCGTCTGAGGGAACGGGTTCATTCGAGCCCTTGTGTAGTTGCACACCTATGAGTGAGGGAGCATGTGTAGGAGCGGGAGGAGGGGTGAGAGTGGGTATCTAGTTTTCCAAGGCTGAGTTTTAGGGAGGAGATGGTTGGGTGGCAGGGGCAGGTGGCCTCCTGGATGGTATTTGCCCATGGAGTTCCACATGGGATGGTGCAGGAAGGCTCCCCCACAGTTATGGGAGCTGGCTGCTAAAGACAGGCCTGAAGAAAGCAGTTGGTGCTGAATCAGGATGGGCTGGGAGCCTGAGCCGGAGGTCTCAGTCTACCCACGGGGCTAAAAGAGACCTCAGTCCATACCAGGACCTCGCCCCTGTCCTGGGGTTGTCAGGGGAGAACATGGGCTGGCCTTCTCTGTGTTGAGAGACGAAGTGTCGCTACTGTCTGCAAAGAGCAGCCATTCTGTGGGAGAAGCAGCTACTACCCTGAGCACGCGGCTCATCTGTCGAAGAGAGATAAGACCCAAGTAGGAATCTAGTAAGGTATGAAAAGGTCTCCATTCTTCAGGACCTGAAGAAGTCGTTTTAGACAAGTGAGGGTGGCAACCTAGGACAGCGATCTGGAGAAGGGACAGCTGGATCCTAGTCAGAGACGGCTTTGTAAGCCAATGAAGCCTGCCTTGATCTGGCCTCTCAGGCCAGAAAGGAATATTCTAGACCTTGGTTGCTAGTCCCTAGTCCCCAGAGTTCAAGAACTGCAAAGGGATCCTTGTTGAGACATCCTTGACCGCTCTCCCATATGGCATGTTTTGGCTCAGTTTCAAGCATCCCTGAAGCCTATCAGAGGTGGTTTTAATGCTTGCCTTAATCCTAGCCAGTACAGAGCAGCTCCCCACCCCCACCTTTGCCCTCCCCTCCCCTGACAGTATTCTTTCCTCATGAGCAACTCCAGAACTACAGATCAAGTCTCCAGGACAGAGCTGAGAAGCAGGAGACAGCGGGTCAGCGTCTGCCTCTTGGCTCTTGCATATTAAGGCTCACACCTGTAAAGTGGGGGTACCAAGCCGCTGAGCCCAGCAGCTCATGGAGACATGATGTCTGCACAAAAGACAGGAGAGCTGGAAGGCATGTGCTCTGCCCTTCTCCCAGGGGCCAGAGTATTAGAAGTAACTGGAGATTATGTCTCAGCCATTCAATGTCTCCCTTCCCTGATCTTCAACCCTCTCTTCTTATCCCTGTCTCCTATCCATGTTAGGAAGCCTGGCCAAGGTGTTTCAGATGCATTTGTCCTGCTCTTCTTCCTTACCTGCTCTTCTTCCTTCCCACAACAAAATAAAATGAACACCAAAATCCAAAGCGTGCAGCTCTGTCCATCCACACTTCTTCCCAGAACATTCTGAATGCTTCAGAGATGTTCTGCTGTGAAAACTTAATGCCCTGCTCCATCTGCAAGTCTGTCGAGAACTGTGAGAACAGTGAGTGGCCCTGCCGGCGGTGCTAGCTTCCTGAACAGTTTGGAAAAGCAGGTGGTGAGGGATCCAGGGATGGAGGCAGGAGAACCAGCTGGGATGATGGAAGATGGAGAACTGATGGATGCAAAGATGGGTAGATGCATGGACAAGAATAGATATTGGATGGACAGAGTACACACTGAGCGGCAGCGGGGCGGGGGGGGGGGGGAGGCCAAGCGGATAGATATAAAGATAGGTAGGCAAATGAATGGTAAGCACCTTGGTGTTGTTGTTGTTGTTGTTGTTGTTGTTGTTTGAGACAGGGTTTCTCTGTGTAGCCCTAGCTGTCCTGGACTCACTTTGTAGATCAGGCTGGCCTTGGACTTACAGAGATCCACCTGCCTCTGCCTCCTGAGTGCTGGGATCACAGGTGTGCAGCAACACTCCCAGCTTGCGCCTGGGTTTTACATGTGAACTTGCCATTAATTGCTTTGAGCTCTTGGGCCAGCAGCTCCCTCTTCTGTTTCTGTGTAAAATGGGAGATCTGGATTTAATTATCTCCATGACTTCTAGGTTTGATGTTGGACAGTTGATGATGATGGAGGCTTTTAGGGGATGCTAGTGATTGAAGGGCCTTAGGCAGTGCAGGTATGGATATGAAGTCAGCAGCCGGGAGTTGGGCCCAGCTCGCAGAAGGCAGTCTATGCCCTGAATTGGCTTTGCTTTGGCTTTCTGCTTAAGTCTCTTGCCTCAACACCCACAGGCTTCTCTTCCAGGGGCCAAAGAAAGAGCTCAAAGGAAAGGAAAGCAGTGGGACAGCAGGAAGCTAAAAGCTACTGACTTCCTTATTGCCACAGCCAAGTTGAGCCTCTTATGCAGGGTCTGTCTCTCTCTCCTTTTTGTCTTTCCCAGCTCTCTTGAGTCATGGCTTCCTCAAAGCTCCGAGAACCTGTGGATGAAGTTTTTGGTAAGTTCTGTGTGGCTTTACGTCTAGCAATAGACTTAGCCATGGAGCCTTTCCTTCAACTCTACTGGGCATTGCATGGGGAAGGGCAGATAGGGCGCTCCGGTACACAATGTATCATCTAATTCGCAAAATAATGTTAGCTGTATAAACAAGGGGTGTGGGGTGTAGGACTGCTGAGATGATTTGCTTTAAAGATCCCACGAGGCTAGTGAGATGGCTCAACAGATAAAGGCGCTAACTGTGCAACCCATGTAAAGGTATAAGGCGAGAACAGCTCCCCCAAGCTATGACACGCACACCCACATTCACGCACCATGCCACTATGCACACACACACATAATAATAATAATAGCATGGAAGTCATGAATTCAATCCCAAACACCCACATAAAAACTGGGCAAAAGATGTGTATGATGGCACAAGCCTTTAATCCTTGTGCTTGGGAAACAGAGACAGATGGATCTCTGTGAGTTTGAGGCCATCCCGATCTACACAGAGTTCCAGGGCAGCCAGGCCTACATAGAAAAATCCTGTTTAAAAAAAAAAAAAGCCGAAAAAGCTGCCTAAGCAGTACACACGTGTAATCCTTGTGCCTGGGACAGGAAGACAGGATTCCCAGGGCTTTATGGGCAGCCAGACTAGCCAAAGCAGTTAGCTGTGGGTTCAGTGAGAGTGTTCTTAAAAACTCAGGTGGAGAGGGATTGAGGCCATCAACCTCTGGCTTCTATGCATACACGCGTATGCACAAACACATACACACATGAACACAGTGAATGAATGAATGAATGAATGAAGAAAGAAAGAAATCACACGTGGCAAGTTAATGGCAGAATTGTGATTAAAAACCCTAGAGTACCGGGCTCCCAGCCTTTAGTCACTGGGCTAAACCTCTGTATTCTCCAGCTCAGACACCAGACATTTTTTCCAAGTCACATATATAAGTGCCTGAGATCTTGTCTCTCCCCCCCCAACACACACACACACACACACACGTGCCCATGCCTTCAGCAGCCACTGGTGTCCATGTACACACTATCATTTCGAGCGACCACCCCACAGCACAGAGCTGTCAGCACGCTGTGTGGCTGTGTCGTGGAAAGGCTGTCCCTCAGCTTGATTTGAGTGGACGAGTCCTATGTACAACTCCAAGGGGCTCCTAAACATGGAATGCCACAGGGTTCCGGCTTCTCCTCCTTTCTCCCATCTCTCCCTTTCCCTCTGTTCTTTCTTCTTGCCATCAACATTGGCCCTAGTCCCTAGTTGCTTCCTCATTGATTTGGGGAACACTTCTCTCTACACAGCCCACCCCCTCACCCCTCCCACAGCACTCTCCTATGAGGCTGGCTCTACACAGGTCCAGGCTAACCTTGGCAGGTCCACAGAGGTGATGGGGAGGGCCTTTCTTTCTCCTCTGTCCCTACCTCCTACCCCATGTTCCTCCCTAATCCTTTTTTTGTTTTCCTCCTGTCTGCTGAGGTAGCTGGCCACTGCCTGGGGTGCTTCCTCATATGAAGACAATTAAATATTCATCACTCCCACTGCCCAGAGCCGGGGGGGGGGGGAGGGCAGGGAAGGGAACAGATAGAAGGTTTGAGGGGCTCTGGTGAGACTGGCCCCACCTTGCCTGTACTACCAAGCCACCAGGAGGCCTTTAGCTCTCCAGACTGCGGGTGATACCCATGTTGCCACGTGGAACAAGGACACTGATGCAGATGGTTGGATACTAGCTGGGTACCAGGAATGGAGAGGAGGTCAGAGCACTGGCTCAGGGGCTGGGGGACCTGGCTACCGCATTGACTCCCTTCACACAGCTGACCAAACCTCTCTTGTCTGAGCTCAGTTTCTCCACCCCATAAAATGAGGGCTCACACTCCATGTTGCCTCCTCCTCTGTTCGGAAAGGTCACGCAGCTGATCTGTCTGGCACATGGAGTCAGACCGCCTGTCTTTGGCCCTAGCTAGCTCTATGCTCTTGGGCAAATTAAGGCTGCTCTGGGGATCCTGAGTATCGTCCTCCATGATTGTAGGAGGTTTCAATGGCCAGTAATTGTGAGGCACTTAGAGCAGTGTGAGCTATTACCAGCTCCTGGCTGCTTCCAGGGGCACCGGGATGCTTTTTATCAGAACTGAAGAGAGTTACATCTGGATCCAAAAGAGCAGCCGTGACAGTAGCTGTCTCCTCCCAGCCCCCTACCCCCACCCGGTCACATCCCTGGACAATTGCCATGGCCTCCGAGTCTACTTCCATCTTCAGTCAGGCGGTTCCCTGGCTGTTTCTTGACACCTCAAGCCCATTCATTCTCTCTGCTTAGAAAAATCTCCTTCTGGCCCTCTTTACAATGCCAGCTCTGTACAGCCACCCAGGCCTCAGCCTGGCAACCAAATCTGAGGTCACCATTGTTCCCTTGTCCATTTGTGGATAGCTCCTTCTTTACTCTTTTTCTCTTTCTTTCTTTCTTGCTTTCTTTCTTTCTGTTTGTTTGTTTGTTTGTTTTTGTTATTTTTTTCCGAGGGTTTCTCTGTGTAGCCCTGCCTGTCCCAGAATTCACTCTGTAGACCAAGCTGGCCTGGAACTCAGGGCTCTGCCTGCTTCTGCCTGCTGAATGTTGGGGTTAAAGGCATGCACCACCACTTCCAGGCCTTTTTTCTTTCCTCACTGGGCACTTGCTATGCACCGTGTCCAGTTCCCATGGTAGAGTCACAGACTGAAAGCTTTGCCCTTATGGAGCTGATTGTCTAATAGGTGGAAAGAGGTATTTAGGAGGCCAGGGAGTGGTACACCATATAGGAAAAAACAGGAGTGGTGCCTTGGGGGGATGTTATATATGAAAAGAGTTTGAGGCACAGTCTGGGTCCCTATGAGGGAGGCTGGAAGGAAGGACAGAGGCTCAGAGAGGCAAGCAGAGCACAGACTGGCGTCCGGAAGGCCGCCGGGAGAACATTGGCTCTGACTCTGCTTGAGATGTTTCTGAGCAGGAGACCAACGGAGCTGACACATCACATTAGGATCACTCTGGCTGCTGCGCTGAAAAACACTAAGTGGGAAAGGGGGGGCAGGAGGCCCTTTACAATAGCAGAGGCAGGAGATGATGGAACCCTAGACCTGGTGCTCCTCCCTCCCTCCCCTTTTCTCCCTTCCTCTCCCCTCCTCTTCCCTGCTCCTCTCTGTATGCGTGCAAGTACACACATGTGCTCTCGCTCCTAAACAATATTTTGGTGATGAAACCTAAGAGCTTGGGCTGTGAAATGGGCAGTTTAGAGCAGGTACTGCTCTTGTAGAGGACCCAAATTCAGTTCCCAGCACCCACCCTTAGGCAGCTCACAGGGGATCCAACACCCCTCTTCTGAACTGGGAGGCTGTCTGTATTCAAATGCATACACTCCCACCCAACGCACATAGCTGTGTAATGATTTAAAAAGTTAAAACCTCAGGCAGCCTCAGAAATAGAGAGAAGAGCAGCCTGTCGTGCACTCAAGTGCTGGACACCCCATTTCTACCATGGCCACCCCGGGAACAGACTTCTCTCTCTCTCTCTCTCTCTCTCTCCTCTCTCTCTCTCTCTCTCTCTTCATTGCCCTGGATCATTCTGAGTCTCGTCTAAAACATCCTCACACTTCCCCTCGATATTTCAATAGGGACTAGACATTTTGAGGGTGGAGCTGACAGGAAGGGGGCAGAGTTTACCAAGGTAGGAAGACCAACCAGGAGTGCCGTGGCAGGCAGGAAGGAAAGGCTGAGAGCTAAGTTTGACAAGGAAGTTGAAGATGCTTGAATATGCAGACGAGGACGCAAGGAGACAGCTAAGTGTAGGAACAGCATTTAGGAGGGCTGAGAGGAGATGGGCAGCTCAGTGACTTGGGTAGACTATTGGTCTAGGAGATAAGAATCCTGGGTAAGGCAAGCTAATGGGGGAGGGGGGAAGGGAAAGAGAAAAAGGGAGGGAGGGAGGGAGGAAGCAAAGGAGGGAGGGAGAGGGGGTGGTTCTGTGTAGCCTTGGCTGTCCTGGAATTTGCTCTGTAGAGCAGGCTGAATCTGAACTCAGAGACCTACCCGCCTTGGCCTTGCTGGGATTAAAGGCAGGCATCACCACGTAAGGCTCTGATGGGTCCTCTTTGGCTGAGACTCTAGGGGGCGCTGGTTTGTAGGTTCCCTTGGAAGGTGCTTCTCTGCTTAGGCTTGGGATTTAGTAGAGGAATCACGGCTGGGAACAAAGTGGCCATTAAGTAGGGCTGCCTACAGATGAGAGAGAAGCAGGCAATAGAGTGGATGTGAAGGATGGCGTAGGGCCCCCAGAGAAATTGAGAAGAGTGAATAGGAGCATATTGAACCATCCTGAAGCTGGGGAAGACCCTAGCGCCAAGGGCAGGATCTGAACAGCCCAACTGTGGGAGACACTAGCTTCACCTACAGACGAGCACCCTCAAGCACAGGTTAAGCACCCTCAAGCACAGGTTAAATGTCTCTGTTGTTGAGTCAGGGCGGCCCTCTGCAGTGTCTCCCGTCTCTGTTTGCAGACCTGGACTTGGCTGTACCAGAGACCACCAGACTGGACAGCAGCTTACACAAAGCCAGGGCTCAGCTGCTGGCTAAGGGCCGGAGACACCGACCCTCCCGCTCCAGGCTTCGTGACAGCGCCAGCTCTGCTGAGGACGGTGAAGGCTCCGATGGGCCCGGAGGCAAGGTTGGGGTAACATACACACTCACATCTTGCCCCTGGATCATACCTCGTCCCCTGCACTTCCAGGGAACTGTGCCCCTGGAGATGTGAGTCAGTCCACTTCTGGCTCCTGTACTCTTGTAGAAAAGAAAAAGGGGGCCCATTTTACAGATGAAGCTGAAAACCAGAAGGGTTCGGGAAGTCCCACAGTTAGCAAAGGAAGCAGGACGCCCTCACTTCGTGTGATCATCCATTTCTTGTCACTTGTCAGCCACACCTCAGCCCCGAGTCCCTTCAGGCCCCAAGAAGCGGAGCTTCCCTGTTGCTCCAGCACAGCCTACGGGGGAGACCGGTCTCCATCCTCCGGGGAGTGAGGACGGGGGCGCTGGATGAGCTGCCGCCATTCTTCCAGGTGACTGACGGCTGCGGTAGTCCACTGCACCGGCTGCGCTCGCCTCTGCACTCGGGCCCAGGCTCCCCGGCCGGTGGCTCTTTCTGCCTGGAGCCCCCGGGCTTGCGGCGCAGTCTGGATGAGGACGAGCCGCCGCCCTCGCCACTTGCCCGCTACCGGCCCCTGCACAACGCCGCCTCGCATGAGGGCCTGGCCGCCACCTCCGGCTCGCCACCGCGCTCCGCACCCTCTTCGGACAGCTCCCCCAGTTTCGTGCGCCGCTACCCGCGAGCAGAGCCGCACAGCGAAGGTGAGCCCGGTGGGTGCGGCGCCCCCTGCCGGCGAGCATCGGAACCGCAGTTACCGCAGGCGGAGGGGTGGCTGTGAGTGAAGCTTGTCATATGCCAGACATCGCTGGGCCCAAACAGAGCAGAGAGACAGTCCGTGGCCTCTGAGAACGCACAGCTTAAGAAAGAAACAGCCAAATCACCCCGAAATTAACGTATAGTTACAAACTGTAATAGAAGCTATGCAGGAAATACAGACAGTTGTTAAAGTGTGCTTCCCTGAGGATGTGACATTTCAGCCAAGACTGAAGGGCTGGTTAGAAGATGGCCAAGGTAAAGTCAATAGTATGCCTAGCATGCAGGAAGCCTTGGTCACTGCAGAATGTCAGAAACGGTGATGTGCCTTGGTTTTCCAGTACCCAGGAGGGGAAGACAGGAGAATCAGAAGCCCAAAGCCACATAGGGAGTTGCAAGCCAGCCTGGGTTTCATTGAGACCCTGTCTCAAAAACAAAGGACTTAACAAACATTAATAGTCCTATCTTCTGCCAGGCGGTGGTGGCACACACCTTTAATCCCAGGGCTTGAGAGGCAGAGATAGGCAGATCTCTGTGAGTTCGAGGCCAGCCGGGTCTACAGAGTGAGCGCCAGGCAGTGGCATACACCTGCAATCCTAGCACTCAGGGAGGCAGAGGCAGGCAGATCTCTGTTAGTTCAAGACCAGCCTGGTCTACAAAGTGAGTCCAGGACAACCAAGACTACACAGAGAAACCCTGTCTCAAAGACAAATAAATAAACAAGTCCTACCTTCTCGGTTGTAAAGTGCTTTCATAGCACACAAACAGTAAAAGCCTAGGCTCCCATTAGATACTGTCAAATTGGCATATTTGAAATGAAGGGGAACTCAGACACACACAGTGTCTTACCCTGGGTCACATAGCTAATGAAGAACCCCCAGAGCCAGACGGCCTAATTCTAAGTCATGAAATGTCTACCACCCCACACGGGCAGCAGCAGGAGGCAAACAAACCACCGCTTTAGCTGTTTCTTTGCCCCTCTTCTTCTAAAGATGACAGCCGAGATGCCAGCCCCCCTGAGCCTGCAAGCCCCACCATCGGCCTGGATAAGAAGACTCGCAGAAAATTCCTGGACCTAGGGTGAGTGGGGGCAGGTATTGCATGTGTCCTTGGAGCTGCTGGGATCAGAGCATCGAAGTAGGCAGGTGTGTCCTCATCTCCTCTGCTTCCCTCCAGGGTCACTCTCCGCAGAGCGTCCACTGGCAAGAGCCGGAAAGAGAAGGGTAGCAACCGCCTGTCCATGGGCAGCAGGTGAGAGGTACCCATGGCCCCCACCCACGGCCTCCACCCTCTCCTGCACACCCACACCATGCTGGATGCTTTCTCCACAGGGAGTCTGTAGAAGGGTCTGGAAGGACAGGGGGCTCCCCGTTCCTGCCCTTTTCGTGGTTCACAGACAGCGGCAAGGGCTCTGCTTCGTCGGGGAGCACCACCTCCCCGACCTGCTCCCCCAAACATGAGAGCTTTAGCCCCAAGAAGTCAGCTTCCCAGGTAAGCCCAGGTCTTTATTCCTTTCCACCCTCCCCCCCTTTCCTTATCATCCAGTTTTCTTTCCCCCTGAGACAGTTTTACTTTGTAGCCCAGGCTATCCTGGAACTACAAATCCTCTTCCCTTTGCCTCCTTCATGCTTGGACTAGAGGAGTGTGTCATCCTGCCCAGTGTAACACCAGGACTTTCTTACTCCACCCTGGCTTCTAAGCTCATGGCAAAGACATCATCATGGCTTGGACTGGGACCCATCGTGTCCCTCCACAGAGCCACCTAGTGAATCATGACTTCCATCTGCTCTGCTTCGTTCATTCATGGCTCATGCATTCATACCCATTCATACTGCTTTTATGTGTTTATATTGCTTCTTACACTCAGCACTCGGGTGGGAACACTGAGTCCCTACTGCTCGCACAGTCTGAGGGACCCTTGTTTCTTACTGCCCTGCCTCAATCAAGACTGGATTGCACCATCAAGAGCAGGCCATCTGCATGTTGAGAAGTTTTGGAGATAAGGAGATGAGCAGGAGCTGGGGCTGGTAGTGACCACCTTTAATCCCAGCATTCAGGGAGGCAAAGGAAAGCAGATCTCTGAGTTCGAGGCCAGCCTGGTCTACAAAGTAAGTCCAGGACAGTCTAGAAAAACAGTGCCTCAAAAAAAAAAAAAAAGAGAGTCAGACAGAGGTGGGGGGCAGGACCCCTACCTAGTGCTTTGAAAGCTGCAGACCCTAGGAAATAAGAACCATCAACACAAGCAATACTGAAGTCTCCTTATGTTCACACAGACCACTATACTTACGATTTGTGTGTGGCTTTAACTGAGATGTAGGCAAGGCAGGAATTATCATTCATTGTACAGATGAGCACATGAGGTCTGGAGAAAAGAAATTTGCCCACAGATGTGCACAGATGTATATGGTGCCAGGGCTTAGGAAAATCAGAAATCTTGGGGCTCAGGAGAGAGACCCTTTGGGTTTTTAACCGCCCTATATTCTTCCTCAGTCCCTCCCTTTCTTCCTTCTTTCATGATGGTCCTAAGGGGACACCATGCTGAGTGAGACACCACCCAAGTCCTCACAGACATCTGAGGCCAATGGGTGTGTCCACCAGTCAGAATGCAAGAGGAGGAGGATTTTATGTAACAGGGACACGAGACCCAGCCTGGAGAAAGGATCCCAGTGGGCTGTGTGCAGGAAGCACCACCTACCCTCCTCCATTCCTGTGAATTTGTCTGCCTAACTTAATGCTCGTGTCATGTCTTCTAGGTAGACAGCTCCCTCCTAGAGGGCTCGGGTTCTGATGTGTCACTTAAGTCACCCTGGCCTGTGTCTGGCTGCCTAGTTCTGGGTTCACGGTCAGGAGCATTGAACAGCAGCTGGGGCCTAGTCTAGCGTTTCAGCTACATCAGGTCAAGGTGACGGGCTCAGGGATGGGGAACGGACTTGCTCCTCAGCACACATCCCTTTCTGAGCAGGAATCTACCCTGAGCGATGACTCCACACCTCCCAGCAGCAGCCCCAAGATCCCCAGTGGTCCTCGACAAGAGACCAAGTGCTCCCACCCCTACCACACGTTGTCCCAATCTTCAGATGAGGTGAGCGAGGCCGGCCTCTGTGCCTGCTGGGAGGCCCTGTCTCAGGCTGGGTTCCCTTTATTCTCTCCCTTTATTCTACTGCAGTTCCTGGATGAGTCCCTCCCTACCGTCCAACACTGGAGCAGCCAGCAGGTGGGCCAGTGGCTGCGCAGCCTCAACCTAGAACAGTATGCAGCCGAGTTTGCTGCCCAGGAGGTGGACGGGCCACAGCTCCTGCAGCTGGATGGAAGCAAACTGAAGGTACATCAGAGTGCAAAATAGGGACCCCCTTTGCCTTGCCTTGCCTCTTGGGATTTCCTCTCCATGCGCAGCCTCTGACATGGCTTCTGCCCTCTAGGCAAGATTCTGGTCTAATCTTTGCAGTGTCGCATGACTGACTCCCCATCCTGACTTGAAAACTCAAAGCCCATCACTTCCATCTGACCTTCTAGCTCCAGCCCGGGGCTCCAGACTGACCTTGACCTTCGGACTACCATCCGAAGTTGGGAAGCCAGGCCTCTTTTCTGGCCAGTCGCCACCTATGTTCACTCTCAGAGCTTGGTGGTAGGGGTGTGCTAAGGGGACAGTGTAGAGGTGGTGGCTTCCAATACGTGGGGAGTGACCTTGCTGGTTAGCTGTGTGACCTTGAGCAAATCACTCTCCATCCTGAGGACCTCAGGAGGTTGCGTAGGCTCATGCTAAGTGGCTGAAAGCCTAGGTTGAGGATCTGGAGCCAAGGATGGGGGACAAATGACCCAGTGTTATTCCTCTTTCCTTTGGGGCCCGCTTCCCAGGCCATACTTCAGAGCAGACTGGGGGCGGGGGGGTGGGTTGAAGGGAGTACACGGGTAGTGAGTAGTGTTCTGGGCCTCTCTTCACTTCGCTCTGGATTTCTTCCCAGAGCCTGGGGCTTAGCAATTCGCATGACCGGGCACTGGTGAAGCGGAAGTTGAAGGAGCTGGCGGCGGCTGCTGAGAAGGAACGGAAGGCGCAGGAGAAGACCGCACGGCAGCGGGAAAAGCTACGGCGCCGCGAGCATGAAGCCAAGAAGAGCTAGGGATGGCTGGCGGGGCTGGCACCCCGGCGCACTGGCAGCCACCTGCATGGGCCTTACCAGGGAAGCAGGGTCTAGGCCCTGGGCTCTTGGGGTACATGATCCCCTCTCACCCCGTTTGAACAGAGTCCTCTGGAGGGAGACCCCAGTAATAAACCCAATTTCGAGGACTTATTTGGCACAGACTTCCAGGGGGAAGCAGGTGGCAGATGAAGAGGGCAGAGGCCAGGAATGCAGCAAATCTGGAGCCCAGAGGAGCCTGGTTCAGGCTGAACCTCTGCCCTCTGGCTAGAGTGGCATTGAGCAGGAAATGAGCTGGCAGGAGGCCCTGCCCTGGCCAGGATTCCTAGGCTTAGAGGGCAGCCTGGGCATCCCGATAGTGGACAGGAGACAGCTGTGTCTCCTCAGCTCTTGAAGGTGGCTGTGTGGAGGGGGCCCCAGTTCTCCCCAGAGAGGCCAGTGGGCATTGCCAATAGCACTCAGGGTAGATTCCCAGACACCTCCTCAAGGGAGAGAAGATCGAGCAAGCGGAGCAAGCGCAGGGTAAGCCGGCCTCGTAAGGACTTCGGAGAAGGGAACCCTCTCCTTTCCCTCTTCACCACCCTGCAGGTCCCAGGGCATGGGTCTCTGCTCCTCTCCCACTGGGTCAGGAGTGGGCCTCTGACCCTTTCGCAGAGCTAGAATCCAGTTCTTCAGAGAGCACTTCTTTGGGGGCAGGGTGAGCTTGGGAGCTGTTGGGGACACGGGACATTCCCCACCCCACCCCCCAACTAGTGCCTAGATGGTGCTGACACAGTCCAAGGGTGGCCTGGAAGCTGCTGGACCAGAAGGGTCCATCGGCTTTCCAGGTGTCCTGGGTGTGTCAAGGCCTCAGTGGGCCTACAGCTGATATACATTGCTGGCTTAGGTTTGCTGGGCTTCCGGGTGGGGCGGGGGGCTGGCGCATGTCCTCTGTAGGACATGTTCATCGATAGAGGGTCCAGATGTCATGCTGACCAAGCGTCTTGGGCTCTGGTGAGTTATTACTGGGTCCAGGTTTTCTGATGAGAAACTCTACTCCCGCCCCTCCCAGCTTCCTGGAGGGATGGACAGGACCTGCATGCTAATTCCCCCTCTCCGGCCTCCGGGAAGTGGCTGAAGGCCAGGGCCCTGAGCTTGGGCTCAGCCATCTGCACTGGGAAAGGGGCCTCAGAGGGAAATTAAGGTATAGGGGCTGGCACTATCTAGACTGGGTGGGGAGGGTGGAGGTCCCTACTGTCCCTGAAGCTGTCAGGAGCCAAGTGTGCCCACCTGCATGTGAAGGGGGAAGATGGTTCTCAATTATTTCTTTCAATAAATACTTACCACACGCCAGTGATCTTTCTGTCTGGGCCAAGGGACTAAGCTACGCCTTCAGCGCCACTGCGCTCTGGGCTGTCAGGTGTCCTTGAGTGGATGGCCCTGCTTGGCGGTGTGCTTCTGCCGCCAGCTAGGCCAGGTCCTGAGAAAAGTTAGTCCCAGAGGGCCAGTCTTCCCACATGTGCGTGTGGACGCGCCCTCCCCCAGCAAGGCATCCAGGCGCCAGTCTCATTTCATCTATTTACTGCGGGTGTCACTATCACCATCCCAGCCACTGGGAGGGACACACGGCTTTAACCCCTGTGTGCGGAGGGGAGGGGTGAGGCATCTGAGATTTACAAAACCGGCTATGTACATGGGGCATCCTAGGGGGTGAGTCGTCTGTGCACACATAGTGGGCAGCGTGGGGACTGGGGTCTGCAGCTCGGGCAGGAGAGGGTGGTGTACAATAGGCAGGGAGGTGTGCACATGAGGACATGCTGGGTGACTTCACCACGATCGCTTTGGAATCCTGGTGGGGCAGGTTACTCCTGCGTCTTTCCTGGTGCCCTCTACTCTAGAAGTCGGCCTTGGCTGAGAACCACTACCCACTCTCAGGTTCCCAGTTGTAACCTCCATGTCTGGAGTAGAGACAGAGAGAAGATGCAGGACCAGGATCAAGTGTGCACCCCATTCTCTCTCCAGACCTGAGGATACAATCCACCCTTCTTTAACATTGACAAAGGACCCAGCCTGTACAGGGTGTGGGCATAAGGCAAGCAGGACAGCCACTTGGGAGGCCGGAACTATGCAGGCAGTGAGGGGGACCCAGGGCTCTGGACAATTCTGGTCTTGGGAGAACTGCCATGTAAAAGTGTCTTTGCGGCACCCCATCAGGTAGAGCCATCCCCAACCCTCAGGCATCACCATGGACCCCGGGCTCCAGGAAAACCTCCTAGGTTTCTCCATAGAGATAGACTGGCACTTAGGGACCACCACAGATGGGCCACTGAGATTTCTACATAGACGGACCTGGTCGTCAGGGAGACCCAGCTTCACCACTGTACCCCAGGGGATGGGGAAGGTCCCTGTGATGGCTGGATTCAGAGGTGGCAGCATCCTCCTAGGTGCCAGGGGGAGAAGGCCCCTAGCTGACCCGATATGTTGATGTGTTCTTGGGCTCTGTGCTGGGCACACACCAGTCACCGGCCTCCTGGATGGTCTGATAATGGCGCCAGGCAGACTTGTTGTAGACAGGCAGGCGCTCCACTGAGTCCGTGGACAGGGCCTAGGGAGCATTGCCATCAGCGTCCTGCTTCCCCACGCCTCACCACCTACCCTTTCCCACCCAGGCCCCGATGGTCTCCATCCCTGGAGTCCTAACCCAGGTCTAAGTCAGCTCCATAACCAGACATTAGCTAATATACAATGCCAGGTCCAGAGAAGCCCCTAAAAGGCCCTGAGCCTTCTGTGTCTTGCCCTGGCCCATTCCAGAAAGCTGGTCCCTCAAAGGTCAGGGAGGCAAAAAGAATCAAGAGGATGGGGGCTGGGCTGCATGCTCCCTATTCCCGACACTCACATACACTCACAGCTGAAGGCCAAGATCTGTAAGGTCCCCTTCCTTCCAAAGGATGCTCAGAAGAGGGGCCTTACTCACAGACCCTGGACCCCGCCCCCGCTGAAGTTCCCTACCACATTAGTTAAAAGTTATGGTGCTTGAGGAGCCAAAGGCTCAGCCCTCAGGAAGCATGAGGGAAGGGTAGAAACCTGCGAGCAGCAAACTCACCCCTGACGGACCTCACCTTGAGATAGATGACAGCATCGGTCCCAAAGCCCTCCATGGAGAAGAGCTGCAAGTCCCCCTGGAAGTACTTGGCGTAGAGGCGGGAAATGGGGAGTCCATACCCAAAGCCAGCCTACAAAGGATCCAAGGGTCATCAAGTGAGTCAGGGATGCTGGGCTGGGGACAGGCAGGGGTGCAGGGGCAGGGATGGGGAAGGAGGGAACTACAGAGGAACCAGGGAGGAAAGATGGACAGGAGAGTTCTACCCAGAGGCCTGGGTGGTTACAAGCTCCTTGGAGCCTATTCCACAAGAGCAGAGACAGGTGATAACGATTAGCAATGCAGCAATGTTGAGAAGAAAAGAGAAGATCAAAGGACTGAAGGAAAGTGACTTGGAAAGCAGATGGGCAGATAATCAGCATGCAGGGTGCTATCAGCAAGCAGTGGAGAGATGGGCAGCCCAGGGTCACAACTGGAGACTGTCACCGCACAGCTGGGGGCGGGGGCCGGTGGAGTAAGCTTGGGATTTAAGAAAGAAGAATTGAAGGGGACCGGAGGAAACCATCTTACCAGCGGGGTACCTCCCGTGCCAGGCTGGGGTGTGGGGGCGGTAGAGTACATGTAGCTGAAGAGCCTTTCAATCTTCCTCAAGGGGACACCCCCGCCTCGGTCACTCATCTGAGAGACAAGGGACATGTGAGAGGCCCTCCAAGATCACGTCCTCCACTCCCCGTGACCTCCCATGGTCAGGTCAGAGGCCACATACTTTGATGGAGAGATCTTCTTCACCCAAGGCCACCATAATCTTGATAGGGGGCAGAGTGAGGCTGGACTCGTGGCTTTCCACAGTGGCCCGCATGGCATTCTGGGGAGGGAATGAAGGACGCACCGAGGGAAGCCAGCCCTGAAGGCACTGCTGAAGCTGAGGGCCCAGGGCTTGACCCTGCCCAGCCTCCCTCCCCTGAGGAGGGCAGCCTTCTTACCTTGAAGAGCTCAAAGAGCATGTGGTAGAGATGGGAGGGGACGTAGACCATGTGAATGGGCTGGGTGGCGTTGGTGGCTGTGGGGATCAAGACCAAGGGCAGAGACATGGCAAGGTCACCTTCCACGGTCTTGTATACAGTGTGCCCCTGCAGCCCATGTACTCTCAGGGCAGACCTGGGCTGGCCGAGAAGCCGGTGATTCTTGGGTTCTATGGAGGTGTCCCATCATACATCGCTCTCCCTAGTCTTTGTGCTCTCACCCCAGACCTTGTCCTTCCTGTCACTTACGAGGCTTTGAAATTAGCGGATGCAGTTACATGTTGGGCGGTTACCCATTGCAGGTCTCGACCTCCCTAGCACCGAGAATGTAAGCTCCGTGAGGGCAGGGGCCTTGTCTTCTTTACATGACGGATGTGCCAAATGATAAACAGTTGTCCAACAGATTAATAATACAGAGCAGTTCCCCTCTAGGAGAGTCTGACCCCCCACATCCCCTACTCTGGCCTGTCCCCATTGCTCTGAACACATGCACACACACACCGCTCACCTTCATTTGCTTACCATTGACTTCCTGGATCTCCAGGTCAGGTGAGGCCATGTAATACTTGTCACACAGGAGCTTAGCCATGTCATAGGCATCTGAGAGGAGACAGGGACACTCAAGGTTATGGGTGGCTGACCCAGTAGGGCATTCCCTTTGGCACTGACACTGGGCATCACCAACATGAAACCCATGGGGACATGACTCCCACCCACAGGGAATGGGTCACCTTCTGGCCTGCTTATCTGGGAGGGGACCCTGGAACTCCTTTATGGGCCAGGCCTATGATGGGGGTGGGGCTCACCTTTTACCACATCAGACACGTTGCAGTTGGGGTCAATGCTGCCAATGTGTTTGGGGTGAGCTGGGTTGGTGCTGCCATCAAAGATGAGGGCTGTGGGCAGAGGAAAGGGCATTCTGGCTAGTTCACAGGAGCTAGCCCTCCCTATTCCTAAACATCCTGTCCTTCACCTCATCTGCAAGCCTCAATACATTCCATGCAAAGCATGTCCCCCAAGTCCTGCTTTCCCCCTATCTCAGGCCGTCTACAGCCTCTGCACCCTGTGGCATCCTTCCATAGGCTTCTCCCGTATCACACCCTGTTAAATGTATACATTCATTTATTCATCATTCACTTACTTTTTATAATTTATTTAATTTTATTTTATATGCATTAGTGTGAAGGTGTCAGATCCTTAGGAATCAGGGTTATAGACAGCTGTGAGAAGCCATGCAAGTGCTAGAAATTGAAGCCGGGTCCTTTGGGAGAGCAGACAGTGCTCTTAACCGCTGAGCCATCTCTCCAGCCCCTCATTCATTTATTTTCATGACAGGGTTTCTCTATGTAATAGCCCTGATGGTCCTGGAACTCAATTTGTAGACCAGGCTGGCCTTGAGTTCACAGAGATCCGCCTGCTTCTCCCTCCCAAGTGCTGGGATTTAAGGCACGTACCATCAAGCCCAGTTTAAAACGTACCCTTTGCTTTCATACTTTCATGCAATACTCTTAAGACAGCTTCCATCAGCTTCCTTTTCAAAAGACTTGGACATAAAGGACTCACATAAACTCATGATGGCTATGCTTTGTCAACCAGCACAGCTAGTCTTAGACAGGGATGCTAAACAATAAATTGTTTTTTTTAAATAAGATATGAGAGTTTTTAAAGTTTTGGGTGGGAGGGAATAAAATGTTGAAGTGGCTGGCAAGATGGCTCAGTGGATAAAGGTGCTTGCAGCCAAGCCTGACCACCTGAGTTCAGTCCCCAAGACCCACGGGATGGAAGGAGATGTTCTCTGATCTCCACATATGCGTAAATAAATAAATAATAACGTTGTTTTAAAATGTTTACATATGTAGCATATTTTACACTTACAATTATTTAAAACAATGTATTTCAGCTCAATGTTGCACATTTACTTTCCTTTTGGGGCCCATTACTATTTATTTATTTATTTATTTATTTATTTATTTATTTATTTAGAGACAAAGTCTCACTATGTGGCTAAGGTTGGCCTCAAACATATGATCCTTCCGCCTCAGCCTCCTAAGGGCTGGGATGATAGGCATGTGCTGCCATCCTGATTCAAGCCAGTTACTCTTCAGTTCCTGAACAGCACTTAGGGCCCTAGCACACTGGCTGAAGGGAGGACTCCTGCTTTCTTATTAGGGGGCAGTGGCCTTCCTGGCATGCCCTGCCAGGACCCCTTGCCCTCTCCAAATCAGCCAGAACTCACTGTGCTGGTTGATGAGCATGCGGATAGAGATGCGGCTGAGGTAGAAGCGGTCTAGGAAATACTGGATGTTCTGGTTAGTGACCGGGTCATCGCCGTAGGTGTCCTTGTACTCCAGCACTCCCTGTGCCATGGTGGGCACTACATCATTGTGCCGGTTCCGGATGGTGACCAGGGCATCAGTGAACCTTCAGAGAAGGCAGACATTTGCTCCTTCCCAGTCTCAGGCTTGGGGACGCCCCTGGCTCTCCTTTATTCCCAATCTCCTATTGGTTCCTCCATTTTCTCTATCCTTTGCAGCATCAGACACACAGTGCTCACCCACCTGAAGCCCTCTCTCAGCTCTTTACATCTTCTTCCTGTTTACAGCTAAAGCTCTGAAGATTCGTTCCCGGGGGCAGGGTTTCCCACATCCTCTTGGCATATTGATAATTGGAGTCTGCATCTCTCTAGCAGACCTGGATTTCCCAGAAGTAGCTTGTCTCCCTCCTTCTTGGGGGTATCCCTGAAGGCAGGGGGCTTTTCCCTGCACCCAGCTGGCATTCTGTCCTTGGGGCCCTGACCATGATTCTTGTCCCTGAGGAGGGTGCTCACTTACTGGCTGAGGGTCCGGTGGTCCTCAGGGTCCTTGTCCAAGAATCCCATGATGTCCAGAAGACTCTGGACATACCTGTGTGAAGGCAGAGGGGGCCATGGGCTCAGCTGAGACTACCACAATGCTCCCTCTCACCCCCTCAGAGGCCGCAGAGCTGAACCACTGACAAGCAACATCCCATTTCATCTACTCTGCATCTCCCTGACAACCTAGTAAGTTGTACAAGGAAACCTCGAATTTGCTGGTTCCCTCACAGCACCTTTCTTTGCTTCAGAACCCTAACGGCAACCTTAGGAGGGACCAGAAATCACTCTCTCCTGCAGAGATCAGGGGACTGAGACCCAACTAAATCAAAGGCCACGGTAATAGAGGGCTCAGACATCTACCTGCCTTGCTGAGCTCTTTTTACTGACACACCCTGGTATTTCCCACTGTGGGGTTAAGGCACCTGGTGGGCTATGGATGTAGCTGTCAGGTTAGCAGGCACAGGGCCCCTCCCACCTGCCTAGGGAACCCCTGTGAGTAGGTGTGACTAGCTCTGTCCTCACTTAAGACCAGGGAGGCTCACTCTGCCCTGCAAAACCAATGAGCAGGGTGGGTGTAGGTGAGCCTATAGGCCTCCTACGGGCCTGGCAAGAGGGGCAGGTCATGTCTCATCTCCAACTAGGAAAGATTGATACACAAGGCAGAACACAGGGCCAGGGCACTGAGCTTCGGCATGTTGTGGGAGATGGTGCCAATCTGCATGCCACTGTCCCCTTGCCCCACTAAGCCATGACTTTAGCGTCCCCTTCACATATGCTCAGCCTGTATCTTGTTCTGGAAAGACAGAAGAACCAGCCTCCCTTTGTTCCCTGTGGCAGAAACACGTCAGGCCTAAGGACTGGAGGGACTACCTGGTGTCCTGTCACAGAGAGCCCCTGAGGCCCAGCAGTGTCTCTAGGAGAGACACTAGGTTAGGATGCATCCAAAGCACCCAGACCTCTTGAGAGAAGAGGCAGGAATGAGCCCCGGAGCAGTGCCCCAGCTGGGTAGGAGGACAGCAAAGCCTCTTGGATCTCCTGAAACTCCTAGCACCTACGGGGCTGCTGCTGAGGAGCTCACCTTGGCCTCCACTCCCGCTCTCTCCTGGGTAGAATGCCTTTCTCTTTGTACCCCACAACTGCTCTTTGGCTCCAACATCAAACAAGAGCTGGTTTTGCTGGGTTCTAGCGTGGCCCCGGGTTAACTAGGGAACCTCTCTGGGCTTGTTTCTTCACCAGGAGGGCGGGAGTGAAAGCACAATGCTGGCAGCTCAAAACCTGTCACCGGCTGAGCCATGCTTTAGGCTATCCTGTACTGGCTTGGCCCTAGGCCTCCTCCCTGTCCTTCCCAGCCAGAACCTAGCACGGTGACTGTAGGAGTTGTTCCTCTTGATGACCAGCTATGGATAGAATGGGTGACGAGCCCAGCTTCCTTCGCCCCTGCCTACAGCAGATATCTGCATCAGGAGGTCCTCAGTCTCCTGAGAGAGGCATGATGGTGGCTGACATCCAGCTGAGCTACTGCTTTGGCCTGACCACTGTTGTCTGAGGGAGGCTTTGAGGGAGAGGAGCCACAAGCGTGAGTGGTGAATGTGCGAGGGAGGCAAGGGCAGAGAAGAGGAGGGAGCAGTTGGGAGGTGGGGTGGGGGCACATGAACCCTTCTCAGGAATTCATGGTGGGTGGGGGCAGAAGGTAGGAGGCTTTGTGCGTGCCTAGAGGTAGAAATGGACAGAGTCCCAGTTTCCAGATCCAGGCAGGGCTGTGCAGTGAACTTTAAAGGGAAGAAGTGGAACTGGTTACATGGCCAGTGGCGTGGAACTAAGGGCACATGGACAATGCTGACAAAGGCCGCCAAGGCTCCCCACTTCCTGAGCCTCCATCTCTCACGTGGAGATAGTGAGGAGACTCATTTGCTAGGGGACGTCATGAAGATTACTGGACCATCCGAGTTGGCATAGAGAGCAGCCCCTTACGTTCCCCAAGCCCTCGGGTGTTGGGGCTGTCGTGGTGACACTGTGGAGACTCACACACCTGCCTGCCCCTCAGAGGTCCCGTTTTCCACAGGGAAGTGGTGCCGGGTGTACTTCTGGGACCCAGGGAAGAACATGAGAGATTTTTTGCTCAGGGCTCTTGGCCCTAGTCCTGATGTACCCATGGACCTGGCCTTCCATGTCACCCCAGGATAGAGCTGGCTCCTGGGGGCGGGGGAAGACACTGAGACGGCATTATGTTGGCTCTTGAGTAGCCCCTCTCCGGAGCTAGGGAAAGGGCCAGGCTACAGCAACAGTGTGTGTCCAGGTTGGGAGGGGAGGCTTAGGGTCTAACCCCCTCCCCTCCTTGGGAAAATCTAGTGTTTCCAATGCTCCAAAACAGAGACCCACCCATCCCCTAGACCACCCCTTCCAGGGAGTGGAAGGCAGGCCTGAAGGGAGAGGCAGGCAGTAGAAGGAGAGGGAGGAAGGCACACGGCCACCTGCAAGTAGTTTGTGGGAGCAGGGAGCGGAGGGACGGCTGAGCCAAAGGCATAAGTGTGTAAATGTAGAGTGTGTGTCTGTGGGTGTGTACCAGCATCAACAGCCGCTGGGGACAAGGATGTGAACCAGCCCATGGCCACGTGAGGAATGTGGCTATTCGCACAAAGTGACAGGGCAGACATGTCTCATACCTGGAGTCACTCTGTGAACGGGCAGCAGACCCCGGCTGCTCCCTGAAGGCGACTGGGATGCTTCAACCCACCTGCAAGCTGGGGTTCACGGGAGGGAGCTCAAGGTGGGGTAGGGTTTAGCTTTAAAAATGCCTTGGGGATCCCTCATCAGCTTGGCTCGGGCCAGGTGTGCTGGTGTGCCAAGGGGCAGGCTAACTTAATGCAGGCTCCGGCTCTCGTCAAGGGACCTTCTGCCTCTTATTCTGCTCAGGACAAGTCCAGGCTGGCTTCTGTGGGGTGGGAGCGGGACTCTTCCCAGGCAGGGCCTGGGGTCCACATACCTTGTGGATAAGCCAGGGAGGTAGATGAGAGGGTGGTGCCCATCCCCACAACACACACATACCATCCCCGACACACTGAATCAGCCCCTTCCACATACTCCTTATACTCTACGAGACCCAGCGACAGGAGTGACTCACTGCATGTACCACCCTACCTGTCCATGCCTCTTCCTCCTGAGAGGAACCAATGGATACCCGCTCTGTACCCTGGTAGCACCAGGAGACATGCTATCCTGCAGGTGAGCCCTACTTTCCCACAGACTTGCAGGGGGACATGGAAATCATAGCCCTGTGGTATAACTCCACACAAAGCCTTCTTCCTCTCCCCATCCCTAATGCAGCCTCCAGAATCCGTGGTCTGGGTTCAAATCCCAGATCCACCAGTACTCCCTAATCAACCTTAGCCAAGGTTCTCTACTTCCTGAGCCTCCATCTCTCACGTGGAGATAGTGAGGAGACTTGTTTGCTAGGGGATGTCTCGAAGATTACAGGACCGCCTGAGTCAGCATACAGAACAGCCCCTGACGTTCCACAAGCCCTCGGGTGCTTGTCTTTCATTTTTGTTTTTGGTATACCCCTTGACCTCCTTGCTGCATTGTCTCTGAAACCTCTGACACAATTACACCGTCACTACTGCCCAGGAGCTTGGGACCATGGCTGGTACTGACCAAGTTCTAGATGTATGTACTGGCTAGTTTTATGTCAACTTGACACAAACTAGGGTCATCGAAGAGGGAGATACAATTGGAAAAATGCTTCCATCACAGGGCAGCACTGTAGGGAAGTCTGTAGAGCATTTTCATAACCAGCCCATCGTGGGTGGAGCCACCCATGAGCTGGTGGCCATGGGTTCCACAAGAAAGCAGGCTGAGCATGCCACAGGAAAGCAAGCCAGCACTGACTTCCTTCAGTGATGGACTATGGTGTGGAAGTGAACACCAGATAAACCCTTTCCTCCCCAGGCTGCTTTCGGTCATGGTGTCTCATCACAGCAAAGGTTGTAACCCTAACAAAGACAATGTGGTTCACACTCTCAGTAATGTGGGACCCTGAGAAACAGCCCAAGACTCCACTAGACAGGCTAGGAAGCTGAGCTCAAGAAAGGCCAAACTGCTGTGTAGGAGTACCTATCAAGACTCTAAGTCATATGTGTCACACATGACGGTTGCCAAGCCCAGAGGACAGCCCCAATGTCCAAAATATGGCCTGGATACTCCGAGTCTGAGCAGCTGAAACAGCTGATCAGGTTTATTTTGATCTGGGGATTAATCATGTCAAGCCCAGGCCTTTAGTGCCCCATTAGCTGTAGCTGTGTATTAACTACTGTGCTGCCGACAGCTCCCTCCCTCTGCATGCCCTCCCCGGTGTCGGTGTCCCCGAGGGGAGGTTCTGCTCTATACTCATCAGACATCAGGCTAGTGGCCCTCTCTCCAGGCTTTGTAGATGAGGCCCACTGGCTCTGCGAACCCCCTCAGCTTCTCCTTCATGTTTCAGGATGACCAGCCACCCCCTTTGGCATGTTGAATCATCCACTGGGGAAGGGCTTTCTTTGGCTCTACCCCTCCTGCCGTGTCCTGGTATTCCTTCCAAGCTTTGAGGGGGAGACTAAGTCAGGCTAAGCTCCTGAGAAAGATCAGGAAGGGGAGTCTCGGGGCAGCCTCTCCTGTCCTCCTGTTGACCTCTCCAAATCACCCTTCCTGGCTGCCCCCAGAAGAGTTCCTTTGGAGGGGTCTGAGGAGTCTTGTCATGAACTCAGGGACCAGCTGGTGAGTCATCCAAGCCAGTCAGCCAGATAGACTGGAGGAGGGCTGGGAGAACAGATGGTGCCTTCTGTCTCATGCCCACAGCTCTGCCACCCTGTGACAAGCAAGACAGGCAGATTGGCTCAGGGGTCCTGGACCTCCTGGTGCAGGGTTCAGTGAAGGGTGACTTAGCTGGGCCATCCCAAACTCAAACCCTGCCCTCCACCTACCCTTCACCTTCTCAGTGATATTCACTGGCCTTCCTTTCTTCCTAGCTCTGAGTATCTAAGTCCTTCTGTGTATCCATTTCAACTTTCCCATGTGTTTTGCTTTGAAACATGTTTCACTGTTTTGCCTAGGAGGGTCTTGAACACCTGAACTCATTATCCTCCTGCTTCAACCTCCCCAACACTGGAAAAACAGACACTGCCTCCTCCCTGCTCAGTTTTCTCTATGACGTCAGTCGATATGCATTGCGGACCTACAGTGTGCCTGGCCTGTGTGTACAGCCCCATCCCATACTGGAGACTGTCTCTCTGGAATAAACCAGGCTGATCTACGCTTTCCTGTTTTACAAGTGTCAAAATGCACATATTATACTTCTGCAATGGGAGATGTCATAACCAATGTCACTTCATAAACAAAACAAAACAAACCCAAAACACAACCTTCCCTCCTCATTGCACTTTGTTTGGCCTGCCATGGCAGGATTTCATTTCCCAGGAACACTGTGGACTCCTCATAGGAAACTGCTGTTGTCTCTGGGTTTGTCTATGTGATTACTGAGACCCGAACACAGGGCTTCATCTAGAGCAGGCAACTGCTTTGCCACTGAGTCCTTTGTTTTATTCTGAGACAAACTCTCGCTAAATTCCTCAGATTAGCCTTACAAAGACTGTCCTACCTTAGCCTCCCAGCCAGGATTATCTGGCTGCGGCACTCATATTGCCTGAACTATTTATTCAGCTGCTGAGGAACAACCCAGGGCCCTTGCATGCCAGGCAAAGGCATGTCTTATCACTGCCAGCTTTGGGCCTACAGGTGCAGCTATGACACAAAATCCCAAGCCTGGGGAATCCTCATCATTCTACATGGCAAACCCTGATGACTAGATTTCGTCCCCAGCTGCCACAAAAGGCTATTGATGATCATGCCCAGTGGCAGACACACCTTTGTTTACGTTTCATGTGAGGCTAGTGGCTTTCGGCCTCCAGTTACCCAGCCTTGGACAGAGTTGCGTGTCTTTGGCTACCTGTAACGATTTTTCCGTGCCCCGGAACTCTTTGGGAAAACACTGTATTGTCTGTGTTTACCTGCGTGCCTCTCCAATATTCAAGACAGTTAAGAGTTGCCACTTGAATAACTGAATCTTTACTCCCTCTCCCCGCCCCCTCCACCCCGTTTTCTCAAGCTACTTGGGTAAACAGGGGCTGCTCCAGGAGGAGGCCATGGGCTATTACTGCTGACTCTAGCAATGACTTTTGCTCTTGACTGTGAAAGCTGTGCTTTCTTAGATGAAAGCAGGATGGCGAGACACAGACTGAACTTGAACTTTGTCCCTGCTCAAGCTGGGGAGTTCCACGTGATCCTGGGCTACTCCCTCCCCAGCCTCTTGGAGCCCCTGTGCCTCGCCTCTGTCCTAGATGTGAGGGGCCTCACCAGCTCTGCACCAGCTGTACTGAGGGGGTGCCCAGTACTCGGTCAGGAAGCAGGTTGATCTCTTTCATGATGTTGGCCAAGCGCACGGGCAGCTCCTGCCGGAGGAAGGTGAATGACGTTTTCTCGCAGGCATTGCTGGATCCTGAGGGTGAGAGAGGGTTCAATCAATAGCTGCGAACCACGGGAACTGTCGCATATGTGGAGACTGGGCAGGCTGAAATGACCAGGTGACCTATGCATGGCACACAGCAAGGTGGCCCTCCTAGCACTGCAGAGACCCCACCACCCTGTTTGACACTTCAGGGGCGGCATCCACCTTCTGACCCTCGGTTAAAACCCCATTTGTCTCTAACCAGGGAGGCAAGATGTTCCGGGGGTTCATTCTCAACTGTTCTGGCCTAAGTTATCTCAACTTTTCCCCCCATTCCTCTAGGTAGGCACTCCTCCTGGGGGACTGTCCTAGGGGGCAGAAGTACTTAAGAAATCCTCCCTTCTCTGGGGTGCGGTGCCTTCCCAGGACTGTGGGAACTCAGCATTATCCCGGAGGCAGGCCATCTCATCCAGGCCGAGGACACAGATGGATGCCAATGGAGTATTGGCCATGTAAATGACCATCTGTGAGGCAAATGGGGACCTTGGTCCAGGGTCAAGATGGATAGGCAGTGGAGGAATGGATCGTGTCAGCCTAGGGACAGGGGACCTAGGATCAAAACCAGGCCCTGCCTCTGTTACTAAGGGTATGTCACAATCCTTCTGGGGGGCTCCGTTTCCCCATTCAGGCAGATGGGACCACTGCAGGCCCCTTCTAGCCCTGACACTTCGCTGAGGCTCGGAGCGGGCCTCGGAGGAATTCCTACACAAGCAAAGGTTAAGACTCCAACAGGACAGGGAGAAACAAAGGCACGTCCTGGAAAACAGGTGCTCTCAAGTCTGCCACTCCCCTGTCCTCCTGTTTATGATGCAACTCTTGAAAGACCTGGGTCCACTCCCAATCACCATTGTGGCACCATGGGAATGCCACAGAAGGTCTCCGTCCACTACCTGGCAAAGCTCTCCTCTGCCCCAGAGCCACCTCCACCTTCAGAACACTGAGCGGGTGATCTTCAAAAAAACAGCCCAGGAATAGCCATGGGAGGGTGCAAGCCACCTGACCACCTCATGGTAACTTGGGCTCTGCCCAGCTAGGAACCGCTGCCAGGCCAGACCAGATTTGATCTTCAAGCGTCCTTGCCCAGTGGCTGGCTGAAGTGGGTGGAGGATCACCAGTTAGGGGAGTTCCTCCTGTCAGCGCCTCCTACTCAGAGAGCCCCCTTCCCAGCCGCCCCGGGATTTCTCCCCTCGCTCAGTTCAGAAGCACCTCATCCTTCTTACACAGCCCAGGTCTTCCAGATGACGGAATCTCCCCGGCACTCCCAGCAGCAAGTCCCCTGTTTACTCCCAGCCCCTCTCAGCGGCCGGGATCCCCAACCCCCACCCCCGACTAGCTCTATCATGATGTCTGGATGGGGCCCCATACCCTCTCTGCCTCTTAATCCCCATGATCCCTGGCAACGCTTTCCCTGTGCCCCCATTCTTAGCAACAGTGTGAAGGGGACACCCTTAACTCTTTCTGGGCAGCCAGGCTTGCCTCGCCATTTACCCATTCCTGTCCATACTCTTCCAAACCAACCCTCCTGGCGCCCAGGACCTCTTCCTCGGGCGTTAACCTCTCATTGCCACAGTCTCCTTCCCCGCGCCCACCGCCCGGGTGCCAGCCTACGTCGACTCCCGTACCGAAGTCTAGAAACTGCTTCATGGATAGCGGAGACGGGGAGAACTTGCTGAAGTGCTCGATGTACTTGGGCGCCCCTGCCAGGGACGCATTCTTCAACAGCGCCCGGACCCAGCGCATGGCGACGGCGCCCGCTGCTCGGGCTTGGCTCCCGCTGCTGTCCCGGTGCTGGAGGCGCTGGCACCGGCCCTCCGCTCGGCCCTGCTCGGCCGGGAGACGCGCTTCGGCCGCCTCCTCCCTACCCCTGCCCTGGCGGCGCCTCCAACGCCTGGCCAATCGGCTTGTCCCGGCGGCCCGACGTCGCCAATGGTCGCGCACAAACAACTCTGCGAGGGCCAATAGCCTTGCGCTTCGACACGTGGCTCTCCTCGGGGCCCATCCCCCTTAACCGTGAAGGTGCTGGAGGCGGCCTGTTGTTTTCCTGGGCTCTGCTCAAGACCCGCCTCCGACGCGACCGCTAACTCCCCTAGACTTCTTAGGGGCGAGCTCCGGGTTAACCCCTTCTTCCCCAGGGTCCCGCTAACCCTTCGTTTGGCCCTCCACCCTCGCCTTTTCCTGGCTCCCTTCCAAGATCTTCACTCCCCTCCTTTTAACTCTTCCTTCCCTGCCTTGGTCTTGATGCTCACCTGTTCTCCCATAGGGGCTCGTGGTGGTTTTCCCACTCCTGTGAATGGACCCAGAATAAACACTTGGGAAATCTGGAACCAAAGCTTATACTATTCTATGTGCGTGCAACCCGCTGGCTTCCATAAACATCCAAGCGGCCCAGGAAAAGGCAGCGTTTTCTCTTCTCGTGTGAAAAACATCCAAAATTGGGGTGAGAGTGTTGCTCAGAGGGTATGACACTTGTTCAGCATGCGTGAAGCCCCGTAACGATCTCTGGCACTTGAAAAACAACCGCAGAAACACCCGGAGCCGACCCCCTCCGGGCTAGCAGAGGCAGGAGCTGCCGTCAGTGCTGATTTTAGTTTTAGGAAGTTCCATTTTATTATTACCTAGCTCGTCTGACTGAACACAAAACCTTGCGCGTCTTGCACAACCACCTGAGAAGGCAACCTTCTGTGCCGCGGGCTTCCTTATTGCCAGTGCCCCGGAGGTGAGGCATTTTAGCGGTTTCCTAAACCGGGCCTTATCTTCCGAACAGCTCCCGGCCTCTTTCCTGCGAAACCTGATGCGCCCTCTTTTGGCGGAACGTGGTATGTTTCCCACTCTCTGGGCCTACTTACGTTTCTTACTCGCTTACCCCTGCTAAGGACTACAGTAGACAGGTTTAGTAGGGCCTGGTGCTGCCCTTGGAGGCTTGAGGCTAGAGGATTTCAGTTCAAAGGCCACCTGGGGTACAGTGAGTTCAGGTGCAGCCTGGGCAGTTTAACGAAATCTTATCTCAAAAAAGTGAGAGCAGGAGCTGCGGCTGAGCTGGTAGTAACTCTGGCAGTTTTTCTAGAATGTGCAAGATTGTGGGTTTGATCCTCAGTGACACAAACACCAAGTTAGAACGGAGTATCCTTGTAGCCAGCACAAAACAAGGCTTCATTATGGAAAGCATAGTGCTGTGTGCTGAGCACAGGTTTGCCTGGATTAACTCATTTAATTATTTTTTGTTGTTGTTTTTTGTAAACTGTGACCCACATCTTCATTCATTTTATGTGTAAGCGTTTCGCCTTCATACATGTATATGCACCCCCCATGTGAATGCCTGGTGTCCTCATCAGACCCTCTGAAATTGGGAGTTACAGATAGTTGCGAGTCACCAATCGGGTGCTGCCAACCGAACCCGGGTCCTCTGCAAGAACAAGTGCTCTTAACCCCTGAGCCATCTCTCCTTTAATTCTTAAGGAGGTCTGTTGTACTATTATTATCCCCATTTTATAGATAGAAAGACAGAGGGGGCAGGCATTCTCAAGTACAAATCTGACCTAACTGGTCCCCTACTCAAGACTTTTTCACTTAAAAAACAAAAACAACAACAACAACAAAGCCAGCTGGTTGGTTTACAGAATGAGTGCCAGGGCTACACAGAGAAACATTGTCTTAAAAAAAAAACAAAATAAAAAAAAAGGGATCTAAAATTTGTATCTATGATCTGTATGTGTCCCTGAGTGAGTTTATAGATCCCACCAGCATGCAGGTGACTGTGAGGCTAGAGGAACTGGAGTTACAGATGGCTATGAACTACCTGGTATAGACACTGGGAATCCAGCCCAGGTCCTCTCTGAGAGCAGTAAGCACGCCTCACTGCTGTGCCATTTCTCCAGCTCCCCCTCTCCACTTCTTTCTGGAGCCTTTCCGGTTGTCCCTATATCCGCTTCAGCTCCATCTAGTAGCTTCATCTTTTCACGTTCCCCTGCTCAACCCCCAACACCATCTAGCTGCTGCCTTGACCCAGCCTCTAATGTCCAATTCATTGGCAGTGCTATCTTTTTGGGGGTTTGGGGTCTGGATCATTCTACTCAACTTCCTGTACCTGTTCTCCAGGTCTTAGCTGCCTAGCCACCTCCTCCTCCAGGAAGCCTTTGCTGAGCTCCTGTGCTGGGCTGGGCTCCTTTCTTGCCGTTCCTGATCTTGGGAAGGTGTGAGGGCTTCTCACACTGAGGGCTAACTGCCCATTCATGGGTCTCTCCCACTGGACCTTAGCTCAAGGAGGACACAGGTTGTGTCTGACCTAGTCATTGCTTTATCTATGGCTCTGGGCACAGAGCCTGGCATGAAAGGACTCAGAGTGAAAAACGGAAGTGAGGTTGGCAGAGAGGCCCCGGATATCCCTAGATATCCACAAGCCTAACAGTTAGGAAGTGATAGATAACACAGGTGAGTCTCTTTTCAAGGGCCAGGTAAAGGGATAGGCTCTTCCTCTCTCCCTCCCTCCCACTCTCTCTCTCTCTCCAAAGTCAGATTGGGTGCAAACCTCAGCCTGGCTGCATGAGGCCCTATCTCAACTCCCCTCCCTCCCAAAATCCAAGCCAGGAGCCTAGCAATAAATGGAAGCATCTGATGTCAAACCAAACACAACAGGAATAGACCACAACTCTGACACATAAAGAAAGCACTCCCTGGTGGCACTCTATCTAGAACTGGACTTCCATGAAGTGAACCCTGCTTGAATCAAAATGCCTCACACAGGGCTTGCTGGGGGGTGCCAGGTCCATCATCATCACCCCCTGGACTGGAGGGTGGGATAGGGGCAGATGGGGCAGTACAAACTGGGAACTGTTTATTTATGTTAAGAGAGAAGCCCATATACAAAGAAGGCACAGGGTGGGGGAAGCTGCTATAGTACCGTGGGGTGGGGTGGGGGGCAGAGCTGCAGAGCCGGAGGAATCAAGTAGAGGACCTGGGAAGTCAGCCTTCGCTGCCAGAATGGGGGTGCAGCTTTCAGGGATGGGGAAGGGCTAGGTATCTCAGAAAGCCACAGGCAGCTCAGAATACCGGCTCTGTGGTCAAGGAAACGGAGTTAGGTCTGGCCAGCTGGGGCAGGGGCCGGGCTCTCCCCTGCCCTACATTCAAGTATCGCACCCCCACGTGGTCTTGTGGGGTCTCCAGGCCTTGCCCAGGCTGAGGTGATCAGGATGGGTCAGAGGTCAATTCTCTGCATCCTGCCAGGATCTGCTGGGCCAGGACTGATACCCTGCTCTCTGAAGGATGCCACCATGCTCCAGGTCAGTTCCAGCACAGTGTGTCCAGGCCGTCCGTGGTTTAGTTTCTCTTTGTTCCTTTGGGCTGCGTTTCTTGCCAACTCCATCTGTAGCCAGGATTTTAGAGATCCGTTCATAGGCCCATTCTGGGGACCTGCTCTCTAGTTCCTTGCTCTTGGGTCTGAGCACACAAGTCGTAAGAGCATCCTCTGGATAGCCTTTAGTGTGGCCCTGCTCTCCAGTGGGTGCCAGGATTTGCAGCTGGGCTTGACAGTCTCCTCCTTGTCAGTAGTTTTATTCTGGACAGTAAAGTCAGTCCAGCGACAATGGCTCAAGGGGGAATCCAGTGTGGAGGAAAGATGTCACCACATCAGGGACCTTTTCCTCCTGGCTCCCAGTAGAGGTGCTTTGGCTTGGTTTTGGCACAGACAGAGGCTTGGCCATGGTACCCTCTATGGTATATCAGAAGGGGCCGTTAGCAGCAGGCCCTGTGTGCTGTGTCCAGTGTGCAGGGCTGTGCTGTGCTCAGCATTGCAAGGTCTCGAAGGAGATTCTAGGGTCCCAGAAAACATGCCTGCAGTGCAGAGGGATATATGCCTGAGCCTGCTGGCGCCAGCCAAATGTGTGGCCCCTTTTGGACTGTCGGAATCATAATTTATGATAAATAGGAAGGAAGGGAGCATCGGGAGGGATGTCGGGGAGGGTATCAGTAGTATCGGTCCCGAATCTGCCAGCTGGTGACCCAGTGCTTCTTGGTGGGTAGGGTGCTCCCAGGAGGTGGATAGCGCTCCTCCTCCCGGATGCGCACTGCGTGGTACTTGGGCATAATCCGGTAGTAGCGGGTCGGCTTAAAGAAGTCACACTGGAGTTCAGGCAAAAGAGAAACTGTGTCAGTACATTCAAGCAGGACACACACACACACCCACACACACGTACATACACACACACTCCTATGGTCCCTACAGCAGGCCCCAACTCAAATATCCCAACTTCAGTATGAGATGGGAGGATGAACGACCCCACCCCAAGCCCAGAGGAAGGAGGGGCCAAGGAAGACACAGTGGACAGCAGAGGCAGGTGGAGGCCAAGCAGCTGCAGAGATTGCGGGCTAAGAAGACAGGGTGGTCTCAATGGCCAGTGCTAGAGTGGGTAAGAAGGTTATCCTAGGGAGATGGTGGGACTCGAGACAAGGAGGACTGGCCTCTCTTGGTTTTCTCCTTCCTTGTGGGATGGGACAGGACTTAAAGAGTTCTTGTGGACATGCCTGGCGATCAGACAGAGGCAGGGGCTAGCCCCGACTGCTTCTCCTTTCCAGTCCTCCAGAAAGCATCATGCTCACTGGAAATCCTCTTGGGATTTTAAGCTCTGGAGAGCCAGGAGGAGGTGGAGGTAGGGGATGGGGGGTGGGGGAGCAATCAGAATGGGCTGTACTTTGAGGTGGTAGACAAGTGAGATCCAAGCAGGCCTTAAGGCAAGAGGTGCAGACAGGACAGAATCAGAGGCCCCAGCCAGCTGGGGTTTGAGAAGGAGGTCCATAGGCCATGTTACCCGGGCGGGCTGGGGCAGGGGGGGGGGCTGACCCCCTCAGTAGTCGTCCGTCAGCCTTTCTGTCTCTGACGGCTGGCTCTTCATCTCAGCCTTCTGCCTCTTAGCTTCATACAGGGCACGAGTGCGGGCTCGCTTGAAGAAGCCGCACTGGAGGGAGGAGGTGCAGGGGATGGCCATCAGGGGTGCTGGTAGACCTGACCATCAGCACTCAGGGGACCGGGGGACCGGGGGACCGGGGCTCAGAGCTGGGGAACCTGGAAGGCTAAGTCCTGGGACCAGCTTGGTGGGTTGCCAGACACCAGAGCTCCTGGGTTCCCCTTTGCAGCCTGAGCTCCCCAGGCATGGGTGGGACTGAAAGGGGGGGGGATAAGGGAGGGCGGGGAGTACCCGGGAAAGGGCATCTGAGATGGAGATGAGGAATGGGATGCAGAGCCAGGGGATGGAGGGAGGGTGGGTGAGCTGTGCTAGCGCTGGCAGGGGTCTGAAGTGGGGAGCCCCAGCAGGGGACTCTACCTTCCACAGCAGGACGATGATGAGCCCCAGCAGCAGCAACCCAGCCCCCACGGCCACGAGCACCAACCACAGCTCAATCTCAGCAGGCAGCTCTTCCACTAGCTCAGAGTCAATGTCCACTGAGAACTGCAGAGGAGAGAGAAGAGACACAACCAGGGTTAGCCTGCTGAGACCGGCCCCCCCTCACCTTATCGCCTTTCATGTCTCAAGGGGGCCAGGGGCCTTGTTGTTTGACCTTCGGCCAGTAGGGGGCGATCAAGAGTAGAAAAAGCCCCTGCAGGACTGACTCATTGGCAGCAGCAAGTAGGTCCCTAACGCAGATTGGCCAGAGCGTCATGCTCGGATCTGGCGGTAGGCAGCCAGAGTTTGTGAGTTTGTGACACACACATCTTGCATACCAGCACCGTTCCTGATAAGCTGTGCGACCTTGGACTAATAATTTCATGTCTCCCTGGATCACTCATGTGCCCTGGCCAAAAGTCTGCTTTCGGACAATTAGGCTTCTTGAGCTCAGGTCCAGCTTTGCTATTCAGTGGCTGTACAGCCTTTAACAAGTTACTCAACCTCTTTGTAAACTGTCTGTAGACCTGGGGAATTATAATTCCCAACCTCAAAGGCCGCTGGACAGGATTAAATATGGTTAGCAGGAGTAGACTGCGCTGAGTGACAGCCACTTCATAAATAGGTATTAAAAAACAAACAGCACACAGCACACAGCATGTTGGGTTTTCCCTCTACAATGGCATGTATGTGTTCGTGTATGCTCATGTCTGCAAGTGTATACATAGATTATATAGTCCACACTAGAGGTGCTTGGGACCAACCAGTCGTGATCCACACTTGGGATTTTGTTTCACTCTGTGGCTCAAAGAGTTTCAGATTTTGGAGTGTTTGCATTTCCAGTGTTTGGAGTAGAACTTCTCTAGGTGACTATGCCTGATTTTCCCTTCTTTTAAAATATCCTGATTTTTTAAAAGAAACAGGTAACAGAGAAAATCAAAGGTTTCCAGAAACACAATGCTCTGGGGAAAGAAAAACAACAAAACTGTTTCCACAGTGAGCAGAAATCAGTGCATGCTGGTAATCCCAGCAGGAGCAAGAGGATCAGGAGTTCAAGACCAGCCTAGGCTACAGGAGGTCCTACTTCCAAAGAACAAACTCGATCCCAGCACTGGGAGGCAGGGGCAAGTGGATCTCCATGAGTCTGAGGCCAGCCTGGTCTACACAGTGACTTCCAGCCAGAACTAGATGGTGTGACCCTGTCTCCTGAATGAATGAATGCATGAGTGATTGAATGAACAAATAACAAAAATACAAAGTACATCTCTGTGCTGTGTTTTCTTTCTTCCTTCCTTTCTTTCTTTTTCTATTAGCCCAAGCTAGCCTCAATCTTTTCCTCCTGCCTCAGCCTCCCAAGTACTGACACTATAGGGATGCATGTGTGTGCCCTTCCCAGCTCTCTCCATATTTTTAAGCTGTTTAACCTCCCCATTGGTAGGACTACACTACACGCACACTTCTTCAAGCTTCGTCTTCCCCAGTTTTTTTTTTTATTAATAGCATCATCTTTCCCTCTCAATTGATAAAGGCCAACTTGACCTCTTCTGAGGACCACACAGTCATCATAGAAATGGACCACATTTTATCGAGCTGATCTCCTACCGACAGACATTTAGATCGCTTCCAATTCCCTGCTCTTATTAAGGATGCTCTAGAATAACCCCATATATTTATCTCTGCACACTTGTCCTGATACCTCCTTGAAATACAGGCCCATGTGCTAGATCAAAGGGAACGGGTGCTTTAAATTTTAATGAATATTGACAAATTCATCCCCACAAAGGAGCCACCAATTTATACTCCAGTCAGAAACATTTCCTACCACCTAGCATCACCAGAAGGCATTTCTCTTTTTAGTATTTTCCAATCAGATAGGCAGACAACTCTTGTTATTTTTAAGTTTGTTTGTGTGTGTGTGTGTGTGTGACTGGGTCTGTTTTTTTTTAAGATTTATTTATTTATTATTTATACAGTGTTCTGTCTGCACGTGTGCCTGCATGCGTGAAGTGGGCACCAGATCTCATTAATAGATGGTTGTGAACCACCTTGTGGTTGCTGGGAATCGAACGCAGGACCATTTGGAAGAATAGCCAGTGCTCTTAACCTCTGAGCCATCCCTCCAGCCCCTGACTGGGTCTCCCTATTGTGTAGCCTTGGCTAGCCCAGAACTCAACAGACTCAACAGTAGACCAGGCTAGCCTTGAACTCACAGCGATCCTCCTGCCTCAGCCTCCAGAGTGCTGGGATTAACATTGTGCACTAGCATGCCCAATTAAAGGGTTGTGGGGGGCGGGGGAGATCTCTTAATTTTTTTGAGACAGAGTTTCTCTGTGAAAATGCCCTGGCTGTCCTGGACTCTGAGTTGTAGACCAGGCTGGTCTTGAACTCACAGAGATCCACCTGTCTCTGCCTCCCAAATGCTGGCATTAAAGGCGTGCACCACCGCTGCTCAGCGTGCTTTTTTTTAAATATTAAATCATGTACATGCATGTGTGTATTGGATGAGGGTATGTGTACGTGAGTGCCGGCTCCCATGGAGGCCAGAAGAGGTCGTCCGGTCCCCTAGATGTAAATACGGGCAGTTGTGAGCCGCCCGACGTGTGTGCTCGGAACGGAACTCGGGTTTCCTGCACGAGCAGGTGCGGAGCCATCTCTGTAGCCGTCAGCTACAGAGCCATCTGGCCAGGTCCCGCGCACGCGTGTAAGTTAAATAGTTATATTTTATCTGATATGCACTGCCTCTTTCAATACCGTGTTTTATACTGAACTCTCAAAATACATCCACACTTCGGACCTTGTCCTTTTCGCTTATCATCTTTTGTTGTATGTGGATTTACAGTTTCATAGGGTCTAATTTTTCAGCTCATCCTTCGTGACTTTTGACTTTTTGTAAAGTAAAAGCCACACTCCTTGGAGGCTCAAACCTTTAATAACAGCACTCTGGAGGCTGAGACAGGAGGATTGTTCTGAAGGTTTATGACCAGCCTGGGCTACCTAGTGAGCTCTCGTGCCCCACAAACAAACCAACAGTGCCAGTGAGATGGCTCGGAAGGTAAAGACACTTGTTGCCAAGCCTGACAACGTGAGTGTGAGTACCCAGACACACAGGTATGGAAGGACAGAATCAACTCCTACTACAAGTTGTCCTTTGACTTCACACACACACTGTGGTACACACATACCCCCTCCCCAGAAAAAAATATAATAAAAATTTAAATTAAAAAAAAGGGCTTGGCGAGATGGCTCAGCAGTTAACACTTGCTGTTCTTGCAGAGGACCTAGGTTTGATTCTCAGCCCCCACATGGCAACCCACAACTGTCTGTTAACTCCAATTACAGGGTCACAACCTCTTCTGGTCTCTGAAGGCACTGTGCAGACATACATGCAGGCAAAATACTCATACGCATAAAAAATAAGTAAATTTTTAATCAAAAACTAAATATATGGCTAGGCACGGGAGGGGGGGGGTGCACACGCCCATGATCCCAGCAGAGGCAGGTGGATCCCTGTGAGTTTAAGACGAGCCTGGTCTACAAAGCGAGTGCAGGACAGCTAAGGCTACACAGAGAAACCCTGTCTCGAAAAAACCAAAAAGAAAGAAGGAGGAGGAAAAGAAGAAGAAGAAGGCAGCAGCTCAGAGCTGGTGTGAGGGCGAAAGTGTTTTCCTCACAGGCCCAATGGATGACCTCTCCCTGGGCACCACAGCATGCACACCCAGACTCTCACACGCACATCCTCATAATAAATAATTTACTTTTTAAAAACAGGCCAAGCATGAGCCAGGTGGTGGTGCTGCATGCCTTTAATCCCAGCAAGCAGGAGACAGAGGCAAAAAGGCTCTCTTTGAGTTCAAGGCCAGCCTGGTCTATAAATTAAGTTCTAAGCCACCCAGGGATACATTGTGAGACCCGGTTGTGAGAAGCAGGAAGAGGAGGAGGTCTTTAACACAGACCCCATTTCCAGCGCATTGTCCAGCCCTGTCTCCGCCCATCTCCATCCCATTGATCTGCTTTAGGAAGTGCATCAAGGAGCAGTTCACCAACCTTTCATCTAACCGGCTCTGTGCGTCTCCTATGCACTTACAGTCTTTTCACAATAGATTATTAGCAACCTGTCATGTTTCTTCTCCCGACCTAGAACACCCCTACCCCCATCCTTTGGAATTTCCTGAATCTTACTTGCACTGATATAATTTGAAAAGACCAGACAGTGAGAGAATATTGGCTTTTTAAAATTCTATCCATAATTTTAATTTTTTGCTGTTTGTTTCATTGTTATATTCCACACCTTTTCAGCCTTATATACATCTGTTGTTAGTGTTTGGGATTTGTTTGATTGGTTTAGCTTTGTGAGACGGTGTCTTGCTATGTAGTCCAGGCTATCCTTCAGCTCACTAAGTTGTCCAGGCTAGCCCAAACTTGAGTCAACACCCCTGTGCCAGGCTTTAGAGCACCACCACAGCCAGCTCTTTTAAATTTTTATTTATTTACTTATTATTATTTGGGGGGTGTTTTTGCGCAGGGTCTCTCTGTGTAGTCCTGGCTGTCCTAGGACTCACTATGTAGACCAGGCTAGCCTTGAACTCCCAGAGATCCTCCCTGCCTCAGCTTCCTGAGTGCTGAGACTAAAGGCATATGCCACCATGCCCATGCCATCCTCACCCCCAGCTTTTGAAATTGTGTGTGTGTGTGTGTGTGTGTGTGTGTGTGTGTGTACACATATGTATATGTAGGCTCCCTGTATGCCTCTTTGGAGGCCAGAGATCAATGCTGGATGCCTTCCTCTATCATTCTCTTCACTTTTTTTTTGAGGCAATGTTCTCAATGAACTAGCAGCTATTTCGTCTAAATTGGCTGGCCGGCCAGCCCCCCAGCATCCAACTGCCTTCACTGGCCTAAAGCTGAAGTTTACAGGCATGGATCAACACACCCAGCTTTTAACTGGGCGCTTGGGTATTGAGCATCTAAATTTAGGTTTTCATGCTTGTAGAGCAAGGCCTTGGTCCACTGAGCTATCTGCCCAGACCCTTGCTTGAGACAGAACAGCAGTAAGCTGCCCAGGTTGGCCTTGAATTCACGATAGTCCAGGCAGACCTAGGAAACTGGGGTCGCAGGCCTGCACCATCAGGACCAGCACCAGTGTCCTCTTAGAGATGCCCTGTGCTGTGTGGCCTGGCCTGAGGCCGCTGCCCTTGTTAACACATCTACTCACCCATGTGGTCTTGTTCTCCATGTTGATGGTAGGGATTCTGGTTCTCAGGAACAGAGTAGCCCAGCCTTCTACCCTGACTCTGTCAAAGTCTTTATAGTCCTACCAGGAAGACAGAGGGGTCAGAACTAGCAGCTGAAGTCTCACTCAGCCTCCTGACTCTACACACTCTACCACCTTCAGTGCCTACCAGGCAGCACCCTCAAAGGATCTGTCATCTAGCATCGCCTACACACACACACACACACACGCACACGCACACGCACACACAATTCACTTGTCTGTGCACTGGGTCCTGTGCTGATGCCGGGACAGCCGTGACAGGGAAGGTCACAGTCTGGACTAAATCTACCCAGCACCTACTCCTGGTACATAGCCACACCCATTCATTTACCCAGGGTGGCTTTTGTGGCCCAGTGTTGGAAACTGAGTAGAAACCAATCACACAAGCCAGAAAAAAAAAAAAAGCTTAACCAAGGTAGCAGGAGAAGGCATGAGAGTAACCACAACCTATCCAAGCACGGCAGGTGACCCATGTAAGTTCCGGGAAAGTTACGTGTTGTTCAGGAGAGAGGACCCCAGCTGCTGAAGTTGGGTAAGATCTCAATGATGAGATGTGAACGTAGAGGGAGCCATCTTGATGGCTGAATAGGGAACTCACACACAGAGACAGAAAAAAAAAAAAAAAAAAAAAAACAAAGCTGGCATTCCCGGGGGGAGGGACCTGGGTCAAAGGCACAGAAGTAGAAAGCGAAAGAAAACAGTACACGCTCACGTACATAACACCGATGTGGCCCACAATGACAGACACACAACTGGGCAGAGCATGATACTGTTTTACACACACACACCCTGGCTTCACTCCCTCCCTGTCACTCTCCTCACCCATGCGGATGACAGCAAAGACCTCCGAACCCGGCACGAACCTCAATGAAGGTACTGTTCCATACCCGCGCCTTCACGGTCACGTTGGTGGTGTTGGAGCTATCCGGAATGGGGCATTCCAGCCACACACAGCGTGAGCGGCCACTGGCACAGGTCTGAGGTGGACAGGAGGTACACAGACATGAGGTGGCCTCAGACCTGATGCTGGCTCCTCACCGTCTACCCTTCCTAGACTTCGTCATCCCACCCCTGGGTGGAAAACGGGCCTGTTTGTTGTTTTGCTTGCGCACATCCCTCTACTTCAAAAAAAAAACCCATATGCTCAAGATGCATTCTCGGGGGGCTGGGGAGATGGCTTGGAGGTTAAGAGCACTGGCTGTTCTTCCAAGTTGGTTGTGAGTTCAATTCCCAGCAACCACATGGTGGCTCACAACCATCTATAATGAGAGCTGGTGCCCTCTATGGTATGCAGGCACACATGCAGGGAGAATGCTGCATAAATAATAAATAATAAATAAATACATCTTGAAGATGCATTCTTGGGCCAGCCTCTTCTGATTCAGGGAATACAAACAGGAAACAGAGTCCCTGCTCAGGCTGGCAAGGCCCAGCCTCAGAAACATCTCCCAAGCCAAGCAGCTGGGAGTTGTCTGTTGTCCTGGGACACCCCTTCAAGCTCTCTAGCCAATTAAGCCTCCCCTGGGTTCACCTATTTGCTTCTCAACCTCTTCCTGCAGAGGGCACTTCCTCCTGACCTGCCCTTCCCACCCCCCAACCCCTCCCCCCCGCTGCCCCAAACCAAATGTCCAAGCTAAATGGCCCTAACAGGCTGTGAGGCCTCAGAATCTAGCCAGCAGTTCATCTTTGGGTCCATGGTGTTAGATACTCCTTAGGGTAGGAGGTAAGGCTGTGTTTCTGTCAGGAGGCTCCTGAGGCCCAGGTCCCCTTTAGACTGACTGATGATGTCTCTGTGTAAGTGGCCTCTATCACCCTTGCTTTGTGGGCCCCTGATACCCATACTCCTTGTGACAGACTGCACAGTCCTCCCTACCCCTGCCCTGGCCACTCACCAACACAGTCTCAGACTTGGCCTTTTTGGCAGCAGCTAGTGTGACAGGTGGGGGACCCTGGTCTCCCCCTGGGTCCAACTGTCTCCTCCTGCGCAGTGGAGATGGTGGCTTGTCTCCGGGATCCTGAAGAGGGCAGAGATTTGTTGAGAAGGAGAGATGGGGTGGGGGGAATGAGGACGGAGGAAACAGGGGAACACACTAGCCTTTCTGCCCTCCGACATGCAAATGAGGTGCACACAGACCATTCCTGATGATGAACTTACAGAGAGAGTGAGGTTGAGAGGGTTGACAAGGTTTCCAGATGGCTGGCAGGGCCAGGACCCATTGCTGTGGATAGTGATCTCCGTGGGGTACAGCAGCCACTTGCCATTGGCCACTTCATAGGGCCACTCCAGACCTAGAACCAGTGTGCCCAAAGCAGCCAGCCCATCTCCTGCTGGGCTCACCTGTGGGCACACGTGACCTGTGTGTCACGGTTATCGTCGACTGAAAAACCACCTAAAACTCCACAACACTCAACCCTCCCACTTTTGAACCCCAGACTCAGAGAAGAATCCCCACATTGCCCTTTGTAAAAGACACCAGTCAGGACCCCCGAGAAGCACCCTTACCTGGAATTCATATTTCAGGGGACTCCCCACATCCTCCACAGTTTTCATGCCAGCCTCGCCCATCACTGTCCCACCAAAGAAGCTCTGCAGCCGATGATTCATCCTAGGGTAAGAAAGACACGGAGTCAAGGCAGACAGAAGACCAGAGTCCCGCCAGAGGGGACTGCAGTGCCAGGGCTGATTGGCTATAGTTCCCCTGGTGCATAAACCTCAGTTCTGCCATGTACCAACCGTGTGACTTCACACAGGCTACCAACCCTCTCTGAGCCTCAGGTTCCTTAGCCTGTAAGGTGGAGTTCGTAATATTTGGTACAGTGCAGGGCAGTGGTGCACAGTGGACCTTCAAGGGGGTGGGGGAGGGGCGGAAGGGAAGTCTCAGGGGTAAAGAGCACTTAATTGCTCTTCCAGAGAACTTCCATTCAGTTTTCAGCACCATCTGTAATTCCAGTTTCAGGGGATCTGACGCCTTCTTCTGACCTTCCTGGGTACCAGGCACGCACATGACATGCAAACATACATGCAGGCAAAAACACTCATATACATACAAGAAAATAAATTCAAGAAAAAAAAGTTTAAGTGGGGGATGGCTGGGGAGGTGGCTCAATGGACAAAACATTCACTCTGCAAGTATGAGGTCCTCAGTTCAAATACCCCCAGAACCCACTTAGAAGCTGACTGTGGTAGCATACACCTGTCATCCAAGCACTCCTAATGTGAGATGGGTAGTGGAGACAGGAGGAAACCCACGGGCCAGGTAGCCTGGCACATGAATTCTGGTATATGCAATGGCCAACCACAAAGAGACCCTCTGCCTCAGACAAGGTGTAGGTGAGGCTCAATACCTCATATTGTCCTCTGACCTCCACAGGCATTCCATGGCATGCACATATCTGCATTCCCCCACAGGCACATGCAACCACACATCGTACATGTATGCACGTGCACAAAGGTAAATATCGAGAAAATGAAGTGGAGAATTAAAATGGCAGAGACCATCGCCTTCACCCCGGGTGCTAACGCTGCTCCTTCCTACCTGTGTTCCTGGGAACAATAATGCAACTGTGATAGTGACCGTTATCACTAGGAAAAGATGACCCAGGGGGACGCCAGACCAAGAGACGTGTCAGAGGATCTCAGGGGTCATTTAAAGGGGTGGAGAGGCCCTGGCTCAGGTGCAAGGGACTGGGGACAAAGCGGTACCCACAATCTGAGTGAGGCCTGGAGTGTGTAGTCCACTTGCAAAGTGAGGAACACAGGCTGCAAGTTGTCCTGGTGGCTTGACCTGGGGAGAAAAGGCAGGTGGTAAGAAGGAGATCTAGGATATGAGCTCAGACCTGACCAGAACAGCCTCCCTGGGCCACTCACGTGGATAGCTGTAGCTGTGCCTGAAGGTCCCTCGTGTGCAGGGTCACACCAATGACCTCAAAGGCAATGAGCAGCTCCATCTAGCACAGGGAAACAGAAAGGTGCACTGAAACGCAGCAGGGGGCTGTGGCTGGGGGAAGATCTAGGTGAGGGAATCTCCATCCCCCTTCCTTATCCATCTCTGGTTCCCTCCCCTCTTCTTTGGGTGACATCATTGGACATCGTCGCTACTTTGGGGATCTCTTTTGCACGGCTTTAAGCAGGTTGCTGCAACTGTCTAAGCCCCGTGTTTTCTAATCTGTGAAACGGCTATCGTGTTAGGAAAAGTCTCATGAGGACCCTCGAGGAGCGGAGTATGAGGTCAGGTCTCACCCTCTGGTTCCGTTTGAAGGGGTTTCCCAGCTCGCACAGGATGGTCTGGTTAGCTTGGCAGGTCCCAGCCTGCGGAAAGAAAGCAAGCTCGGGGTGATACTTGTCTAAGCCCTGAAGGCCTGTTTACCATGTAGCAGAGGTAGCCCAGTCCCGAAGGAGATCAGCATACCACAGCAAAGGAAAATTCAAGCAGATGTCATATACACTGGGGTACAGACAGACAGGGAAGCAGGGTTTGGGCTGAGCCTGGACAGCTGGCACTCACCGGGCGCACTGAGGACAGCAGCAGGGCGGGCGGCACCTCCAGGGTGAGCAATGCCTCATGAGCGTCTTCCCCAGCCCGCTCGCGGCTCGGCATATTGGTCACATTGATGCTCAAGAACAGTTTCTTAGTGTCTCTGCTGTACTGGAGCCTGAGGAGAAGAGTCCGGAACTAAGCCAAAAGCCCCACCTCCACTAAGCTCCGCCCCTAAGACTGGAAAAGCTACTAGGGGCCAACCAGCTCCTACTATGCAATCTTTTCGGGTTTTGTTTGTTTGTTTGTTTGTTTTGTTTCGAGACATGGTTTCTTGGTGTAGCCTTGGCTGTCCTGGACTCGCTTTGTAGACCTGACCTCGAACTCACAGAGATCCGCCAGCCTCTGTCCCCCTGAGTGCTGGGATTACAGTGCTAATTAAAGCCCTCTGCTCACATTCACTCTATCCCTGGCCAGTGAAGCCTTGCCCCCGTTCTGTCAGCCAATCAGCCAATGAGGCCCCGCCTAGCCCTGGACCAATCTGTGCCACCCGGATACCACCTGCTTAGAGGCTGCAGCTGCTCAGACACGAAGGCCGCTCGCATCTGCAGGTTGCTGTCACACTTGTTGTCTGGTCCGCACTCTTTCTGGAAGTGGACCTGGGGACAGCGGGAGGCTTGAGGGGCTGCGTCCCATATCATCCTGTGACCCCACAGCCCTCCTGTCTCGGGGTAGGCCCTGCTCACCTCAGTGTGGTTTTCCACAGCCTGTGCCTGGTTGAGGACTGGGTAGGCATCCAGAGACCGCATCCCCAGCTTGGGGCGATCGGGCATGCGCAAAGGTAAGGAGTAGTTCATGGCAATAACGATGGGACGGAGTTTATCACGGACATTGTCCTGGGAAAGAGGGGGAGATGAACTCAGCCCCCAAGTTGAATCCTTCCACTTAGCTAAACCCTAGCCAGGCTAAGCCCCGGGGAGGAGCGTGGGTTCTCTCTGCCCTGAACCCCCACTAATCCAATCACCAAAATGAGTCCTACCATCTTGCACTGCCCTGGCCCCTAGATAGCGCTTCTCCTAACCAGAGATGGGAGTTCCCCTTTACTTTACGGATCTCCAGGTCCACATCACACCATGATGCATCAAAGGGGAACTGAGCTTGTCCTGAATCGGGGGCCCATTCTTTCCAGACTGGGCCAGGGCCAACACCTTCTTCCATGGCGGTAAGTTCCTTGTCCCCATCTCCACCCTGGGGTTTACCTCCCTCCTACCACGGGCGACATGCTGTGTGCTGCCACGATCCTGCCAATGCACATTCACTAGACTGGCTTCCCCAGACTCTGTCTTCGGGGATCCCTCTGTCCCTCAGCTCTGACCCCGAGGGACACTGGCCACCCCTTCCAGGGATCCCAGAGCCCCCACCATCCTCACAGCTCTTCCCTCACCATCAGCAATAGCTCCAGTGTCTGGCAATGTGTCTCTGGCATGGAGAAGAAGCCATGGAAGAGAGCCGACTGGCTGCGGGCAAACCGGAGCCTGGGTGGGCGGCGGTCCCGGTCAGCCTCCAGTGTGTAAGCCAGAGCTGGAGACAGTCAGGGCAGTCAGGGGGTGGCCAGGTGGGCGTACCCCCATCTCCCTCCCACCTGAGCGCCGGGCACTCACTGATGTTCCTCCTGTAGTGAGGGTTCCCAGCACTGTGGTTGTAGGCAAAGCACAGCTCCACTTGGACACTGTTGGGGGGGACACATAGCAGAGCCTGGTCACAGTGGGAGGGACAGCCATGTCCTACCTCTCACTCCTGCGCTAGGCAAAGGGAACTCAGGACCCTTGTGGGGAGCGGTAGGAGCAAAACTGGGGAGTCTGCAAAGCTGTGGTGACTTCTCACGCACTGTTTCTAGAGGTCACCAGTGGGGAAACTGAGGTCCAGGGAGCAGGATTTGGCTGACGTTATCAGTTGACTGATGGCCCAGGCCAGGTCTTGGGATTTCCAGATCTTACTTTTTGTCACCTGCCCCCTGCTTTTCAGTTCTGTCCCCTTTGCTATCAGACTGATATCCACAAAAACCCGTTGAGGTCACTACTGTCTTTATCACTTCCTTAGCAACTGCGTTGTTTTAAATGAATTAATTTATTTATTTTGAACACTTAAAGTACAGTGTACTATGTTTGAGACTTTAAAAAAAATAACTTCATTTAATTATCTCAAGAACCTGATTATCATCTCAGGACTTGATTATTACCCTCTATATGTTACCTAAGACTCGGACAAATAAGTTGCCCAGTGACTCTCCTTCCCCACACCCACCCACCTAACAGCATCCATTCCCTTTCCCCTTCCTTCAGGCTTTCACTCTTCAAGCATTCTGCCTGCTCTCCCCCAGCAATGAGGGGGCCGGGCAGGAAGAGCTGGGCTGACAGTCTCACCAGGAAGTATCTGTACAAAGGGAAGGGTCCAACACGGCTGGCCTGGCCACCAAGGTCCTATGGAGGATGTTGATGACAGGTCGGGCCCTAGAGTAACAAGAAAGCAGGGAGATTATCAGTATTTACTGCACACTGCAGGCGAGGGCTGGGGTCCGGGTTTCAGTGGATCACTGCAGAAGGTGGGCAGAGCTGAGGCACCATGAAGATGAGAACAGAGGGACATGGCCCTGCCGGAGGTCTCCCAGCTCACCGCAACAGCACAACGTGGTCCGACAGGCTTCCCACCAGCAGGTCTGGATAAAAGTTGTCATCCACATCCATCTTCCCACTCAGAGAGTAGCCAAAGGAGGCCAAGCCCGGCAGTCCGAGTTTCTCTGCATGGATTATCTGAGGCCAAGAGGAAGTGGTAGGGACAGACTCTGAGACAGGCTTGGAAGAGGAGGCCCCGGGAGAATAGGGGGGTACCAGACTTGTCCCCACGCAGTCATACCTGCTGGGGCTGCCTGAGGAGCCCCCCGGAGCTGCTGTGGTAGATGTAAACCTTGCCCAAGCCCTCAAACGGCGCTCCCACGGCAATGTCTGGGGAGGAGAGACAGGGAAGAGTCATTCCGGGCCCCATAGCTCTTTCCCTCTGTGCTGCAGGCTACTCAGCCCAGTGTGGCAATGACCTCATCCGGGCAGAAGTGTGCAGGGCAGCGGGGAACTCCAGAGCTCCAGAGCTGTGGTGGGAATGGAGGTTCCAGAAAGGGAGAAGAAACCTCCTCTAAGTCACACAGCAAGGCAGTGCCATAGACAGAGCTGTGCCCTGTATTCCCTAGCCTAATCCAGTGTTTCCTGCTTTCCCTATCCCCCCATCAACTACTTCTCCAGACACCTCAGTTCTTCTAATGGCATTTATTATCAAGGCCAGAAAAGAAGCCATTCCCCACTGATGACTGCCAGCACTCACAGAATCCACTTCACTTAACCCTTACAAGAATTCTCTGGGGTGGGGTTGAGAGGGAATGAGGGAGCAGGATACAGCTGGGATACAAAGTTAATAAACTGTAACTAATACTAAAAAAAAATTAAAAATTAAAAAAAAGAATTCTCGTGGGAGGGTGGGAGGGAATGAGGGAGGAGGCTACGCCTGGGATGCAAAGTACCTAACCTGTGATTGATATAAAAATAAATAAATTAAAAAAAATAAAATAAATGAAAGCATAAAAAAATGTTGAAATTTAACCATAGCTTCAGTTTGTCAGTGATTTTTGGAATATCAGTATGACCACCAGAAACAAAGTGTGGTAAATTATAAATTAAACTAAAAATCAACTTGAGAGCACAAAAACAATCAAATAGTAAAGGACTACTAGCCCAGAGAGATGGAAACCAAAGAAATAATTGAACTTTCTACAAGTGTAACATGGTGAGAGGCTGAGAATTTAATGTACAATTACTGACAGAAGATATAGCATAATCTGGGGAGGCCTTCAATGAGCTTATGAAACCAGAATGATGAAAATTAAAATTTGTGGCTGCAAATGTAAAAAAATAAAAAAGAATTCTCTGTGTGTGCCTGTGTGTATGCTATCATATTCCTCTTTTATGGATGAGCAGACTCAAATCCCAAGGTCGCACAACCAGGAAATTGGATTATAACTACAATATTTAGGTAGGCTTTGTTTCAGTATAGTAGACCTTCGAGCATCAAGACCTTTAAAATGCTAAGCAATGTTTCCTCAGATAAACTAAGCACATTTGAAGATCCCAGTCTTTGCTGGACTTATCTGCCATGTTTTGTCTGGTAAGGCCAAGGATGCCAAGGAGAGTGAGCAGACTCTGAGCTGAAAACACTGACCCTTCTGTGGGAAGGGCTTGGACCGACTGGTTGACCTTTCCGGCATCCATGCCTGCCTCCTAAGAGCGCTTCGCCTTCCCTTTGGTTCTCAGCTGTATTCTGGGAAACTGAGCTTGTCAGAGAACTGACTTTTGATAAAGCTACGAGCTCCCACAGTAAACAGGCTCACTCCCTAATGTGTTCTCCCTGTGACTTCTCCCCGGGTTCTGCCAAAGCACTGGCCAAGGCAATGAATGCCACTATACCTAGGGCTTGATCCTTGTCCCAGCCCTTCCCTATCACCTGACAGAATAGATCCCTGATCCTATCTCCCCACATTTCCTAACTGCTTCTATCCCACACCCTTCCAGAATCACCCTCCCAAGCACCAAGCTATCATATAGCATCCCACCTCCAAACAGTTCTCTAGAGACCTTGCCACCCCCTACTCTCACGATGACCCAAATAGAAAGCCCCATTTCCTCTGCCTGGCTTTCAGCGCATTCACCGGCTTGTCCCCAGCGTACATTTTAGTCCTGTATACCACATTGCTCCTATGCTCATGCTACATGCTATTTGTACCTCTCTTCTGTGCACTCCCAGCCTAACCACTTAGCACCCACTCTACGTGAGGCCCCAAGCTAGCCTCTGTGTGTCCTCCATTCCAGTCCTGTGAGCTGTGAGTCCTGCCAGGCCTGGTATGCAGCTGGTGCTCAGTCAGGGAGGGTGCCGGAGGAGGGGTCCTGGCTCATACCCTGGAATCCATCCTGGTTGATGTCACCAATGCTGGCTACAGAAATGCCAAAGCCTGAGCGACTGGGACCGTGAAGCAGGAGGGAAGGTTGATCAGGGAAGGATGTTCCCGCCTGGTTCATGAAGACGTAGACAGCACCCCCTACCTCCTCTTTCCGTTCAAAGAAGTAGGGAGCGCCCACCAGGAGGTCCTGCCACCTGCACAGGAGAAGAGTGGGAAGGGGTGTGTGAGGTTGGCCCCCGATAACACAACATAGCTTGTCATTTAATGAGCATGATTTTGCCAGGGCCATGCAACTTGAGCAAAGGACAGGTCTGGCCACAGTCCATGAGAAGGCCAACAAGACCCACCAAGCAAAAAGCTCCCGCCCCATGGTTTCCTTTTGAATGACAGGTACAGACAAGCAAGCCCGGGTGTCATAACATGCAAATGACATGCAAATGTCCAGAATCCCATAAAGTGTGATTGCGAGACCCTGAAAACAGCGGATGTGTGAATGCGAAGCTTCTACTCCCCTGTTCTAGCTTAAGCAAGCCTGCCACCCATCCCCCACCCCCACCTTTCCCCCTGGTCCCAGAAGAGGCCCCGTGACCCTAGATTCTCACCCATCATTGTTCAGGTCTGCCAGGGCAATGGCACTGCCAAAATAAGCGCCCACCTGCGTGCCCTCCAGCACCTGCCTCCGCCGCAGGTCTCCACCTGGCACTTGGCTCAGCAAGAAGACGGCGCCCGTATGTTGGTGCCGTGGGGCCCCCGTCACGACAGTGATGTCCGTGGGGTGTAGGATAGCACTGCCTACCTGCATCGTGTACCCTGGGATGAGGGGGTAGGGATGTTCAACCAAAGCCCCGGTAAATTTGTCCCCTTCTATCCTGGGCCTATCCCCCTAGTTCCCCACCCTCTGTTATCTTCTTGCCAAGTTGAGCAAAACAAAAACAAAAACAAAACAAAAGGGGAGCCACAGATCCAACTGTAGCCTGCCTGCACACTGGGTTTTGAGCTTCACAACACACGACACAACCAGATATGTACCTGAAAGCCTAAACCCGGGTCTCAAATTTGGGTAGCGCTCAGCAAGTGTGTTCTAGCCGAACTAAATGCCACCACTCACATCTGCACTGTAGTCTCACCCCACAGCATACCAGGGCTAAAAGGGCCAGTGGGTTAGGGATCAGGTTGGCTTCCCTCATCCTCCAATGGGCCACCAGCACAGGGCTTACCAATGTAGAGGTTTCCTTGGTCCTCTGAGCCCTTGTAGCTATATTCAGATAAATCCCAGCTTTTCCGCTGAATCATGTAGCTGTTTCCTGCAGAAAGATTGGGGAAGGGGAGCAGAAAGCATTAGTCACCCCCTTTTTCCTCTACCATCCCCATCCCCACTTAAACTTCGTGATGGGGGGCTGAACGATGGACCATCGGACAAAAACACTGGCTGACGGTCTTCCAGGAGACCCAGGTTTGGTTCCCAGTGTCCACAGGGTGGCGCACAATGGTCTGTAACTACAGTTTCAGGGGATCAGTATCCCCAGGCCTCAGCCTCCCGACTGTTACATGTAGCACCACACCTGGTTTATGTGATTACAGGTATGGGTGTTCTGCCTGTATGTATGGCTGTCCACCACTAGCGTGCAGTGACTGCAGAGGCCAGAAGAGGGCATTGGGTCCCCTCGAACCGCAATTACAGACAGCTCTTAGCCACCTGGTGGGTCCTGCGCCATCTCTCCAGCAAGGATCTCGAGACAATGAAATGTTCTGTAACCTCTGTAAAAGGACAGTCCTGTATGTATTGACCCAAAACACTGCTTTTAGCTTATGAAGCATGAAAAGAGAAAGTGGGAGGCGCGAACACTTAATTTGATCCTGTTTGTTTTTAAGAAGATACCTATAAACACTAAAGTAAGGGTCTCGAGAGATGGCTCAGCACTTAAGGGCACTGGTTGCTCTTCCAGAGGACCCAGATTTGATTCTCAGCGCCCACATGGCAGCTCACAACTGTCTGTAACTCCAGTTCCAGGGGTCTGACACATGCAGGCAAAACACCAATGCACATAAAATTAAGAAAAAAAATTTTTTTAAATACTAAAGCGAGAGTGGAAGAAGTCTTAAGACACTACAAACATTTGAGAAATGGGATGAGGGAGGTTGAGGGAGAGGGGGAGGTTTAAAATTTTTTTTCCTCCTTAATTTGTGGTACAAGGGTTGAACTTAGACCCTTATACAAGCTAAGTAAATGCTCTACCACTGAACTATGTGTCCCCATCACCCCCTTTTAATCTTGAAACAGGGCATTGCTAACCCATGCTGGACCTGAACTCACGAACTATCCCAGAGAGTTATGAATCCCCCTGCCTCAGCCCCTTGAGTAGCTGGGATCACAGGACAGTACCACTGGGAATGGCCATTTTTGCTCTTGATTTTAGTGTTTGCACCAGAAGCATGTTTATAAAAGTTCCCAGAGGTTGAACTGACGTCAGACAGGTCATAATCCAATCTAGGGTTTCCTGGCTTACTGTGGGCCTTCTCTAAGAAATGATTTTTTAATTAAGTAAAATGGGTATAAAATGCTTGTGTCACCAGAGTATTTTAGCAATGCTAGGTTCAATGCCTATAATTCCAGCCATCAGAAAACAGAGACAGGAGGATTGCCATGACTTTGAAAATAGCTTAGGCTATGTAATAAGTTCATGGTGACACTCTGTCTCTGTCTCTGTCTCTCTCTCTGTCTCTGTCTCTCTCTCTCTCTCTCTCTCTCTCTCTCTCACACACACACACACAAATAAGTTCATGGTGACTCTCTCTCTCTCTCTCTCTCACACACACACACACACACACACACACACGTATTTTTCAGATTGCTTCATAGAGAGTTGGGGAAATAGCCCAGTCAGTATTTGCCATGCAAGCATGAGGACCTGAATTCAGATTCCCAGCATCCACACAAAAAGCCAGGCACAGCACCACGTGCCTATAAGCTCCGCAATTCCAGGGTGAAAACAGGCAAATCCATCCGGTTCACTGGCCAGCCACTCCAGCTGCAACAGTGAACTCCAGGTGTAGTGAAGAGCAACTGATGTCAGCCTCTGGCCTCTACGCCCACATGCACACAGGTGTACACATGCAAGACATCTAAAGACCACACATGTAAAGCCCCTGGCGCACAGTGAGTGCTTTGACATGGTAGAGACTGTCGTGCTTACTGCTGTTGGCCTGGGGCCCTGTCTCTTCTGACCCCGCCCCTGGATGGTCCAGACTGGCCTTCCCTGTGGCTTACTGGTAGGTGGTCTCTGTGGCCCCTCCTTCTCCCAGGTCCCCACCTTTCCAGTTGTAGGCACCAGGGGCACCAAAGTACACAGCGTTCTGGGTGAAGCCTCCGCTGGTGCCCAGCTGGCACATGCCGGTCTGCAAGTAGTCGGTGTTGCTGTTGCACATCTCATTGTGGTAGGTTTGCCAGTCATCGCCAGGGTCCAGCTGGAGGTCGTTGCCACGCACATAGCACTTGCCCACCATGCGCCGCTGGTCCTCTAGCCCAGACCACAGTACCTGGGTGTAGCGATGGGCACACACCTAGAGACCCACAAACACACACACACACATGGCCTTGGATCAGGGAACACCTGGCAAGCTGTACCTCTTGCCCTGGGCACTGCTGGCTTTGCCAGTCAAGGGCCAAAGCGGAACTCTGGCTTCTTTTTCCTCCCTGTGAGAATGCTGAAGCCTGTACTCTCTACCCGCTATTTTGGAATCAGGAGCCGGGAGCAGATCTGGGGAAGGCAGAAGGCATGAATTTGAGAGCAGCTTAGAGATCTTGGTGAAAGGATTTGGAGGATGAAGGAATGTGGGCCTTAGGCTCCTGGGTCTAAAAGGAGCTATTTACAGAGAGATTAGGGGACTCATTTCTCTCATCCCCAGATGACCCTGCTGTTTAATTAAAAGGTCATAAATAAATAAATAGTAATAATACTAACAGCATTAACAAGAGCAGTGAACACTTTTTTACTTGGTTTTTATTTGCTTTTTTGTTTGTTTGTCTGTTTTTTGAGGCAGGGTTTCTTTGTGTAGCCCTGGTTGTCCTGGAACTCACCAGGTACAACAGGCTGACCTTGAATTCAGAGATCCACCCGATAGGACTAAAAGCGTGCATCACCACCACCAGGTTCAGCAAACACTTACTGAGCACTTACTATATACCAAGCACAAGTCCAGGCTTTTCTCATGGAGTAACTTTAAATGTTTTTATCTTATTTTTTTGTGTAGACTCATTTTGCCTGAATGTATGCCTGTGTACCATGTACATACATGCCTGGTGCCTGCAGAAGACAGAAGAGAGCATCAGATCACCCGGAACTGGAGTTACACACTGTCATGAGCTGCCATGTGGGTGCTGGGAACTGAACCCCGGCAATCTGAAAGAGCAGCCAGCGCTCATAACTGCTGAGCCTACCTCTCTAGACCTGCAGAATGCACACTGATTGGAGAAAAATCAGGGAAACTGCACAGTTACTTTAGGCCTGAGCACTGCCTAGCAATTCCAAGGCCCTGGGTTTAATCCCTAACACAGCCAAAACAAACATTAAAATAATAAGAAGAAGAAGCAAACTAAACATGTAAGAAGTGTTTTGAGCCAGGCATGGTGGCACCCCTCCCCCTTTGAATCTCAGAATTGGGAGGCAGATCTCTTGAGTTTGAAGCCAGCCTGGACTGCAGAATGAATTCCAGGCAACCAGGGCTACATAGTGAGACACTGTCTCAAGCGGGGGGAAAGCGTTCCGAATTAGCCTCTGGGCTATACAATATCTGGAAACAGGTGGTGAGCTTGTCTATTGGCTTTCTCTGTAAAGCCCCAGCTGTAAGCACGCCCCCGCATTTCACATGAGCTTCTCCTTAAGCACTGCTTAATTTCTGGTGCTTGGAACACAGTAGGTGCTAACTAAATATTTGTTGACTGCGTGAAGGTGGGTAAGTAGCTAATCCTAGAGTCGACAATCACTTAAACAAACCTCTAGACTCACACCCACAAACAACACGGTTTACAAAGGGGTAGTCTGGTGGGCTGATTGCCAACTCGGAGCTTATGACACTGTTCAAAGGACAGAAGTCATGGCGGTGATGGCTAGGTGACCACTCAGAAGTGGCTCAGAGAACTTCCTGGAGTGATATAAATATGCTGTTTCATGGGTGTTGCTGACACAGGCTTATCATTAGTCAAAGCTCAGAGAAAGTTAATATCTGCCCTTTTTACTACATGTAGAATTTCATATGAATCTAAACAATGTCCGTCTGGAGCACAGAAACTGAGATCCCCTAGGGCTGACGTTTGAAGAATTGTCAGCATAAGGAGGTGACAATTGACAGCAGGGAGTGGTGCTCAAATCAGTGCCAGGGTGAGCCAGGGCTGTGCCTCTTCCGGCAGCCAGCCTCCCAGGAAGGAGTGCCTGCCAGCACCCAACTGCCCGGGGCACTCTCTGCCCTTTCCCCCTCTGAGTTCTCTCTGCTCTTTCTCACGAATGGTGAGCATCTGTGCTCACAGGACCTACACCATGTGCAGCCTTGGGAGAGTGCCAGACAGCTCTCTCCCCAGAGTATAGGACTCGGGGGACACACAGGCCTGAAAAGACATGAGGCCACGGAAATGGACATTTGCAAGGACCCCAGCCATGCACAGAGGATTCCTGGCCACCCTCTGTTGCCCTCCCTGGCTCTGGGAAGATGATGCTAAGTGTCCACTTACCAGAACTCTACCTGCAGGGCCCTGGCTTGCCACAGTCACCCCAAGCCACATGTCCTCAATAATGTGATGGTCGGGGTCACCTGCAAGAACGGGAGGGATCGTGAGGTACGGTCCCTCATTCCATACTCCCGTGTTCAAAGCCTCCCGAGGGGAGCTTTCCCCCTTTCCTAAGTCCTGTCTGCCATTGCTCCGAGCTCACACTATAGGACCTTCCCTTTTTTTTCTGCTCCGCTTCCTTCCCAGAAGGGCAGAAAGCAAACGAGCTTCGCTTTTTGCTTGCTTTTGTTTTTTTAAGCAAGGGTCTCCATACACATCTCAGGCTATTCTGGAACTCACTATGTAGACCAGGCTGTCCTCCTGCCTCAGCCTCAAGTGTTAGAATAACAGCCATGAGCCTCACTAACAAGGTAGCCTTGTATCTCCCCTTTGGGCTCCCTCTGCCAGGTTCCTGGCTTAGCTCTGCTCCCCAGGCTCACTTTTCTCTGAGATGTCCATCCGTTCACAGTCATTCTTGAGGGCGGTGAGGGGACACAGGTACACGGCTCCAGTCCGGTTGGTGTAGCCATCATCCACAGCAAAATCCCGGGGAGCCCCAGCCAGAAGCCTGGGAGAGGAAGGCAAGCGGGCCAGCCTGACTTTACAAGCCTCCCTCCAGCCAACTTGCAAATCAACACTCACTGGGCATGAACTCCATTCCACGTTATAGGGATGGGGCATTAACAAATCTCAGTCCTGTCTTCCGGGAGAGCCCACCACAGAGGAAAGCAAGCCAGGAGACACACGCTCGGTAAGCAACTTACCAGGAAAGCGTGAAGGTCTATACATGAGGTGCCCCAGCCTGAGTGTAAATAAGGACAATGGCCAGGGGCCACCCAGTGAAGAAGGGGAGGAAGGGCACTCGATACAAGAGTACAATGTGTGCAAGGGCCAGGAAGCATGAGCAAGCCAGTGATTCAGGTACCAACCCTCTGTATAACCCGGTCCCAGGAAGAACATTGGGGGAGGCATACAAGTCTTGACAAAGGCCTTAGAGGGACCCCAGGCAAGGCAGTGACAAGATCTGTTTTGTTTGTTTGGGGGTTTTCCTTATATCATTCTCTTTTTCAGACAAAGTCTCACGAAGCCAAGGATAGGATACTCCCCAATCAACCAAAGACGACCTTGGCCTTCTGATCTTCCTGCTCCCACCTTTCCAATGCTGGATTTTCAGGTGTGTACCACCATGCCCAGCTTTATGTAGTGCTAGGAATTTAACCCAGAGCTTCCAGAATACTGGGTGAGCACTCCGCCAGCTGAGGTACATTCCCAGCCCCAGATCTGTGTTTTTGAAGGAATCCTTTGGCCTCAGAAGAAAAGGAATTTCTTCTTACATTTTGAAGAATTACATTTCGAAGGAATGGCAGTTATGGGTTCGAGTGCTGGGTGTGTGTGGGAGGGTGGCCAGGGAAGGCAGGAGGGATCTGTGTCAGGATGGGTGAGCTGTTGAAAACCTAGATCTCTCCTCCGGAAACTATCAAGCACATAACTCTAGGAGGCACAGATTTCTAAGTGAGCTGAGCTATGCTTCCATTTACCCCACCCTACCTCAAGACAAGCACACTGGTATGGGGTGGGGCTAGATACCAGTGTGGCCCAGTTCCAGTAAAAGGGAGTGGACAGGAGCTATCTATCACCTTGTTCCCAGAATCCATCTTGAGGGACACCAAGACATTCCTACAAGGGGGCTAGGACCCTGCAACCCCATCCCACATTAAAGGAGCGACTTAAGCAGAGCAGACAGGGGATCTGGCTTGAAATCCTCTCTCAGACTATCCCTGGGTATTTGTAAAAGAAGATCTCCAACTACCACAGGCTATTCGAACAGTCTCTGCGGCAGTCCAGCTTCGGAACCAAGGTTTGCCTTGCATCTCCTCCCTGTAGTCTTTCAACATTCTGCTTGGAACATGCCCTCTGCCATCTTCCTGCCACCTCAGCCTCCTGGGTGGCAGCACTTCCCAGGTGCCCCTCTGTTTATTCCAGCAACACTGTGGCCCTCAGGCTCCCAGGCTCCAGGCCTCTGGCCAGTCTGAAGTGCTGAGCAATGGCTGTGCCTACAGCCCTGCTTTGGACCTGAGACCGAGGGCGGCAGGGAGCAGGCAGAGCAGGGCCCGGGCATGCTGGGGCCTGGGGTACCTCCACCTACTGGGAGTCAGGAATGCATTGCCTGGAGGTACTAGGAAGTGGGTGGACCTACGCTTGCACCTCTCCTCTGCATCTCAGACTTCACCTTCAGCCCTGTTCCTCCAGGTAGGCGCAAAACTTCCCCAAACAGAGTGGTGTTCTGAGCTCCCTAGGAAGGAGTAAGGGAACAGATATGACAGCCAGGCCATTAGCCAACTTCTGTTCGGGCTAAGGAGGGTACCTGCCTGACCACCCTAGGCTCACCCCCCAGTCCCTGGCATGCTTGACAAAGGACAAAAGGAAGCTCGGGCCTGTGGGTAAGGAACACCTCAGCCTGAGCTAGGGACCTGCTTCCAGGACTGGTACTGAGAGATTTCTTTTCCCTGTGAGTCTTGAGTGTCTTATCTATAAAACGGGACTCTAGGTGAACTTCCCATTCCAGGGCTTGGAGGAGACAAATGGGTTCCTGCAGAAGGGCCCTCTGGGGAAGAAGCCACAGTTGGTGTGAGCACTATTGCTCTGGTTTTTTGTGGAACCAGCACTGGCCCTAGCTTGACTCCAGACTCTCTCCAGGGACCCTGGAATTCCAATACTGCAGGTTAGGGAACCTGACACGGAGGGGAAAAAAAAAAAGACAGACTACTTCATTGTTTGGAAGGAATGAGGGGTGAGCAGAAGTAGGACTTCCACATCCTGAGGAAGGCAGGCAGTCACTGGGGGAAGGGAGGGAAAGGCTGGTGTCTGCTTATCTCCAAAAGAAGCTTCACAGCATTGGCTTAAGGTGGGGTCTGCTACAATGAGCTTGAAGAGCTGTAAGCTTCAGTGGATGAAAGGGGGCCCTGGGGAGCAAAGGATGTAGTGGATGCAATTCCCATCACAGCTGCCACTGTCCTGCCTAACTTGTCCGTCAGGAGGTGGCTGAGGGGCAGGGTCTCCATGCCTCCCAAGCCCGTCTCTACTAGGAGGGACTAAGGGACCCTTCCTCTTAGCCGCCTGAGGGATGGAACATGCAGCACCAAGCACAAACTATGGCTGGATTAGAATAAGACTCCATACAATCTTCGCATTCCTGTCCTTGTCCGGTGCCAGCCTTGTGCCCACTGGTGGGGACTGGGGAGGGGCCAATTCCCTAATCCCCAGTCTCCTCCCTCCTAAGAGATTCCACTGGGAGCTCCCCCACATCCCCTGGAGTATTTTTAGCTCCTATTTGGCCAGCTCAGAGGCCCTTTAAGGCCCTCTGGCTCCCAGCCCGGGATGCAGTGGTCTACAGCCAGAGGCCTGCACACGGATGGAGGAAGGAGCTCCAGAGGGTAGGGTCCACCTTCCTCCTACCACAGGGTTAGGGAATCCCAAGACTGGGACAGACCTTCCTGGTACGTAAAGTTGAAATATAAAGGACTATGTAAATGGATAGCAGGTAGTGCTGTTGGCTCCAGATTTAAAAAGACAAAAATGTAAAAACATGACCCCCACCCCAGACCACCACTGAACCCACCTTCCAGCCACAGTCAGAGGGGAAAGGCAAGTGGAGATGCCCAGATAGAGGTCTCAGGAGACAAGACCTTTTTCTCCTGGAGTCAGGCTGGGCTTGGGGGAGCAGAGAGCACCCCAGGAAGCAGATGGATGGGTGAAATGGAAGATCAAGAGCTCTCAACAGCTGCCTCCTCATCCTTTCATTTGGCTCCAACTAGAAAGCCCCTCCTGGTCTCTGGGGAGCCCCTCAGCTTCAAATGCAAGGGGTGGGGGCTCTTCACTCTGCCCAGCCCTCTACACCTCCACTCCTCCAAGGAGTTCAAAGCTAATAGAATAACTGAAGGGAAAATGGCATTATCTGAGAAAGCTGGGGAATGGGACCCAAGAGAGTTCAGGGCACCAGGCTGGCTCACACCAAAGAGGAAGAGGCCCTCGGGATTCTAGGGGCGGGGCGTGATGCTCAAAGAAAGTATAGGATTCAGCTTCATTTCAGGGAGTCGTGGGGTGGCTCCTATGGGGAGTATTCAGGGAGCCCCCAGGGCCTTCCTTTGGGTCTCGGTCGCTGTTCCCCACAGATGCCAGTCATGGAAGCAGGAGGAGAGGCGATGGCTGCTCCAGCCTGAGTGGGAGGGAGGTCAGTTCTTGGATGCCAGCTCTATGCCCTGCTGCCTGATTTAGCCACCTCCCCAGAGGCTCTCCTATGCAGCCCTCACTGTCCTCCTCTACCCCTCCTCACGCTGCCCACCCAACCCCCTCTCTCCTGATGACTCAGCCCTAGAATCAGAGCAACAAGCTGGAGGGTGAATGAGAAAGATGGAAGAATGAGGTCTTGGCAGGGCCTCAGGTGAAAAAGAATAAAGACGTGTTTTTCTCACTTCTCCTCTTTCCCTGGCTTTTAGGTAGGTATTCCATATTTGACCCTTTAGGGCATTCTTTGAGTTGTCTAACCTCAGTTCCCCTTACTGCAATGGACATTTTCTCTTCTTTTCCTGTTATGCTCTGCCCAATTGCCTCACCACCACCTCTTTCTTTGAGACAGGGTCTTCCTGCGTAGCCTGGATGATCAGCAAACTGCCAATCCTTCTGCCTTCCTCTCTGAGTCCTGGCATGACAGGTGTGAACTACCCCACCAGCTGCCAATCCCTCTTTGCTGCTTCTTTTTCTGCAAGAACAGCCCTCCTCTACCTCCTGCCCACCGTAAAGCCTTCTGGCCTAGAATGGCCACTGGAGAAAGCCAGCAGAGATGGATAAACCACATTCAGGCCTTGTGTCACAGCCACAGCTGCCATGCCATTTCTCCTGGCACGAGCCGTGAAGGCTGCCAGGAACCGCCCTGCCCAGGGAGCATGTTTCAAGAGAGCACAGCAGGTAAGCCAGACTCCCGCCTATCTCAGGCATGACCTCATTTCCAGGAGCCACTCCCTCCCAGGTTTCCCAGACACCCTCACTTCCAACGGTGAAAGGGAGGGGGGGCCCAGAGGAAACCCCACACCCAGCCAATGAGGTCAGGCCAGAGCAAGAAGGAATAACAGAGCAGGTGCAGGAAGGGTCAGTAAGCACCTCCCCAACGAGCAGCTCTTCTCCCTCTAAGGGGGCTTTAAGCAACATCAAAAAAGCCCAAAGCAAGCCAGACATGGTGGCACAAGCCTTTAATCACAGCTTGGGAGCCAGCGGAAGGCGGATGGATCTCTGTGAGTTGGAGGACAGCCTGGTCTACAAAGCAAGTTCTAGGACAGCCAGAGCTACATAAGAGAACATGTGTCAATAGATGATAAATAGACAGACACACAGATAGATGCTAGATAGATAGATAGATAGATGGATGAATGGATGGATAAGCCCACAATGAATGGTCCTAGTTTTGCTTTGCTTTTGTTTGTTTTTAAGACAGATTTTCACTGTGTAGCCCTGGCTGTCCTGGGACTCACTCTGTAGTCCAGGCTAGCCTCAGACTCACGGAGATCTGCCTGTCTCTGCCTCCTGAATGCTGGGATTAAAGGCATGTGCCACCACTGCCCAGCTACCTCAGATTCTTACTTTCAGATACTGAGTGCTATGAGCCTGGGCTGTGGGTGGGGTACCCCAGGACTGAGATAAAGGCTGTAAACAGCAAAGAGAGTCTCTCTTGGATTTTTAATGCTTCTGGGCCAAAATCTTCGAGGACACAAAAGCTATGCTCTCCCCTTCCCAATCACCCAGGGACAATGTACAAACCCATAACTGTGCTCAGAGTTCCCTAGCAGCTGGCGGACCCCAAAGAACAAACTGTGAGCCATCCCACCCTTCCAAGGGGAATTTGACACTGACAGAATATGAGGCTGCAGTCTGACATCTTAGTTCCCTACAACACTCAGGCAGCTGTTCACATCTGGCTACACAGCTGGCTGTAGTGAATCCCAGCTGCTTCTCCCAAAGGGCTGGGAGAGCTGAACTTGGTAAGATGAAGACAGAGCCAAGACACAGAAGCAGCTCTGGGCAAGATGGAGAAGACCCATCTGGCCAGAACCACCTGCCCTCAGAGGTCCGTCAGTTTCAGCATTCTCTGCAGCTGCTTGGAGAGGAAAGCAGAAGTCTTATACTTGGCCAGCTTGCGTAGGACCCATAGGTGAAAGAGATACACCTGCATCCAGTCTCGGCCCCAGAGCCTTCTGGTGTCCGCCAGAGAGCTGGACACGCCAGAACCACTCTAGACATACTTTCTCATTAAAGTGCTCCCAACACTAGGAAGGTGTGTTCGCCACCACTGTCTTAAGTGTTAGAGACTGAGCCAGGACAAGACAGCAGTAGTGAGACACTCAGTTTCTTCTCTCTCCGCAAGGCCGAGGTGCCTCTCACAGGCCAGCGGAGACGGGACGGAGGAAGGAATGTATAAATCCAGGTACAACCTCATCCTGGGGGAAACTGGTCCCTGGGAGGGAAATATCTTCCTCAAGGTCACGGAGCAGAGGGGGAGGGGTTGCAGAATCTCTTCAACTGAGTTAGTTCGGCCACGCACATTCAGCACCAGAGCATCTGAGAGCTGTGTCCTGGGCTAGGATAGCGGAGGCAAAGGCACAGCTGTAGCAACTATGTTGTCTGAGGGCCTCAGCAAGGTAGAAGGTTAAATCTGCCTGGCCAGGGTGGGAAGGGTGTGGTGGCCCTACCTTCTGCAGGGGCCAGGTAGGGTAGAAGCTAAGTCCAGGTGGGCAGGACGGACGGACAGGGGCTGGGCCAGCACGGCAGAGGCAAAGACTGAAGTGAGTTGGACTTTGAACATTCCAACCTTCCTCGAAGTTTCTACAGGCCCCATCCAGAACAGGGAGAGGTTCTAACACTCTTACCCTGACTGTGTCTTCTAAATTAGTAACTGTCAGAGGCCAGGTAGGAGTAAACGCCTGGCAGGCAATCCAGCTCAAAAGATAGAAGGGGTCTGGGTGACCATCATTGCCGCTCCCTGGGCACCTCCTCCGGCCACCCTCTTCCCTCAGCTAGCCAGCCTCAGCACATAGAACCCAGGCAGAGAAACCTCAGACACCTGGGCATGAGTGTGCATGGGGAGGGGCGCGTGGCTGGACACGATCTCCTCCCTTTCTCTCTTCCTCCCTCCCTCCCCTCTGTTAGGCTCTTCCCGCCTCTTGCAGCTGTCGCAAAGGAGAGCAGAAGACAGAGAAAACACCATTCCCCCTCTTCAAACCAAAACAAACACACTCAGGGCTGCTGATTCAACATGAATCTGTGGAATGCAGGGAGATGCCTGGTGGGAGTACCCCCATGCTTCCGGGTGGGCTCTGGCCTCCGAGGCTTAGGACAGCGCCTTGTCTGTCTTCCACTACCGACCGGTCCTCTAAGGGTCAGAGAGAATCTCTGGACAGCTCCAAACGTCCGGCCACTTCATCACCTCACTCGGCAAGGCCAAGCCCTTGAGAAGCGGTCCGGCCTGCTTCTGCAGAGGGCGTGGCTGCTTGTGACCACAGGCTTTTAAATGAGAAGGGTAATGGGGCCTTAAACGCATATATTCTTGGGTCCTCCCCAGGAGGGGGGGAAGAGGGATGCAATGGGTGTTTATTTTACAGAGTTCTCCCAGCCCAGGAGAGAAGCTAATGTTAGGTACTGGGTTCTCAGGGTGCTGAGCAACAAGAGACCCTACTTCTGCTCGTCAAAGAGGTCTGAGTCTTGAAGCGACCGCGTCTAGACAGGTTCTGGCCAAGTCAGCACTTGCCATGATTACTGCCCCTCATCCTCCACTTCCCGCCAAGCCCCACAATCGGAGGGCTGCTGGCGTATCCGCCCGCCTTAATCCGGGCTCACAAGGAAAGGCCAGCAGCATCAGGCCTGGAAGTCAGCGGGCCCAGGTCTCGTCTCTGACCTAGCTTAGGTCAGGTATCCGGGCACATACCCTCTTCAGCATCCCACCTCGCCGCCGCCAGGCTGACTTACAGGTAGCGCTGCTGTCGCTCGGTCTGCCGATGGAGGGCGACCGAGTAGCCGAAGAGACTACCGGGGTTCAGCGCCTCCTTCACCACCAGGAATCGGGTGTCCAGGTTGAAGGCGAGGGCGACCCGGCCGCCAGAAGCCACCATCAAGGCCAGGACGCGGAGCATCCAGCCAGGGGCGCCGGGCACGCGGCGGGGGCCGGGGCCCATGGCTGGGAGCGCCGGCCGGGCCGGGGCCAAAAAAACAGCAAGAGGGCTCAGCACGGTGGGTGATGGAACTGTTCACCTGCTCCAGGCGCCGCCAGAAGACACCCGAGCCCGCTGCGCCGCCGCGCCCGGAGTCCCAGGCAAATTTAATTTTTTTTTTTTTTTTTTTTGCCCTATTCCGAGTCAGTTTCACGTCTGCTCCGGGGTGTCGCTTCTCCAATCCTTTTTTCCAGATCCGTGGATCTACTCTCCTGCTGGTCGGGTGGACGGGTCGCCGTTCGGGGCTCCGGGCACCCCACGCCCTAGATGGTCCTTGGCCGCGCCCCCTGGGCGGCGTTAGCTCTTCGGGTCTCGGCAAGGTGGAGGATCTGGAAAGGCAAATGCTCGACCGCCGCCAGGAGGGCAGAAGGGAGGGATCCTTCCCCGGCGCGCGCCCCGCCTCCCCACCGCCCAACCCCGCACCTCCCCACCTTGCGCGCCCAGTCCGGACTCGCTTTCCTTCCGGGGAAAGAGAAAAAAAAGGTCCCCGCTGGGCCGCCGCCTCTTAAAGGGGCAGCGCCGCCCCTCCCTCTCCATCCTCGCCACCGCGACTCCGCCCTCTCGCAGACACCTGTCGGGAGCCCTGAAAGCCTGGATTTCTCCCTCCCAGGGGCTTGCTTCTCCCAGGACGCCTTGGTCTTCGGTGAGAGACAGATCAGACGGGCGGGGCCGGAGGTGGGATTTGCCTGGCGTTTCGCGGCGGCTGCTACTGAAAAGGCCGTTCAGGGCGCTGCCAGCACCCCGCGGTGCGGGCTGGACAGACCAGGCGTTGGCTTTTCAGAGAACGGTTGTCTGAGCCCCGCGGACCTCCGCAGCGCTGAGAGTCCCTGACTGCGGGTCTCCGGACTTTCTTTTTCGTACTAAAGTCCCTGCATGGAGGACGGGTATTTCTCCTGCCCACCGACCTTCTCATCCTGATCCCAGCCGGAACCGGCTCCTCCGCAGAGCCAGACCAGATGTTTGGCGGTGGTGATGACAGCCTATCAATAATTGTAATTAGCAAAGGGCAGCATTTGTCCCCTAGGGCAGTGAATGGGACCTCAACCCCTACAGTCGTGTACTAGGTGATGCTGGGTGGAGACAGGTGGGCTAGGCTCCCAGAGCTCATTATCCAGGAAAGACTCAAACTGAAAGGGGTCGTTATGGACTTTTTCAGAGTCTAACTCAGATTTCCCCTATTGCAGAACAAAGACTCATTTACCCCGAGCATCGTTTTCTATATATTCTTTGGGGATTTTGTTTGTTTGCTTGCTTTTTGAAGACAGGATTTCTTTGTGTAGCCCTGGCTGTCCTGGAACTCACTGTGTAGACCAGGCTGGCCTCGAACTCATAGAGATCCGTCTGCCTCTGCCTCCTGAGTGCTGGAATTAAAGGCATGTGTCACCATCACCTGACTTCTATATGGTCTTATAATAAAACAGCATATTCAGCAGGAACTATGTTAACCAATTTATGAATACTACCTTTTCAAGTCTTTGGGGGGGCGGGCAGCCACATACAAGGAAAAGGGAAAGCAAAAAAATTGACCAATCTAATGGGATTCTGCTCTGGGGTGTGAGAAGCCAGTACATTCTGAGTCTGATTCCCTATATGCAGCATAACCTTTAGAAGGGACTCATTTCCACACATGCACCCCTTAGAGACAATGCTGCCCTTTTGCTAATGACAATTCCTGACAGTTTGTCATTGGCACCATTGTATGTAAATCCGGGTCTGTACCTGTCACTCTACATGTGGGAGCAGGGTTGTCCCTCCATCAAACACAGCCCTGGAAGGACTAGGGGGAGCAGCTCTTCCTGCAGAAAGTAAGGTGAATTCTTTTGCAGCCCCAAGAGCCCAGATTGAGTCTAGAGTTTTAAAGAAAGAAATGAAAGCAGAGGTCAGCTACTGGAAGGCATGCCTTACAATCGTTAAATCGTCACACCAGCCATGGGGGTAGTTATCTCTGCTTTAAGACGGGAACACCAAGGTTCAGAAAAGTTAAGTGATGTAGCTAAGGCCACACAGCGAGGATTCCAATACACAGTATCAAACCCCAGAACTCTTCTTAAGCGTTATGCTAATGATTAACACTTAGGAGAACTCAGGTTTTCGTGGGGCTTGGCCTCTCCTCTGGGAGTGTCCTCAGCCATTACTTACTATTTCTACTCTTCCCCACCACCACCCCGACCCTTTGCCTGGCACAGTGAATTCTAACTAGACACCACGCCTAAATGGTTAAAATGGTAACAGCTAGACAATCTGTCTTCCTTTAGCTTCGCAGGTACCAGAAGATCCATGGCCTTTGTAACACTGCTCCCTTGTCTTTGGATGTCTTCACTACTGCGCCGTCTCCCTCCCGACATCTGTTACGAAGCACATCTGTTTTAGGAACATACAGGAACTAGTCTCAGGAGATAAAGTGGATTGCAGTGTTCTGGCCAGAGGGGAAGAAACAAAACACACACACACAAAACAACAACACACCACCACCACCCCAGCCCGGAGATGTAAGCCATAGGCGGCAAAGAACATGCATATAAAGAACATACAAAGAACTCAGCGTATAGAACACACGTGGTATGCATATGGGGGTCAGGTCGTCATCATGGGATCAGTGGCTCTCCCGCTTTCACGTGAGTTCTGAGGTCGAACTCAGGTTGTCAGGCAGGCTCGGGAGTGGCGCGTGCTTTACGCGCTTAGGCACCTTGCCAGTCTGCTATGTTTCTACCATGTAGCCCAGGCTGGCCTCTGAATATTGGCCTTTGGGCAGCAAACATCCTTCACTGGGTACAGCTGGGAGCACAACTTAGAATGGGAGCCTGGGGAGTGGCCTCCGAAGCCCGGCTTCACAGCTTACAGATCATTTCAGAGGCAAGACTCACTCCATCTTTCCAGGCTCCCTGTGAAAGTCAGGATGGTCGTCCTTGTTTGCCTCGAGGCTTCAGGGGTGTACCTGGATGTCCGAAATTATACAAGTTATGGGGAGTCAGAGCTGGGAAGGGAAGCCACTGACCACATCTGTGTCTTTAAGAGACAAACTCCAGGCAGATGTTGTTCAGACAGTCAGACATACCTAAACAAAAGCAGCTGTGATAACAGTTTTCGATGTGGCTCTTGAGAACAGACTCTTGTCCCTGGCTGCCCTCAGAACAGTATTGGTCCACGTTCGACTTCCAGGGCCACTCAGTCTCTCTCATGGTTTGACTTGTGGGCTAGAGCTACCAAAGACATCTAGGGTCAAGAAACAGGAAGCTGGATGGAAGCTGAGCCATTGCATTTGCCCTTCTGGATTGCTCCCTTGGTTCTTGGCCCTATTCCTGGAGGAGTGTCAATAGCTAGGGCCAGGAGGGCCAGGGTGGACACTTGGTATAAGCAAGGATCCTGCCCAAAATAGTTTTGAGTCATGTGGTGATGACAGATGGGCTCCATGCCAGGCCTTATCTAGTAAACCATCCCAAACAGGAAGGACCAGCATGTCCGATCTGGTGACCAGGAGCAGGAAAGGGATGAGGGATGGCATTTCCAGTCTAAAGGAGTGTCCAGAGGGAACGTGGGAGCAGGAGCCGAGAGACTGGTAGAAGACAGACCCAGCTGAGGAATGTGGGAAGCGTCAGACAGACCTATGGGGGGTGGACTGAGTGGAAGGAGACAGGGACTGTCTGAGTCTGGGCTGCAGATCTGGAGAGAGAACTCGCAGTTCTATGCTGCAGGGCTGAAACTCTTTGTTCCTAAGCAGTTTATCTCCAGGGCCTCATCTCATCCCTCCAGTTGACTTTACACGATCAGCTCTTCCTGACAGAGAATGGACCAGCCTGGAAACACAGGATGTGTGTGAAACGATGGGCCTCAGCTCAGCTTTGGACGTATTTGTGGACAGCCTCTAAGCCTCTCCCTGTTCCCTTCCCTAATGGCTCACACCTGGACAAGCCCGAAAGCATGGACGGAGCCCTGTCTTCATTGTCTAGGGCAAGGAGAGTCACAGAGCCCCTCCCTGGGTGAACACTCACCCTCAACCACAGTGAAAATCCATGTAATCCTCCTCCTTCCACGATCACAAGCCATTTGGGAGCTGCTGTCCTGAGAGATGGCTATTCCGCAAACAAGAAAACCTTTCATGCTCTCTTGGTTCATGAGTGGTTCTATACGTCTTGACATTCCTGTGAAACTTTCAGTGAGGTCCCTCGGCCTCTGCAGGTGACTACAACAATATGCAAGCTGTTAGGAGTCAGGGAGGCTTCCGGGAGAAGGAAGAGGAGGTCAAAGGAGAGACAGACAGGCCTGGGAGACCTCGAAAGAAGAAATGCAGTAGTTGGCCTAACTCGGGGTAAAGTTTTCCCAGCTGGAACAGTGACAATGTCAATATTCTCAGAAGGCGTCTTCCGCTCTTCTCCTCGGAGTGCTCGCTATGTTCACACCAGAGTGGCTACACACCCCCAGTCAGCTGCTGCAGGAATTACAGGGGAACCTGAGTGGCCTGCTGCTGGGGTTGAGCAGTGGGCGCCAACCTGTCTTCTCACCTGAGCAAAGTTACCTTCCTTCCTTGCTGCGCACCTTAAGCAAAGTGGTTAGAGAAAATTCTCCACCATCACCCAGTCTCCAGGCCCCGCAGATCTGTAGAACTAAATGGACCAGCTCTGCTCCTGAACCTCTAAACTCAGGTCACTTTCTGACTCTGATTGAGGATCTAAATCACTCGGGAGGGAGAGAGGGAGCAGGAAGGGAGGGAGGAGTGGCCAAGCCTGGATAAGTTTATCAGATTTCCCTTTCCAGTGACCCAGATTCAGCCTTCTCTACCTCAAGCCTCAAGGCAATATCCCTCTCTGTTTTAGCTTAGACCTGAGTCCCCCACCGAACAACAGAGGTGGAGATTTCTGCTGGGAAGCCAGGGCTCCATCTGGCCCCCTCCTCTGTCCTTCTGGTTTTGAGCCTAGTGTTCAACGGCTGAGCCGACTCTCCTGCCTCCAGGAAGCACTCTGGAAAGTCAATATTAAACAGGCTAAACTGACAGTGTCTTGTGCTATAGGGTGGGGGGGGGTGAGAAAAGAGGGGCTGTTAGAAACAGTGTTTATTAGGGCTAGAGAGATGGCTCAGAGGTTAAGAAACAGCGCATTTATTGCATGAGAGGAGAATAAAGAAAAAAATGAGAAAGAAGGAAGGAAGGAAGAAAAGAAAGAAAGAAAGAAAGAAAGAAAGAAAGAAAGCATGCTGGTTATAGCATGAGGCTGACATGACCAGGATAGAGATAGAAGAGCCAATGTGTAACAATGGACTGTGGAAGACGGGTTTAATGTGCACACCTGTACTCCCAGCCCTGGGAAGTAGGAAGATCGAGAGCTTGAGGCTGGCCTGGTCTAACTGGTAAGTTTCAGACCAACCTGGGCTACATAGGGAGACCCTGTCTCAGGAGAAGAAAAGAAGCCCGGCACAGTGACACACGCCTGTAACTCCAGTACTCAGGGCGGCAGAGACAAGCAGATCTCTCTGAGCTCAGAGGCCAGCCTGGTCTATAGAGTGAGTTCCAGGGCAGCCAAGGCTACACAGAGAAACCCTGTCTTGAAAAACCAAATAATAATAATAATAATAATAATAAAAAGAAAAGCGTGAAGCTGTCTGAACGGGAGCAGGGGAAGGGAAGGAGGGAAGGCAAAGAGCACGTGAGTGAGGAACACTTCAGACTCAGGCGATGAGGGTGCTGAAGTAGCAAGAGGGCTCTGAGCATTCGTGAGCGTGGCCCTCATGGGGCCCTAGTGAGCTACCCCAAACAAGGGAAGCTTTCCTGACAGCTGGCCACCTCTGTTCTCCCAGCCTCTCCCAGCAGGATCTCTTCCTACTGCCTAAGGCATAGCTTTGTATCCACAATGGCTCGGCCCCAAGGTCCCCTCCTTTCTTGTCTATCTGTGACTCTAATGGACTCTGCCCCTTTGAGAAGGAAAGACTGTGCATCTGTAAGCTGAGTCCCTTCTCTGTGTGTATGTGTGTGGATATGTGGGAGTGTGTGGTGGGGGCTGACTTTTCTGGCCAGATTCTATGCTCAGGTGGAAAAACTGAGCAGGTGGGGATTTTATGCATCCACTCCTACTCTTTTTTTTTCACTAGGGGTCAGAGAGTCCCTACAGAAATGTCTGTTAGGACACCTATCTGCAAATAGCCTCTTGTACATCATTGTATATTCACACCGGTTTGCCTGTGTGACTGCACTCCTGAATCTCTTAAGTACACGTGGAAAGGGAACTGATATTTATCGAGCGCGTATTACGACCTGGATCTTTATGCGTGACCTCTCTCTTACGTGATTGGAGCCACCCCCTAGGGCTGTCTGACTTCTCCATACCAAGTTTCTCAGAAACAGCGTAGGTAGGTGAGGTTTACATGCTGTATCTATCCTTCTGCCAGCGATGATTGGTGTAACAGGTGAAGAATTAGCCCTAGGGAGTGGCTTCAATGAGTACAATGGTGGCATCAGCTTGCACAAATATATACTCCTGGTCTAGGTAATCCATGTAATTAATGTACCTGGTCTTACCCCAAGTAAGACTTACGGGTTACTTACTCTTCTTTGAGGGAATCGATGCGTTCTCCTGTTACAGTTTCAATATGAAGTGTCACCGCAGGCTCAAGCTGTCATTTCAGGAGGTGATGCAAACTTTAGGAGGTGGACCTAGCTGGAGGAAGTAGGTCACGGAATGCGTCACCTTGGGGCTATATCCAGCCCTAGCCCCTTCCCCCCTCAGCTTCCTGCCGGTGATGAGGTAAGCTGCCTGGCTCTACCACGTGTGCCCTCTGTGATGTGCCTCTCCACAGCCCAGCAGCAATGGAACCGAGTGATCGTGAGCTGAAGCCCTTGAAATGGAACTGGTAAACCCTTCTTTAAACTGTTTCTCTTGGATATTGGTCACGGTAAAAATAAAATAAAATAAAAAAAGAACAATAACAGCAACAGCAAAACCTGACCACATGCATGGAATAAAGACACACAATGATATGCTCAGGCAGGGATATAGATTCAAAACCCCTGGGCATGGTAAGCCTCTCCTGAACTCTCAGCGCTTGGGAAGGTGAAAGCGGGGAGATTGTGTGTTGGAAGCCAGCCTGTCCTACACGGCAAGACCTTGTCTCAAGGAAAAAAAGGGAAGGGTGGTACTCTATCTAGATGGTAGAGTGACGCCTCGTCTGCCTGTGGTCCTGGAGTTCCTTCCCTAGCGTGACAAAAACAAACAAAAGCACCAACGTGAGAAAACCTATTTCCACTATGTCTCCTTTGTGCTTTATTTTGGTTTTGAGACAGGGTTTTGCTAGGTAGCTTTGGCTGTCCTGGAACTCACTGTGTAAACCAGGCTATCCTCAGAGATCTGCCTGCCTCCGGGCCACTGCAGTGCTGGGATTAAAGGTGTGAGCCTCTACACGCACCCAAACACGTGTTTCCTTGACAATTAGGTAAAAGGTGTGCCACTGGCTCTTCGTTTCCCATGCATGTATGTATGCAGGAATGGATTGTGTGCAGGTGTGCACACATGTGCCATCTGTGTCCCAGCGATCAAACTCGGGTCATCAGGCTTGGAAGCAAGCGCCTTAACCCGTTGATCCATCTTGCCGACCCCTCACTTTCGAGCAGAGGCTCCCCATACTGTCCAAGCTGTCCTTGAACCCACAATCCTGTTTTCCTCATCTCACCCCTGCCCCAAGCACTGAAATTATAGTCATGTACCACCACGCTTGGCTTTCACTGGCCCTTCCTATCTGAGACCCCTTGGCAGTAAGTCCTGAGCCAGCACAAAACCCCAGGCTCCTGCCCTGTGGTTGTAGTTGCTGAATCCGAGTCCTGGTGAGACACAGGAGATCTCAACCCCCTGGCATCTCCCAGCAGTCTTCCTGGGAGCCTGACTCTGCCCCTCCTGCACCCCCATTCATCTCCATCTGCACATTTTCACTCTCTACTCTCTGGAGTCCCTCACATATCCCCAGGGAATCATGCTAACTTCCTGCTCTCCTGCCTCTGCTAGTCATCCCTAGTCCTCTCTGCTGCCTTGTGTCTTTTCAAGGGTTACAGCTCAGGAGTCACAGCCTCTGAGTCACCTGTCTGCCGTGTTCTGGAGCAGAGACCTGCCCTTGGGTTATCATGGCTCTCTTCCACCACTCCGACCCGCTTTCTGTCCCTCCATCTCTTAGAAGGCCCCTCTCATGCTCCAGCTGCAGCTTTCTCAGAGTGACAGAATGCGCGTCAGCTTTGGTCCATGGCCCTGGCCTCCTTAGGGTGGTAGCCATAACCTGTTGAGCTGGCCCTCTGAGTGTCTTTCAAACCCCTCCTCTCCTGGGCTCTCCCGCGCTGTCTCCTCCCATCACTGTTCCAGCCCAGGTCAGCCTCGCAGTGACCCTTATGTTCTACATGGTGATGACCCCTGCAGAGTTTCCCACCCCCCTGCCGGGCTCCAGCCTCCTCAGACTCCAAAGCCTACTCCTCCTGTCCCCTTACTGGCCCAGTCCCTGCCACCACCCTTCACATATGGCCACTCTGCCTGGAATGCCCTTTGCCTACCAGACCACTCGGAAAATGTCCGCTTGTTTGTTCTTTGAAAACTTTTGTGACTTTCCACTCTCACTGACTCTGTCTCTCACATCCACAAGTGCACAAAACATCGCAAACACAGTCACTGGAAACTTCCAGGCCTTGCATTGACTTTGAGCCCTGGATGGGGTGTGGATATTGAGTAGTGGGACTATGACCTTACACAAGCCTCTTTACTTCCCTCAGCCTCTTTACTTCCCTATATATTGGGCACAAAGATACCAAACACATAGGTTTGTTGAAGCAACAAAACTAACCCCCAGTCGCTAACACCCTAGAGACAGCTGACCTATTCCCTGCAATGACACCTGTATTTCTCAGCCCTGTGACAGCCCTTGACACTCAACAGATCTTCAACCTCCTACATGTCTAGCTGGCCTTCATCAGCCACGTGCCCTTGTAGCCCTCCACCTACAGAAAAGGAACTCAGCACAATGGATCAAGGAGCAAGAGGCTCTGTCTCTTTAACATCCATGGCTGCTGGCCCCTCCCCAACCCCCAAGATCCTGTTGGGACAAACCGTTTTGGCTCAGTGGGTTGAAAAGGAAAGTCAGAATTCTGAGGCATGAGCTGCTGTGCCCACTGACTCACTTCCTCCTCTGGGCCTACTCTGCATAACCTAGGGCCTGAGTAATACAGGTGGACACCTCCTCCCCTCCCCTTTGCCCCATCCTGGGGTCACCTGCAGGAAGGCAGGGGACATATGCTCCACTGACCTGAAGACTAGTTGCAAGCTGGTACAGAGCCAAGGAGGTGGCCATCCTAGGACAGACTGAATGGGAAACAGACACTGTGTTCTCAGAAGCCTCAAACTGGTAGGCAGGGCAGAGTGGCCCCACACAGGTTTTGAGCTGGGAGGCAACCACAGCTCAGCCCTCTCATTCAGGCCCTCTCCTGTTAGAGTCACAGAAAAGGTCATCATTAGGACCCTCTGGGATAGGTGACGGTCTGGCCTTCAGAAGGGAAGGTTTCTATGAAGATGCAGGGAGTCCCACCTGGCCAGGGTAGCCATCCTCCCCCTCCCAGGCAGGGAGGGAGCAGGATATGACAGCATTGCCAGAGATGGGGGCCCAGGGCACAGATGAGTCAGACCACTGAGAAGGGGGTGAGAGGAAGGGCCAGAACAGGGGAAAGGGCGGAGACAAGGAAAGATTTAGTGGGGCCAGTGGGGGCTGGGCTGGGGCCCCATGGGCACTAAGATGAAGGCTCTTTCGAACTTGTCCACCTCCCACCCTGGCCCAACCCCCTGAATGGAGGAGTCAGATGAGACTTGGAGGGCGTTGAGAACTGCTCTAGGCGACATTAGAGCTGGGAGGTACAGTGCAGAAGCAGAGCGCAGCAGATGCGGTGGGAAGAGATGAGGGGACAGTAAGACCAGGTGTATGCATTGGAAACCGCAAGCACAGACATTCCTGGGGACCAAGTGCAGGATGCCCTAGGCACTCTACCTAAGATTAAGGCTTCATCAGCTTGTACCCAAAGGGAACTTCAGCTGGTTACTCCAAGCAGCAAGCTGACAACCCGGAGATTATTCAGGGCATCAAGGGGATGGTGTGTGGGTGGATGAAGGTAAGAAAGGGCGAGGGGTTGCAGAGATGTGGATGGACTTGAGAGCTGTTTAGATGAGAATGTGTGAACAGGAGCCGGTACCTAGCGGGATGAGGAGAAGACAAAGGATGAGACACGGGAAAAAAAATAAAAAGGGCGGTGAGTCTGTGGGACCAAGAGGACCTCTTAGAGACGAATACAAGCTGGCAACCTGACCAAGGTCCAGGGTGGGGATGGAGGTACGGAGCCCAGAGCCCAGAGGGACCCTATGGCAGTCTAGATCAACACACCAGCAAAAAGCCCTTTCCCTGTGAGGTTGACCAGTCTATGCTGGCCAGGCTTCCACAGGAAGCTCAGCCAACATAGTCCCCCTGGAGGTGCCAATTCCTGCAGGCCTTTAAATGCTGCCCTGAATCCCTCTGTGTCGTGTGTAGCTCTCTAGGTGGCCTGAATGCAGCCCCGGTGCCTCCGATTTATTCATTTATGATAATTTTGTTTACCCACAAGTGTGGAAAGATGGCCAAGGCCCTGGCCCACCCCTCACGGGGCAGGGAAGACAAAAACAATGACAACGGGAGAGGACTCAGCCCAGTGCACATTAGACTCTAACCCACCCAGAGCTCCTGTTCCTTCCTTGCAAAGAACGGCAACCATGCCCTTTCTCAGGACTCCAGAGGACTAGGGAAGTCAGACTAGGGAAGCCCCTGGCATCTGGCCCAGGGCTTTCACTTCTCTTCTCTTGAAGACTTCGCACCTGGGAGAACAACCTGTTTCCCCTCAACCCCAGCCTCGATGACACATCCTCCGTCCTCCATGGAACAGGCCACAGTCCTCCCCACACAGCCAGGTGGCTTATCATGCTCATGCCTGCTACTTGCTTTCCCAAGACCCCTATCTTATCTACTGTCTGACTACTAGACCCCAGCCCTCTCCTGCCTGCTTCGTGGCCAGTAGACACCCACCATCCCCGAGGCTTCTTCTCCCCACCCCCATGGATTTTTCTCCAGAGAAACATTTGCTGTATTTGGTCACTTATTAGCTTTGGGCATTTTTAAAATAATGTTCTCTGTGCCTCCTTTTTCCTAAATAAATAATTTTTGTACCCTAGTTACACATCCACTGTGGTTCGTTGGAAATTGTACCGGGCCTTGCACTAAGCGGTCACTCAACAGATGGTGTTTTTATTTGAGATGCTAACGACAGCAGCAGGAGTCAGAGAGTGGCTGTGGTGGACTTGCTTCCAAGAGCCAGGGTCTCCAGGAAAGCAAAGTCAGACCCTCTCTCCATGCACCTTACCTGGAGCTCTGACCACAGTGCTCTGCTGGACGGGAGGGCAAAGGCATGACAGACTCTTCTCTGCTCCGTTGAAAACTATACTCCCTGCAGGCCCCCACGGGTCCCACCTCTGTGGGACATGGGTCAAGGAAATAGATGCTCAAGAGCTAATGGGCACACAGGCTGCTGCCAGAGGTGCCCCCTACACAGAGGAGCCCAGAAAGCTTACCCCAGGACCGAGATTAAGACCCTCAATGTACCCAGGCATGGTGGCGCACTCCATTAATCCTAGCTCTCAGGAGGAACTCTGTGAGTTCGAGGCCAGCCTGGTCTACAAAGCGAGTCTGGGACAGCTATAGCTATACAGAGAAACCCTGCCCCCCCAAACAAACAAACAAAGAAACAAACAAACAAAAGACCCCAATGTGGTGACATAGTCCCAGAGAGAAAGCATCTGGGAGATTTGGTGAAGGAAGAAAATGGAGAGACGCTGACGAAGGAAGGATGAGAGTTCTTGGCGGCCGGCTCATTGTGTCTTCCCTTTGAACGTCTATGTATCCTTTATTGTCTACAAAAAGCCTGGGAGGTAAGCCATGTTGACCCCCTTTCCCCGAAAAGGCTGCCAAGGCCCTGACTGGATCGGTGACATGTCCAAATTCAGGAGGGGCATTCTTATCCCGGTCTAGGGGCTTCTGGGTTTTGAGGGGAGGACCCAAGGGTGGAAAGATTCCAGTTCCAAGCCAGCTGCCCACTCAGGGAGGTGGTGGGCGGGGCGGAAACAGCCACCAGAAGTCAGGGGCACGCGGCAAACAAGGGTGCCAGGAAATGACCCGGACCTGGGCCTTTCCTCTCGGCCCGCCCTGTGCCCCTGGCTGCCTGCCGCCTGCCTCACATTCCCAGTGCTCCAGCTAAGGGAATAGAGGAGGCTGGGCTGGAGCCAAGGGATGACCCTACATGGAGGGGGGCGCTCAGAAGAGGGAGGTTCTAAAAGCCCAAGATAGTTCTGCCAGGCGTAGCCCCCGCCCTAGGTCCCTAGAGGAGAGACACAGGGCAAGGTTCCAGGGATCTTGTCCCTTCCTTCGGCTTCACAAGAGCCTGCCCTGGGCCTGACACAGGGGACCTACCCAATGAATAGGCATTGCCTAAGGGTGCAGCTAGCACGGGTCAAAAGTGTTGGGTAGGGGGTAATTAGACTTTATGGCCCTGTGCCACCTGGTGACCCTGGGTGAGTCTTGGAGGCTCCCAACCTTCAGAGCAAGTTGCCGTTCCAGAACACGCCCCACCACTTGGGCCCCTTCCAGCTCTGACAAAGCAGCCCCATTATTTTACATTCTCCCTAACTTGTTATTTCAGCGAAATACACGGTGCCTCTCAGTAAATATATTTTGGTACAAATGAGGTGAGCGGAGTCTCAGCGATAAGCAAAGCACTGTGCTCAGAGCGGCCACCCTCTCAGGTCACAGGCCCGAGATCTCGTAGGCTGGCATCAGAAGAGTCCCCTGAGTTTTGTAAGCTGAATGACCACGTGTAAAAGAATGCAACCGAACCCTTACTTCAAACCTTGCATAAAAGTCAGCTCAAAAAAAAAAAAAAAAAAAAAGATCAAAGCCATAATTTGAGGTTAAAACTCTTAAACGTGGGAGTGGATCTTTGTGATCCGGCATTTAGTAATAGTTCTTAGCTATAACACCAAAAGTATAAGCAACAAAAGAAAACTCCTGAAGAAAACTGCAACCAAGGATCATGCACAGAGCTAACCTAGACCCCTTGCTCAGTTGTAGCCCATGGCAGCTCAGTATCCAAGTAGGTCTAGTAAGGGGAACAGGGACTGTCTCTGACCTGAACTCAGTGGCTGGCTCTTTGATCACCTCCCCCTGAGGTGGGGAGCAGCCTTGCCAGGCCACAGAGGAAGACAATGCAGCCAGTCCTGATGGAGACCTGAAAAGCTAGGGTCAGATGGAAAGGGAGAAGGACCTCCCCTATCAGTGGACTTGGAGAGGGACATGGGAGGAGATGAGGGAGGGAGGGAATGAGGGAGGGGGCTACAGCTGGGGTACAAAGTGAATAAACTGTAATTAATATAAAAAGAAATAAAAATTTAGTAAAAAAAGGAAAACTCAGCTGAACATCGTTAAAATTTAAGATGGAAGTGAAGTGCTGTGGTAGCATGTAAGACGGGCGTTGGAGACCTAGCTCAGCAGTTAAGAGCCCTTACTGTTTCTATAGAGGACCCAGGTTCGGTTCCCTGACCCACATGGTGGTTCACGGCCTCCCCCACTTTTTAATATTCATTTATTTATTTTACATATATGTGTGCTCTCTGTAGATCACTTGCATGCCAGGACAGGGCATCAGACCTCCAGTACAGATGGTTGTGAGCCACTATGTGGGTGCTGGGAATTGAACTCAGAACCTCTGGAAGAGCAGACAGTGCTCTCAACCTCTGAGCTGTCACTCTAGCCATTCCCCGCCCCCCCCCTTTTAAAGATTTATTTATTTATTATATATATAATGTTCTATCGGCATGCACACCTGCATGCCAGAAGAGGGCACCAGGTCTCATTATAGATGGTTGGGAGCCACCATGTGGTTGTGGGAACTGAACTCAGGACCTCTGGAAGAGCAGTCACGACTCTCAACCTCTGAGCCACCTCCCCAGCTCTCACAACCACTGATTTCAAGAGATCTGATACCTTCTTCTGTCCTCTAGAGGTTCAGGCATGCCCACATAAACTCAGGCAGGCTTATATGCAAACATTTTTTTTTTTCAATAGGCCAGGTGTGGTGGCCTGCACTTTTGATCCTAACACTGGGGAGGCAGAGGCAGGCAGATTTCTGTGAGTTTCAGGCCAGTCAGGGCTATATAGTGAGACCTTGTCTCCAAATAAATAAATAAAATTAAAAATAAAAACCACAGAGAACATTTCTCCAGGCCTAGCGGCACATGCAAGTAATAACAGCCTTCAGGATGCTGAGGCAGGAAGACCTTCATCTGAAGGCCTGCACGGGTACCCAGAAACTTTGTTTTAAAAAAGTTAAAAATTAAAGCTTTTCTGTTTCAAGAAAACATTATCAAGGGAAAAAAAATAAAAGGAAGAAAAGAAAAAGGACATGAGAGGAATAGGAATGCTTATTTTCGCCAAGTGCGTTGGTGCATGCCTGTAACCAGAGCACTCCAGGAGGCAGAGGCAGGCGGATCTCTGTGAATTTGAGGCCAGCCTGGTCTACAGAGTGAATTCCAGGACAGTCAAGGCTACAACAAAACCCTGTCTTGAAAAACAGAAACAAAATTATTCAGGGTCTGGAGAGATGATGGCTCAGTGGCTAAGAGCACCGATTGCTCTTCCAGAGGTCCTGAGTTCAATTCCCAGCACCCACATGGTGGCTCACGATTATCTGTAAAGGAATCTGATTTCCTCTTCTAGTGTGTGTGGAAACAGAGCATTCATATACATAAAATAAATAAATCTAAAAAAAAAAAAAAGAGCACTGGCTGCTCTTCCAGATAGACCTGGGTTCGATTCCCAGCACCCACATGTCAGCTCACGACTGTCTGTAACTCCAGTTTCAAAACACCTGACCCCCTCACACAGACATACATGCAGGCAAAATACCAATGCATATAAATTTTTAAAAAACATTTATTTATTATTTTTATACAGTATTCTGCTTACATGTGTGCCCGCAGGCCAGGAGAGGGCACCAGATCTCATTATAGATGGTTGTGAGCCACCATGTGGTTGCTGGGAATTGAACTCAGGACCATTTAGGAAGACTAGCCAGTGCTCTTAACCTCCGAGCCATCTCTCCAGCCCATAAATTTTTTTTTTAATGAAAAAAAAATTAAACTATTTATTTCATAAATCTCATAGGATTTGCATTTAGAATATGTTTTTTTAGAAGCCAGTTCAATAATAAAAACAAAAACAGCCTAACTTAAAATCAAGAAGACTGGGAGCCGAAGAAATGGTGCCGTGGTTAAGAACATTAGTCCCGTTCCCAGCACCCACTCACCACCATCCGTAACTCCATTTCCAGAGGACTGGATGCTCCCTTCTGACCTCCACAGGCAAAGGGCATGCATGTGGTACACATACATACAGGCAAAACACGTGTACACATTAAATAAAGTAAATAAATCCTTTTTAAAATGAGGGTTTCTGAGATGCTCAGAGGCAAGTGCTGTGATGCAAGTCTGACGGGCTGACCTTGACCCCAGAATCTCATGTAAATGTGGAAGGAGAGAACTGACTCCCACTCCACAAAATTGTTCTCTTTCCTCCACTCCTGCACTTGGGGTATTCATGTGCCCATACACATACCACACACACAAACAAATAATGACAACAACAATAATAATAAACGATAAATTTTAAAAGAGTGGGCATCAAGTCTGAATAGACCTCCCCCCCAAAAAGATAGAGAAAAGACCAATAAGCACACAAAGTGATGTCATGGGAAAATCTGACTCATAACTGCAATTAGATGCCATTCCCCATTCTTGAAGATGAGCAGAACCGAAGAAGCAGCTAGTGTTGATATATATAGGGAGAGCTAGAGTGTAACTCAGTTGGTAGTGTGCTTGCCTAGCATGCATGAAGCCCCGGGTTTGATCCTCTGTACCATACAAAATGGGTGTGGTGGTGCACACCTGAAACAGCAGCACTTGGGAAATAAGGTAGGAGGATCAGAAATACATGGTCATATTTGGTCTTATAGTGAGTTTGAACCTGGCCTGGGATACAATGGACCTAGTCTAAAAAACAAAGGAAGGAAGGAAGGAAATCAGAACCTCACACTCTAATAGTAAGAAAGAAAAAAAAAGAAAAGAGCCTGGCATTTCTTCAAAAGGTTAGGTAGAGAGATGCCACTTGATTCAGCCTTTTTAACCTGTAATTCTATACCCAAGAAAAACAAGTCTATACAAAAGCCTGGGAATGAATATTCATAGCGAGTTATTCATAACAGTAAAAATATGGAAACAATGCAAGTATCCATTGATGAATGGATAAGTAAAATGTGGTACACCCACGCATGAGGCTTTCTTTAGCAATTGGGCATAAAATTTGGCGCATAGAGCTATACAGGCAAACCTTGAAGACATAATGTCTTAGTGTTCTATTGCTGTGAAGAGACACCATGGTGAAGGCAACTCTTTTTTGTTTGTTTTTCAAGACAGGGTTTCTCCGCGCAGCCCCTGGCTATCCTGGACTTGCTCCGTAGACCAGGCTGGCCTTAAACGCAGAGATCCGCCTGCCTATGCCTTCCAAACACTTTGATTCAAGGCATGCTTCACCACCATTGGGCAAATGAGGCAACTCATATAAAAGAAAGCATTTAATTGGAGGCCTTCCTTACAGGTTCAGAGGATTAGTCCGTTATCATCATGGAGGGGAGGATGGCAGCGGGCACGGCAGGTAGTTGAGAACTACATCCTGATTGCAGGCAGAGCGAGAAAGAGAGAGACTGAGCCTGGCATGGGCTTTTGAAACCTCCAAGCGCACCCCCAGTGACACACTTTCACCAACAAGGCCACACCTTCTAATCCTTTTAATCCTTTCAAACAGTTCCGCTCCCTGGTGACTAAGCATTCAAATATCTGAGCCTATGGGGGCCACTCTCATTGAACCCACCACACATACTGAATGAAGGAAAACAAGCACCAGGGCTGCTTATGCTGTGGTCAGTTTATAGGACCTGTACGGACTAGGTGAATAGAAAGCAGAAAGTAGACTAATAAGCTGTTTAGGGTTGAGGGCGGGAAAGTGACAGGGCAAGAGGGCTTTGAAAGACACAGAGTTTTATATTGTTGTTTTAGATGGGGATCTCACTAGTTCACTTAAACTGTTCTCAAATGAAACTGGGCTCAAATGATTCTCCTGCCTCTGCCTCCCAAGGGCTAGGATTTCAGACACACCTTAGGGCTATTATCTCTCTTTTACAGATCAGGAAATTGAGCCTTAGTTTACCATATCTACATAATGAGATAAGGTTTCACCATGTAGCCCCAGGCTAACCTCAAACTTATTGCCCTTTTCCGGGTGATGACATCACAGGCATTACCACTGTACCTGGCTCAAATTTTCCCAATATTATATGACAAGAATGTCACTGGCTGTTCTTCCAGAGTCCGGAGTTCAAGTCCCAGCAATCACACGGTGACTCTCAGTCATCCATAATGGGATCTGATTTCCTGGTGTGCATGAAGACAGAGCACTCGTATATACATAAAATACACAAATAAGTCTTTTGCCGGACAGTGGTATCGAGTGCCTTTGATCCCAGCACTCTGGAGGCAGGGGCAGGTAGATCACTGTGAGTTCAACGCCAGCCTGGTCTACAGAGAAAGTTCTATGTCAGACAGGAATACACAAAGAAACTGTCTTGGGAAACCAAAACCAAACCAACCAAACAAACAAACCAACAAAAAAACTGTCCCTTGCCATTTGGGTTAGGGGCACATAAGGGGGCAAAGCTGGGGAAACATGTACTGACGTCACCTTTAGCTTCCACGCTTCCCACTCACACACAGCTTCTTTAAATCCCCCAACGGTCCTTCCAGGGAACACACTAGGATGTCTTCAGTGCAGTAGATAGCTGGAAGGTCCTTTACATTCCTAGCCACGTGCTGTGCAAAGCTTCGGTCGGAGACGGAGAAGAGCCTTGTCCTCCCCCCAGCTCCTGATGAGCTGGCAGGGAAAACCCCACGTAGCTTAGAGGCATCCACTCAGCCTCCAGGCCTTCCAGTTGGGAGGCAATGGATGCACAGCATTGGGAGTGGGGTGGGGACAAAGGGCAGTTGGTGTTGTTCATTTCTTTCCAAAAGTCAAGTCACGGGCTTCTGGGAGGGCAAAAGTTAGAGGCCATTCCAAGGCAGTCTGTGCTTCCTTGAGATGGTCTGGGGTCTCCAGCCTGGAGCAAATGTACACTAGCTGTCTTGGTCAATTTTCCTTTTTTCTTTTTAGTATATGTTTGCTTATTTGTTTGTTTGTTTGTTTGTTTGTTTTTAATGTGTGTTGGTGTTTTGCCTGCGTGTATGTCTGCGTGAGGGTGTCAGATCCCCTGGAACTGGAGTTAGAGACGGTTGGGAGCTCCCATGTGGGTGCTGGGAATTGACACCTGGGTCCTCTGGAAGAGCAGCCAGTGCTCTTAACTGCAGAGCCATCTCTCCAGCCCCTTAGTCACTTTTCTACACCAGACGAGAGGCAGGGGGATGACTAAGATGGGGCTGCCCCTAGGCTCCTCTCTATGGCCAAACTGGTGGTACTGAAGGTTCCAGCACACAGGTCCTCAGCACTCTCTCAGCAAAAAGGCAAAGGGGTGGCCACCAAGTCCCTTCTCAAGAAGGGTTTCTGGTTGCAGGAAAGGGTTGGCTGTTGGTGGGGAGGGGTGGGCATTATTCACTCCCCAAATATTTACTGACAGCGTTCCTAGTGCTGGGCCTGCGGCCAAGGACCTGGGGTCAGGCCCTGCATTCTGACCATTACTCTTGTCTCACTTAAGCAGCTCTAGGCACAGGGAAGGGATGTGGAGAGCAGGAGCCCTGGGGTGGAATGGGAGGAGAGGGGGGTTAAGAAATGGTAGCTTCTGCGGCCCACCCGCCTTGAAGGAATCTGGCTGTCTCCCAAGGCTCAAGCCAGCTCTCTGGAGAGGTGGGGGAGTTTGGCAGGGAGGGGGGCCTCCTGGGCTAAGGGAGGGAGCAGCAAGCAGTTCTTGCTAACTCCCTACCTTGCCTTACCCAGCTCCCAAGGAGGGACTCCCTCAGGGCCAGGTGGGGTCAGACAAGCCTCTGCCTGCCTCACATCCTGGGCAGGAGGCAATCCCTAGGGGCAGAGCAACAGCAACAAATAAGCAAGAATCTTGACAGGAGTGGAGGTGCTAATGTAGACAAGTGGCTTAACAACAGGGTTTATTCCTCAGGGCGCTTGGTTACAGCATGAGGCAGCCCTGTGACACACCAGCACTACCTGCTAGAGGGAGGTTAGAGTGACCCCCGAGAAAGTTGAGGAGTCCTCGCTGGATGTTTCAGAGGCCCCTCTCTCTCTGGTCCAGGCAAACCTAAGTGTCTGCCCCAATCGCCTAGGGCCCTGCCCAAGGCTTCCTCTGGGTCCTGCTTTCCCATCCTTTCTCTGCTCCTATGACTGCCTTCCACCCTCTCTTCTTGTCTCCCTCTCCCTTGGTCCCTGTGTCTTCCAAATTCTCATGTCTGCAGAGCGCTGGGACAGGAATCCAGGTGCCACCCACCCAAAAGAGGCTTGGTGGGAAGACAGGAAGTGGGCCACAAGCGACCTTCCATTCTGAGTGTGGAGAGCCTGTATCCTTAGCCTCCACCAACCTTTCAGTCCCCTGTGGTGCTGAGGGTGGGGCTGCTGCGTTGAATAGACAGGAACACTTTTCCTCTTTGGTGTGCTTCATGCATCTAGACTTGATTTCAAGTCAGCTGTTCCTGATAAGGCAGAAGGGGGATCATTTTTCCCTTTGAGCCCTAAGAACCATGGGAAACCAACTCCAGCCCCAGTCCCAGCCCCATCTGCCCCCTACTGAGTCACGTTCATTTTTTTCAAATATGTGTCTCTGTTTACACACACACAGAGGGAGACAGACAGACAGACAGAGAGCACCTCACAGTATGCATGTAACAGTCAGCGGACAACTTGGCCGAGTTGGTTCTTTTTTCTTCCACCATATGGGCAATAGAGCTCTTTACCTACTGTGCATGCCACCAGCTTGACAAGCCCTTAAAAGCTGCCGTATTCTCAAGGGAGCCTGCGCTGGCACCTTTTGCTGAGTACTTTATGGTTTCCTAAGAATGTCCTCCTTGGATGGTTTCAATCCTTCTGGACGCAGAGCCCTAAGAGCCTAGGATCAATACCTCTCTGTCCTTTCTGTGTCCTTCAACACCCAATGCCCAGTGTAGAGCAGAAACTCAGTGAAGTTGCTGGAGCTCCCTCCCAGCACTGTCCAGGAAAGGTCTGTCAAGGGAAGGGCCCCTAGAGGCCAGGGTTCCTCTACATGATAGAACCGTGCGCTTCTTTCCTGCGTGTCTCCCCAGACTGGATTGCAGGCAAAAGTAGATTTAGATGAAGCGCTGAACTCCCACTCGCTTGGGCTAGGGGCAGCTGGCTACATTTTCTACAGCTTTCCGGGTCCTGAAACAGTGTAGCAAGAACAGGCCCTGAGCTGAAAGGAGTAAACCCCGCAGTCACAGGAGTTCTGAGCCCCCTGCTCTAGACACAAACGCTCCTGCTTCCCTGGCTTCTAGAACATTCCTGTTTTATGACTACCACTCTCTGCCAACTCCCTCCCTTAGAGCCAATTCCTCTCTGGTTAACTTAGAAAGTCCTGGAAGGGTTGGAGGCGTAGCTCAGAAGTAGCTTGCTTGACCAGCATGCAGAAGGCCCTGGATTCCACTGCCAGCATTTCATAAGCTGGGTGTGGTGGTGGCATGCATTCTCAAGAGATGGGGGCAGGAACAACACAAGTTCAAGGCCAGGCGCTGCTACAGAACCAGACTGCGATACATAAGACCCCGTCAGAGAAAGAAAGCAAGAAAGGAAAGCAAAGAAATGAAGAGGGTGGGAAGGAGATGGGGGGGGGCGGCAGGGGGCTGTCCTGAAGGGGCTGGAACCCCCCCTCAGGGGTTATGTGATTGGGTAGAATGCAGGAGACACTGGCAAGAAGTTCCCACTAACGCTTCGAAGAACATTCTAAGCCGGCTTATCCCAGTACCTGACAGTCATCAGTGAAGAGACACCCCAAAATGAGGCATATCATTGTGTCGGCGTTCTAAGTGATTAGGGATGTAAGATGGAGATAAGTCTTGAGGAGGGGAGGGGTTAGCCAGGAGGTTGGTGTAGAGGAGGCCTCAGACATCAGCCATGCGTGAAGTGGAAGCTGCATTGCTAGCTTTTGTACACACTGGCAGATCACTTGGACTGGTGGCCAGCACTCACACTCAGGCTAGAGAAAGCTTTGCTGAGGCTCACCCCAGGGGTGAGGTGGGGAGGTTCTGTCATTCCCATGAGTCTGAGGCATGGCTGTGCCCATGTCAACAACATGCAGTTATTCAGGGCTTCCTTTGATCCTCACACATGCCCATCGCTGTAGTTCCTAGCTCATAGCACCTGCAGCCTCCTTGACCACAGCCAGCAGAGCCCTCTCAGCATGCTGCTGGTCCATGAGCCGCGCCTGTCCATCTATCCCGACAGTGTGGTCCCGCTAGCCTGAGCTTAGGGCGCTCCATAGTTGCACCAAGATGCACCATGCTACAGAAACTGTAAAACATGGTTCCTTACACTTTCCTTACTGACAGCCTCATTCTGTGAGGACAGAGATCCTTGGGGAAGCATCATGGTCAAAGGTGTGAGAATCCTGGCAAGCTTCCTCCCTCCCCCCACGTGGGGGGCTCAGCTCCTTCACTCACCTCCCTGGCTTCAGCATCAACTCCTCTAAGCTCCCCTCAGGTTGCTGCGAGCATCTAGAACCTTATGTGTTATTGCTCAGGGACAGCTGATTCTCTGGGAGGTCAGGGACCTACGTTGGTTCCTTGCTTTGGGGACAGTCAGGTCTGGTTGGGATTGGAGGTGTGGCTGTCTTTGAGCTTCTGAATGCCATGCCAGGTAGATGGGGTTTCTCTGTGTGGTGTGTGTGTGTGTGTCTGTATGCATGTATGTGTGGTTGTGTGTTCCTGTCTAGGCAGAGGGGCTGGCCCACAGCCCTGAGCAGTATAGGAAGGAGCATGGGATCCTGGCCTATGTGGGCTCAGGACCATGTCTCATTTACCTGCTATTTCTCCATGTAACACAATGGCCTCTCACCGGGGCCCTTGATGCCAGGCTCGCCTGCCTTGCTCAGGTTGGAAAAACACACCCGAGCAGGAGCTCTCCCACAAGTTTTGGGTCCTCCTTTCCGGCTGGCCTGCTCTTCGGCATCCTCCGCTTCCTCTTCCTTTCACCTGTCTGAAGAAGCCAGCAGGTCTGAACTGTCAGGCCAAGTGTGGGACACAACCAAACCTGCCCTTTCGGTTTTTCCCAAAACACTGGGTTATCACATTCCAGAGAGGTGGTAGTGAGTAGGTAAGTAAGACCCCGACAGCCAGGTCCCCCCAGCTTTTAGCCAGTATGGACCCTGGCAGCCTCGTTTCTGTGTGATCTGGCTGCTTGTCACCTTGGGTTTTCTTTACACAGGGTTTCACTGTATAGCACCGCTGTCCCAGAACTCACTATGTAGACCAGGCTGGCCTCTGCCTCCCAAGTGCTGAGACTAAAAGCGTGCCGCCACCACCTGGGAGGTTTTCATTCCTGTTCTCCCTGTCTCTGTCCTCATCTCTTCTTCGGGACGCTAAGGGAAGTGTTCTCCAGAAGCCCCGTTTCTCCTGCCTTACAGGCTAGACCTGCCCTTCATGTACTCTTCACAGCCTGAAGGCCCAGTCAGGTGTTTCCCAACGGATATGTCTTCCTCAGAGGGATCCTTTACTTACGATGGCCAGTGCCTGCGTGGTTTTCTTTCTTCCTGCGTAATAAAGATAAGGGAAATGGAGATGCAGAAGCGGAAGTGGTACGCGCGGCCATACTGAGTGAAGACAAAGCAGAAACAAGAACCAGCACTTTGAACCTCCCGCCTCAGAACTGTGTGACTCTTGACAGATAAATAAATCTCTTTGGGTCAGTTTTCTTTTAATGGACTTTTTTTTTTTTAATTAGTGGGAGTCGGGTGGGGATGGGTAGATGGGGTGTTCCCATTCATACATGAATGCGGGCAGGTGCACGCCACAGCTTGTTGTGGAGGTCAGAGGGCAATTTCAGGTGTCAATCTTCACCGTCCACTTTGAGACATAGTTTTTTGTTTTTATTTATTTATCTATCTATTTATTCATTTATTTATTATGTTGCCCGCTTCCCTTGTACCACGCTAAAGGAGAGTGGTGGGGACAGGACACACAGGACAGGAGAGCTTCCTGTGTTCATTCTCCTGTCTCAACCTCCGACCTCACTGTAGGAACTCCGGAATTATAGACATGTGCTCCTGTGCTGAGCTTTACATGGGTCCTGTGGATTGGAACTCATCTTCATGCTTATAGGGCAAGCACTGTACCCACTCAACCCTTAGTGGAAAAGTTTTATTGAAGCTGGATATGGTGGCACCCGCCTTTAATCTGAGCACTCGGTGAGGCAGAGGCAGGTGGATCTCTGGGAATTCAAGGCCAGCCTGGTCTACAAAGAGAATACAGGACAGCCAGGACTACACAGAGTAACCCTGTCTCAAAAAAAAAAAAAAAGAGTTTTACTGAGATGTAAATCAGGGCAGAAAATTCACAGAAAGATCACACAAGAGTAGCCGGAACTCAGGTCTCGAAACAGAATAGTCTTAACTTTTTCCAAGCTTCCCATTCTCTGCTTTCTTGCACATCACTGCCCTCCTCATTCTGTCCCCACTGATTCGTTATGCCTGTTTTGAACTTTCAGTCAACATAACCAGAGAATAAGTGTCTTTTGTGTCTAGATTTTTATTTTGTTTTGTCTTTGTGTGGGGGTGTTTTGTCTGAATGTATATCTGTGTACCACATACATGCCCACAGGACCAGAAGGGGGTGTTAAATCTGGAACTGGAGATTCAGATGGTTGTGAGCCACCATGTGGGTGCAAGGAATCAAATGGGGGTCCTCTGCAAGCGTAGCAGGTTCTTAATCACTGAGCCATCTCTGTTTTGTTTTGTTAAACAAAATCTCAATCATTAGATTTTTCCCAATAAAGATTTGGGAGCCAGATGCTTGGGTGAAAGCCTGATACAACTCAGAGAGGCAGAGGAAGCACCCAGCTGACCTTCCTCTTCAGCAATGTCCCCAAAGGAAGCTTTCCTTCCCCAGGCCATCTCAAAAACCTCTCAAACTCAATGCCCCTCCTTTCTACCTCCTGTTTGTCCCCCCATCCATCCTCCTGACTTCTTCCTGCCAACTGGTTGCTTGCTCTGCCTCTTGACCTGTGGTTGACTTTATTTAATATGTTTACAATCTTCAAACAGAATGCTCTTGGATTAAAGGTGTGTACTAGGGCTGAGCCACACCACAACTAGAAACAGACACAATTCTTGGGGTTGCTTTCTTTTTTTTTTTTTTCAGCATTCTCCTTGTGGGATTGGTCCAGGTCCCTTCTTGTAGGTGTCGTCTCTTCCTTTGCACTGCTGTATAGTATGCCATTGTAGACATATGACACCATTCATATATTCGCCGTTGATGGACATCTGAGTTTGATTTTGTTTGTTGTTTATTTTCGGTTCGGGCTGTTGACAACTGTGCTGTGTGGACATTCTCGTCTGTGTCTTTCAGGACACTGTGGGTGCTTCTTTGTTGGATCCACGCCCAGAAGTGGAGTCGCTGGGCCTTCAAATGCTCAGTTCTAGCTGATGCCAAAGTTGGACTCCACTAGATGCCACAACAATATCGTTCACTTCCCTGTATGTGGCCCTGTGGGGCCTTTTTGTTTTTGCTCATTGTAGCATTGCACTTTCCTCACCCCACCTGCTTTTTTTAAATACTTAAGAGGGAGCCTAGGGCCTCATGCTGTCTCGGCTCCTACTCAGCTCTTGCTTAGCATTAGACAAATGCTTAGTGGTGGCTCTTTTTCCTTCCCCTTAAAATACAGACTATGTAGTCTCAAACCTGTGGCCCTCCTGCCTCTGTCTCTCTGATGATTGCTTAATCCCAGGTTTAATGAGTAATAAGTTCTCAGATTTCACCTTCATGCTTTAATACTTATAGTGCTCTAGAAATCTGTAAGCCAGGTATAATGCCACATACACCTAAAGTCTCAGGACTTAGGCGGCTGAGGCAGGAGGATTGCAACTTCAAGGCCAGCTTGGGCCACATAGTGAGACCCTTCCTTAAACTAAAACAAAAGCCGAGGGGCTAAGGGCCTAGTAAGGACAGGCTGCCACTGTTTCAGGTTACTCTGTGCTGTGTTAATGTCAGCCCTCAGGTTGCACCTAACCTAGAATGACTCCATCTTACAAAGCAACAACCTTGACCCCAGCGACTTCATTTTGAGTATAGATGCCAAAAAACAATGACTCTGTGTCCTTTTTTTTTTTCTTTTCACATGGTCTCGCTGTTTCACCTTGGTTGGTCTAAAACTCTCTCTGTTTGCCAGGCTGGCCTCGAACTCACAGAGGTCGGCCTGCCTCTGGTTCCTAAATGCTGAGACTAAAAGTACACACCAGCAAGCCAGGTGCCGAGGCACACGTCTGTAATCCCAGCACTCGGGGAGGCAGGGACAGGCAGATCGCTGTGAGTTCAAGACTAGCCTGGTCTACAAAGTGAGTCCAGGCCAGCCAAGGCCACACAGAGAAACACTGTCTTGGAAAAAAAAAAGTGCACACCACCACACCCTGCTTTATATACATTTTTTCTTTTTAACTTGGTATATGTGTACACATGACATGTGTGCATGCCATAGAGGTCAGAGAACAACTTTTGGGGGCTGGTTCTTTCCTTCCTATCCCTGTGTGGGACGAAGAGATAGAACTCACACTCTCCGTTTCATGGGTGAGTGCCTTACAGACTGAACTCTCTCTGTCCCATGACTCTATATCTTTACACAAATAAACATCCGCCAACACACCGGGAGGCACAAATAACTCATTTATGCTAGTGACACTTGAGCATACATCAAACCATCACAAACATCAGATCTTGGGGGCTGGAGAGATGGCTCAGAGGTTAAGAGCACTGGCTGTTCTACCAAAGGTTCTGAGTTCAATTCCCAGCCACCACATGGTGGCTCAAAACAATTTATAATGAGATCTGGTGTTCTCTTCTTGCCTGCAGGTGTACATGCAGACAGAACATTCTATAAGTGAGTCATTAAAAACAAACAAGCAAAAAACAAACATCAGATCTTATCAGATCACCTCTTTATGTGACCATCTACCCGGGAGGAAGAGATACCCACAACCAAAATATGTCAGGTACATTGACTAGTAATCTGGTCACTTGTCACAAACTCCATCCAGGAAAACGGTCACATCATAGGACTCCTGCCTCTGTCTCCATGCCCCAGCCTCAGCTGTTTGTCCTGCCCGTGACATCAGCCCATTTCAAACTGACCCTCAAATGGCCTGTCACCTGGACTTGCATTTGACAGCTGTGTGCAGTTCATAAAACGTCTTATCTAGTTTCCTTCCTGTAGTAGGACTCCTTATCTGGTCCTCCACAGACTTCCTCGCACCTCAGGTCAGCTCTGCTTCCCACCTCGGGACAGCCTTTTTCTCAGCCGGTCTGTTGGTGACTTGTGCGACTGTGTGTTACTGTATGAAGTGTTAGTGTGTGACCTGACAGCTAACCTTAGCTGACACTGGAATGAAAGAAACTTCTGAGAGTGGGGAAGGGCACAAACCTCTACGTGTCTGACACGACATGCTCAGGACAACTGGGGCCGGAGCTCATCGGTAGAGTGCTTGGCTACTGCACTCAATTTTAGGATTAGGACCACTCTGTTGGAGTACTGAGCCAATCAGTACCCGGATGCTGTGGGAAGATTGGCGGGCATCGAAGGGTATCAGCTCCAGAAGGGGCGGGGGTGGGGGTGGGGAGCTGGTTGCAAGTGGGAGACAGGGAGGTTGGTCTTCATTTTAGCCTTGTAAAGATTGAAAGGAAGCTCTGAAAAGAAATCTCTCCAGGATGTAGAGAGCCAGATCTCCCCCTCCCTCCTCCTCCCTCCCTCCTCCCTCCCTCCTCCTCCCTCCCTCCCTCTCTCTATCTCTCTCTCTCCCTCCCTCCCTCTCTCTCTCCCTCCCTCTCAGAACTCAACTCACCTGTCTCCCAACGCACCAGCATT
>CM053746.1:24605576-24718561 GCA_028658305.1 Pachyuromys duprasi | reverse complement strand
GTGCAGGGAGGGTGAGAGCAAGGCATTATCCCTGCAGAAGCCGAGCCTACCCGCAGGCCGAAGCCCCCCCCCCCCGCCCCCGCATTCTTCCGCCCCGGCTGACCTCCCCCACTCAGCCCCGGTGGGAATGCTCGGAATGCGATGAGCTGATAACAACCGGGACTCCCACTCCACCTGGCACGGGCCTTCCCCACCTCTTAGACGTGCTTGGTGGGGGATTGGTGAACTCAACGCTAACGGGGACCGGAACTGCTAGGTAGGTCTCAGAAGGGCGCCTCGGATGTGGGGCCAGCTGCCAGGTGCCAGAGCCCTGGGCACAGCCAGATGCCTCCCAGCTGAGCTGTGCTATGAGTCACTAGGCCCAGGACCCTGGATGAGGGAGGAGGAAGCTGGAGCAGGAGCGGTAGATCTCTTTTGGAAGCAGGGACCTGTTCAAAGAATGGTTTCTGAAATGCAACCCCCCTCCCCGCCCCAGGCTCAGGGTTTAAGGGAGTAAACTGAATGAAGCTCGGTGGTCCTTATTAGGGTGGGAAGCAGGGATCACAGCATCCCGTTGGGCAAAGGAGTTCTGGGTGAGCTCCTCAACGCCACCTCCCTCACACCAGCCCACTTGGCAGAGGTGGGCCCCTGAGGCCTCCTTCATACAGCTGTGAGCAGTTGCCTTCATTGGGCAATGCAGACCACCTTCATTTGGACCATGCATGCGGGCTCTGTTCAAGGAACTCGGGCCTGGTCAGTGTACAACCCAAGGTCTCTGGTCTTCAGAGGATGTCCCTTCAGAGGAAGGGATCCTGTCAACAGCCAAAAGTAGATGCTTCCAACACACAGGAAACTAGTGACGTGGGGCACGGGGGTGGGGGGAGGGGGAGGACAGGACAAGCACAGTTGTGAGATCTGAAAAAAAGAAATAAGATTTCCAGGCTCTCCGATTCCCATTCTCAGCTCCCTGGACATACACTTCTGATAAAAGGTGCTGAAGAGAGCAGAAGGAAGCAGCAGGAGAGGAGGCTGGGATTGGTGGTTTGAGGTTGAGCCCGTTTAGAGGAAGAAGAGAGATGGCGAAAACCTCAGCCCCAGGGACCACTGTGTGGCTACACCTGAGACCCGCTGCGGCCGACCTGACCTGATAAGGGGAAGCGATCCAAATTTTGCTCAGGGCCCACTGCCCGCTGGCTCTGCTACAGAACACAGGGATAGGAGCACCATTCCAAGTGGCTGCAGCGGGAAGCAATCCAGGCACTAGGCCACGCTGCTTCAGGCCTGGCCCACAGACACCTGCGCCAGTGTAGGTTTGGCCAGGGACAACGTGTACCTGCTGGAGGTGAAGTGCCTAGAACATCCACCTTGTCCTGACCACACCTAGAACAGTGCCTGCCGGCGCATGAGAGGAAGCCAATTTGCTCAGGGAATAAAAAACCATGAATGAATGATAATAGAGTAAGCGAATCCATCACTCAAGAGAGCGTAATTCCCAGGCGCCAAGCCTTTGGAAGTGGGCGGGCCTGCCACCTGGTGGTGAGTAGGCTAACTGCATCCACTTTGTGCGCCTTCCCCACTGGGTAGGATCTGGAACTGGCTCGTCCTGACGCTAGTCTTGAACTCAAAATCCTATCCTGTCCTCCTAAACACTGAGATTGTAGGCTTACAGGTGTGTGCCACGAGCCTCTTATGTTTCTTCGAGGAAAGAGATTCCTGAGGCTTGGAATCCGTCTGCAATTTGATCTTTTTATTTTTTCCCTCTCTCTTGTTTCCCTGGCAGAGAGAGGGTGGGCAGGGCTCCCTGCCCTTCCCCACACTGCAGCAGGAGGGTTAGGAGGGTTGTAAGGAATTCTGGCTGTTGCCGTCTGTCACACACACACACACACACACACACACACACACACACACACACACCCGCTTTGAATCTATGACGTCAGGTGATGGCTCTCAGGCGCCTGGCTCCTTTTACCAGAGAGGGCAGGTCTAGGCAGCCCAGAGCCACACGACACTTATTTACTAGGATGGTGATGAGAACCAGCGGCAAGCTCAGAGGCTCCAATCGGAGGAAATGCCTCTACTCTGGAGACAGAAGGCATCACTGTGTGCCTTTGGGGCATCACTGTGTGCCTTTGGGGAGGTCTCTCTTCCTCTCTTAGCTTCATTTTCTCTGTTGAGTGGTACAGGGGCTCCGACATGCTGTGGCTTTGTCTGTCTATACTGGATAACATCTTCAGCATTTCCCCCCACCCTCTTCCCTCTCTTCCCGTTTCGTCCTGATTTTCAGCCTCCAAGGCAAGTTCTAGGACATATATATGATCATCTGAATATTTGTTCTCTGTCCCTGGAAGGATTTGATGAAATCACTGATATTTATTCTGCTATTCCCCATTAGGTGGAGAACCCCAATTTAACTGGGGCAAGTCAAGTCTCATAGGCCCTCAGAGGGGGAGGTCTCAGAAGGGCACAGCCTGTTTGTCAGCAGTAGGTGGACGTATCCGTGTGACTCCCCCGTACCTCAATTCTGGCTGAGGTGCTCTGCCCTCGAAGTCACTGTGGTGTTCCAAAGAGGCCAGTGCTCATTCTGGGGGACTCACTCTCAGTGCTTCAAACCCACTTCTTCGTGCTTCAGAGCAGCGTTCAGCTCAGACAGAGCCCGGGCCACCAGGCTGTCCCACATACCTGTCTAAACACTGGGATTTCCTACCAAGCTCACGGGACTAGGCAGGTAGGTGTCTGGGCTGTCATTTTCTTTGTATTTCTTGCTACCTTAAGGAAAAGTCCTGGGGTTTTCTTCCTCCACCTGCTCCTCCCAGGTGTCCTGAATCCAGGAGGTACCTGTGTTCATCTCCAAGGAAACAGACTTTGCGTGAGCCCTAGGAGATTTATTACAAGGAACTGGCTTACATGACATGTCCCAGGACCTGCCCCAGGACTCCAGAGCGCAGACAAGCTGCACATAAACTTAGCCATTCACGGAGGCTAACCCCCATCCATATACTCATCTTCTTGGGAACAGAGGCTGCTGATAGGCACTGCGCCTCAGCCATGGTGGGGACCATCAGGGTTGAGCCTCCAGGGGGAAAAGCCCAGGGAAGCCAGCAAGTGGCTAGTGAGATGGACTGAAAGGAGAGGAGAATCATAAGCCAGTGTGCTTCCAAACTGGGGAGTAAAGGACCCCTGCTCCATTCCCCAGGGTGACTGACAAGGCACAGGGCATCATCATGCCCAGGTGACGGGGCTAAAGGAATCCAGGGAGAGAAGGAGGCAGATTTTTTTTTTTTTTATTGTTCTTTTGAGACAGGATTTTCCTACAGCCCAGGCTTGTCGGAGCTCTGTGAAGTGCCAGCCCAGAGCAAAGCTGGCATAAGACCCCAGGGGCCAGCTTGTGACTGTATTGTATGCCTGGTTGAGCGCAAGATGAAGAAGACAGGGCAGGAAGCAAATGTGAACCCCGTCCTTGAGAACTTGCTGCCCTGGGAGAGATCATCCATAGGTCATTTCAGCATAATACGGTAAGTGATAAAATGGATACGTGTTTGTTTGGCTCTGGGGACTTAGCCCAAAATGATTTAGCGGAAAGCACTTTGGCTCCCTGCCAAGGGGGTAATGGCCAGCCTTGATGCTTCTGCCTGTGCAGCGTCCAGACCCTCTTCTGGGAAGGGCCCTCAGTCTCCCTGTAAGGGGGTGGGGGCTGTTTTCTCATACCAAGAGGGTAAGTGCAGGAGCCAGACTGGCCATGTCCTCAGAAGACTGTAAGTGGTTTGGGGATAGGTGTTGTGGCCCGGTGGTATCTAGTGAGACTCAATCCCAGGTCCATGTCAGAGGAAGTGCCTTTCCCCACCAGAACTGCTGGGAGATGAAAATACAGTCCAGCTGGGAGAAGGAACCTGAGGTCAGCAAGCAGCAGCTTAGACCTGAAGGCATGGAAAACTCAGGCGACCAACTCTATTTTTTTAAAGATTATTTATTTCATATTATGTATATTGGTGTTTGGTCTTCGTGTGTGTTTGTGTATCATGAATGGCTGAGGAGGGCACCAGATGCCCCGTAACAGGAGTTATAGACTGTTGTTTGCCGCTGTGTAAGTGCTAGGACTGGAACCCGGACCCTGTGTAAGAGCAGACAGTGCTCTTAACCGCTGAGTCATCTCTCCAGCGCCCATGACCAAAATTTTAAGAGAGCCAGTTGTGGCACAGTCACACCAGGCAGAAAAATACAAAGCAGAAACTGGGCATGGGAGTATAGCTTCTCCAGCACTCAGGAGACAGAGGCGGGCAGATCTCTGAGTTCGAATCCAGCCTGGGATATAGAGCTAGTTTCAGGACAGCCAAGGCTACACAGAACACCCTGCCGCTCCCATCCCCCTCACCCCCCCAAAAAAGCGAATGGCTCGGTGCTTAAAGGTGACTGTCACCAAGCCTGATGACTTGAGTCTTATCCTTGGAACCCACATGGGGGAAGGAAAGAACCAACGCCTGAAAATCGCTCTCAGATCTTCACATGTTCGCTATGACACCTGTGTGCCCCCACCTCCCAATAATGAATAAATGTTTAAAAATTAAAAGTTAACAATAAATAAAGTTAAAAGCAGGTGGGGAAAGATAATTCAGGGGAGAGTGCTTGCCTAAGCACAGCCAGACAAACAAAAGAGTGATTTAAAACAAAACAAAACAAGCAACAGGACAGGAGCCTACCAAAGAGGGCCTCTGAAAGACTCTATATAGCAATGAATCAAAGCAGATATTAAGATCCACAACCAAGCCTTCGGCAGAGGGCAGGGAATAATATGAAAATAGCGGGAGTTAGTAAGCGTTGGCGAGGACAAGAGCTCCATAAAGACCAAATAGATCAGCGCACAGGGGTCTTTTACGAGACTGTTTCTCCAACCAAGGACCATGTATGGATATAACCTAGAACCCCTGCTCAGATGTGGCCCACGGTAGCTCAGTATCCAACTGGGTACCCTAGTAAGGGGAACAGGGACTATTTCTGTCATGAACTCAATGGCTGGCTTTTCCACCCTCCCCCACACACACCCGGGAGGAACAGCCTAGCTAGATCCCAGAAGAGAACATTGTAGCCAGCCCTGAAGAGGCAAGACAAGCTAGGGTCAGATGGAAGGTCCTCCCCCATCAGTGGACGTCGAGGAGGGCAGGGAGGAGATGAGGGAGGGATGGGGAGAGTGGGAGGGAGTGGGGGAGGGGGCTACGGACTGGGATACAAAGTACATAACCTGTGATTAATATAAAAATAAATAAATTACATTAATAAAACAACAACAACAACAAAAACAATCAGGCATAATGAGGCACACCAGTAATCCCGGCATTCAGAAGGATGAGACGGGACAATTGCAAAGGCTCAATACATAAGCATTTAGCTTTATGAAAGTGCCTTTGAAAATAAAGGCTAGACCCGGTGGCGGGGTGCACACCTTTAATCCCAACTCTGGGGAGGCAGAGGCAGGCAGAGGCAGGCAGAGGTGGGGGCTAGCCTGGTCTACAGAGCGAGTTCCAGGACATCCAGAGAAAAAGAAGGAGGGGGAAGAAAGAAGGAAGGAAGGAAAGAAAGGAAAATGAAGACTAGAAGGGGCTTATCCGAAGGCCAACCCAGGACCCAGTAGATGTGTCCCACAGGCAGCTGGGGGATGTAGGCAGACCAGGGACGGAATGCTGGCTCAGGTGGTCTTCCGGTAAAGTCGCAGGCAATGAACGAATGGGCTCCCTGGTTTCGTTTTCATTTTAATTCTGTCTCCTCTTCTAAAGTTAGGTTATTTTTGCAGATAAATTGAGCAGGTGGTACAAGGAGTCCCCCCTTCCCTTTTTAATGTACTGTTATCAATGCAGGTGTGCATAATGTGAGGAGGAGTGGCCACTAGTGGCCGATGTGCGGGGACCAGAGGACAGCTCTGCAGAGTCCGTCCTCTGCTCTGCAGAGTCCGTCCTCTGCCCTCCTGGTGTTTGATCTGCAAAGCAGTCTTGCACAGTGGGAACCTTTACCCTCTCCCCAGCTTCCCTCTTTAGTTTTCCCTCTTGCTATCATCTGCATCAATGTGATACACTTACTGCAGTGTGTTGCCTGATGGTGTTTTTTGTTTTGTTTTGTTTTTGTTTTTACGTTGCACTAAAATCCATGATTTACATATTGTCAAACAATTTTTTTTGGATTTTGGCAAATAAGCAATTCCAGGAATTTAATATTACAGTTTGTGCAGTATTGCCTCACTGCTCTAAAAACCCCAACTCCCACCTACTTACCCCGGCCTGCCCCAGAATCTCTGGGAACACTGATTCCCCCCCCCCCTTTACCGGAAGAAAGGAAAGTATCAAGAGTGCTTGAAATCTGTTCTCTTGCCGACTCTGAAATGTACACTCTTATTAATTGTAAACAAAAACTGGCCTGGTGACACACTCCTATAGCCTTAGTACTTGGGAAGCTGAGGCAGGAGGATTGTGAATTCCTGAAAGGTTGAGCTTCTCATCCTTGTGTGCCTCGGTGCCTCAGTTTGTTTTGGGGTGGGCGTGCACCATAGTTTCTTTCTGCCCCTGCTCACTGATACATTTTGGTTGCTTTGTTTCCTTATGAAAAAAGCTGCTGAGGCATTCAGGTGCAGGTTGGCGAGTGAATATAAATTTCCATTTCAGCCAGGTGCCCCAGCGCTCAGGAGGCAGAGGCAGGCAGATCTCTGTGAGGTTGAGTCCAGCCTGACTGACAGCGTGAGAGAGTTCCAGGGCAGCTGTGGCTACAGAGAGAAACCCTGTCTCAAAAAAAAAAAAAAAAAAAAAAAGCAAAAAACAAATAACAACAACAAAGCAAACAAAAAAAGATTCCAGGTTGAGTGGGGAGGGAGGGAAAGGAAGAGTGGAGTGACCCAGCTAATAAAAGGAAGGAAAAAGTTCTAGCCTGAGGTCACAGGAGACCAGAGATGATGCCGGCCTCATGAACACAGACAGACACACAGAAAAGCCAAACAGTAATCCCGTCACCCACCCGACGGCACTTCCAGGATTTTACCAAATGAAATGGAAACCTATTCATTCATTCATTCACTCACTCATTTTTGTCTTTTCAAGACAGGGTTCCCCTGCCTCCTGAGTGCTGGGATTAAAGGTGTGCGCCGCCACCCACCTCGGCTCAGCCTGGATTCTTGAACAGCCTCGCTACTGCTACTACTGTTTCTCCCTGCCCTTTAAGCCTGTACGATGGTCCACCCCTGCCCTCGGCAGCCCCAGGTCTAGCCTCCCCACCATACTCCCTGGGCTCCTTACAAAGTTACACCAGGGGTTTTCTGTGTGCCCTGCTCGTCCTTTCTGGTCCCCGTGGCAGCAGCTTCCCTTTAGACTTTCCGCTCACTCTCCCTGTGCCTCTGGCCCCACCTGTTCTCCCTCAATAGCTTCACCTCATGCTTACACCATAGACATACAGGTGGGGAAGCCCCGAAAAGCTTGAATCATCCTTGTTGCCCTGAGGCATTTTGAACGAACAGAAAAGCTCAAGGGTTGGCCTAGCAAATACCCACGTGATCAGTTTCCATGTTCATCAAAAAGACTTTGACTAGTAAACCCGAAGGCCAGCCTGCCTAGGATCCAGAGTTAAGACTGCCTGGCCTAGCCAACCAAACCCAGGGCTCAGGAGCATGGTGAGTTCTGCACCAGCCCGAATTGCTGAGCAAGACCTTGTCTCAAAAGAGGAGTGGGGGTGGGCGTGGGGGAGGATGACCAGTCTCAAATCGTGAATTCACCATTTACCTGTCCTCTCTCTGTTCCTCAGTTTCCCCCTCTGTCATAAGGCAGAAACAAGAGTGCCCACTCAGGGGCTCACTGGGAATGGTGAGCGAATCCCAGCCAGAGCCTGGCGCAGCGTAAGAGCTTCCTCTTATCATTTCATCTTCCTTCCTGACTCAACAGAAGCAATCACCCCTTTGGTGAGGTTCCAGATTCTTTCCTCCCACCTACCTCCTCGGGGATGGGCACCGGGCACCGGCTCCAGCCAGCATCAAAACAGGCTTGCTCCCATTTCAAACACACCCCTGCTCCCAGCAAGCCAATCCCCTCAGCTTCTGCCCTCTCTGCCCCTCTCCAGCCTCCACAACCCTCAGGACTGAGCTGCCTGCACTTGCCCTGAGCTTCCTTTCCTCCCACTCTCCCTGGAGCATTGACCATAAACAGCCCCCTGCTCCTCCCCAGGGCACCAACAGACTCCATGAGAAATGGCATCCTTATGCTGCCCCAGCCAGGCCAAATATCTGCTTTAGAGCTCACTGGTCACACCCTCCTCCCTTCCCTCCTCCCTCCTCCTCTTCTTCTTCTTCAGTTGTTGAGACAGGGTCTCTCTATGTAATACTGGTTGTACAGAAACTCACTATGGACCAGGATGGCCTTGAACTCACAGCTATCTGCCTCTGCCTTCTGAGTGCTGGGACTAAAGATGTGTGACCCTATGCCTGGCTGCTGATTGATTTTTTTCTTTTTCAGAACCATGTGACCTGTTGCCAGCCGCTGCTGGGCAGACCTTCCTAACTGTCTCAGTGATGCTCAGACTTCACTTCAGAGAACTGCTTGGCAAGATCTTCTGATGTCACCTATCCACATGTCACATTCCAGCCTCAGGCACAAAACACATGCACACAAAAAGACAGGTGCAAGAATAGTCCTCTTGGCAATACTTAGGATCACCTCAGACTGGAAGCTACCCAAAGATCCGTCAGCCGTAGAGCAGATAAACTCAAGGTGATGTAGTCCATGACAGGAGGCTCGTGCAGAATATGCCAATATGCCTCACACCATGCATCTATCTTACAATACAATGTCGAGTTAAAAACCAAAACCAAACCAAAATAAAACAGGCGCGGGCGGTGTGTGTGTGGGTGCGGTGGCAGTGCTGGAGAGCTGGCTCAGAGGTTAAGAGCACTGGCTGCTCTTCCAAAGGTCCTGAGTTCAACTCCCAGCAACCACATGGTGGCTCACAACCATCTATAATGAGATCTGGTGCCTTCTTCTTGCCTGCAGGCACAAACACAGGCAGACAGAAGACTGGATAAATAATAAATAAATTAAAAGACAGAACAGGCAGGGCTAGGAGAGCCAGTAGCTCAGCGATACAACATGTGTTCAGCATTCATGAGGCTGTCCTCAGTGCTGCAAAGGAAGATAAGGAGCAAAAAGAAGGGGAAGAAGAGGAGGAAAAGAAGAAAGAGATGTTAGAGGTAAAAGAGGTTAAAAAAGAGTAGGGATGATGGCTCAGCAGTTAAGATCACAACACTTGAGGCAGGGGCAGGCAGATCTCTGAGTTCGAGGCCAGCCTGGTCTACAAAGTGAGTCCAGGACAGACAGGTCTACACAGACAAACCCTATCTCAGGAGAAAAGAAAGAAAGAGAAGAAAGAACACAACACTTGCTCTTGTAGAAGTCCTGGGCTCAGTTCCTAGCACCCACGTGGTGCCTCACAACCATCCATCCATAACCCCAATCCCAGGGGACCCAGTGACCTCACATGCATAAATGAAGGCAAAATGCTCAGACAGTCTTGGGAATTAAAAACATGAAAATCTGATTTGGGCATTTAGTCGACATTGATGAGGGTGGTGTTTGCCCTCAGGGCACTGGGAATGTTGCTCTCTGGCCTGTGCTCCGTCTGAGGGGTGCTGAGTGCGCAACTCTGGCATATGCAGATTCCCGGATCAGGATATGCACTTATCTCCGGGTGCATCCACCAGCCCACTGGCTGCCCTCTCTTCCCTGCCAGGCAGCCCCTCTTTCTGGTGTCTTCTTGTTTGTAGAGTGCATCTACCTTCCACTCAGGTGCCCATACCAGAAGACTGGGGGCCTACTTCTCCAGTCCTTTCTCCTTACACTCACACCCTATCCATCTCCAAGCCTAGTGACCCTGCAGCGGTCCGTCCATCAAGTCATTCCTTCTACCTCACTGCCTCCTCCTTAGCCCAGACCGTACTTTTCTTCTTGCTTGAACCAGTGCCGTGGCCTTTAGCCTTCAGTCTTGACAACTGTTTGTTTGCAGAACAGCCAAAGAGGCTTCTAGAATGAAAACCCCACCCTGTCCCTCTCCTGGTTAAAGTTTCTTCTTCTTCAAGACACAGTTTTTCTGCATAGCCCTGGCTGTCCTGGAAGAGATCTACCTGCCTCTGCTTCCCGAGGGCTGGGATTAAAGACATGTGCCACCACCGCCCGGCTTCCCCCGAACCCCAAGACAGGGTTACTGTGTGTAGCCTTGGTAGTCCTAGATCAGGCTAGCCTCAAACTCACAGTGATCCACCTGCCTCTGCCTCCCCGAGCACTGGGATTAAAGGTGTGGGCCCCTATACCCGGCTGGCCTTTTTTGTTGTTATTGTTTTAATGTATATAAGTCTTCTGTCTTCATGCACACCAAAAGGAATTGGATCCCATTACAGATGGTTGTGAGCCACCATGTGGTTTCTGGGAGTTGAACTCAGGACCTCTAGAAGAGCAGTCAAGTGCTCTTTACCGCCCAGCTGTCTCTCCAGGACCCTGGTTAAAATTTTTTAATGGTTCTCTGCAGCCTATGAATACGGTACATGGTCTCTATTTGACTTCTAGGACAGTTCCGAGTTCCTGGCTCCACCCCTCCTTCACTTTTAGGGCTTCCCACCACGGACACCCTGTACTGCTCTCTGGGCTGCTTAACAAGCTTGGTGCGGCCTTTTCCACACTCGTCACCATTGCCCCTGTTTTAATAGACCAACTCCCACACCTCCTCCTGGTCTTGCTTCAGGTGCCCTCCCACCTATGGAGGGCTTGACCTCTCTAGCACAGCCGCACCTACAACCCCCACCCCAATCACCCTCCACAGCATAGTGAAACTGCTACCCAAAGTGCCTACTTCCCGGAATGGAAGTCGGGCCCCATGAAGAGGATATCGTGTCTGTCCTGAAGGTCAGCTCTACGAAGACAGTGTTTGGATGAGACTCTGGAAAGCTATATGTAAGAAACCCAAAGAGGGAGACACTGGCCAAACAAAGGTGGGTGGACAGAGGAGGAGCTGGAAAGCAAAAAGTAACCCAAGTCAGAGTTATGGGAACTACTGCCCTATCCCTGCAGGGCCAGCCTCCCGAAGATAAGAAGACAGGACCTTCTTATTGTGACCGCTAGATGGCGCCGGGTCCCCAGGCAAGGAAGAAGCCTGCCTACACACCTTCTGACTCCGTCCCTTTCCGGAGTCCCACCCCTCTGGGGCTCTCTGGGGAAAGTGCTTGTTGTGCCAGATACCTGGTCTCCAAGAAAGAGCTCCGTCAGCAGGCACCTTCTCTCCTGTCAGAGACAGTGTGTGTAATAGACCTTAACTTGGACACCAACCAGCACCCCTGTTCTCTCCCTCCCAGAGGCCTGCCAGCTGCTCCGCTTCAGCCCTCCTCCGGGAGCACGGCTCTGGCTAGCTGACACTTGCTCATCCTGCTGGACCAGATGAGGTCCAGTGAGTGACACCGGTCCTACGGCATCTTCTGGCTACCTCTCCACCCAGCTATCCCCCAGCTGTTGGTGGCTCCCTTCCTGCTGGCCTTAGGGACCCCTCAGGGACAACTCAGGACTTAGTTCCATCGAGAAGGAGTCCTGTGCCTGCTCCACGCCTTCCATCAAGCCTGGCTCAGTGTCAGCCTGGCCTTTATGAGAAAAGTACCAGGGAGATTCAGCTCCTATTTTTTAGTCACTTAGACATTTCCCAAGGACTATCTTAGGTATTTGAACGGCAATGGTGAATGGGGTAGCAGTCCCCAGGCTCTTGTGCAACAATAGGGGACAAAGTGCTAACCACACATCACCAAACAGTTACTTCAAATAATGCCCCTTCTTCTCCTCCTTTTTCTTTCTTCCTTCCTTCCTCCTCCTCTTCCTGACGAGGTTTCTCTGTATAGCCCTGGCTGTCTTGGAACTCACTGTGTACCCGAGGCTAGCCTTGAACTCTGCCTCCTGAGTCCTGGGATTAAAGGCAAAAGTCACGCCCAGCCTTAATTGCTTCTTGATGCGGCTGATGTGACTTCAGATTCTCTCCAGAGCACAACAGACCTTAGAAATTACCCTAAAATAACTTACTACAACCCTAAGGCTCCTGTGCTCACTCACAGCCAGGCCCAGGTGGGGCGTGTTGGAATCACCTGTCACCCGAGACAGGGTTTGCCCGACGCTGTCCCTTCCCTATGGGCAGCTGGGGGCTCCAAGGCAGGAGGCCCTGCCCGCCGCCCCCGCTCGCATCCTGGGAGGGGAACCGGCAGCCCGGTGCCCTTCCTGCCCCCAACGCCCCGGGCTCCTTGGGCGCCCTCTTGGCAGAAGAACAGAGGGCATCCAGAGCGGGTGGCAACTCGCCCCGCCACGAGAGCTCGCAGCGGCGGGCGATAGGAGCTAGGGGGACGCTCAGATAGACAGACAGATAGCGTTCCCCTCGCCCGCCCTCGCCCCCACCTTTCCCACGCGGCGGCCTCCCGGGGCGGCCCAGGCCGGGTGGTCATCTGCTCCTGTCCTTGCGCCCCGATCTACGTCCTCCGACCCGGCAAGCCTAATTTTTTTAGGCTTGGCAGCCCGTGGCGGGGTCTAGTATTGGAAAGTCGCCCAGACCCCCCCTACACTTACTCTCTGCACAGAATGGGACCCCATTTCTCTCTGCGGTCTGGCTCCTCGGCGGCATAGAGACGGGCTGCAGACCCAGGAGCGACCACGAGGTGGCGAGCTGGCACCGCGTGTCCTTAGCGTAGCGCGTCCTAGCCGAGCAAAGCACAGCTAGGGAGAGGCGAGGCGCAGCGACAGGGGTGTATGTGGGGTTGGGGGAGAGGATAGGAATTGAAATTGGGAGAAGCCTCATCCCTCCAAGGATAGGTTTGGGAGCAGGAGTGGGGACGTAACGGAGAAATGGGATTGATACCCAGAGCAGCCAATGTTACCCCGGGAACTGGGCTTTGGGAACAAGACAGGACTAGGAGTTGGGGTTGGAGATTGCTCCAGGCCTCTTCATGAGGGTCTTCATGGAGGGATCGAGTTGAGGGGACAACCGTGGCTCCTAACTATTGGAGACAGACGGATCTGAACCGTCTCCGCACAGCTGAGCCTGGCTGTTCACAACCCTACACTCCCACCGCCCCACGGTCCACACCGGACACACTCTGACACACACCACACTTTCTCACAGGCACCCATGCGCGCACCGCAGACCTTTTTACGTTCTGTGAAGTGCTGTCCTGTTCTGTGTACGAAGGAAGCCAGGCCTCATGGCTCTTTCAGTTCGACCTGGTCGCTCCCGTGAAACTGCACACATAGAATTGGGGGGTGGTGTACCTCCACCTTCTCGAGCAGCCCCCCAAATCCAGCTTTACGATTTTGGCAGGCCCAACGTGCCTTCTGCCCTGCGAAGCTCTTCCTTCAAAATTTTAAAAATCGCATGTCCCGTCAAACGTCTGTGTTGTCCCAAAGTTATTAATATAGTCTAACTTTTTTTTTCAAAAGAACGAAAATTCTTTCTTTTTAAATTTTTCTTCCGGATTTTAAAAACATGGAAATATTTTTCACGGACCCTGGGTCTTTGCCACTCTGTCATTTGTATAGATCGCACATACATCACCAAGGACCACCCCCACCCCACCCCGCCACAAACACCCAATGGGTAAATTCCCCTCCTTCTTGGTCTCACCCAAGCCCACCCCCAGCCGCGAAAACAGTCTGGTAGCTCATGGGGGCTCTGCACGGCCACCCCTTCCACACACACCCCGGGCTTGGGAGGATTTATCTGAGCTGGAGCATAAAGGGGAACGTAGTAGGGCTGGCTGTGGTGTGTGTGTGTGCGCGCATTTGGGGTAACAACAAAGAGGGTTGGGGGAGCCAGTGAGAAAGCTCGAGCCTGTTTTGCCTCGAAGGCAAGACTTGCAGCCAATCAGCGCGCAGGAGCCTCCCTCCGCGACTCCAACATTGAGTCTATAACCGGCTGGCCGGGCGGAGCTGGCGGCATTTGTGACTGTGGCTGGGGACGCGGAGAGAGGCACGCAGCGACCGACCGACCGACCGACCGACCGACGGCCGGCGATGGTCTAGGCGCCCCTCGGCCGCCCCCTCCCCCGGACGCCCCCAGGCAGGCCCTGCCCTCGCTCCCCGGACACGCGCGCCCCCGCCCGGGCTCCTCCGCCTCCCCGGCGCTCCCGTCCGCCGGCTCCGGCGCTCCTCCAACTCCTCCTCCTCCTCCTCCTCCGGGGAGGCCCGGAGAAGCCACGGCGGCCGCCAGCATGAGCGGCTCGTTCGACCGCAAGCTCAGCAGCATCCTCACCGACATCTCCAGCTCGCTCAGCTGCCATGCGGGCTCCAAGGACTCGCCCACCCTGCCCGAGTCTTCGGTCACCGACCTGGGCTATTACAGCGCCCCCCAACACGACTACTACTCGGGCCAGCCCTACGGCCAGACGGTGAACCCCTACACCTACCACCACCAGTTCAACCTCAACGGGCTCGCGGGCACCGGCGCCTACTCGCCCAAGTCGGAATACACCTACGGCAGCTCGTACAGGCAGTACGGGGCGTACCGGGAGCAGCCTCTGCCCGCCCAGGACCCAGGTGAGGAGCCCCGGGGCTGCGGAGACGGGTGCGGGAGGAAGACTGGGGACTGGAGCCGAAACCCCGGGGGGGACCCGGAGGGCGAGTGGTGGAAGAGGAGACGGATGGTGGCCCCTCCGGAGGGGGGGGGGTCGCGCCCTGCGCTGCGCTCTCCTGGAGATCCCGGGGAAGCCGGGCCCACGGGGCGCGCCCTCGGGGTGCTTAGAGGGGACCTTTCACGCTGCCATCCCGCTGGCACCCGAGCCGGCGGCTTGGAGACTGTCGCCCGGGGTCTCCGAGCGGCAGCCAGCCCGAGGTCTGGGGGTGTGGGAGGGAGGGAAGGTCCCAGGGCCCTTCCTCCGGACGCCGCCGTCTGGGGGAGACCCGGGACTAGTGAAAGGCACGTGGAGAAAGACCAAAAAGGAGTCCCAGAAATGGGGGGCGGGAGGGGAGAGGAAGAGGCCGGACAGAGAAGTAAAGGTGCGGAGAGAGAGCGAGGTAGGGACAGAGAGAGAGAGAGAGAGAGAGAGAGAGAGAGAGAGAGAGAGAGAGAGAGAGAGAGAGAGAGAGAGAGAGAGAGAGAGAGAGAGAGAGAGAGAGAGAGAAAAGAGAAAAGAGAAAGGGAGAGAAAGAGACGCCGGTACTGTTCTTGCAATTTTTTGTTTTGTTTTGTTTTTCCTTGAGAGAAATTGTCCTGAGCTAGGAAGCTTTTTTAAAAGGGGAGGACGAGGGGCGGGAGACGCCACGGCCGGCTAGGTGAGGACGGTCCGGGGACGAGGGGCTGAGCCGGGAAGGCGTCCCGGGCGCAGCGGCCCTCGCCCAGCCGCCGGCGCCGGCGCCGGCGCTCCGCGGCCCGGGTGCGGAGCTGGGAGCGCCGCGTCGTAGGCGGCCGCCGGGCGGGCCGGGTCGCCGCGGCTCCCTCCCCGGGCGCGGGCGGCACCGCGCTCCTCCGAGCAGTCCCGGGGATGAGCAGTGGGCCTGGGAGGGTGCGGCGTCCTGCGGTGGGAGATCTCGGGCGTGGGGGTGGGGGTGAGGGGTCGCAGGCCGAGACTCAGTTGCTGTGTTTCCCCCCCCCCCTGCAGTGTCGGTGAAAGAGGAGCCGGAAGCCGAGGTGCGCATGGTGAACGGCAAACCCAAGAAGGTCCGAAAGCCGCGCACCATCTACTCCAGCTACCAGCTGGCTGCCTTGCAGCGCCGCTTCCAGAAAGCCCAGTACCTGGCCCTGCCCGAGCGTGCCGAGCTGGCTGCACAGCTGGGCCTCACACAAACACAGGTCAGTCCTGACCGCTCAAGGTGGGTGGGAGGGCCTGGAGGCAGATGGGAGAGCGAAGGATTCCCCTAGGTACTGAGGAGCCTAGTTGGCCGCTTGAGCACCCCCCCCCCACACACACAGCAAACTGCACCCCCCCCCCAGCAAACTCAAGAAGAACTCAAACTCCCTGTGGATTGAGGGATTCTGAGCCTCAACTGCCACAGGAAGGGTTACAGTAGCCAGCATAGAAGGGTGGGTGCGGTGTGCATCTTTGGACACGCATGCAACTGTGTAGCTTGTCACAGAGAGATGCCTTCCCCTGCACCCCGGAACTCCTAGCTCCCAAGACCCTCAGCAGTGTTGTAGGACATAGGGGTCCCTGTTGTCTTTCTCCAAGGCTAAGGGCATACACACGTGACTTGCCGGAGGATACTCACGTTAGCAGTGCTGTCCTTTAAGGGTCATTTTGCAAAAAGAACATGCGGAACAACAGTTAGCTCTCTCTCTTTCTCCCTCTCCCCTCACACAGTATGTATGTATAAAAAACAGCGTGGTCTTGCTTAGTTAGCACCCAAATGCCTCTACCAATGGTTAAGACATAGACTTAGAGACCAGAAAGCATGAGTCCACCCCTACCCTCTTACACATCCCTAAACCCCAAGCAGCCTCACTGCTCTGGGGAGGAATGTTGGGTGCCTGGCTCTCCACAGGTGTTGACAGGCTGGCTTTGGTTGCGGCTGGGCTGCGTGGGGCCTGGTCCATCGGGAATCTGGGTCACCTGGTGAGGAGCTGATTCATTGTTTGTACCAGTCATGGGGTGGAGAGAAGTAAGGGGGAGGGGGGAGATACCCCAAGGGAAACCTAGGGACTCAGAAATCGTGGCTCACCTGCTCCTGAGTCCCTGGGTCACCCCCAACACCCAGGCAGAGTCGAGGAGCCTATGTGTATGTGTATGTGTGTGTGTGTGTGTATGTGTATGTGTGTGTGTGAACGTGGGTGTTTACGTTGTCGGTGCTTATCTGGGTGTATCTGCGTGCGTTTATAGCTTTGTCTGGTGGCTGTGTGAGGCTGTGAGTGGGTATGTTGCCGAGTATGGAAATACCTGTGTGGGTGTGTGTTTGTCCCCAGTGCATGTGTGAACCTCAGGTAAGGGCCTCTAATGTGGGCAAAACACCACAAACTGCCCCCGTGTACCATTCAGGGTGCCTTGCTGTAAAGCAGACCATTTAAGTTTTCTGTGTCTTGACTTTCTTGAGCTTTACATTGACCCTTTGAGATAGGTGACGGTGTTGTCACGGTACCCATTTTGCAATGACAGGGAGGTGAGGCCGGAGAGGTTAAGTAACCTGCCTAAGGTCGCACTTCGGAAGTGGCAAACTGGCCCAGCAGAATGTTCCGAGCCACAGTGCTTTCCCAACTGGGAAGAAAGGTGCTGGTTTGGGAGTGAGGGCCCTGGGTTTTGCCTAGTTTCTCCCACATGAGGCTGAATGCTGCTCGTGCCTTCTCCAGGCTGTGTTCTCCATGGGCTTTCCCTTTGACGTCCTAAGAGGCTAACTGGTTGCTCTTTTCTTCTCCTGTCCAGGTGAAAATCTGGTTCCAGAACCGCCGCTCCAAGTTCAAAAAGCTCTACAAGAATGGGGAGGTACCGCTGGAACACAGTCCCAACAACAGTGACTCCATGGCCTGCAACTCGCCACCGTCGCCGGCCCTCTGGGACACGTCTTCCCACTCCACTCCAGCCCCTACCCGCAGTCAGCTGCCCCCACCACTCCCATACAGCGCCTCTCCCAACTACCTGGACGACCCCACCAACTCCTGGTACCACGCACAGAACCTCAGCGGACCCCACTTACAGCAGCAGCCACCTCAGCCGGCTACCCTGCACCACGCCTCCCCTGGGCCCCCACCTAATCCTGGGGCTGTGTACTGAGCATCCTCCCGGCCTGTGCTGCTCCCCCACCCAACGAAGGACCCCCGACCCCAGGACCAGGCAGAAGGTGCCCTGTCCTAGCAACACTCAGGAATCATCAAGGGGCACAGGGGAAAGGTTCCCTTCCCCATCCCTTGTCCCTTCCTCCAGGGACCTAAGGACCTCCAGATGAGCTATGCATGGACCAAGGATACCCCCCATCCCTCCCTCTGCTTAGACTGGGGTGCCCTCCAGATGTTGGGGCATTCCACCCCAGTGGGGGACAGCACATGCTCTCTGCTCCAGGAACCTGGATTGCCTCTAGATGGCTTGTCACTTTCCTGCTTTATAGACAAAGCAGAGGCCTCCAAAACGGGGAGAGCCAGAGCACTGGCCCCCGGTCCAGCCCATGCTGGGGCACCAGGCACCACGGATTCCACACTGCCAGGCCGAAACCACCTACAGCAACAAGCCGCGCTCCAGCCACACTTTTAAAGACATTGGACATCACATCACGGCTGACCCTCAAGGTGGCTGCCTGACCTAGCACCCGCTGTTTTCCAGCCCTCATGTAAGATTTTGAGGGCCAAACCAAAGAAGATGCCCCCACATGAGGGAGCCTTTTTAATATCCAGGGCTTTCAAGAGAAGAATCAAGGAAGCCTTCTCTCTGCCCCTTCCCTGGCGAGAAGGACCGCCTGTGTCTTTTCCTGAGGACCAATTTCTTCTTCCATGTACAGGGACTTTTGCACAACTCTGGTTTTAAAAGCTGTTGAAACGTAGGACAACAAAGGGCATTGTTAACAGTTAGGACCAAATCCCACTCATCTCTCCGGGGCTCGGGGCATCTCTGCTCTGCCCTGCCCCAACTTCTCTTCTTCCTTTCTCCCAGTAAGTTGGCAGTCTGGGGGTCAGACCCCAACTCTCATGTACCAGGCAAGACAAATTCCCCCAAACACCCCCTTCACGGCAGCTTTGGAGACAGATTGCTTCCACTCTGCTGCAGAATGCAAGTGAGGAGCCAGGAGACAAGAGGAGGCCTAGAATTCAGTGCCTTAGGGGTGAGGCCGGGTGGCTTGGACGGCTGGTTCTAGTGCTTCTCCCTGGCCCAGGCCTTCCCCCCACCCCCTCCCCCAAGCTAACCTTCTGCCCCTGATGTGGTAAAACATCGAAGAAAAGGAGAGGTAAAAGACTGTAGTTATATATATAGTATGTTTTTTTTTGTTTTTGTTTTTTTTTTTAAAGAGCAACCAAGAGAAGCAGCCTCCTCCCTTGTGGTTTCCTATTTATGTGACCCTGCTCCTCCTGGACCAATCTCCCTGTGTGTTGCAAGCTGAAAAAGAGGGATGTGGGCTCCTGCTGGATTTGGGTTTCGTGGGAGGTTGCAGGAGCAAGGAGAGATGTGGTGGGTCTCCGAGTCCCGCCCTGAAGGGACAGGAATGAAGCCAGCTCCCACCCCTCCCCAGCCTTCTCGTTTCTGCTTTCTTACTGGACCAGTCTTTATATATAATGTTAATAAAAAAAACAAAAAAAAAAAAAGAAGAGGAAAATAACCATGGTGCTCTTTGAACTGGATACTCGTGGCAGGCCTGGAGTTGAGGGAAGCGTTGCGGGGGAGAGACCTCTGAGCTTCTGGGGTCTGCTGAGGAAGACAAGGCCAGGGTGGAAACCACTGGTGGGTTGCCGGGCTCGGGCTGGGGGCAGGTGCTCCTGACCCTGTGGCTGCCCACACTCTGAGCAGGCAAGCTTCCCCGACTCCACTCCGCTTGGTGGCTTGGTGTTCTCTGTCAGCCAGCTGTCCTCTACCACCCCCAAGGCTGCTGCCAGGTCACCTCAGGGCTGCTCTTTGATCTTGAGCTCACACATAGACATGCTTGCACACGCGTGTAAAAACCCCTGCCTCCACGCCCAGGCACTCCCAGCCCCTCACCCAGCTGTCTATCCCTTTTAGACCAGCAGAGTGGGACTGTTCCTATAGCTGGTGGGGACCTCAGACTGGGCTTGGGAAGCAGTGGGCTTAGGGGGAGGGGGTCTGTGTTTGCCTTCTTGGGAAGGGCGTGGCCCTGACTCAGAATCTTCTAGATGCTGTTACTGACTGCCTATGCTGGAAATGCTGAGCCCTTCTTCCAGATCCCAACTCCAATGCTTCTGAGAGGAGGGTGAATGTATGTGATTGTGTGTGTGTGTGTGTGTGTGTGTACCAGGAGGCAGCATAGATGCCTGACCATACTCTACAGCTTTCTCTCTGAGAGGTACATAGTGACATCTCGTCACATATACATGTAGTCCCAGTTGAGGAGAATTGTCACCCTTTGAGGAAAATGACACCCCTCACACCCGCACACACACACACACACACACATACACTCACACCTGAGATGGGAACATCACACTAACCAGACAACAAACCAAAGAGAGCTAGGCCTCCAACACACAAGTGCAGAATACACTTGGGTTTCCCATCGTGAGACACACACACACAGTGCACAGAAGCAGTCTTGTTAGAAAGTCGGTGACAACAGCCAGCAGCCGCAGTGACCCAGCTCAGCCTGGAACCACAGGTCAGGTCTTAGTGTCCTGTCCAATGGAGCCTCTGGGAGACACAGCAGAGATGACAAGACCCAGGATGGGCCTGGCTCTCAGCACTCACCACAAGGAAGCCCGGTCCTCAGGACAGGACCTCAGCTCCCACCCAGGCCTGAACCTCTCTAAGAAGACCTCACCCACCCTGCAAGCCAGCCAGGGAGGCTCAGGGGAGGAGGCCACGCCCATGCGACTGGCTCAGACTGGTAAGGGTTAAGCTGGCAGCTGCCAGGCGGGGCTGCCCGGAGCTTTTTGGTTTGAGGGCTGCGCTGCGTGCAGGCAGGCAGGCAGGAGCAGCGAGGCGGCAGCCGGGCAGACTCGTTGGAGACACTGCATTTTATTAGGGCTGGGCTGCCAGCAAAGGGAGGGAGAGAGGAGAAAAGGGCAGAGAGAGGAAGGAAGGAGGGAGGCTGGGCCGGCAGGCGGGGCGGGGAGGGATGAAAGGATGTTGTAAGGGCCTAATTCCTCCCAGCTCATCCCAGCTCTGTCAGGCTGGATTAACTGCCCAGGTGACCTCCTGCGGGGGTCAACCCCACCCCTGACCTCCCCTCCCTCCTTTCCTTACCTCCAGGCCCACCTCTAGGCCAGGGGTCAGCTTACCCTTCACCCACCCTGACGAGGGGCCCATAGGGACAAGAGCTTGGCGGAGGCCCTGGCAGTATGCCAAGGTGGGGTCACAGAGCCCACCTTCCTCCAGGTACTGCCTGACTGCACACAATGTCTCCTGACAGCCTTCAGGGAAGAAGGGGCATGCTAGGGAACCCCAGGCTGCCGAAGGTCACTGCTTTCCAAGTCTTAGTATTACATAACAGGGGAGCTGGAGAGATGGCTCAGTAGTTAAGAGCACTGGCTGCTTTTCCAGAGGTCTTGGGTTCAATTCCCAGCACCCACATGGCAGCTCACGACTGTCTGTGACTCCAGACCCAGGGGACCTGACAAAACACCACTGTACACAGAATAAAAATAAGTAAGTTTAAAAAATACTACACATCAGGTGGCATTTGTTAAAATGTCTGATGAATGGCAATTTGGCAGGTGAGTGGGAAAGTATCCATTTTTCAGACAGAGAGGACTGAGGCCCCAGCTGTGGGGGACTTCATGCTTAGTATCCATGAGGCCTTGGATTCAACACCTAGCACAAGAACACAAAAGGAGAGAGAGGCAGGGTGGAAAGAAGAGAAAAGCTAGACATGGTGGTTCAATTCAGGTCTATAATCCCAGCAATCTGGGGGCTGCAACAGGAGGCTTGAGAATTTAGGGTCAGCCCGGACTAAATAGGGAATTCAAGGCCAGCCTGAGCTACATAATAAATTCAAGCTATCCTGGGCTACGTAGTAAGAACCTGCTGACAGGGAGAGAGAGCAAGAGAGGAAAACAGGGAGAGAATGAGCCAGGTGGTGGTAGTAGCAGAGGCAGGTGGATCTCTGAGGTCTATGGAGTGAGTTCCAGGACAGCCAGGGCTACACAGAAAAACCCTGTCTCAAAAAGAACAGAGAGAGAGAGAATGCAAATTGAGGCTAAAGAAGTCTGTCAAGGTCACAGCGAATCCAAGACAGAGCTGGGATTTGAACCCAGGTCTGCAAGAGAGTGGGTACCCTTGATGGCCTCTCTGTCCCAGTCAATGGCAAAGCACTGGCAGTGTCAGAAAGCTGGAGTCTCTGCAGCTCCACCCACCCATCCCACGTGATCGGCCCTGCAGCAGGCTTCTTCCCAGGAGAGTTCTGACCAGCTTCCTCTGGGCAAGTCCTAAGAAAAGCTTAACATTATGGCAAGGAAACGTACACTCCGGAGTCTTTTGGATCCTGCCCTCATGACTCTACCGGCTGTGTGACTGTGGCCAAGCCACTCAGCCTTTCTGAACTTAGGTTTCCTCATGTCCCTGTGATATAGCAGTACTCCTGCCAACCAATAGATGAAGTGGGATCCCCTGAGTAAAATGTTTAACAACAAGCACTTGCTGGACCTGCTCAGTGGATGGAAGTAGCTGCTGGCGATCCAGCTCCTCACCATGCTCTCCCTTCACCCTGAACCTCACTGCATCGGTAGTGCCTCAGCGGCTGACTGGCTGTTCGGTGGGCACGGCTGGCCGCAGCCTGCGGGAGGACAACAGACCCTGAGCTGAGACCTCCAGGACCAGAAGCAGATGCTGGAGCTGGGGAAGTCGGGGCAGGAGGGAAGGAAGCCTTCAAGGGCTGTGTGAGAGGAGGGGTTGTTTGAACAATGTCTTGAATGATAGGTGCATGCCGCGCAAAGGCAAAGACGTGGGCTTGAGCAGCACTCTCCCAGGACCTCCCCCCGCACACACACACACACCTGCAGTATATCTCCCACGGGATGGAAAGGAACAAAGCTTATGAGAGAAGCAGAAGGCGGCATCCTGGGATCTATCAGGCCAGAGCCGAGGAGGGAGGGACCAGACTCAGAAGGTCCCTGGATCCTTCCTGGATGTTGAGCTCATTAAAGGCGATGTGCTGGTTATTTGCAGCCTCTCTGGTGGGCCAACGCTTGCTCTGACACTGAGCCTGGAGAAGAAAAGGCCCTGTTCCTTTGGGTGGAGAAGACAATTCTTAGAGAAGCAGATGAGGAGGATCACCCTAATCCTGTCCCTGAGTGGGTCCTAGGTGCTGGGAGATCTCAGAGAGTCCTCCAATTCAGCCTCCAGACACCATTCCCACACCAGCTCACCACCACTACAATTTACTCCCTGCTCCTGCAAAACCCCCATACAGACTGGCATCCAATGAATGGAATGGGGCGAGTCTGGGTATTGGAGGAAGGATTCCTGCTACTCAGCTCCTCCCAGTGAGGGGCCTGGTTGAATCAGTTAAGCCCAGAGGGGATCAGAGGGGAAAGGGAGAGCACACTATAGTGTGTGTGTGTGTGTGTGTGTGTTTGGGGGGGGGGATCAGCAGCCAGCACATGGTCTCTGTTTTTCCAGCTTTAATTGCAGCGTTAATCACTGTAATAAGCTGTTTACAGCACCAACAGCCTGGGACTGGTAGGCTCAGAAGCCAAAAAGTGCTTGGAGATGGGTTTCCTAGGTCCGGAGGAGGAGGAGGACAGGAGGAGAAAGTGAGACACTGAGGGAGACTTGTGGGTCAAGAAGTCAGGGAAGACAAGGCAAGCTTTTCCCCAGGAGCCCAGCACCCCCTCTCCCAGAAGGTTCTCCTTGAGCTTCAGTGCTGGTCTGGTTGGAAGCCAGTCTCTCTCCTTTGTGTCTCAGACCAAGTCAGCGATTCTGTCTAGGCCTCTCCCGGCTGGTCCCAGAGCCAACATGGCGTCTCCAGAACTCCCTCCCACTTCAGAGCATATGCACAGGCTTTGTTATGGTTTTGCTCACTCTGGGGAGGGTTGCCTGCCAGCCTGGAAGGAGAAAGACCCGGGCAGCCTCTTCTGTACATCCCTAGGGACAGAGCTGCAGAAAGAACTGAAGTGGGCAGACACCAGGGTACCTTGCCACACCCGGGGTGGTGTCTTACACAGCCGGGATATCAGGATGCTCCGTGAACACCAGGGACATGAAGGTACATAAAGAGCCAGAGGGCTCCTGGGACCCTCACAGGGTCCCACTCTCAGAATGAGCTGAGGGACTGCCCGACCAGGCGGGGAGGAGCCACAATGACAAGGCTATTGGGGGTTAGTAAGGTGACAGGGAGGAGCCCAGCTCACGGCCAGGCCACTGTCCTTTGTAGCTGAGGAAAACACTGTGACAGCGTCCTCACTAGGTCTTATGTCTTACAGTCACTGAGAAGTTGGCACCGAGAGACCGTGCCGCTTTCCCACGGTCACACAGAAAGTGAGAGGTCTGAGTGCTGGGGCCCCCTCAACCCACAGGAGGCTACATCTGGACAGGTGCTCAACCAGAGGCAGAACGGAGAGCTCCTCTAGAGAGGAGGAAGTTGACTGCCAGAACTGTCAGTCAGCCAGAAGGCTGGAGAGTGGCGGGGCACTGGAGATCAGGACATCTGCTGAGTCCCAGGAGAGTCCTAGGATGCCAGAGATCCAGGAGGCTTGTTGAGGACAGGGCTGCCCTCTGTCCAAGGTGAGGAGGAGGTGGGGGCGCCCAGGAAGTGGGCAGCCAGAGAAAGGGAACCAACAGGAGGTGGGGCCTGTGGGCCCGAATTCCTGGGTCGTCTCCCCGGACAAATTAGTGCAGGACTGCAAGTGTTTGCTGAGTAAGGTAGGAGGCTCCACGCCCTGGAGGGTCAGCTGCAGTGAGGGAGGGGTGTCCCCGCACCCCAAGCAGTTCACCTCGCACCTGGCAAACAGCAAACAGCTCATCCTTCCCTGTGTACTACACCGAGAGCACCCAGCCATGTCATGCGACGCGTGTGGCACAGCCCCACACCCACCCCTAGGGCCAGTCAGTTGTGCCCTGAGCTCAGGAACCACCAATAGGAGAACAGGGAAGGGTGAGGCACCCTCAGTCCAGGGCGGGGAGGGAGGGGTCAGCTGGAGGAGTGTGGAGGCCTGAGGGAGCAGGAGGCAGGCTGGTGGGAAGAACACAGAGGAACCTGGCTCCAGAGTTCTAGGCCAGGAAGATGCTCGCTGAGGACCTGCTATATGCCAGGCACACAGCTTCTGTGCCAAGGGCCTTCCTGAGGCCCGTCTTGTCTTATTGAATCCCGATAACTACCCAGCAAGGCCAGTGTCAGTAGGATCCCATCTTACAGATGAGATAGCTGAGGCTGTGTAGCCGCAGGCTGACCTGCCCTCTCCGAACTTTGCTTTCACTCGCCTATAAAATGAAGCTGATCATCTCTCTCACAGGGCTGCTGAAGAAACGAAATGGGCTCGGCACCATGATGGGAGCTCAAGGAACATCTGTCAGTTTTCCATAAAATCATCTGTGGGCAATTCAGGCACCTGCCTGCCAATCCAGGGAGGTCTTAGGAATTTCAGTGGATGTTCAAAGGTGGGCCTCCCTCCTTGGTGGGAGGCGGTCTCCCGCAGAATTCCTCTTTATGTGGCTGGTGAAATGACTCAGTGGATAGAAGCACTTGCCACACCATGATCCGAGTTTGATTCCTGAAACCAACCAATGCTTAGAGGGAAAAAAAAAAAATATATATATATATAATTTTTATTATATATACTATATATAATATTATATATATATTTTATTATATATCTGTGTGGTGATGGTACCGGCACTCAGGAGGCAGAGAGGCAGGCAGATCTCTGAGTTCAAGGCCAGACTGCTGGTGTATACACAGAGTGAGAGCCAGAAGAGCCAAGGCTACACAAGAGAAACCCTGTCTCGAAAACCAAAACAAAAGCCTGATGCAATGGTGTACATCTGTAATGCCAGCACTCCTACAGTACAATGGGGGACAGAGGCAGAAAAGCCCCGGAATTTTAGAAGGTCCTAGGCCAGTTAGCCTAAAGTAGGCTACACAGCAGAAACAAGAGAGACAGAAGCAACTACCAAAAGTTTTAGCATACTCGTGCCTGTAAACTCACACACACACACACACACACACACACACACGTTAAAAATGTTTTAAAGGATTCCTCCTCCTGTAGTGAGAATGCTGTGTCCATTCTGATGTAAATCTTCTGTGTTTCAGCTATGGTGAAGGGACAGTCACTTAGAACAGAGCTATATCCTGGAACCAGCAGAAAGGATGACAGCAGCTCCTTGTTTTCCATTTCCCTTGTAAGTGGGGAAATACTGGAGAACCATTACTGAAGTCTTCTATTTAGCCATCACACGAAGTCTCTTAATCCTAGGAGATTTGTGTGTGACTGTGTGTATGTCTGTGCACATGCACATCTGTGCGCGTGTCCGTGTATGCAGGTGTGTGTGTGTGTTTGAAGTCTGAAGGATTCGGCTCACATCAGGGTCTTCCCACAGTGGACCTGCTTAGAGCAGGCTCCAGAGCCGAGAATGGAGGAAGTGCTTGGGGACCCTGGGCAAGACTTTAATGACAAAGTTCTCTTGCTCAGTAGTCTCTATAGTGTAGCACTCCATGGAGCTTTTTTAAAAATATTTTTATCAAATGAATTCATTTATTCATGTGTGTGCTCACACATGGGGGGTCAGAGGACAAACTGGGGTCAGGGCACAACTTACAGACGTTTCTTCTCTTCTGTCCCTGTAGGTCCTGGGACTGAACTCAGGTCGTCAGGTTTGGTAGTGACAGGTACCATACACACTGAGCTATCCCGCCAGCCCAGTTTGTGGGTTTTGTTGTTATTGTTTTCTTTTCGTGTGTGTGTTTGTTTCTTTGGCTTTCAGAGACAGTGTTCCTCTGTGTATCCCTGGCTGTTCTGGAACTCACTCTGTAGACCAGGCTGGCCTCTGCCTCCTGAGCACTGGGATTAAAGGTGTATGCCACTACCGTCCAGCTAGGAACTTAGCTTTTTAAGCTTTTGGGTTCCTAGAGTAGACGTGTACCCTTGCTCAGGTTAGTTTTTGTCACAAATTAGGGTCACCTGGGAAGAGAGAACCTCCACTAAGGAACTGTCTCTGTCAGATTAGCCTGTGGGCAATTTTCTTGATTTATGATTGATGTGGGAGAGCCCAGGCCCTGGGCAGGTGATTTGGGGTTGTATAAGAAATCCTTGAAGAGACAGCCAGTGGGTAGCATGTCTGCTTCAGCCTCCAGTTCTGCCTTCAGTTCCTGTTGGCTTCTTGATGAGGGACTATCACTTGTAAACCAAATAAACTCTGTCCTCCCCAAGTTGGTTTAATCACAACAGTGGAAACTCTGCATGACCCCTTGCTGAGCAGCTGGGGCAGAGGGGAAGGGAGCAGCAGCTGTACCTTCCACCATGGCTTCTGTAATTCACAGCATTTTCCCAGTCTCTGAAGCCTTCAGACTTTTTTTTTTTTTTTTTTTTTAAAGACAGATTCTTCTGTAGTCCAGGCTGGCCTCAAACTCACTATTTAGCTAAGAATGACATTTGAACTTCTAACACGTTGGCTTCTGCTTCCAGGATGCTTGGAGAGATTGGCTTAGTTTATGTAGTTCTGGGGATGGGACCAGCAAGTGCTCTACAAACTGAGGCAAACCCCCTGGCCCCTGGGTGGGTCATTTTGCTCATTAGCCTTGATTCAGAGGTGAGGAAAGAGAGGTCCAGAGGGATAAAGTAAGCTGGCTAGGTTCTCTCTGCTGAACATCTGCTCTCTAGAGGACCAAATTGATAAAGCCTGTCTAGGAAAGAAGGTAAAATTTCAGAGCAGTGCAAGAGAGGTTATTTCTTATTTTTCAGATGGAGTTGCCAAAGGCTGGAAGGGCCCAGATCTGAGTCTAAAGGCAGAATTCCAGGTTCCAGGAGGGAGGCATGAGCCCTCCAGGAGGTGAGACAAAGGGCTAGGGTCACAGGGCTGGAAGGCCCTGCATTGGTGGATCCCGATGATCCCCCTGGGCTCAGGGAATGTGACAGGGGCTGGGCAGAGGCATGTCAGAAGCCCCATGCAGTCTGGCTTCCCCGAGGATCTGTTGGAGCAAAGAATTCCCGACAGCCCGAGGGCTGGGAGGGGTAGTCTACACAGGCCCCAGCTTGCAGGGAACAAGAGCCGCTCCTCTGTCCAGAGGGAGGAATGGGCCAGTGGCTCTGTAGGCCTCGCTGGTGCGAAGGAGAGGGGTGAAGGTCCTAGCTGCCCATCCAGGCTCTCTCCTCTGCCAACCCCTCCCTCAGCCCCTCTTCATAAAGGGAGTGGAAACATCAGAGTTTGGGGGTGGTGGTAAATAGAGAAAGGAGCTACTGAGCCAGAAGCCCACCTTGTCTGATCTCTCGGAACCCCAGTCTGGGGGGAGCATGTATATTGTCTTGCCTCCCTTTGTGTAAAGCAGGACAGAGAAAGAGACCAGGGCAGCACACTTGACCTGATTATTTGCTTTATGTTTTAGTCATGGGCTTGACAATGGAGTGTCGTCGATCGACGGGTCTCCTTCCTAAAGTCTTAGCTGAGCTCTGAAAGGGAGCCAGTCCCGATGGAAACATGTCCTGTGTGGAATCTGCAGCTGGGCACCGCCCCCTGGAAGCTAACACACCTCTATGTATGGAAGCTAGAGAAGCCAAGAATTGGCACTAGGAGGTGACAACCAGGACCAGAAAGCCGGCCACCCGCCACAGCGGGGTCCACTTCTTTACATTTTCTGGGCTGGCCAGACCTGGCTCAGCGGGTCATCAGCTCAATGCAAGCCAACTATGTCTGCGGTTGCAAAGAGCTGTGGAATGTCTCCAGTCTGATTCAGGGAAGCAGAGCCGTGTTCCTGGGGAGCTATGAGGCTGATGGGAGACTCTGAGGTCCTCTGCCTTAGAAAACTCCAGCCTTGAGGGGAAAGCGTGGTATTGCTGCTGGTCCCTAGCAAAGAGGAAACCACATGAGTCTCAGGGAGTCTATAACTTGCCCAGCAAGCTGTAGCCAACACAGGGCTCTAAGCCCACCGTCTTCTTTGTCAGCCTGGGATCCTAGCTCCCTCAGGCTGGGAGTCAGTGTCAGGCCAGGGGAGCGAAAGGATCCCTGGAGACGTCTGAAGGAACCCCGCCCCACACCTACCTTTAGCAAAGGCCATTCGGCCTCCCTTCCCAGCAGCACCTAGGGAGACATTTGTAGAAAATATTAGCTAGGAAAAAGAATGGGGGAATAGAAAAGCCAGAGGAGAGAAATGAAGAGATCTGTGTTCCCGCACACATGCACACACAGAGACAGAGGGCAAGGGACAGAGAGAAACTGCAGACTTCTTTTCTTCTTTTTAAATATTTGTTTATTTATTTTTAATGTATTTATTTTAATTTATCTTTGAGACAAGACCTCCCTATGTAGCCCTGGCTAGCCCAGGACTCCAGAATGCTGGAATTAAAGACATATATTATCACACCCAGCCTCTTTTTTTAAAATGTTCTTTTCCTCCCTTCCTCCCTCCCTTGACAGAGTCCCACGTAGGCCAGGCTGGCTTTGAACTTGGTATGTACTGACCTTCTTGTACATGAGCTCTGGAACGACAGCGTCTTTGTACCCCTTCATTTGTCCTGGATGTGAGCCCATCGGGGCATTAGAGGTAGAGCCCTGGGTGCTGCAGAGGCAGCCTTCTCTCTCTGAGCTTGGCCACTGTGAAGAGGCAGCAGGCACCAAGGACTCACTGAGGGAATTCCTCCCCGGCCTCACCTCCTACAGCTCTTTGACTAGGAGAAGGGTTACACTGGGTACCGTGGGAGAAAAAGCTGAACCCCTTCTGGGAGCAAGAGGGACTCAGGTAGAAGATGCGATGTACAGATATACAGTTCTGGATGAGCCACTTCTTCTTCCTCCTCCTCCTCCTCCTCCTCCTCCTCCTTCTCTCTCTCTCTCTCTCTCTCTCTCTCTCTTTTGAGACAGGATTTCTCTGTTGTGGCCTTAGCTGTCCCAAAATTCACTGTGTAGACCAAGCTGTCCTCCAACTCAGAGATCTGCCTGCCTCTGCCTTCTAAGTTCTTGGATTAAAGGTGTGGAACACCACTGCCAGGACCATCAAGTGGCCTTTTCTTTCGAATCCTACTTATTAAATCATCCTGTCTTGAAACATGGGAGCTCAAAGAGGCGCCCTAGGTTTTTCCTTCCCCCTACCCAGCCATACCTTCCTTAGCTTCTAGACTACCTGAGGCCTGGCAAGGAAAGGCCTATCTCAGGCAAAGTGAGGCGGGCGGGGGTGGGGGATACCTACCTGTAATATGCTTTTGGGAAGGAAGAGGCTTCAGTGGCCCTGGAGCCAGAAAACTGACAGTAGGCTACCACTGAGACAATGGAAGGGATTTTGATTAGGTAGAACCAGAAAGTACTGAAGTATGGGGCAGTGGGAGGGGGTGGGGGGGAGGAGATTGTAGGAGGGGACACAGGGGGACCCTCCTGACACTTGGGAGCAGGCCAGTCAGTCACTGTCCACCTCCAGTAGTTCCGGCCCCATTGACCCATATCCCCTATAAATTCTAGGAAAGTCCTTGATCTCCAAAGCTCCATCTACACAGGCCTCAGCTACCTGGATAACATTCCATCGCCCCTGGATCCAATCCCAGAGGCAAGCCCAGGCATCCAAACCCGAGTGAGGCCTGGGCTGAGTAATCAGCTGCTATAGCTATGAAGCCTGGTAGTTGGGGGGTTGGGGGAGGGAGCAGCTCCCCACCCCCACCTCACACAGGCACAACGGATTCAGATATGGAGGAGGGGCAGCCTGTCACTCCAGGGTCTTCCCCCACCCCAACTGCCACATTCTCCCTCTTCCCACCTGCAAGCAATTTGGCCAATGGGAGGGCAGCTAAGATTGCTGTGTGGAATCCTTCTAGATCTGGGTGCATTTGGTGAGGAGAGGGGGCTGCCTCCTTCCCAACTCTAGACCCCGTGTAACCTTTTCCTCTTCACAGAAGCAAATTACTGGTAATTATCTCACATCCAAAGCCTTCAGGAGCTGCTTCCAAAATTGCTTTAATTGAATTAATTGAATCTCATTTGGTTTGGGGAGAGAATGGGGGGCATACCTTAAAATAGTACAGAGGAGTGTGGGACTGGGATGGGGGGGGATGCGGTGAGATACCCAGAAGGAGGCCACCTTCCTGTGGCTGAGACCCCTGGACACGCCGCTCTTTCTGCAGCCTCAGCTGACTTTAGATGGGCACGTCACTGCCCACCCTGAGCCAGGGACCTTGCCCACCGTCTGCTCTCTGACAGTGCTGGCTGCAATGTGCTGGGTTGTTTCTCCAGCCCCTTCCTTCCTCCCTGCCCTGGGGAGCCAGGTTTATGGCTTAGGCAGGAGGTGAATAGATGGCTACAGGAACTACTCACCCTCAGAGCGAACTGCGCTCTCCTGTCACCACAGCGGAGGAAGATGCGAATGCCATCTATAAAGCGCTTACTGCGTTCTGGGCACCGTGTGTGTCCAGGCTGTTACAGACACTTTCTCATTTCATCATCACAACCGTATGGTGAAGCAAATCCTATTATTGTTCCTGTCTGAGGAAACAAGAAGTAAAGCACAGAGAGGTTAAGAAACCCAGCAAGCCGGGTGATGGTGGCACAAGTCTTTCACCCCAGCACTTGGGGGGCAGACACAGGCAGATCTCTGAGTTCGAGGTCAGCCTGGCCCACAGAGTGAGATCCAGAACAGCCAAGGTTATCGCCAAGCAAGCGAGTAGCCACTGCTGGGACTCTTTGCCGACCAACGTCTACCCTCAGCCTTCCCTTTTCTTTATTGATCCACTGTTCCCATTGGATCTTCATCCTGGGAAGAAACCTTGGTGGCTACCGAGATGCAGGTGAGGCACCTTCCTTGTTGGGATTCCTCCAAGCCCATCACCACCTAGAAGTCCGAAGCAACTGGACCAGCTCCCAAGTGGGAAAGAGACTCATTTTTTCCCTGGAAAGGGCACATGGGGGTAAGGGAAGGGGTGCCTTCAGGCTCAGCTGGTCGCTGGCTGGGAGAGCAATTACGCTTCTGCTACTTAACTTTACAACCCAGGCTGTTGTTTTAACGACGGGACTCGTGTTGGGCTGTCCAATTAATCTGCCTTTGGAGGCTTTCCGAGATGGGGCGGTAGATCTTATCTCGCTCAGTGGAAAGAGGAGTATGTAGCCTGCATGGCAGAGAACAGCTACCCCCAGGGCCCTTGGCCTCAGAGAAGACCCAGAGGAGCCTTCTGGGGCCAGCCACCCCTAAAGCCATGGAGCCGGGGTCCAAGGACGGGGGGGGCGGTTTTGAAAGGGAGAAAGAGGAAGGGGATCTCTCCAACGGACATACTCACTCCACACTGTTCTATGATCTCTAGGAGCTGGCATTTGCTGCCCACGGAGGGACTCTCCCATGTGTCTTTGGGGGACTGGGTGTGACTACTAAGTAGTGGATCAAAGAAGGAATGCTTGCAGGCATCCCTAGGTGAGACATTTCCACTGAATGCAATACCCCCTCTGTCCTCCCTATGACCCCAAACCAAGTTTCTTTCTAGCTCAGGGGTTGGCTGAAAGTGCCCTACTGGGCTTTTCAGCCAGGGACTGGTGCCCTCAGTTTGCCGTGATTGGGAACAGGTTCAGGCAGTGAGAGAGAAGTTAGCCTTTGAAGCCTTTCGCCTGGAATTGGAGGCCCCTCCCAGCCCCTGGGGCTACTCCAGGCTGAATTCCCTGAATGACTGACCCTGTCTTCAGCAAACCGCCCCCCCCCCCACAAGGTGCATTATGGTGGGAGCTGTGGCATGGGCGAATCACAATGCTACCAGGTCCTGATGCTCTGGAAGCCGACCAGTCTTCTCACTCACCCTAACCCCATCAGCCCACACTAGACTACAGCCTCTGGGTAGTGCCCACGTGGCCTCTGTCCTGCTTTTCCTCTGCCTCTTGTCACACTGCTTCCAGTCATCAGTCTATTCAGCCACATGTTAGCCGGAAGCATCTGTCCTGGTCAGGGTGGTATCCCCAGGACCTACCCAGCAGGAGATCTCTAGATGTCAGATGGAGAATTCCAGTTCTTTCTAGTACTTTTCCTCACCTACCCCTTTCTGTAGGCTAGAGCCATTCCACCTCCAGCAGCTCAGTTCTTCCAGAAGGGCTAGTCTAGCTCATTCCTCTCTCCAGGTGAGCCTGGACTGAAAAGGCAGGACAAGGTGCCTCAGTCTTTCCACAACTGGACCAGGAGCTGTGTGTTGGGGATGACCTCTCTGACAGGGGTCATTCCCTGTATGAGCCTCTTCTCATTTCATATGAAGCTAGGAGCATTGTTAGGACATTCCAGAGATAGAGCCACCGAGCTAGCTGGTGGCAGAGGCGTAACAAGAATCTGGTGTCGGGCTGGAGCCACGGCTCAGCGGTTAAGAGAAACGGATACTCCTTTTCCCAGAGGACCCTAGGTTCAAATCACAGCACCCAAAAGGCAGCTCACTACTGTCTGTAACTGCAGCTTCAGGGGTTCCAGTACCCTCACACAAACATACATGCAGGCAAAACATCGATGCACATAAAAACAAATAAAAAATCATTAATTAAAAAAAAAAGGAATAGTGTCTATGACTTCTGGTCAAGGGGGGAATGTGTCAGATGAGAGAGAAGAGATGAGCAGCCAGCTCCAACCAGGATGAATCCAGGAGACAGTCATGTCTATCACTAGGGACTCTGGGTTTGTTTTTTTGTTGTGTACATTTTAATCTCTGAAGCTTGCAATTTGAGAGATGCCAAGTCCCTGGGAATGCTGGACAGAATACCAGTGAATTGGCACAGTTTCTTGGACAGAGGCAACTGTGAGGAGCTGAAGTGCCAAGGCTACCCCATTATTTGTGGGGGGCAGCTGTGTGAGAATCTGTTTGTCCGTTTCTCCTTCTGGGTTTCCAAAAATATGTGGATGGTGGGCTCGTTAAGTATCAAGGATGGAAAGCAGTGGGCCTAGGCCCTTAGTACATACCTGTTGAGTTAGATGGGTAACCATGACTTACCAACTCAAAACGGCTAGATATGGGGGTAGAGGACCTTTTAAAAAAGAGAAGCACACACCGGCCACCACTCCGTTTTTGTTTCGGTGCTGGGGGCCTCTTCATGTTAAACACTTATTCCACCATCGGACCACCACCGATAATTAGGAGGTGAAAGTCAGGGACCTTATGGTGGCCAACAACAGAGACTCTGTGTCCACTCGTGGTTTTGTTCATGGAAGGGCTGCCAGGGCCCAAGGTGCAGGCCGGGCCGGGAATAATAGCTTTGTTTTCTTCCTGGTTTGGAGCCTAGGCTGTGGTGGGGCTGCAGTCATTTGAAGGAGGAAGGAGTGATAAGACTATGGCAATCTAAATGCTAGCCAGTGAGGACGATGCTCTCTCTGGAGCTTTTGTTCTTCTGGAGGGAGGTGTCCATCAGTGGTGGCACTGGAGACCACTGCAAAGCCTGAAACCCCCGATTCAGCCATCTGGCTTGGACAGCCAGCCTTAGACTATTCTCTCCCTTTCTCCCTCTCTCAGTCTCTCTCCTTTAGCTTCTTATCTTCTGAGAAAAATCCATCTGGAGCTGGTTTCCTTTCCTCCCAGAAGGGGAGCAGGTGCGGGTCCTGGGCTTGACAGGAGGTCTGGAGCCTGACCAGCCTTCCTCCAGACTCGCATCATCTGAGAAAGCGCCAGCACATCTGGGGAGCGAGAGGCTGATACCCAGAGCCACTGGTAGGCAGGGAGCCTGCTTTGGGTAGATCCCAGATGAATAGAAGGGTTGTGGGGCAGGGAGACAGGGAGGCCTGTCTTCCAGAGAAGTCCTCGTCTGGGTCCCCAGAGCTCTGTTTCAGGAGCTTCTTGTATTTGGAGCGTTTGTTCTAGAACCAGATCTTTACCTTTGGGAGGAAATGGGAACAGATTCGGAGTGTCTGTGTAAGAGGGTGAAAAGGGGAAAGAGAGGAGAGCTACAGAGAGTGAGTCCTGGGAACTTTGGCTCTACCCTCCAGTTCTGGAAGTCCCTCAGTCTCAACTTCTGGACTGGATGCCCTCCTCCTCTTGCTCTTCTTGCTCTAATATATGCCCCTCAACCCTTGCTGCTGACCAGCTATGGGCCCTCCTTAGCAAGCCGTGTCGGAAGCATCACAGGACTTCCTCTTTGAGCTCTTAGAGAGCACAGACTAGGAAGCTTTGCACGGGGCAGGGATGGGGCTGGCCCTACCTGGGTTTGGGTGAGTCCAAGCTGCACTGAGCTCTCTCGGGCAGGGCCAGGTACTGTGTGTGCTGGAAACGCTGGTTCAGGTGTTGCAGCTTGCAGGCTAGAGTAGATGGTTCTAGGCTTGCACAGCTTCCTGGCCAGGGGCTGCTGGGAGGGCCCTGGAGACAGCACCGGCACTGGGTTCTCTGATTCAGGGAGGTAGGAGAACACTGTAAGCATGTGGAATGAGTCAGGTCATTCTCATAGGCTCATTGCACCCTGTGCCATGGGGAATCAGCAAAAACCAACACAGCCTCCACCATCCCCCGTGCATGTGTGTGTGTGTGTGTGTGTGTGTGTGTGTGTGTGTAGGGGGCAGGGGACCCTGCCTATTTCTCTGCCAGTTTCAACTCTAAGTACAGCAACAGTTGATAGAAGCTGCAGTTCTTGTCCTGTTGAAGCGAACACTATGGGACCTAGGAGCAGAAAAACGTTAAGGGTCCAAGTTGAGGTACCCTAGCTCCTGCAGTAGGAGGTTGGTGGGTAGGGTCTGATTAGAATAGAGCTCCTTTGGAACAGGATTGAGCTAAAGTCTGGAGATGAGCAGGGCAGGGCATCGGAGACTCAAGGAACCCTAAAGTAATACTTCAAAGTTCAGGAAAAAAGTTCAAAGAGAACTTTGCCCTGCCAAGGGGTCTTGTGGAAATCAGCCTTGAATGCTAAAATCAAGGCATAGTAAAAGTGACCATCCTTTTCTTCCCCTCGGTCTGGCTGGCTCAGGGGAGGCTTTCTCAGGGACCTAGAAGCCACAGTGATGCCTGGTTGGCCTGCTTTTCCTCTGGGTCTCACAGAGCGGTTCCCCGGTGGCAGGGAAAGTGACTCAGGTCCAGAAATCGAAATCGCACAATACAGGTCGTTTTATCTCCGCGCTGTGGGGGTGCAGTGGCATAGGATCTGGTGGGGCCTTGAGTTTCCATTCCTGAAACCTGGGCCCCGATATGGGCCACCCTATAAGATACTGAGACTGTTCAGGAATATGAGAAGTGGGTGGATAAGGAGGCAAATTGCTTGCTCCTGATGACAGAATGCTCGGGTGACAGTCACCTCACTCCTCCGCACGGGTCTGCTATGGGAGAAGGTGAAACGTCCCTCCCCCGCCCCAGTACCTAGGCTGCCAGCACAGCTTCGGTCCTTCTGCCTTCCATCCATCCCTAGCTAGGTTCACCCAACACACGTCAGGGTCCCTGCCCTCAGATCGCGGTCACCACCGCCTTCACCCTCCCCCGCATCCCTTCACCGGTGGCCTGGCCGTGGGGCCTGCGGGCTCTCAGATCCTGCCCCTCCGATCCCAGCCTCAGCCAATTCCCAGAAAAACCATCAGGTTTCCGCTCCCGCCCGCGCCTCTCTTGCTTCTAACCCCACGGCTCGCCCGGGGCTGACAGCCAAGCGACCACCCGCCAGCCGCCTCCTTGGCTGCATGGACCAGGCAGTTCGCGTGGTGACACGCAGAGAGCGAAGGAAGACAGCCTGGACTGCCGAGCTCTCGCCTTGCGGATCACCTTCCAGGTGCCTCCTGGAACAGCTGCCTTTTCTACGCTTGTGGCAAGTCACAACTGGATCTACCCCGGTCGTGATAACGGGTCCCCAGGGCCTCACCAGAGGCGCGGCCCGCCGCACCAGCAGCCTCAACGGGGTGTTGGCGAGGCTCTCTGAGCCAAGCGCCTCCCTGGGACGGAGGTGCACATGAAGTGTGGGTGTAGGGCACCCCAAGCCCTCTCTCATACTCTTATCGTTCATTCAGGAAAGGGCAGCCCGCAGAGTTCCAATGCTGAAACGCTACGGTCTATATTTTTCGTGAACACGTCTTGTTTTTTTTTTTTTCCTTCGTTGGATCCGGGTAAAGCGTGTGATAGAATTCTTCACTCCATTTTTTTTCTTGTACCAAGCAAGGGGAGGCAAGAATATGGAAGACAAACCAGACAACTACACCTTATTGTTACAATAGTTCTCCCAAGGGTAAGGTCAGGTTCTTCTGCCCCGTTCTCAAAACAAAAACAAAAACAAACAAACAAACAAAAAAAATCCGAACTCTGTCCCCATGTGTCCACACACCATATATAACAGGGTGCCTGGATGGTCCTCAAACTCAGCATCCTCCTGCTTCTACTTCCCTAGTGTATATTTAAAAAGAAGAGTCCAAGAGGCTTTGTAAAACTCTGCCCCCCTCCCTCCTCCAATCAGACCCAGCGACCCAGCAGACCCATCCCCCACCCTGTCACAGAAGGCTGTTAACTTTCCGGGGTCCTGAGAAGTTCCCTCCAAAGTCTCCTCTGTTGGCTCCATAAGTCCAGGTGCCTGGAAAAGTGTCCTTGATCTATATGCATCCTTTCTTCCTGCTTCAGTTTCTCCAAGCATAAAACAAGGTATCTGAGCCCCCATTCTAGTGTGCCTTCCTGTAGCCTGTACCAGGTGCTCATTTATTTCTGTCAGAATGACAAGGGGAAAGGAGAGAAATATCTTGGTTTGGGGCTGACTACAATGACGTCACCTGGCAGGACGTGCATCTTTGGGGACTCTGCCAAGGATAACTGGAGCAAATGAGGTGTGGCTGGGGAGTCAGTGGGTCTTATGGAGAGCTTCCTTGCACTACCAGCCAGCCGTGGGCTCTCAGTGCGGCTATGCAAAAGTCAGGGCTAGGAAGGGCAGCTTCTAGCCCCTTGCCTTCACTGAAGTCTTGCAGGGAGCACTTTTCTCTGGAGCTCAGCTATACCGCAGGCAACAGGACCCGGGACTAATCTGTTTCGAAGTTTAATGTGAAGATGGTTAGGGATGGCTTAGGGGTAAGGCTGGAGTGGCCAGGGGAGAAAAACCTCGCGACTAGGTAGCGCAGCCTGTAACTCTGTTCTTTGAACAAGAGTCGGTGGGGTCCTCCCCCCAGATTCTGCAGGGGCCACTACCCGGCAGAGCTCGGCACCTCTAGGAAAAAGGGGGTGGGGCCCAGGGAAGGCGAAGGAACCCCGCCTAGCTGTCTGCACACCTCAAGCCGGGAACTGATTTCTGTTTAGTAGTGTTTGGCTTGCCTACTGGTTTCTGAGACAAGAAGTCGAGAAGGGTGATATGGGGGGAAAATGACGGGGAAGGAGCCAGGTCTCAACCCCTCCTTCTGGATTGCGGCAGTTTTCCGTTACACTCAGGCACACACACACCTCCACTGTTCCAGGGGGGTGGGGTAGGAAGCCCTCCTGCCCGGCTTTACCAAACTGCAAATCGAAACCAGGTCGGATTTTATAAAGGAGACCTAGATCGACTCGCCTCCGCTCCTCCTCTCCCCTCCCCTCCTTCTTCCCTCCCCCTCCCCCAGATTCCGCGGAATCCCGCTCGCTGCGTGCAATCAGAAGAGGGCGAAATTTATGAAAACACAACCCAGACCCCAAGAGATGAGAAAAGCCGCCAAGGCCACACTCGCCTGCTTCGAGTTCCTGCGGGTGTTCGGCCGGCCGGTGGCAGGGCTGAGAAGGCGCGGCTGAGAGTTGCTGGCCGGACAGGTAGGAGTCTCCTGGGGCTGCTGGCCTAGGGTAGGGATAGGACAGGAGGGGGCCGTACGGCTGGGAGAGGGACAAATCGGGGGAGGCTGCGGTTCCCGGGTGTAGACCAAGTGGGTCAGCAGCCACTACCGACGGGGCGGGGGCAAGGTCCGGGAAGACGACTCTGGAGGCACCGCGGCCAGGAAGGGGACAGGGGACAGAGGTCACTGCGGCCGGTGCCTGGCCACAGGGTCATTCCCCCTCTCTCTTTTCTTGTTTTTTTTCTCTCTCTCTCCCTGCCAACTCCTTTGAAAGTCTCCAGCCCCAGCAAGCAACCCTCACACTTCAGACCCCAGCCCCAGGGGAAACATCTCTTCTGGGGGAGTGCTCTCACCTGAGAAGGGGATTTGGGGGGGGGTGCCCCGTGGTTCTTCCCCTCCCCCACTAAGTTCTGGGCCCCCATCTTCTCCTCCGGGTTCGGTTCCTCGGACAGACCCCACGGGGTCCCCCTCCCTCCCCCTCCCCGCCAGACAAACAGCCGGGATTGGCTATGGCATGGTGACCTCAGGGAGGCTCAGAGCTGGGCCCGCCCAGCAAGCACCGGGAAGCGGCGGCGGCGCGCTGCGTGAGCTCCGGGCTGTGCGTCCCGCGAATCTAGGGCGCGGGTAGAGTCGGGCAATCTCGGTCACAAGGGCCAAAGTGCTAGGAAATCGGGCCTGGGATGGTTAAAGGGCGACTGAGCTGCGAGGTGACCGGAGACGCTGCGGGGACTCGGAACCCGTGTCCGCGCTCTGCGCGTCTGCACGGCCCCACGCTGCCACTGCTTTGCGAGGGAGTGGGAAAACAGATCGCCAGCGCCGGCCCCCTATTCAGCGCGTCGGAATGCGTAGCTGTCGACCGACCGCAGTTTGTTGGTAAACAGACGCTGAGACCTGGAGGGTGCTGTCCCGGCGCCCAGCCTGCCCCGCGCGCGCGTGGCGCGCACGCCCCCGCCGGGTGCCCAGAGCCTGGCACGCCGAGACTGCGCCTCACCACCCCCAGTGCACGCTTCCGCTTCCGGCAGGGGCCCCGGTTTGGTTGGTTGCGACACCATAGCTCCCGCAGGCCCTTGAAGTTGCTGGAGGGAATCTACTGTCTGGGATTCGCCCGTACTGAGCCCCGCCTTTCCTGGCGCTCAGAGCAAAGTGTAGCCTCGCATGAACTGGGACAAAATTTGGGAGTGGAGATGAATCTAGTTTGACGGTTCCTGGGAGGGCACAGAAAATATGGCTAGCTCTTTGTGCTTCCAGGCTCTGCCTCTGAACATTAGTACACAAGGCCTTGATCAACATGTACCCATGCATGCAACCATCTGTTGCCACATGTGGGAAAAATACACAGAGATTTCACCCGACATATATGATCATATACCAATGTTATTTATGAAAACACAGGTTTCAGGTGTGGTGTATATACAGCTACATACACAAACAGGAGCAGCTCTTGAATAAAAGCATAATATAAAGGCTGTTGAGATGGCTCAGCTGATGAAGGCATCAACCTTGACAATCTGAGTTGGATTCCTAGAACCCATATGATGGAAGGGATGAGCTAGACTCTTGACCTCCACATGTGGGCTCTGTTACGCATGGACCCACACACATGCATATAGCGCAAAGACAAATGCAACATTTTTAATTTAAAAAGGGCTCAACTTATTACCTTCTACATAACCCCATGTATTACAAGCCAAATCACTGATGTTCGTTCTCAAAGATTAGGCTATCAAAGCATATGAGCACATACACTCATGACCTACCCTATGGAAGATTCCTTTCTCCACACATCTAAGCTGCTTCACACAGAGAGACAGTTCTTTGTTTTGGTTTGGTTTGGTTTTCTGAGGCAGGACTTTTCTGTGTAGCTCTGGCCTGGAACTCAGAGGTCTACCTGCCTCTGCCTCCCGAGTGCTGGGATTAAAGGCAAAGGCATACACTACCACTGCCCAGCTCTACCCTCTAGTCCACAAGTCCTCACACATTCCCCAGAAAACCTATACACTTCAGTCACACACACACACACACACACACACACACACACACACACACACACAATCAGGACTCAGAGTGAAGGTAGCAATCTTGGGGTGTTCGGTAGCTGAAAGAGGTGAGCTATTAGAGAGGAAGGCAAATAGATGAAGCCCCTAGGCTGGGGGCAGAAGCAAACCTTCTAAAACAAAGTCTGGGGCTGGAGAGATGACTCAGTGCTTAAGTGAGCTGGCCGCTTCATCCAGAGGAACCCCCTCCCTTCAGTTCCCAGTACCCTTATGGCAGCTCACAGGTATAGGCAATTCCAATTCCAGGGGGATCTGACACCCTCTTCTGGCCTCTCTTGGCATCAAGCATGGGTGTAGTGCATAGTTAGAGCACCCATACAGATAAAATAAAAAGAAAGAAACAAACAAATAAAAAGAGACTATTATCAGTACAGGAGAGAAATAATCTGCTTTTACCCCGCCCCACCCCAAATGGGCAGGAATTAGTTTCTCCAGGAAAATGCCTGATTGCCACTGCCTTAGAGGCCCCTACCCCATAATCCTGGAGCTCTGATTGGGGGGGGGGCTCTGTAGGAGACCCTCTTTTTCTGGTTGGCTAGAGAAGTCGTGGGAGTTTGCTTGATAGGCAAACATTGTTATTTCCGTGTGAAGCCACCCTTCCCCCTCCAGCCTTGGCACTTTCCTTAGAGCTGGGGCTATTGCTCTTCCCAACCCCTTCCTTTCTCTAGCACTCTCCTACTCTTTTGGTTTTTTGAGGCAGGGTCTCTCTGTGTAGCCCCGGCTGTTCTGGAACTAGACCAGGCTGGCCTGGAACTGAACTCAGAGATTTACCTGCTTCTGCCTCCTGAGTGCTGAGGTTAATGTCCTGCTCTTCAGAAGGAAGGCTGCCATGTTTCCCATGTTTCCAGGGATGGCCTCTCTGGCTGCATGAATCAAAGAAACGGAATGCCCTTTGAGGTAGGGCTGGCTGTAAGGGCAGGTTTCAGAAGGAGGTGTTTTATAGCTCCAATGGAAAGGATGATGGAGGACACCCCCAGCGTCCTTTCTGTACAGGACCTGTGCTGGAGGAAGGACTGAGGTAGGCTTTGCAATGTATGGCTTTGGGATCACCTCCAAAGTAAGGTCCCTCTAAGCTTTCCTATGTGCTTAGGAACACTCCCGAGGAGTGAACGTGTACTTGTGCCCCATGGAATTCATAAGCTCCAGGAAGCCTCCCCAAAACCCTGTTAAGAAGGTAGTGACTGTCTCTCTCTCCCTCCACCATCATCAGCCTCGCTCCACCTTCCAAAGGATGAGGAACCCAAGCCCTGGCTGGGTAACTTGGGCATCATCGTGGGCACCCCAAAACAGAATCATCCTCTCAACCTTAGGAAAAGAAGTGGTGGCATGTGAGGGAGGGAGGACAGCGCTAGATGAGCAAGGAGGAAGGGAAGATCTGAGTTCCGGCCCCAGCTCAGCGTCCATGCAGCTGGCCGGTTTGCTCAGCCCGCTAGAAAGCACCGGGATTACAACCCTTTCCTGGACGGCAGTTTGTAAGAATCCAAGAACATAAATCCAAGAATCCAGGATCCAAGAGCATAAAACTGAGGAGAAATGGCTCAGAGGAGGAGAGAAGGAAGGAAAGAAGAGAGGAGGGAAGGAAGGAAGAAAAGGAAGGAGGGGGGAAGGGAGGAAGAAAGGAAGGAAGCAAAGACGAATTAACCCTTTCTACTACTACAAATAGCTCCCACAGCTCACGAAAGGAAGAACTGACTCCCCGGTGTTGTTTCTGGGCGATCTGCTTTGAAGAGCCCAGCGCCAAGGAAAGTAGTATAGCGGTGGTGAGTGTAGGGAGCATATGTGGAAGGGAGGCTGGGTGCTTAGTAACACAGGAGCTTGTGAGTGTGTGTTTGTGTACCCCCCCCACGTACACACACCCTAGCCAGGGTCTCACTATGTAGCTCTGGGTGTCCTGAATCTCACTACGTAGCCCAGGCTGTCCTTGAACTCACAGAGATCTGCCTGTCTCCGCCTCTCAAGTGCTGGGATTAAAGGCTTGCGCCATTACACCCGCTCAGGTTTGGGTTTTACTAATTTGCAGGGTGAAGGATGTATCCCTCCCTTGCGGCTGTTTTCTGGTCCTCCTGTGCCCGGATCACCACCCGAAAGAGCTAGGTTTCCTAGCGGTTCACTGCCAACGCTGGGCTCAAACAAGTGCCAATGCGCAGCACGTTTTGCGGGGCTCAGGTCAGCGTAAGGGAGGCCTGTGCTGCCCGAGCCGGGGTGGAGTTCTGAAACTCCAAGTCCACCCCGCACCCCTTGACCTATCTGCTCAGAGAGAAAAAGATGCTCACTCCCCGCCAGACGTCCGCGGGCTCGGTGGTCGTTATTTTGGATTTACCCACAGCCTTCCTCCTCGGTGGTCACTGTCCTCAGCGGGCTTTAACGTGCTGTTTGTAGGGGCCGTGGAATTCGGTTTGAGGACGCTAAATAATTCGATCTTGCGGCAACCTCCCTCCAAGCCACCTCTGCACTGTGACCGAGCCCCGCGTTCCGGGGGCCTGGGAAACGAGCCGCCTGTAGAAGCCCGCGGCAGCCCTCAGCTCCCTTCGCCCGAGTTTGGGAACCACGGGCTCCCCCCGCCCCCCCCCCGTACCCTTTCTGGTGGAGCCTTTGGTGAGCCCCGGTGTTGGAGGAGCGGCTGAAGGCCTCTGCAGTCCCTGGCTGGGGCTTTCCTCCGTGCTCGCTTCCCCTTTCAGCCCCCCGAAAGGATTTTTTTTCTTTTTTTCCTGCGTGTTATTTTCCAAACAACTCTGCAGATGCTGTCCGTGGATCGGGAGGGGAGAAGTCTTGGGGTCAGCGCTCCCCTGTCAAGGCGCTGCTTGGCGTGGGGGGCTCCCACGAGAGTTTCCCCGCACACCGACACGATCCTAGAGACAACCCCACTCCACCCCACACCCCCGAATTCCCTGTTTTCTTTGTTTCACCTCCAAGAAGCCTGCCTGAGGATGACCCGGGAAACTTAAACACACAAGTGCACGAAAGTCGCCAATGCTAAGAGCTTAACTGTGAATAGTTCTTTGAGAGAAACCGGGGAAGAAAGTGCTTGGGTGGCGCCCGGCGCGGGGAGGAAGCCGCTCGGTGGGTCCCGGGTCAGAACCGGGTGGGCGGCGCAGGGTTTCTTGGCAGTGTCCCCGCGTCGCCCACCAGCGGGCGGAGGGCCCCCACGGGGAGCCTGGTGGGCAGCGGACGGCCTGGGAGCGAGCGCCGGAAACCCTCAGGAACCTTGCGAGCCTGCGGGAGGCCGACCCGCCTGCAACGAATTCGCCCGGTCCGGAATGAAGGCGTCTTGGCTAGGTCTGCAACCTTCCTGAAGACACCGCCACCCCGAGCCCCCACCCCGACCACCCCCAACCCCGACCCCCACACCGCACGGAAATTCACGCGTGGCGCTCTCGCCTTCCTCGCCAGCCAGCCGTAGGTGAAGGCTGGAAGAAGGAGCTAGAAAATGCCTGTAGCAGGCAACGGATGAGGAAGCCAGTGGGTGTGCAGGGGGACCCACCACACAGAGAAGAACCCACAGATCCGGACCCGCACACCCTATAGGCCACCACTGCCATACCCTACACACACACACACACACACACACAGCCACTTCGCTCGCCCTGGGGCACACCTCCATTTAAACACACCCTACACAGGGTTCATTCGCCTTCCAGACCCCCTGGGGCAGGTAGAGGGTCTCTACTCAGGTGGGGGCTGTTGCTTTCTCTCTGATGGTGGAGGTCAGATTTCTTGTCGGTCTGCGCTATTCTCTCTCTCTCTTTTTATTTAAAAGGAGTTCGGGCTTTGACCATCCCGGGATGCCAATTTGGACTGCAGGGTTGTTTCTGCTATTAGCTCTGGGTCTGGGAGCGTGGAAGGCTACTGCTTTGGGGAAACAGACTTCCAACGGCCCAGGGAGCGCTGCAAAATCAGTTCTAACTCCCCAAATGAGAAATAATCATGCCTGCAAAACAACACCCAACCTCCCCAGCAACAAACAAAATCCCCCAAAGACTTTACAGAAAAAAGGGTCAACAAAGGGAAGGTTAGAAGCAGTTCGGTGTAACCCCCTCCCTCTCCTTCGAGCCTATTCCCACCGGCTGTAAGGGGGAAGAAGGCTGGCCAGGAGGAGGAGGGGCCTAGGCCCATGTGGTGGCTGGAAGAAAGAAAGGTATGTCCAGTATCCACTCCAGGGCCCCAACTCAGCACATCATTGAAGGCCCTCTTCAGTTTCAGTTGGGAGAGGATCACCTTGCCTGGAGTTCTTCAGCTGCTGCTGAGAGGGGCTGGAGGAGGTGGTGAGAGGAGAGAGGGTGGGCAGAGAAGTCCTGGCCGTGCCAAGGGTCAGTGGCCTCCTTGGGACAGTGAGTACATGGTGAAAATGTGCTGTTAACATTTGCAACTGCTTAGGCCAACTGGGCTGGACTGCTCTCCCAATCTCTGAGCTCTGTGTGTGTGTGTGTGGGGGGGGGGGAGTCTGTGGCAGCTGTCCATTTGTTCTCTCAGCCCAAGTTCTGGATGGCATGTGCCTCAGAATTAGTGGGGACAAGGAGCCAAGACTATCTTCCCAACTGTGATTCAACTCAAGGAAGCCTTGGTAGCTTTCCACACAGAAGGGCTGGAGGGCCAGGTCCTGGTCCTCCAGATGTCTGGGGCACTGGAAGACCCAGATGCAGGCCTGGTATCTGGCGACAGTACTGAGGGACTGGGGGAGACTGTCCCAGAGCCTTAGAGGTGGAAGGGGTACTAGGGGGATTTGAGCCCTGTGTTTTTGATATCAGTAATGATTATGACAACATATGTTGTCTGTGTGCCAAGCATTATGCTTAGGCTAAGGACTTGAATGCCTTTCTTTATCTAATTACTGCAATATTTCTACATAAGATAAAGTCAATCTCTAATACAGATGTGCAAGTTATCCGCCCTTTTGCAAAGGAGGACATTGAGGCACAAAGGGGCCAGATACCTTTCTAAAAGCTGCAGCTGGAATCCCTAGCTAGCTGGCTACCATAACTGCCAGGGGACTGTCTTCCCTGGAGAAGTAGCATGCAGCAAGGACAGAGGAAGGCCTCAGAGGGGAGAGGGGGCCCCCCCGGAAAGCAGTAAGGAAAGAAATAGTATTAAAATAACTAGTCACTATGGGAACCCATGTGCTGCACGACCCTGCAATGGGATCTTCTTCTCATCCTTGCTTCACAGGTGAAGACCAAGGCATAGAAAAAGCCCGCCCGGGCGGAGCCTATGTCCACCCGGCTGCAAGGTAAGAAAGCAAGGGAAGCTAAGGAGGCAGTGCACCATGAACAGACTCAATCTTTCTACCAAGAGCTTAGGATGACCTCGAGTGATGGGAGGGTGGGACCCGGGTGGAAGCAGAGGGGCTTCCCAGGGGTACCTTGGGTACCACTTTGGATTGGGGAAGATAGCCAGGTGGCAGAGAATTGAGGAAGAGGCACTTGCATTGGGTCAAGTGCTCAGTGAGGAGGGACTCCCCAAGGGTGTGGTGGCAGAGGTAAGGGAAAGGAAGGGAACCAAGACAAAGGTGGCTTGAAGACACCCCCCCCCAAGTGGACTCGGTGAATGTTACAAGAAAGGGTAGGAGCCAGAGTGACTGAAGTTCCTGACCTGGGCAACCAGGAGAGTCCCCCGGAGGGGGGAGGGGAGGAAACTATGTGTTTGGTTCAGAGGTTTAAAAGTGTTTGATGGGTCCATTACCATGGACCAAGACTCTGGGTTGTTGCTCCATCTGGCTGCCGTGTGGACTTGGATCCCTCGAGCTCTCTGCACAGGTGTCTTTCCTAGCCCTGCCAATATAAGCAGGTGAAACTTACATACATGCAGATATATGCAAATGAGCAACCCAGCCAGGGCCCAGAGCCAGAGAGGCAAGCCCTCCCCCACCTCCAGGGACCCAGAAAGGGCCGCCCTAGTCCTGACTCACTTGCTGACATGCCGCCTGGAATGCCACCTCCCTAGCCTGGCTTCCTCCAAGACTTGGTAAACTTGCTCCTGGAGTCAATCTGAAGCTCAGGCCTGACGCTCCAAGCTGGAACTCTGGAAGCTGGCACTGGGGGAACTTTCTTAGTCAGACTAAGAGTTTGTTCTGAGTTCCTCCCGCCAAATCAAGTGGTTGGGAGTGGGAGACAGATGCCCGAGGACCTAAAAATGTGCAATGTGGGCCAGCCACACAGCTCAGGCCCCGCCCCGCGTGGTGGAATGAGAGAACCAGCTCCCTCAGGATGTTCTCTGACCTCCCTTGTACGGCACAAAACCTGTGCCCCGCACCCCAAAAAGAAATAAAATAAACATGAAATCGTGTGAAATGTGCACAGTAGTACCTAGAACCTTTGATACTGGGGCTCTGGAAGAACTTGTGAAGTATGTGGTTTACTGGCTCCATTTTATGGATGAAGACACTGAGGCCCATGTTGAAACGACTTGTCAGGGAAAACCTGACTTATGTTCACAGCGATGGCTTTCCAGAGCAGGCCCTTCTGACTCAGAGTGCTTGGCTCCACTCTGTGGTTTGTGCTGGGCGGAGAGAAGGGGAGGGGGGTGTGTGTGTAGCAAATTCTGGAGTCTGAGGCTCAAATTTTCCCAGACAATCATGGAAAAGAAGTGGTGTTTCTTTTGTTTTGTATATTTAAGTTTTTTTCCCATTTATTTATTTATTTGTGTTGCACTAAGGATGGTGTCCCCGGAGCCTTGAGCAAGTTAGCTGGATGCTCTGTCAGTGAACCTGGGGGGAAACTTTTTCCCTTTTGGTCTCTGTGCTTTTTTTTTTAGGGAGGAAGTTCTTGCTTTGAAAAAGAGGCGATGCTCTCCAGGTTGAACTGTGCATCACTCTGGTCCCAGTTGCTTTCTCTCTCTTCTTCTGACCCTTCCTCCCACCCCCCTTCCTAGATACAAGGTCTCATTATGTAGGCCAGATCAGCCTGGAACTCTCAACTCTACCTGCCTCAGTTTCCCCTGCACTGGAATTATATTGCCATCCCACCAGGGAAGGCGCTCTTTTTTGCTTGTTTGTTTGTTTTTCAAGACAGGGTTTCTCTGTGTAGCCTCGGCTGTCCTAGACTCACTTTGTAGACTAGGCTGGCCTCGAACTCACAGAGATCCACCAGCCTCTGCCTCTCTGAGTGCTGGGATTACAGGTGTACGCCACCAAGCCTGGCTGAGTGCACTGTCTTTATGAATCTACTCAGTACAGAGTCTACATTACAGATGGGAGATGGGTGTAGATCCCACTCAGTGAATTCAGTCACACGCTGTGCTCAAGCATATGTGCACACATATATGTATATGAGTGTGAGAGAGAGAGAAAGAGAGAGAGTTAAAATTGTGGGGAAATCAGTGAATTTAAAACACACAAAAGAATGAAGAAAATACTTATAAACTAGGTACGTGGGCCGAGAAAGGGGACTCCTCAGACATCCCTTGAGGGACCCTTCTGGATCATGACCCTCCCTCCTCAGACACCCTGGCTTGTGTGTTCCTCATTTCCATGCTTTTCCTTCTGATCATTCACCTCTGTCTGCTGCTTCTGTCTGCCAGTGACCCTCACATCAACGGAACCACACCAGCTCTTATTTCCAGATAGGGTTTCGCTCTGTAGCCCAGGCTAGCCTCAGACTCCTAGCCTTCCTGCCTTGGTCTCCCAAGAGCTGGGATTACAGAGCCACCCTTCAGCTTCTTACCTCCCTCTCTGGGTATCTTCATCCCCCACGTCCTCTCAGACTCCTGCGGGCTGTGCCCCTCTCCCGGCTTTCCCTATAACTGTGTTCCTCCTTCCCAGTTGCATGCTCTCTGTGGGGTTTGCTCCACCAAGACCCACGTGGATGTAGGGTCCTGCAAGGTGTGATGGGGTTACACAGCACAGGGTTGACACATGCTCAATAGGCTGTGAACGCAACGAAAGAAATGAATGAAAATGAGCGGTAGTGTGTGCGAGGGTGGGGTGGGGGGTGGAGGGTATCCCTCTGTCTCTGCTGTCTCCCTTCCCTCCCGCTGTTCCTTGGAGAGGCTGTCAGCTTGACTCCTGGCCTTTCCCCTAGTGCAGCCAGGTGGAGCACACCGGCTTGGGGACCCGGTCAGTCCGAATTCTAATCCTGCCTCCGCCCTGCAGTGACTTGGACAAGTAAAACTTCACTTGTCTCAGTTTCCTCATCCACGAAGTGACACAATTCCAAGCCCAGCCTCCTCCGAGGGCTGTGAAGACTCAGTAAGTTACCTGGTAACTGCATGCAGCCCGGGGTTCACATCTCCGGAGCTCCCTCCTCAGCTCACCCACTGAACCTGCCTGGTGCCAGATGTGACTTAAAAGGTTTTTGTATTCTGGGTGTGGTAGCACATGCCTGTCACTCAGGTGACTGAGGCAGGTGGATCAAAGGTTCAAGGCTGGGGGTTAGGGGTTGGTGATGACTCAGCAGCTAAGAGTGCTTGCTGTGAAAGCAAGAGGGCTTGAGTTCAAAGCCCCAGTACCTGTGTGAGAGCGGCTAACCCCAGTGTTAGGGGTGAGGGATGGGCGGATCTCAGGAACTCTTGATGGTCGGCCGGCCTAGCTGAGATGGTGAGGTTCAGGTTCCCACAAGTGTTGTGGGCAGTGGGGGGGGGGCATGCCTTTAATCTACCTGGGAGGCAGAAACAGGTAGATCTCTGAGTTTTGGGGCCAGCCTGGTCCAAAGAGTTCCAGGACAGCCAGGGCTACACAGAGAAACCCTGTCTCAACCCCACCCCATTCCCACTAGAGTGATAGAAAAGGCTATCTAATATACTCCTCTAGCCTCAGGAATGAGGGTGCATAGATAGTCACACTTGGCGTGTGTGCATAAAACACACACACACACACACACACACACACACACACCATGCAAATTCAAGCCCTGGATCCACAATAAGACCCTGCCTCAAAAAGCAAAAGCTGAGAATAAAGCTTGGCTCAGTTGGTGGAATGCTGGTCTAAGATACACAAAGCCCTGGGTTTGATCCCTAGCGCCACATAAAGCCAGACGCTGTGGCACATGCTTGTCATCCCAGAACTTGAGAAGTAGAGGCAGGAGCATCAGAAGTTTAAAATCAGCTTCAGCTACAGAGCTAGTTTGGGGCCAGCCTGGGCTACATGGAATCCTGTTTCAAGAGCCAAGTAAAATGAAAAAGCTAAAAGCCCAGGAGTCTGGCCCCATTGTTACAACATTGAGCCCTGAGGACTTGGTGATGGCTGGAGGTGTCACTCTAGGCTGTGGAGTCCATGCAGGTCCCATCCATTTCCAGCGCCTTAACCTACCCTGCTCCCACTCTCACGGGCAGCATCTGACACTGGGTCCTGCATCCTGAGATGATTAGGGCACCTTTGGTTCTCCAGCCACTCCCAGAGTCACCCTCAGTTCCTCCTGCATCCTCCAAGGGTTCTTGTTGGCCGGCATGTGGAAGTGCCTTCACACTCAGGACCTCAGCTAAGCCTCACCCCCCCTGTCAGGTGGGGCAAGTATTTCTGTCCTCATTTCACAGATGAAGAAACCAGCGCTCAGAGTGGCCTAGGGCCTTGCCCAACATTGCACAATGAGACGAGAGCTGGGATTAGAACCCCAGCCTCTTGACTCTGGGGAGCAGTATTCTGGGTCTTCCTAGAATATTCCAGCAAATTCTTAAGTGGGCAGCGAAGGAGAGACAGACAAGACGCCAACGGCCAGCTGCTAACAGGTCTCTCTGGGCCTTGCAAGAGAGTTGATGGTGGCCTGAGCAAAGCCAGAGAACCCTGCAGACAGGCAAAACAATGGACACAGTCAAGACTTGGAGAGAAGCAAGCAACCGACCCCACAGACAAAAGGGGAGGGTTGCCAGAATTGTCTGCAAACCAGTGAGGGCCAGCCACTAATTCTGTGTTATTTTGCTTTGTTTTCTGGGTGTTGAAGATGGAACCCAGGGCTATGCAAATGCTAGGCAAATACGCTCTAACACTGGACTATATCCTGACCCCTAGTACTGTGTGATTTAAGAAAAAAAAATCTATTTTTTACATGTATTGTGTGTGTGTGCATGTACTCCTCCCCCCCAAAAAAACCCACATGCACATTCCACCACAGATGAGGATGTTAGGGGACAACTTTGGAAAGTTTGTTCTCCCCTTCCACTAAACATGAGTTGTCAGGCTTGGGGACAAGTACTTTCACATGAGTTCTCTGAGGAGCCCTCTCTCTGACTTCTAAGGCCAAAAGGCAAGATGGCAAATAGAAGCCACAGGAATGTCAACCCAGGTTCCATAAAAGGCTATTTTTAATAATGTGCTCTCTGAACAGCTCAGACTCAACCCAACTCCTTCCATGTCCTGGATATGTCATGTGTCTTCTGCTGTCGTGAGAAGCCAAGCATCGGGCTGGCTTCTTTCAACATAGGTACAGAGTCCGGAAGTATCTCTGTGTCTTGACAGGTTCCCACTGAGGCTGGGAGATGTAGTTGAAGGTCTGGACTCTAGAGCAGGGAAAAGAGGTTTGAACCTCAATCCTACAGTTTATTAGCTAAGTGCCCCTGGGCAGGTGGCTTAGGATTTCCGATTTTCACTTTCCTCCTCTGTAGGATAGAGTTAATAACAGCTAAGCGTGAGGTTATTAGAAGATCAAATGAAACACTGTGTGCCCAGCAGAGCACAAGCCCATGGGAAGCCAGTAACGTGATTTTTGCGGTGACATGTGTGATGGGGGCTGCATCATTAGCTAGAGGAATGTGCTGGGTACCCACTGATGTCCTGTGAGTCTGTCCCCTAAGTATCAGGAAAAGAGCTAAGTAGCAACCAGGAAGCAGATTGACTCAACAAAGGAAACTGAGTGAAAAACAAACAACCCTCACTGAGGCCCCAGGGAACTTCCTTGCCTTTGCTCTGTCCCCTCTTGGGCAAGCACCCCACCCCGCCCCCCACCCCCGAGCTGGAGATGCAGACTCTCCTGTTTCCTGGAGGACCTTTAGTCCTATTAAGGTGGAAGGAATCCCCTGATAGTCCAGCCCACCGTGGAAACCCTGCTTCTGCACAGCGTGGGGCCGGAAAGTTCCGCCTCGGTCACCACCTGCTGTAACCACAAACCCTGAACTGGCCCAAGCCTCCAAACCAGCAAGATGACGTGGCTTAGCCTGGAAGGTGGCAATGGCCTCTGAGTGCCAGGCACCCAACAGAGCAGGGAGGGGCCCATGGCAGCCTGTGGACAAGCCCTCAGCCTCCACCCTGTGGGGCTGCTCAACTACCATGGTCCCTCTGTGTGTGTGTGTGTATGTCAGAGGTCAATATCAGGTGTCCTTCTCAATTCCTGTCCACTGAACCTGGAGTTCATCGATTTAGCTCAGCCTCTGGCCAGTAAGCCACAGGCTCCTCCGGCCCCCACCTGCCCAGTGCTGGAATCACAGGCATGTGTGCTGAGTCCAGTTTTTTATATGGTGCCCAGGATCCAACACCAGGTCCTCATGCTTGCATGGCTATGTCCCTAGTCCCTCAGAAGCCATGGGCCTTCGAGCTAGACGTCACCTGAATTCCCCAGAAATGGTGGGGTTTGAATTCTGGAATTAGGAGAGATGGGGTGGGAATGGAAGTTTGCATATCATTAAACACCTTGACAGGAAAACCTTTCAGCCCAGTGTCCCTCTGGAGGCACATGAAGAAGGGGGGACATGGGAGGGGACAAGGCTATGCTGACATACTACGTTGGATGAAAACCCAGCTGTTTAGATGCTAGAACAGGGTGTCTTTAAGACAGCTATCCTTTGTTTGTTTCTGAGGCAGGGTTTCTCTGTGTAGCCCTGGCTGGCCTGGAACTCACTCTGTACACCAGGCTGGACTGGAACTCAGAGACCTGCATGCCTTGCCTCCTTAGTGCTTGGATTAAAGGCACGTGCCACCACTCAGGTGCTCCTGTAGAAATAGATCTCCCCCAGGATGGGAAATCAGGATCCGACTTGGAACCCTTCGTTCTCTGGTTCAGTGCAAGTGACGTCACGCTGAAGGCGCTGGCGGTGGTCCTCAGGCCTCTCCAAGGCAAGGTGTGGGGTCTTGCCAAAGCCTACCCGACACAGTACAGTGAGTGCTTTGGGAGGAGGATGCCAGGGAGGGACCAAAAGGAGGGAGGGGCGGGGCGCTGTGTGAATCACACTCTCGAGTTCTTGCCCCACGTTCCAACAGCCACCAAAACCGAGTGCCAGAGATGTCACGGACCCGTTTATCTGTGTGGTGGTATATGCGATTGGTGGCTGCTCCCTGCATGGCCGAAGCCATCTTTTAGTGTGTAATTGTGAACGTGACGGATGTGTAACAGAATGTGCGTGTGTGAGAGAGAGAGATTCCCTGTGACTTGGGCATGCCCCTGCAGATTGTGTGGGAGCTATGCAGTTGTGGCCACATGTGACCATGTGGCTGTGTGTTCGTGTGATTGTGTGCATAAAAATGAGTGTTGCCTATGCCATGTGTGTGAGTCCCAGAGACAGCTTCTGAGAGCCAATGGGCGCTGGGTAGGCAGGGACAGAGGTGGTTGGCTGCATAGCTGTGGTTTGCTGCACGTGGTCTGTGTGTGACTGCGTGGAGACAGCTGTCATGGATCTATGTGGCCATGGTGGACTCTGAGATGTCTGCACGTGTGTCTGGGAGTCTGAATGTGCTTGCTTCGGTATGCCCATTGAGCAGCCACCACATGGCAGGTCTCCGGGTGTCATGGCTTCAAGTCAACCGTGTGTGTCACTGTGCACTCCTCCGAGGGACTCGGTTGGTCACTGTGTGACTGTGACTGTGTGTGACACCTTCCTCGGGTGGCTTTGATGTGGTTGAGTTTCTAGGGGCCATGAGGACGCTGCCTCACTCTTGAGGACTTCAAACGATGCCTTCAGCCCAGCATGGGAAATCCCTGTCCCCCTCCCTACCCCTCTCCATTCCTCCAGGAGAGCCTGCTTGTTTTCTGTTTTTACTGCCTAGGGTGAGTTCATGGCCACAGCTGACTCACCACTCTTTCCTATAGACTTGGAGAAGGGATTGCTTAGTTTGGGGCTTTGCTTAAAAGCCTAGTACATTAAGCGCAGGGTCAGAGGCAGCAGGGGCCCTGTGAGCATCAAGGCACAGTTCTCTGAACCTAGAAGGCCAAGATGCCTTTTGTGGTGTCAGTATCTAGTCCCACCCTCCTACCCGAAAACAGGAGTCTCTCTCTAAATGGTCTCCCTCCTGGTCGTCACCAGCCGCTGAAGGGTGCTGGAGCAGTTGGGTGTCACATACTGGTTCCCTGACCCATCTCCCTATGGGTGATTCACAGTGCCCGGTGCCAGCCGGAGTCACAACAGTACTGTGTGGGCGCCCCCTATGGGCAAAGCCTGCCCTAGTGGAAGCAAAGAGAACTTAGGAGGGCTGCCGCAATTGATGGGGAAGAAGACATATGGTCCTTGTCCCCAGGCATCCTTTAGTCTTAAAGGGGACTCACAACTCCTCCTCTCAGGACCCAGGCCTAAGGCAAGGAACAACAACAAAATTATATAGAGTTTTTCTGGACTGGGGGAGGAATCCCAGAGGCTTCTGGGAGGGGCTCAGAGCCCTTTGGAACCCACTAGGAGGGAGAAGAATCTTGGAGGGTAACTGACCAGGACCTAGGGAGGGAACAAATTCTTGGAAGGACTGAAGAACTGGAGGAGAAGTGGAGAGAATGAGGAATTCCAGTGCTATGTGACATAGGGCTTGGAGGGCTTGGACTGAGCCCAGTCCCCATGTGAATGGAAAGTCCCCCCTGGTATCTACCTAGTAACCCTCCAGCTGCAGTCAACATACAACCACCTATGTCTCACATCCAAGGGTAAATCTGAAGGCTGGAGCCTCCCTTTCCCCTTTGCCTTCACTTAGGTAGCCATTCCAACTGTGCTTTGAACCCACAGGCCCTCCCCTCCCCACATCCACCCTTGAAGGTGTTTCTGCCGGCCATTGCCCAGCCAGTGGCTGGAGTCATGAAAACTTCCACCTCCGCCATCCTGGCCCACTGCCCCTGCGGCTCCTTCCAGCTCCTGGGATGGGCTAACTCAGCAGATCAAACCCTCCACCCACCTGGCTCCGGCCCCAGACTCCCCCATGACAACTTAGGGGTGTCGGGAGAATAAAAAAGTCAAGAGGTTGGGCTTCAGGCAGTCCCTGGCTGAGGTCTAACCAACCCCAGTTTCCCAGTGGATGGAGTGGAGGTCTGGTGTGTGACCTGCTGGGTTCCCAGGGCGCACAGGGAGGCTCCAGTGAGCTCATGGGTGTGAAAGGCCCCAGTGAGCCGTAAATAGTGCAGTGCCCGTGGGAGGGAAGGGGCTGTGTTATTCCAGCTGGGCTCAGCTACCCACAGGGAGGCTAGCCAGGAGCGGGAAAGGGTCTCTGAGTCAAGTGCCGCAAACAGCAGAATCCGGGCTGGCCCTTCGCCGAAAACTGCTTGGTTCAGGTCAGACCTACAGAGGCCCCATGCACCAGGACTAACTGCTGTGTGTCAGCTGCAGGGTCTGTGACATGGGGGCTCTGGGCGAGTCACTTGGATGACTGATGACGCCACTTTACAGAGAGGGGTTGTGCCCAGAACCCCGAGATCATTGGAGTCACTGCTCAGCCTCCGAGGCCTCTGCAATACATGCATATGATCCCAGCACCCAGAAGCTGAGGCAGGGGGACTGAAAGTTCCAGGCCAGCCTGGGCTACGTAACAAGACCCTGTCTCCAAAATAGTAATTAAATAATTAAAAATTAAATAAAGAGCCAAGAAGATTAAGAAGCCACAACCAATCTGCTTGGAAGGCCTTGCTACCTTTTCCTGGGCAGTTTAAAAAAGGCTCTAGTGCTTTCTCCTACTTCTTCAAATGGGCAAATCAATGCCCCCCACCCCCGCATGCTTCTCACGGCCCCATCAGTTAGCGCACTGTTACCCAATATCAGCACCCCAGCCCTCCACCTTGGAGCCTGTGAGCAGGCTGCACCCCTTTTGGAATGCCTTCCCCAGACCACACCCCTCCATGCCTTTCCCCCCAAATCTTGCCCTGCCAGCTTCTAGCCACGTGATGCCGGGCAAGTCACAGCACCTCTTTGAGCCCCCATCTTCCCATCTGTAAAATGGGAAGGTGCAGGGTGGCAGGGACTAAGGAGTGGCTTTCGGAGTCCCAAGTCCAGTTTCTGGTGCCAGGAAACCTCGTGCCTCCAAGAGCCTTTCCCACACCTGCTCCCCTGCTGTATGTATCGCTCTAGAGTTTAGATATTTTGCTTTGTACTGACTGCTTAGTATATATTTTACGCTGCAGAAAGTTCTCGGGAAGCCCAGGAGGCGGTCTGTGCCCACTTGGAAACAGATGTCAATCTGGGCATAGCAGGTGACATTTGTAGACATGGAGACTGCCGGCCCCTCTGACAGCACAGCTAATGTTCCTGGCTGGGGCAGAAAAAAAAACAGAAGAGACGCGACCCAGGAAGGCTTCCTGGGGAAGGGTTCTTACAAGAGCAGCAAATTATCAAGGGGCACATGAAGGGCAGCTTGGCCAGAAGCATGGCAGAGGAATAAGCAGAGTGTGCTGGACAGGGACTCAGCAGAGAGCCTTGCAGAGGCGCTTCCATCCACCCTCAGTGCAGGAAGCAGGAGCCGTAGCAGGCTCTTGAGGAGGGGAGTAAAGGCTGAATGAGCCTCCCGTTTATTAAATAATGCCTGCCTTCCAGAGTTTTGCTAAGGGCTTGTGATGTCTTCAAGCAACCTGGTGAAGTAAACACCATTATTTCTACTTTATAGGGAGAGAGAACAAAAACCAAAAAACAGAGAAAAGGTTGAGCTCTCTAACGTCACAGAATAAAGAGAAAGCGCGATCAGCCGGAGTGATGCTACTTCCAGCCCATGCACTTGCCGGTACAACCTGGAGTCCCTGGCTGGGGACGTGGTTAAGAACATGGGGTCCTTCTCCCCCCTCCCCCGCCCTGCCGACTGCTAACCCCTGGTGGCTTTGCTCTGGGGTGTCTCAGCTGGAAGAGAGGAAGAGCCCCAAACTTGTTCTCCATCTGTTGATGAGGTGTAAGGGTGAGTGAGCGAGGGACAGTCCTGCTTCCCCCAGAAAAGAACAGAGAAGCTGCAGTAGACTGTGGGCAGGCTAAGGTCCTGGCTTGTAACCTGCGCTCCCACACAGTGGGAGCCAGTGGCCAGGCAGAAAGAACCTTCTGCGTTGGAAACCTCCCGCTCAGTGGTGGGCCCTGACCTCAAGTCCTAAACAAGCTCTCTTTCTCTCCCCTCAGGATTATGGGCATTCAGAGAACAGGGACGGTGTGGGGAATCCCACCTCATCTGCCTATCATGCCCAGACCTCTGTTCTGAGGAGGTGGCAGACGTTCCCCTCTCTCTGCTGTCCCCCTAAGAGACTGGCACTCCTTCCTGAATTCCAGGAAGGCTGTCACAGGGTTCTCTCTGCACAGATCCTGCCAGTCTGAGGGTCAAGTGTGCATCTCTTCCTTCCTTAGGACACACCTTCACTCAGTTACCCTCGGAGCACTGGTTACGCCAGCCCCACACTAGGCACCAAGGATCCAGGATCTCCCCTGACGCAGAAGAGGGGGCAGATAATTACCAAAAGAAGCAGAGCCTCACTCCAAGTATGGGAAGGGCTGAGGAGTAAGACTAGAGACAGAGATGAGAGCCCTGGAGACCCAGGACACCACCTCAGTCGGGTTATGGGGCAGAGTCTTAGGAAATCTCTAAGTTTTGAGTAGCAATACACACACACACACACACACACATATATACATACATACATACATACATATATATTAAGGAAAAGTGTTGGGAAGAGCACTCTACTTGGAAGGAATGGCCAGTGCAAAGGGTCTTCAGGCAAAGATTGACCCTGAGGTATGTGAGGATCTATAGGAAGATGGCCTAGTGAAATGGCCATCAGTGAGATGGCTCTGTGATTTTGCCACCCATTCTGAGGCTCTGGGTTTGATACTTGAGGTCCTCATGGTAGAAGAAAACTAGCTCTTGCAAAATTGCCCTTTGACCTCCACATGCATCATATTTGTGCCCTCACCCTCCTCAAATAAACAAGTAAGTAAATTCAATAGCAAGATTAAAAGGGAAAATGGCTCAGCCTAGAAATGGGCTGAGTGAGGAGATTTGGGCACTCTACAGGTAGGCAGATCCCAGAAAGTGAAGGGTACAAGGCTTTGGGGTGACACAGGAGTCTGGCTACTGGATGGGGCGTCAGGGGCTGGAGTTGGGGGAAGAACCCTCTGAGGCACACTGAGTTAGAGCCTTTTTGCTTAAGTAAGGCCTGCGTGCTAAGGTCAGCTGAGGTCAACTCTCTCTTTTCCCTACCAGGAGCTAAATGTCCCCCACCTTCAGGATCCTCCAGACATCTAGACTCGGGCTCTAGAACAGTCTAAAAGAGCTGGCTTCAGTTTTATCTAACAAGGGAGATTCTGGGGATGACTTCAGGAATAGCCAGCATGGAGAAACTGCCTCCTTCCCCTTGTGGTGATGCCCCTGCCCAGCCTGCTGTGGGGTGCTCATAGTATCCGGGACTCTGTGAGGAGGGTGCCTGACCAAGGAGGAGGGTGCCACATCTACCCCAGGCTGAAGTCTGCATGTAGACGAATCATCTTACAGCTGGAGAGGGAAATGTCGGAGGTGGTAGAGCAAGTGGCCAGCGGGCGACCTTTGCCCTCTGGTTTCCCCACATCCTGTTGAAACCCCTAGTGGGCTAGCAGAGCTGGAGATGGCCTCTGTCAGGGTGGGGCTCCTGAAAGCTAGTGGCCTCCTGGGGCTGAGTTTGGGCATGGCTGCCCAGCAGCAGGCCCGGGGAAGGGACTGAGTCAGATCCGGACAGCAGCACAGGCAGCCTGCTGAGGTCACGGTCTGGTAGCTGGAGGTGGCCTTCTTACTCCAGTCCTCCACCCCAGCTGCTGTTTGTCCAGCGCACCCTTCAGCGTGTGCCAGGCACCCTGTGGCGTCCCTGAGGCGCTCCTGGGACGTCAGCTGTCCAGAGCCAAGTGCAGGGTGGAGCTTCTGTCACCACACTTCCTGGACCCGAGTCCGAGGGAGGATGCCACTTTGTTCTCTCTTCTCTCTGGGAAGAAGCATGACCCTGTGCCCCAAGAGCCCCAGTCCAAGCAGAGAGGCATTACTCTATCCTTCCTCCCAGAACCTCAGTTTGAGGGAAAACGAAGACATATTTAAGAAACACAAAGACACATTTTAAAAGGCTGGGGGATTATGTCTAAGTGGTAGGTTGCCCACTTGGCATGTACAAGTCCTAGGTTCAATACCTGCTGCTGTAAAAAAAAGAGGGGGGAACCCTTCAAAGGGGCCCGAACTGGTGGGGAGTCAGCCACGCTGGTGCACACCCATAAGAAGTGGAAGAAGCTCTCACAGTTTGAGACTAGCCTGGGCTACAAAGTGAGAGCCCACCCCCATGCTACCATCTCAAGGCTAGGATGGAGAGTGAGGAGGGTGGAGGAGGGAAGGGAGGAGCAGGGAACGTGGAATGGGGCAGCGGCCAAAGGCCCGGGTTCTGAGAGCCTGTGTGGACCTGGGTCCTTCTGCTTGGCTGTTTCCTCCTTGGTTCAACTGTGGGGGAGGGGAGATAATGCAAAAAACAGTGGTAAGCTCTGAGGATCATCTCCCCCTGGCCCTCCCAGAGGAGCACAGTGCCCAAGAGACCCGGGGAACGGAACCCACACGGTGGTTGGTCAGCTCCGCTCCTGTCTCTCCAGCCTATGGGCCCTGTGTCCACAGCACACCACTTCAGGGAGCAATCACCGGGATCAGTATGTTAAAAAAGAGATTTTGGGGCTCCCACTGACTCCCCAGGTCCCCAGATCACCCTACATCACCAGCCTAGGCCTCCTGTGAAGCCAGAGCCCAGCCCCCTCCCCCCTGCTCATCCCCCAGTGTAGGTTGTCGACTACTGGAGCTTGTTTGGCCTGAGGCGTCTCACCCCTCACCTCCTCCCTCAACCTTCCTGCTGGAGAACCGCAGCAGAGGCCTGGACCAGAAGAAAGCCAGGGGCTAGAGCTGGGCAGCTGGTCCAAGGATGCATCCCTGAGTGGGTCAGGGGTACCGAGCGCTTGTGGACAGAGCCAGGGAGATCTTCTCTAGTCTGCAGCGGGCATCAGTGAGCCTCAGCAGGGAAGATAGGACTAGGTGTAGACTCAGAAGCCTAGCAAGGTAAGTGCTAGGAAGGCCATAAAAATTAGAGGGCGCTGGCAAGGGATATGAGCACTGTATGAAGAAACGGTGATTTTTTTAAAATTTTTAAACAGCCCCATCCATCTCAGGGTAACAGACTGCCTTCACAGGGAGTGAGCTGTCCATTCAAAGGGGCATTCAAGCAGAGCTTAATTCTGCCCTCTGATTGCTCATTAAGTTCCTTCAGTAGGTGGTCCAATCCAGGTAGGCAGATGGTTTAAAGTCCCTGTCAGTACTGAGAGCTAAATCAGGTAAATCAGGGTAGACTTCTCAGAGGAGGAGGTGGAAGAGACTAAAAGAAAACTAAAAGAAAAGGCTTAGTACCAGGACTGGGGCTGGGCCAAGCCCTAGGCTCTGTAGCTTGCTGGAGCCTTGGGCAAGCCACTGCTAGACTCAGCCTCCACCCCAGGGGTGTAGGGGCTTAGGTCCTGGGGTGCAGGGCGGCAAAGGGGAGCCAGACAGCTTCTTAGAAAGTGGCAGGCAGGTGAGCGGGGCTCCCCAGTGATAATTAAGGAACAAAGGTGCCGAGGAGCGCAGTGCTAGGCAGGCCTCTGGGGCAGGCTGGCTAATGGGAGCCTGGAGGAGAGGCTGGAGGAGAGGTAATAACAAGGGAGGAGCGGAGCAGACAGCCCGGCGTCACGACGCCCACAGGCCGCCCCCTCGCCCTCCTGCACTAAGGACAATAGCTGCAGCACCTTGCTGGGGAAACATGGACGGTGCCCAAGGTTCCCGGGCCTCTGGAAGGTGGCTGCTGGGACAAGGCGCGGCAGGCAGAGGGGTTCTGGGTAACAGCTGAGCCTGCAGATGAGGTGGGAGGTGAACCCGGAGGAGGTCAGCGACGGAGGACGGACGCCGAGAACCGGAGCAGACGTTGGGGTGCCGGGTGGGGGCGAAAGCTTACAGGCGCCTACACGGAAGTACCCGGCCTTAAAGGCAGCGATGTTCTTAGTCCTCTAACTATGTTGCAGCGACTGGCTCCTCCATGTTAAGGGGCAAACTCTGGGCAAGAACACTGGGCATGGAGTCCCGGGTTCTGGGTCTGCCTGCGTGGTAATACGATCCCAGACAAAGTTCTTGGAGATTGGCCGGTACAATAATAGGTACCGCTTGGGCTGGGCTGGCTCAGCAGTTAAAAACACTGGTTGCTCTTCTTGCAAAAGACCTGGGTTCAATTCCCGGCACCCACGGGGCGGCTCACAGCTGTACCGTAAGTCACGCCAGTTCCCAGGGGATCTAAAACCTTCACAGAGAGAATGTGGGCTGGCTCGTGGCATCTTCCTGCACATGTGTCTGTACGTGAAAATCAGAGCCCTGCTCGGCCACGTACCTGTCTATCCTCGCACGGATTAGCAGATCTCCCCAGTCTTGCCTTGTTCGTGCACGCGCCCCACCCCCATACACCTGTGTGCACCCCTGGCCTGGCCAGCTCCCACAGGGTCCTGCACAGCTTCATCCCGAGCTCCTCAGCTACATCCTCACATAGGGGCCAGAGTCGCCCCAAGGTTCTGTCACAGCCACTGTTCGTGTCTGCCAACCACAGAGTCCGAGAGGGGTCATGTGGCAGAGAGCAGTCACTCTCGTGGGCACTTGAGTGTGCACACACCCATACACACTCCCAAATGTGACTCTCTCTCCCTCTGCGTGTGTGTGTGTGTTTGTGCATGCACACGCACGCACAAGCACAATTTTCTGTTGTTTTGCTTTTATTCCAGACAAAGTCTCACCGTGAGGCCCTGACTAGCCTGGAACTCTTTGTAGCCTGGGCTGGCTTTACACTCACAGGAGTTCTCCTGCCTCAACCTCCCAAACACTGGGGCTTGCACGTGTGTGCCACCGTGCTTAGCTTTTTCTCCACTGGCTTCCCCTCCACAGGGCGCCTGCAGCCTTATTATAAGACATATAAGACACTGTCTCCCAATCTAGACTCTAGGCCTTGAGACCTCTTTCTCGGTTGTGTTTTAATTCTCTTCACAGGTATACCCTGACAGATATACCCTCCAGTTATTGCCTCCCTTTGGAACTGGGGCAGAGAGATCAGTTAGTTCAGTAGGTATGTTGGGAAACATTCTGGTCTGTCGTGACTTCTGGTTACCTGGTCCCTGAAGGTCCCTGCCTGTATCCACTGAGATTCCAATGATGAAAGGTCCAGCTTGCTCAGCCAACCCATTTTAGTGTGTTGTGGGGCGGCTGCTTAGACCGGTGAGTCGGACAGCTCAGCTGCCTCCCCTAATTCACACAGCCTTCAGCACCCCTCGCCTTTCTTCGCTAGTGTCTCACGACAGAGGTAAGGAATACGGTACTATATAGCAATGATACTCAAAGGCAGGACATCCAGGTATGTGGGAGACTGTATGTGGGACATACATGGTCCCCAGAGATATTTTAAGGAGGCCCTGGCTGTGCCAGATCCTTGCTGCCACAGTTGGGAACCACTGTTATTAGTCCCGGCTGCTCTAGGCTCCTTGTTAATTCCCTTTCCTCTCCAAGGAGTGGGCATAGCTTACAGAACAACCAGAAGCCTTTTCTCTGCCCTTCTGTGGCCCCCAAAATGTCTGCAAGACCTCTAGTGATATCACTTCATCCCACACCCCTATTCTCTGGTCCCTCCTTACATGGCGTCTCTCCACGGGTTGGTCCACCTCTGCAGGTTGGAGCATGGCATGCTACTTTTGGTGACATCCTTCCTCCCTCCAGTGCCCCAGTGCCTGGCACAGAAACAGAGTCACAGGGCTTCACATCTGTGAGAGGCTAGAACTCACAGAGATCCTCCTGCCTCGGTCTCCTAAGTGCTGGCACACAGGAGTAATTATGCGGTAGAGAGGTGTTACCAAAAAAAAATGGTGATAATAAGTTTCTGAACATACAGTGAACATTCAAACGTTCAAAGTCACGAGCCAAGGTGTCTGTGGAAGGACTGGGCCGTGCTGTTTCACACAGCCTCACTGTAGCCTTGATTCTGAACACAACATTTGGGATTTAGCACGGTGCGTCACCACCACATCACGAAATGTCCACAAACTCTGCCTGGACACTGTGTGTTTACTGTATGTATGTGCTGTACCATATGTGCTGTATGTTTAGAACTAGAGTGTTTCTACAGCACATACTGTTTTCTGCTCTTAGAGAAACAAGATGGCCTGGACAAGCCATCCAACAAGCAAACGAACAACAATGAAAACAAAACTTCAACTATTTTCTTAGCATCGTTCTTCAGCATGCGGTTATCAAGTTGATATCTCTTTGGACTGTGTCATTAGAATGTTTGATCATTAGGACTGCAGTTTGCGTTGCTCCCCTGAGCATGATTTAAAAACAAACAAACAAACAAGAAAACAACGTGTGAGTGTGGAGGTGGAGCATGCCTTTCATGCCAGCATTCAGGAGGCAGAGGCAGGCAGATCTCTCTGAATTTGAGGCCAGCCTGCTCTGTAAAGCAAGTTCCAGGACAGCCAGGGATAAACCCTGTCTTGAAAAATGAAAGAGAAAGAGAGACAGAGACAGAGACAGACAGACAGACAGACAGACAGACAGATGGAGAGAAAGAGAGAAAGAGAGAGACAGACACAGAGAGATATCAAGGTCAGGCATAATGGCACACATCCTTGATCTCACTTGGGAGGCAGAGACAGGTGGATCTCTCTGAGTTCAAGTCTAGCCTGGTCTACATAGCTAGTTCCAGGGCATCCAAGATACACAGTGAGACCTTGTCCCAAAAGAAAAATTTAGGGATGATAGCTCAGTAGTTAAGGGCACTGGTTGCTCTTAAAACCTGGGTTCAATTCCCAGCACCCACATGGTAGCTCAGAAGAATCTGTAACTCCAGTTCCAGGGGATCTGACACCTTCTTCTAGCCTCTACGGTACCAGGCATGCATATAGTGCACAGACATGCATGCAGGAAAAACACCCATATACATGATTTTTAAAAATTATTCAGTGAATTTTTTTTCTTATGATTAGGACAGAATGTTTAGTCATTTTTGAAATGGCCTTAAACATCCTCTGCCTAGGGGGCAGAGAGATGGCTCAGTGGTAAAGGAGCTTGCTCCCAACCCTGGCATCCTGTGTTCAAGCCCCAGAACCCTCATAGTAGAATGAGAGAACTGACTTTCAAATGTTACCCTCCAACCTCCACATGTCAGTGTGCCCATACACACGGACATATGCCCACACAGAGACAAATGTTAAAATCCCTCTGAATGCCAGGTATCATGGTGCACACCTTTGATCCCAGCACTCGGGAGGCAGAGGCAGGTGGATCTCTGAGCTCCAGGCCAGCCTGAGTTGGAGGCCAGAGTGAGTTCAGGACAGCCAGGGCTACACAGAGAAACCCTGTCTTGAAAACAAACGAACGTTTGCCATTTTGTGCTATGAATGCATGCAAAGCAGCATTGTCATCACTGATGATCATATATACATATATATATATATATATATATATATATATATATATATATATATATATATATATATATACTAATCAACTCTAAAAACTGTTGAGGGTGCTCTACAACCTGCAGACTGAAATAAACAGCCAAAATGTAATTATTTAATTTATTGTGATTAGTGTGTGTGATGTGTAAGTGCAAACGTACAAATGCCATGGCACATGGCACATGGTGATTGCACACATATCTGTGCACTGCATGTTTGCATGTTTGCCTGGTGCCTGTGTTTGGCCATATGTGTGTATGGGAATCCAAGCCAGGCCCTCTAGAATAGCAACAAGTGTTCGTAACTGATGAAGCCAGTCTCTAGCCCAGATTTACTTTATTTGTAACTATGTGTGACTGGGGGGGGTGGCAGTCAGAGGAGGGAAGGGTGTGTGTGCACATGAGTGGGGTTGCTTACGGGGGCCAGAAGAGGGTTTCAGATCTTCTGGGGCTGAAGGTACCCCCCATAGTTGTAAGCTGCTCAATAGGAGTGCGGGGAACCAAACTCCATTCCTCTACAAAAGCAGATGCTCTTAGCCAGGGGGCCATCTTGCCAGCTCCTCACAGGACAGCTTCTGGAAGCCGCCCATCTCCTTCCCCTGCCGTGTCAGGGCTAAACTCAGACTGTCAGGTTTCTGCAGTAATGAATCTTTTACCCACAGAGCCATCTCACCACCCCATGATTCATTTCTGTAAAAATAAATAAGCACGCCCGTCTCATTAGTAAGCAAATCCAGAAATGACAAAATTAAATGTATGCAAAGCATTATTTAAAATAAAATTTGTTTTTATTTTTCTTATATTCTTTTCTTTTCTTTTTTTTTATTTTTGTTTGTTTGTTTCGAGACAGGGTTTCTCTGTGTAGCCTTGGTTGTTCTGGAACTCACTCTGTGGACCAGGCTGGCCTTGCTCTCAGAGATCCCCTGCCTCTGTCTTCTTGGTGCTAGGATTAAAGGCGTGTGCCACCACCTTCCAGCTATTTATTATTTTTTAAAAATAACTTGCTTTTTATTTTCTGTTTACTAGTGTTTTGCCTGCATGTATGTCTGTGTGAGGTTGTCAGAAGCCCAGGAATTGGAGTTACAGACAGGTAGGTGCTGGGAATTGAACCCTGGTTCTCTGAAAAAGCAGCCAGTGCTCCTAACCACTGAGCCATCTTTCCAGCACCCCCTTCCCTTTTTGTTTTTGTTTGAGACAAGTTTTGTCTGTGTAGCCTTGGTTCACTCTGTAGACCAGGCTGGCTTCAAACTCACAGAGATCTGCCTGCCTCTGTCTCCCAAGTGCTGGGATCAAAGGCATGTACCACCAGTGCCCAGCTAAAATAAAATTCTTAAAATATATTTCTTTATTTTTATGTTTATGGGTGGCTTGCCTGTATATACCTTTATGCACTGTGTCTGATACCTGCAGAGACCAGAAGAAGAAATCAGATTCCTTGGAAACTGAGTTATAGATGATTATGAACTGTCATGGGGGCACTAGGAATTGAACCTGTGTCCTTTGGAAGAACGTCAAATGCTCTGAGCTGCTGAGCCATCTTCCCAGGCCCTAAAAAAGAAAGTCTTTACTCTTTATTATCACTAAATTTTTATTTATACTCCCATTTTTATAGACCCAGGTTTGTGTTAAAATTTTTCCCGGTGAAAAGGGGTCAGTCATGAGTAAAAGAAGTTTCTAGAAGTTCTGCAGAAGTTTAAATGACATGAGATACACGCAGTGGCATAGGCCCTGGCACATAGCGAGTCTGATCATCTCTCTTATGGCGCCTGCCCCCCCTTCGCCCCTGACTCTGTTGCAGAGCTAGTGACTATAGGTAATGTGTTAGCCCCCTGTTAATGACCCGTTCCTCCATAGCTGCAGGACCAAGGCCTTATCTTCTGCAAGAGTCCCCTCTGTCTCTGTCTCCTCACTGAGTCCCTGGCTACCACCCTTAGAAATAAGACCGTGGCTCTCTGGAGCCTCCTCTGTGGTTCATACCCCAGGCAAAGTCCATGTCCTCAGCTAGTTTGAGTTTCTTCAGTGCCCAAGGCAACAGGCTCAGACTATTGGCCCAGCAGCGAGTTCTGGTCCCTGTAGAGGCTCCTCCCTACCACCAGTTCCTGCCCAGAAGAAGCAGAAGAAGGCCAGTTTACACTTGCAAACCTTGCTGTATGAAAAAAAAAGAATGCTCTCACAGGGTGGGCATGTGGGAAGGTACCCGCTGCTTGCCAGAACCAGGAGAAGCGCAGTGGGGTGAGGCTACACAGAGGCTGGTGTTCGTCACTCAGTGCCGAGGGAATGCGAGGGCATTTCAGGCTGGGCAGGCAACCCAAAATGTCAGTGTGTCCTGGGAGGCGTCCAGGTCTAGGGTGGGCTAAAGATAATCCAAGTAGAAGCTGGGTGGGGAAGACCTTTTAGGACCATACCAAGGAGCCCAGCAGGCAATGGAGAGCAAGATGGCAGTCCACCTCTAAAGTACGTGTGGCCCAAACGTAAGGAGGACTGGAAGACCACACACCAAGATAATGAACTGCTAACTAAGCTAGATGAGGTGGCACATGGCTGTAGTCTGCTTGAGAGGCAGAGGCAGGAGGATCACCAGGGGCTACAAAGCAAGACCCTATCACAAAATAGTGAATGAATGAATGGTTCAATAATGTTCCGAGGCTCGTTATAGTGGGATGTGCATGCAACCCCAGAATTTGCAGGGTAGAGGCAGGAAGTTCAGATGCTCAGTGTCACCTTTAGCCACATAGTAAGCTTTAGACAGCCTAGGATAAGCAAGACCCTGCCTCAAAAAAAATAATAATAAAATAAATTTTTAAAAAAGGAAAAGTCAGGCATGGTGACTCACACAGTTAGTCCCAGCACTAACTATTAAGGCAGAGACAGAGAGATTTGTATGAGTCTGAGGTCAGCCTGGTCTACATAGTAAGGTCTAGCACTACAAGGTGAAAATTTATCTCAAAAAAAAAAAACCCAAACACACAAATGGAAAATGAATAAAAACCAAACAGGGTCTACAAGTTTGCTCAGTGGGAAAAGGCACTTACTACCTTTACCCACTGACGACCCAAGTCTGATCCCTGAAATCCATCTAAAGGAAAAAGAGACACGTATCATGGCATGTACATGCATACATATAAACACACACACGAGTAAAGCCATGATTCTGATATAGCTACATATTTATGTGATTAAAATATCCTGATTTAGCTCCTCCTGCACGTGAGAACTCAGAAGGTTCCATTAATGAAGCAGAGAACCCTCATGAAGATGTTGAATCTGTTGGCACCATGACCTTGAGCTTTCTGCCCTCCATCACAATGAGAAATGTTTTATCCTTTACAAATTTTAAAGAATTCTAATTTAAATGAAAAATTAAAATGATACTATTAAAATGAAAGCAAAACATAAACTATAACTAATAAAATTAATTTGACTAAATATAAAAATATTAATCAAATCTAAGATTGTAATTATAATCACGTAAATCTAATTATACATAAGATATTTTTACATAATGTATATAATGCTTTGCTTTGGGTTGGGCATGGTGGCACATGCCTACAATCCAGTACTTGGGAGGTAGTCAAAGGCAGACCTTTGTGAGTTCAAGGCCAGGCTGGTCAATGTGACAGCTTTCAGACCTGCCAGAGCTGCATAGTGGGACCCTGTCTCAACAAACAAAAACAAAAACAAACAAGAAAAACCAAAACAACAAATGAGGCCAGGGAGATGGTCCAGTGGGTAAAGAGGCCCTACTGTCCAGCCCGACAACCTGAGTTCAATCCTTGTGGGGAAAAGAAAAAACCCACTCTTGAATGTTGTTTCCTGACTTCCCTATGTGCTATGCCACAGGCATGCACTATCCCATACACAATAAATAAAATATAGAAAAAAATTTTTTTAACTTACCAAAGGAAAAAGAACGGTAACGTCTTGTAATTTTAGTGTTTAATACCCATCAAATGGACAGCATAAAGATTCCTGTTAACTTTCACCCGTCCTTTGCCATACAAACCAAGAGCTGGGTGCATCGTTCAGGAGAGCAAAATGCCTCCCACCTGCAGCGTCCCTCCATTCTGAGTCCTTTGCTCATCTGTGAGTACCCTGGGACTCGGCGAAACAAAACTATGCGGTCTTGACACTACCAGCACTGTTATTTTACTTAGAAAATGCTGAAATGTAACCCAGAAGTCTTTCTTTTTGTTTTGTTTATTGAGACAGGGTTCCTGGCTGTCCTGGAACTCACTCTGTAGACCAGGCTGGCCTCAAACCAGAAATCTGCCTGCCCCTGCCTCCCGAGTGCTGGGATTGAAGAACCCAGAAGTCTTAAAGATGTTAGACCAGCGTTCTCCTTCTACTTTTTTGTTTTGTTTTGTCTTGTTTAAGCATCGGGAAGTGAACCAAGGGCTTTGTGCATACCAAGCTCACATGCTACCACTGAGCTTCACTTCAACCCTGTGCTAGAAAATGTGGGGATGGGAGAACAAGTTGTGTTATTTTAAAAGAAAACAACAACTTGAGGTCTGTGGATAGAGCTGAGCTGGTAAGCATTTGCCAGCACCACAGAAAACCAGATGCGGTCACGCACACTTGTGATCTCAGCACTCAGGAGGTGAAGGAGGAACAGAGGGTTCTGGGTTGTCCTCAGTTACACGGGCAACTAACTGAAGGCCTGCCCTAGAGCCCCACGATCTTGTCTCAAAAATGAAAACAAAACACAGAAACACCTTCTGTGTTTCTGCCATCTGAGAGGAAAGGCTTGACACATAACGTCATTTCTTTCCCAGCACTGTGGATGGGGTGCAAGGCTTCTCACAGGAGAGACAGACATCCCATCAGTGAACTACACATCTAGCTCCTACACATTTCATTCTATCGCACCCCAGCACTTTCAAAAATTCTACATTCAACTCTGATGTGGAGACAGGCTTTCTTTTTATGTATTCAAAACTTAAGAGTAAGAAGCCCTGAACTGAGCGGGGTTGGGGGGAGTCACTATCTGTCTTAGCCCTGAGGGCAGATGTTTAGAGTTAAGAGTTGTGAGGTAAGAAGGTCCCAGGTCCTGACCAACCTGACTGCTGGGGGTTCTTTGACCAAGGTTGGTTCTGTGTGCTCATGCTTGATGGAACTGGGGTCAGGGGTTGCTCTCTGGCTCAGAGGGCAGCGCTGCCTCGATAGGTTCTAAGCAGAGACACAGCTTCTTAATGTTAGACAGGCAGAAAGGAGAGAGGAGATGTGGGGACCTCAGGGGAAACTGAGGAAGTTTCTGGACTAGAGAAGAAGGGGAGAGTGTAGAGAGGTTAAGAGAGTCTGGAACCTTCTCTCCAAGGTTGGGACTAGGTGGAGTGCCAGCCAATAATAGCAATGCTAATCAGAAAAATTCAGAATCAAAAGAGGTGCCCAAGATAGACCCAGCCTTCAGTTAGTTGATGTTTCTCTCCCGCATGCTAAGTGAGGTACTAAGAAGAGATGAGAGCCCTCCCTCATGGAAGGCTGCACCTTTAACTGCAGAGACTCAGCTCTGAGTTAGACCTGAGCAAGCACTACCAGGGAATGGGTACAAGGTGGAGACTGGCTGGTACCAGAAAGGGGCACCCAACCTCAGAAACCATCCCCAGAAAGGGCCTGCTTGGTTCGTGGCCCAGCGCCTCAAGGCTCTTCAGGCTGGACAAGATGACCTCACAGGGAACCCTTCCAAGTTCAAGCTCTTTGCCCTGATCCCAGGGGCTAAAACTCCACCCGGGCGTCCTCCACACTCCATGTCTACACCTGGCAGCCCTTGCAGATGGTTATCTCCCCTCCCCCACCCCACGCCTCCACTCGGCCCGCCTGTCCGTCTGCCAACAGCCCCACTCCTGGCCTTTCATCTCGTGCCACGGCAGCCGGCCACAATGCTGCACGCCACCCCCCACCAGCCGGCTCCACGGCTTCTCCTGGGGCTCAGGCCCCACAGCAGCTGGAGACCAGGGCCCCTCACGGCGTCTCATATCCCCACAGCTTGAGACCCACCCCCCCCAATGTCTTCTGTGCCTGGGCTTCCCTCCTAAGGAGAAGGCTTGTCAAGTGGAAAGAACGGACATTGCCAGGGATAGTAGACATTGTCTTCAGCCATTTTCTTTTCCTTTGCTTGGGATTGACAGAGGAGAGCCTTAAGGGCAAGACGAGGATGGAAGGACTGGCCAGTGGCAAGGCAAGAGGAGCATCTCCTTGGGTGGCTGGAGTGTCACCACAGGCATTGCCCTCTCCTGGCCTCAGTCTAATTCCTAGGGTTTGGGGAAAGTACGGAATGGGATGGTTGTGATACGGAGCCCCAAGAGATGCCCTCAGTGACAGTGGTGTGTGGCGCTGGGGAGGCCGGGTGGGAGGAGGAGTACCAGACCCTGGTGAGGGGGGCAGACTTCAGAGACAGCTCACAGTTGCCCTCTAGGGCTTTCTGAGGAAGGAACGAAGGGGGAGGCAGAAAGGGCTCAGCTCTTCCTCCTGGGGCTGGGAATGAGGCCAGGCCTATTTGGGCATGCCCCTGCTGCAGCTAAAAAGCACAAAGCCCTGTCCAACAGAGATGGGCTGAGGCTCTGTCCAGGGACATCCCCTCCCTGCCGCTCTACTTAGATCCAGTTGGGTCTGGCCAAAGTCCTTCAAGGTCCATTTAGGCTTACATGGCCGAGCATCTTTCGCACAGAATGTAGGCTCCGAACAGCAGACTCCAAGTCTTCTGTACGCTCCAGAGTGCCTTGTTCTGCCATTGTTGGGAGTCACAGCCTCCTACCAGGTAGAGAGACAGGTGGCTTTCCTGAAGCCTTAGCCTCTTCCTCACTCAGTCTCAGTACCCAGCAAGGGACAGAGGCAGGAACAGCTGGGAGGTGGGGAGGGTGAGTCCTGGGGGGCTGCCTGAGGAAGCACAGTATGAGTGTGGGATCTGTTGGATGGGAACCATCAGATGAAGTTGATGGTACTCTCCTGCTGCAGATGAGGGCTGGCCCAAGGTGCTAGTTGCTACAGCCAGAGATCGACTATCTGGTGCCCGAAACAGGGCTTAAAGGGACAGAAGAATTATCCCTGGGCAGGAGAGGATGAAGAGAGAGACATACTGTCCTACATTTTCTTTTTCTTCACTGTTGAATCTCATATAAAATATATCCATAGGGGCTGAAGAAATGGCTCATCAGTTAAGAGCACCGGCTACTGTTCCAGAGAACACAGGTGACGTTTCCAACAACCACACAGGAGCTCACAACCATCTACGCTTCCAGTCCAGGGCAGCTGATGACAAACAATCAGAAAAACAAGCGATGCGCAAACATACATGCAGGCAAAAATATCCATGCCCATAAAATAAAATAGATTTTTTTTTAAAAAAGAGAGAGAGATGTAACTACGTCTTTTCTCATGGCATTCAAAAGTGTAATAAATGGTACAATTTAAATGAAGTATTGAGTTTAGTTAATGGTAGAACGTCAAAGATCGCCTCTTAGCTGAGACAAATAACATAGGCTGATATAGTAAGCAAAGATGGGAGAGAGAAGGCGGTGGGTACGCGAGAATTCTCTGTTCTCCGTTTGAAACTTTTATGTACGTCTAAAACAAAATAATAGTGTAAAAAAGAAATCTAAAAGGCACACACGCACACACACACACACACAAAGCATATCTTACTCAAAATGCCCCTGCCGAGAAAGTCGGTCACACTGATGTGCCCGATGAGAAGACCTCAGAGGCCAACAGCATTCAAGCAGGTCACTAGACAGGTACAGCCGGGCCACTGGGCACCAGGAAGCTCTGTCCTGGTGGGTCAAGGACATACTAGGCTAATGACAGGCTTTACTGATAACCAGCCAGTGCGGCACGGTGTGACTGAGCTAAGGCCGTCACACTCAGGAGCTGGGATGGCGAGAATAAAGGGACCTGACTCAGAGTAAAGGTTATAAACGGGAGGGGGAGACAAGGGACTTGCCTTCCCTTTCTCTTCTGCTCCTCTCCTCTCCTTTCCTCCCCTCCTCTCTCTTCCCCTCCTTTCCTCTCTTTTCTGCTTCCCTCCTCCCCCAGGGTCTTATATAGACCAAACTGGGCTCACTAAGTAGCTTAGGACCATCTTCATCCACTCCTCCTGCCCTCACCTCCCAAGTGCTGCCATTAAAGGCTCGGGACACTACACTGGGCTAAAACGCGTGCTTTCTAAAGCAAGGCCTGCTGGCGGACCCACTTCCTCCTGACTGGAGGTGTGGAGTACAGCAGCCAGGGCAGGCTGAGGGGCAGGAGGACATGCAACATGGAGTTGTCGGTTGGCAGTCCCGACTCCTTACTCATTGTGTCCTTGAGCAAGTCACTCACTCTTGGGGCCTCAGTTTCCTCATCCGTAAAGTGGAGGCTATCACTCCATCTGCCCGGCTTGCCTCCCGGAGTTGTAAGCGTCACATGAGACAATCATCGCAAAAGGGCCTGGCGTGGGGCAGAATCACCCTGGAAAAATGAGCACCAAGGCCATCAGGCTGCTGAGTGGCCGTCACACCCTGTCCTGGCCACGCTGAGTCCCCGGATGTAGATCTCCCAGGAGCAGCTCCCTAAGCAAGGCCCTCCCTGGGAGCCCAAGATTGCTGGGGGGCAGATGCCAGGCCCTCCCTGTGCCTCTAGGAGATAGGCCAGAGTACCCCCTCCGTGGGTGAGGGCTGCCTGGGAGAGTGGGCCGCCTGGGCTGGGAAGATGCTGAGGTGGAAATGGAGGTGCCTGTGAGGGCCCAAGCCCAGGGGGGAAAAAATTCTTACTGGAGCTGTATAATTAAAATCCTATTAAGCGGCGCCTGGCAGTCTCCCACCAACCCCCTCCAAGGCTCCTGCGAACCTCACAGCAGCACAGCACCCTGCTCTCCAGACTCCTGCTGAGGCTGCTGGCTTGGGAAGAACTGGGAGCCGGACTAGCCAAGAGCAGAGCCAGGGAAGGTTGGGCCTATGTGCATCCAGTTCTGCCCCAGTCCTGAATCTGGGCCCTGCAACCCTGCCACCCTTCCCTTCGCTCTATGAAGAATAACCATGCTCCATGATCCCCCCTCAGACCCTTTGGTAGAAGACCCATGGATTCTCACGGTCTCTCTTCCATATCTCTCCCAGCTGTCAGCTAGCTTCTCTGGGGCTTTAGGGTCTTAGCTTCAAGCAACACCCAAGGGCCCCTGCTAGCCAGTGCTGGTTGGAGGCCGGTACTGGGCAGAGTTGGGTGGGCATAGTTTGGGAAGTGAGCTCTGTCTGAAGTGGGAAGCAGACTCCCTTCCTTTCCTATGTCCCAGTCTCCTCTTCTCCACGAAAGCTTCCGAGACTTCCCCACCCTTACGCATCTACCTTTCTGTGCCTTAGCCTCCCTACCTCAGCCCCAATCCCTGCCCTTGGCTCTGCCCCTTGGGCATGCTACGGGGTGATCCCCTATGGGGGAATCATGGGAATCTGATGCCAGACCCATGACTTCAGAGGAGGGAACAGAGAGATCATCAGGAATAGTGACCTTGAACCTCAGCTCCTTGAGGGAGCCTGGCTCTGAGGATCCCTCTGTGGTTTCGGTTTTCTTCCTGGGTCACACAATTGGAGCCACTCTGAGGGGCTTTCAAGTTGCATCTCTTGCCCCTGTCCCACAGTGGGCTAACCCAGTCAAAACGGACCTAGAGGTTTTCTCCACCAACCCAAACTTCCCAGGACGGGGCTTCATCCCCTTTATCCATCTTTGCTTGTAACCCTTTCTTGCTAGCCTGCCATCTTGAATGGTGATGAGTCAAGGGTTCAAGTCGGGAGTTCTGCCACTAACCTTCATGTGACCCCGGGTCCAGTCATCCTCTCTGGAATCCCCTTTTACCTTTCAGTTAGACTCACCTCCTTCAACTTTGTCCTATCAATTTCCCAGTGAGCCTCTCCCTGGGCACACTTCTTTGCACCAGACTCCCTCCCAACTCTTCTTGGTATTTTTACTCCAAAAACACTCTCATGGGGCTTATGCTATGTGGGCCCTGTGCTGGGTGAGAGGCCCACCGAGTCAAACCACGGTTTCTGCTCATTGCACAAGCTCTTTGTTCAGGTTACTTAGGGAAGAGATGAGACCAGAGGTCAAAGCAGTAGAGACTGAGAGGTGGCTTGTTCCGGCTGGCACAGAGGGCCATCAATGCACGAAGAGGCTCTCTGTGGGGTTTAATTCACTTCTGAGCATCAGATGTTCTAGTCAGTCCAGAAGGCTCTTCGGAGGTGACCTGGTGTCACTGAGACTCAGGAAGGGGAAATGCCTGACCTCGGACCAGCAGCACACACTTTGATGGGAACAATGGCTGCCTTGTGAACCCCTTCTGAACTCCACCTGCCTTGGGTCCAGGGACATTCTACAGCTCCCTTGAGTTAGGGCGGCTAAGAAAGCTGGAGCTTCCAGAAGTTCAGTCCTGCTGCCGCTACCCTTCTGTTTCCAAGGAGACAAGGCTCTGTCTCAAGCTCTACTGAGAGGCGGCTAGGACCTCCGCTGCAGTAGCACAAGGCACAGCAGCCAGTTCCCAGGGAACACACAAGTTCACTGCTGAAGGTGTGAAGGAGGGAGTGACTCCTGCTGGCAGCAGGGACTCTGTGAGGATTTCCTCCACGGCAGGGGACACAGACCTTGCAGCCACGCCTATCAGCAGCAAGGAGCCCTCAGAGTAATGTGTTCTGGGTGACCCCACAGCAGGGTAGCTCCACACAGCCGAAGCCACTGGAGAAGAAGGGGACTTCAAAGAAGGGTGGGGACACCCACTGAGCATCTTCCTCCAGTCTGCTATCTGCTGGCACCACACACCAGACCTTCTGGCCTTCTTCAGGGATACAAACAGACTCTGAAGATGGTCAGACAGGGCAAAGCGAAATTGGTTACCCTTGCCAACAACTGCCCAGCTTTGAGAAGATCTGAAATAGACTCTTATGCCATGTTGGCTAAAACTGGTGTCCATCACTACAGTGGTGATAATATTGAATTGGGCACAGCGTGCGGGAAATACTACAGAGTATGCTCACTGGCTGTCACTGACTCGGGTTATCCTGATACTATTAGAATCATGCCAGAACAGACTGGTGAAAAGTAAACCAAGAACATTTTCCTGTAATAAAACTTTGCCAGAGCTCGTTTAAAAACATAGCGACCAAATGGACTCTAAAGAGACTGATCTTGTCCTGCACATGTATGTTAAGGCAGCAGTATGGGACAGAAGGGACTCTAGGTTCTGACTCTCTGCTTCTGGGCACCCTCCCCAAACCCTCCCTACCTCAGATCTCAGGGGGACCTTTACGGCTGCACAGACCAGGGCACAACAAGATAGAGGCTGCACACACCTGGTCCAAAGCTGCGAGTGAGGTCACTGCCAGCTTTCCCGGATGTGGGTGCTTCCTACGATGAAAGACAAAGTCCACAGGCCTTTCATTCCAAGCTGAGAATAGTGTGGAGGGGGCAACCCTCAAGGGTGCTTGCCAGAGACATTCCTCCATCCCAGAGTGGAGATCACTGGACAGGGCAGAAGGCCCTTCCGGTGTACCAACTGGCTACTTAGATCAGAGCCCTCCCTCATGGCGGTGCAAAGCTCTTCTTCAAATCAGCTCTCTATGTCTCAGGCTACATCTGCAACCCGGATGCTTTCACGGACTCCAAACCCAACCCAGTGGTCAGAGTACTGCGTTCCTTTTGTCATAGACTTGTCAACAGGAGCCAAAAAAAAAAATGTATCATGAGAAGGGCAGAGGAGTGTAGCTCAGTATAGCAGGAGCAAAGCCCTGGGTTTGACTCCTACTACCGCATAAACCAGGCATGGTAGCACGTGCCTACAATCGAAGCACTTGGAAAGGAGAGGCGGGAAAATCAGAAATTCAAGGTCACCTTCAGCTAGGTTGTGAGTTTGGAAGCGTGAGCCACCTGAAACCCAGTGGAAAGGGGTCGGGGGAGGGGAAGGGGAGGGGACGGGAGGGATTTCCAGGAGAGGCCAGCACTTTGAAAGGTGACAGCTGCATTCCAAGGCATTTTCCCCACACAGCCCCTTCCAGCATCTGCTCTCCCCCCCTACTCTCCAGCCTTCCATCTTTCCCCCCACCCCAGTTGCACTGACTGAGTCCTCCAAACCCAGCCTTTCCCTCTGCCACTGTACAATCCCTGCTGAACTAATCACACCCCTCCCTCAGTTTCTCTGTCCGTAAAAAAACCATTGTTCCTCTTTGTTGGGGGACCTTCTAGAGCTCTCACGGACCTCCAAGCCCCAGTCGGCTGAGTCAAGCAGGGTCAAGCAGCTGGCCCCGCTCCCAGCCACAGAGGGACGCCTTCCCACGGAGGGCTGACACTCAGGGCTTCTCTGGTCCCCAGGGCAGGGCCGGCCAGCTGACAGCATCGGCTCAGAGCCCTCCAGAGTCTCCTCAGTGTCAGCACTGTTCCCACCCCACCTCCCCCAGCCCCACTCAGGACACGCATCACCAACACCTTCCCATCAAGGGCCTCTGGCAAGCAGATGCACAGGAGGGCGGGGGTCCCTCCACTCCCCAAAAGTCTTATTACTCCTGTGCCACCGCCCTGACTCTGGAGTAATTGGGGGCCCTATTTGCATTTTGCTGTGTGTGATTTCTGAGAAGCTCCATGCTACCGCATGGCAGGGGCCCCACACTCTGCCTACACCTTGCCTGAAGCCTCCTTTGGCTACAAGGGAAGGAAGAAGAGAGAGCTGGAAGAGGCAGAAAGTGGGAGCTGAGAAAGGCCACTGAACCCCTAAGTCCTCCTAGGAAGGGGAGTCTTGGCAGGGTCCCCCAGACCTTGTGCCAGCCTTGGCTTAGGAGCCAGGGTGGGGATGGAGGGGGTGACGTCCTTCACCTCCCCAGTCTCAGTTTCCTCATTTGTAAACTGGAGCTAATGACAGTTAACGAGCGAGGGGGGTGGGGGGGCATGTAATTAGCAGCTGCCAGCTCTGGGCTTTGAAGTGGGTGGGGGAGGGGTCCACTGGCCAGGGTGTGGGCAGGACAGAGCTGGAGGCTCTGGGTGCTTGGCCTACAGGGAGAAGGTGGGGGGGGGGGGAGGAACCAGGGATCCTTTCCAATTTGGAGATCAAAAGCTGGGATCACACACTTACTGGGGGGCTCTAGAAGGCAGGGGGCAGGCCAAAGGACCCAGAATCTGGGGCATTGACAGACAGCTGCAGGATTGACCTGAGAAGACCACAAAGGGCCTGAGAAAGGAGACAGGCCCCACTTCCCCATTAGCGTGTGCTGTTGTGGGGTGAGGAGGAAGGAGACCAGATAACAGAACCTGAGCTCTCATGTGCTTCACTTCTTGTGTCCACTGACCCAAGGCCAAGCACACACAAGGCACATTGCCACAGACAAAGGCAATAGCTGCCAGCCCAGAGGCTCATGGGAGAAGACAGGGATGTCAAGAGGGAGTTTATGGGGACTGAGACCAGGGAAGTGAGGACAGGAGGGAGGGAGCCACCACCTCCCACGCCCATGGCCTTTCCGCTTGCCCCACTACGTCAGGACTGAGTCACTGGGAGAGGCCACTGTCCAGCAGGGGTGGGAGGACCTTGGGGACCAAGGTCTGGACACTATCCCAGACCAAGCATCTGTATGGGGCACCTTTGGCCGGGTTGGCGCACACAGTGGATGCAGACTCAAGCCAACCATCCACAGTTCAGCCACCCACGCTTGACGGGTAGAGTGTTTGGATGGTCCTGGAAGGCCCAAAATGGCCATCTGTGAGGGTCAGCAAGTTGTGTCTGACATCCCACTGTCTCTACACAGGTGGACCAGGAATCATCCATGATACACCGGGCATACGGAGTTAATGCCAAGCCACCAGTCTTGTACCCACTGGGCCTTGAGCAGGAGTGAAGAACAGCACCCCCCCCACTCCGCCCCACTGCTTACCTTCTGCTTTCCAGATCCTTCTGTGCGCTCTCAGGGAGATGTTTGGAGGTGATTAGATTTGGCCATTAGATGAAATGAGCAAAGCCTCAGACCCCAAGATTAGCAGCCCCGGGATTTATCCCATGCTTCCCGGGGACCGTAAGACAGATTCTGATTTGCTCCTCTGGATAGAAGATGCATGAATATCCGCCCATTCGTCACCCACTCGTTCCTCGAGGTGGTGTTGGTATCTACTGGGTTCTGGGTGCTCCTTAATGCACAGGCAGGGGGTAGGAACAGCCCTTCCGGGGCCCCTTTCTATCCAGAATCTGAGTGTGGGGAAGGGACTGGAACTCTTCAGAAGGGTCACAGGGGATGTTTCCAGAAGAGGGCTCAGAGGGCAGGAAGGAGAATTGGGAACAGAGGCTCTGCCCATCGTGGACGCAGAAGCCCGCTGGGACAGGGAGACCATGTTTCTGCTGAAGACGACGAGTCACCAGCTGCAGCATCTGGAACAAGTGACATGGAGTTCTTCCTGCCCTCCCTGCCTCCACCCCCATCTTGTACTGGGGACACAGCGGGCGCCGGTCTGGGCAGCTTGGCACATAGACTTCTGTCTGCTGCGTGGACAGCTGTCGGGAAAGCTGGGCATCCAGACATTTGCGCACTCTCCGAATAGGGCTGGAGAATGGGGAGGAGGGTCCTTATATTGGTGAGTTAAGGGGTCCAAGTCTAGGCTGAACCCTTGCCCTGTCAAGTTTTGAGCACCCTAGGGGACTTGGGCCCATTCCTCCATGTCTGCTACCCTCCATCCCATTTAGTGTCTACTCTTCATGTCCCTGTGTTCCCCAATAGTTGTCACTGTTTTATCTCCTCTCTCATCTGAATCTCAGGACAAATGTTTATAAAAAGACTATCTTAGGGACTGTGAGATGGCCCAGCAGGTAAAGGTGCTTGCCACCCTACAGTACAAACTTCGCCACCTGAGTTCAGTCCTGGAAATCCACTTCACGAAGTCATTCCCTAGCTTCTACACATGTGACATGCAAGTATCCACACATCACACAGACACACACATGTTAGAGTCCATAGGCCAGACATAGTAGCACATGTCTATAATTTCCCCACTCAGAAAGCAGAAGCAGGAAGTTCACAGCAAGTTGAAGGCAAGCCTTTCGTCTACCTAGAGAGTTCCAGGCCAGCCAGGGCTACACAAGCAAGAACCAACCTGAAGCTGGGGAGACCGCTCAGAGGTTAGGAGCACTTGCCGCTCTTGCAGAGGATCAAAGTTCAGTTCCCAGCACCTAAGTCAAGTGACTTGCAACTACTTTAACTCCAGCTCCAGGGGAACTCTTGCCTTTGGCCTCCAAGGGCACCTGCACTCATGTGTTCATATCTATACGCATGCACACACACACACACACCCTATACATAATTAAAAGTAATAATATTTAACCTTAAAAAAAAAACCAACCAAACCAAAGACCATCTAGGCTAGACAGGAAAACTACAACATGGTTTTGAATAGTAGATTTGTTAGATTAAATACTGTTACCAGAGCAAAATGATGAAACTGATAGCTACAGTGTGGCTAGGGAAGAGACCAGCCCTGTTCCTGGGAAATATACATAGAAATGTTGAGGGGTGACCCTTGGATTGTTCAGAAGAGAGTACTCAGCTGGGGATAGAGCACAGAGCCTGTGGCTCTAGTACCCACACACACTTGCACACACACACACACACACACACACACAGTGAGGGGGAGAGAGAAAAAAGCCAGGTGTACTGGTGCACATCTGTAATCCCAGCACTTCATGAGGTTCAGGAGTTCAAGGCCACCCTGAGCTCAGTGAGGACCTGGGTCCAAACAACAACAACAAAATAAATGGGAGTAGATATGGATATTAAATCATAGATCATCTGGCTAGAGAAACCAGGCCAGTCTGTACTATTTCACGTTTGGTGCTTTTGAAATTATGTCCAGCTAGAGATGAAAAGAATGACTGATAGGCTCCCAGTGGCTGTAGCTGACCACGTTCTTCTTCTTCTTCTTCTTCTTCTTCTTCTCCTCCTCCTCTCTCTTCCTCCTCTTCTTCCTCCTCTTCCTCTTTTTCCTCCTCCTTATTCTTCCTCCTGCATCTCATCCAAGTACATACCTGCTTGTCATTCCGTGGTCGTTTCTTCATTCATTCACCACTATGGTGATGTGTTATTATCACACTGTCTTCCTGTCTTTCATCTGTGTCAACAACTCCATTCATTCACTCACTCATTCATTCATTCCTCCACACATGGTCAATCCATCCTCATCACTCATGGGCATCCTCTTGAGAGACAAGATGGCACACTGACAGAGCCTCGGTAATTATGAGTAGCTCTCCCTCAGGGTCCCTGACTCTTTAGCATTGACCTCAGTGGGGACTGCATTTCCCTTCCCAGGTCTCTGGGTCTCTCTGTGGGGTGGAGGCTGGTCCTTTATCACAATACTCGGACAATGTCTCCCTTTATTCTTGGAGCATGTACATGTTTCTAAAATCACGGCTATGGCTGTAGTACCGGTAAGGGGCAGCTGGGCCGTGAGCCAAGCAGCCCTCCCAAGAAAGGCCTCCCCCTCTCTTCTCATTTTCTGACCCCTTCTATTTCCCCTGGGCCTTGCCATGGGCCTAGCATCCTTGGCTTGTAGAGGTGACATCACCAGGGCTCCCCAACAAGCAACACACCCCAGAGAAGCAGGGACTTCTCAGCATCTCACCATCTCTCCTCTCCAACATCAAAGGCGCAGGCAGCGGCAATATGGCCCTCCTCCCGGCCCCCAGGGGTAATCAGAACCTGGAATGTGTAAGCTGGACCTACAAATAAATAAATACTGAAGCACGACGCAGAGCCTGCCACCCAGCACCCTGGGCTGGGACCTAGGCACCGGGCCAGTTCCTGACAAGGTCGAGGGGATCGCCTGGAGCTGGAGGTGTGTGTGAAGAGTTTCGTGTGGGCTGAGGCCTGCCTTATCCTAGGCAGCATCAAAACGCCCGTGATGGGGGTTTGCACAGGAGCCCTGGGTGTGTGTGGGGGGTGGAGGTTGTGCTTCATCAGGTGCCCCATCTCTTCCCACCTCACAGGCTAGGCTACCACTCATTCTGTACCTGCCAATCCAAAGCCAACCTGCCAGTTTCAGCAGGTGCACATTGCGGGGGGGGGCCTTATATTGGGGAACATGGCGGGCAGTGGCTGGGGCTTCCAGGATGAACCCAGATGGTTCCCTTAAAGGATGGCACAAAGTGAGAAGGGAGCAAGGGAGAAGTAGAGGAATAGAGAGGAGAAAGGGATGGGGGAGATGAGTATGAAGAAGCAGAAAAAGGGAGAGAGAGGAGGAGGAACAGCTAGTTCCATGAGAAGCAAGGACAGCCTCCGTTTATCTGCTGTGTGACTTCGGGACAGTCTTTGGGAATTCTGGTCCTTAAGCTTACCAAAGCGCCTCTTCTGCATTGCTTCCCCCAGGGGACAGAAAGGACCAGGGAACCCAAGAGAACAATGGAGGTGCCCTTTGACCTATGAAGGCTGGTATTCCCACAGCCTTGCCCTGTTTGTGCAATTCTGAGTGTAGAACCCAGGGCCTCACACATGCTAGGCAAAAACTACTAGTGGGGCACCCCCAGTCAGGAGTCTCATCTTGTGAGCATCCCCTTGTGTCTGATTCCAGGTGAACCTCCAGATTTTCACTCCATACAAAAGTACCCCTACATTTGATACTGTTTCTGGGGCTCCTCCCATCCCCATCCCCGGAGCAGAGCCCTTTAGAGAGGCAGCATGCACCCTATCCCATCTCCTCACTGGCTGCCATAACCTGAGGAACACGCTCCTCATGGAGGCAGGAGCCTTGTGCGGATGCCAAACCCTCCACGTGTTACCGTCCCCTTTCCCAGATCCAGAAACTGAGGCCCAGGCACAGGAAGTGACTTAATGATCTACATCGAGTTCAAGGCAGAGCTACGGCTTGCTCAATATGCTGCACTCTGCAAGTCCTCAGGGCTTCAAAGCCTGGGGTTTCTCTAGGTTTCACTCGTTAAAAGTTCTGCCCGTCTCTGGGCCTGCGTCCTGGGTTCTCAAAGCTCCGAACGGCTGGCTGCCATTCTGCAGAGGGCACTGAGTGGGCAGCCCCAGCTGACACAGGATTCTGAACTAGAGCAGGTCTGGAGCAGCTGGGCAAAAGCATGGGAGAAGCCCTGGGAATCTCTGAGGTCACAGGGCAGGGGCACCCTTCTGGGAGGACCCCTCAGAGAAGTGGGGCACAAGTTAGACTTTCCACCCTGAGTGGAAGGGCACATAAACGTAAGTCCAGCTGGCATCCATGCAGCAGCTCTCTGCACCCGGCTTGACCTTGCTTAACCTTCACAAGAATCCAAAGGTAGAAGCAAAGATAACTGGCCCCACTTTACAGATAAGGGGGTTAAGTCATCTGCCTGAGGTCACCCAGTTAGTGAGTGGCCACAGAGTAAGGCAGGATACTTGGTGGATGGATGGATGGATGGATGGATGGATGGATGGATGGATGGATGGATGGATGAATGGATGGACTTAGGGACCTAGGTTTATCTGATCCCCAAACCTAACTCTTGCCACATTCCGAGAACCAGGAAGTAGTAAGGAATGGTGGAGATTCCCAAAGGAGGGGCACCCGGCTGTTTTCCTTACCCATCTCATTACAATAAAACTGAGAGCCATGACCAGTCTACGAGGTACTGTAAGATCTGAGTTCAGCCTCGTCTCCTCCAGCCTCCCCTCCTCTGGTTCCACTCAAGCACCAGCAGACTCCTTAACACAGCAAACCCTCCCCACCCCACCCCTGAGCCACCCCAGGGCCTTTGCACTTTCTACTGCCTGAGAAATCTTACCCCAGCCCTCCACCTGGCTCTCTGTTCCTATGACCTTCAAGGAAAGGTCGACTAAGCTCATCATCAAATATATCTCTCAGCCACTTCCTGCCCTTTTACCTATATTAATTTTGTGCCTCAGTTGTCACCACCAACTCATACCATCTCTCTGTTGGTTTTTGTTGCTTGTTTTGGGGTCCTGCTCCCCCCGACCCTGCTCCACAGGGTTTCTCTGTGTAGCCCTGGTTGTCCTGGAACTTGATTTGTAGAATAGGCTGGCCTCGAACTCACAGAGATCCACTTCAAAGAGAGCTTGATTTTGATGGCCTGGAACTATGTCTTCTATACCTATAGCAGATCCCCTACGGTCTCCCTATCAGTATGTTTTCCCTGAATGGATGGACAAATGGATGGATAGATGGATGGATGAATGAATGACAGTTCTGGCCAGTCCTGAAAGGAAGGGCAAGGTCTGCTCACACACCTTTTAAAGATGTATTGTTTATTTAACTGTGTATGTGTGCATGTGCATGTGTGTGTGTGTGGGGGGGGGGTATTTGCATGAGTACAGGTGCCCACAGAGACAAGAAGAGTGAAGTGACCAACATTTGTGAGCTGTCCAGCATGGGTCCTGGAAACCAAACTCAGGTCCTCTGAAGTGCTCTTAGCTCCTGAGCCCTCTCTCAATAGTTAAGCATGTTCTTCCTTAGTTGGGTTTAAGTGTGTATCAAATCTGCAAGACAAGATGTCTCTTCTCCAAGAAGCCTTCCTTCAATTTGCACTTTCGCCAGTAAAAACCCAGACCTCCAAAACTGACCGCTTGCCTGAGGGAGTAGGACCAACTGTGCCTTCCTCCTGTTCCCCCATCTCCCTTCGATGTGATCTTTCCAGATGAGAGGAGGGGTTGGTGGAGTCCACTGGGTGCCTCATGGCCAGCCTGCAGCCCTCATCGAGGTAGTACCCAGCCAGGAGGCAGGAGGCGGTGCCCGGCTTAAGGCATGAATGGAACAGGAGGCAGATGAAAGGAAGCCAGTGCTCCCGGCCTAACGAACAAAGGGAACCCAGCAGGTGTGAGGGGCCTGGGGGCTACGGGGGCAGAAACTGGATCTGAATCTGGAGATCAGTGTCACCTGTGGCAGGGCCTGCTTCCATGAGCTTTCTTTGGTTGTCACTCTGCTCTGGGGACAAAGCTCAGGCAGGAGGTCGGAGGGAGCCAGAGCCGGGTGGAGGGCTGTTTTCTATTTCTATCTCCAACCTAGTTACCCCTCCCAGGAGGCAGCCACACAGTCAGTGCTCATCAAGGCCCAGGAAGAGTGCAGAGATGGCCTGACGCTGCACTTTTACCCAGGAGACCCAGGAGACCTCCAGGGTACAGTGGCTTCCTGAGTCACATGACTAACCTCTGGCTGAGCCCACACCTGGCTCCTGGAGTTTTGCTGTGGAGTCAGCTCCTAGGAAGCGATCTTTGTGTTACTTTGTTTTGCGCTGGGGTCTGGATAAATTACCCAGGCAGGCCTTGAACTCAGAGGCTCACAGGGCTCCCCCTGCTTCAGTCTCCCCAATAGTGGGGGCTATACAGATGCAGGCACTGCCCATGGTGGGAGCTGATCCTTCTGTTTAATCTGCCCTACCTGCTGGCAGGCTATCCATATGACGGTGACCAAGAAATCACCATGAGGCAGCTAGGGTGCTCCCCTAGGCAAGGTCTCCTCAGACAGGGTGCTCCCCAGCTAGTCTACTGCCCAGCTAGGACCTCCCCAGACATCATGCTCTCCAGGCAAATGCTCCTCCCAAGACAGGGTGCTCCCTAAGTAAGGTGAGCCCCAGCAGGGTGTTTCCTGATGCCATGTAATCCTGGGCCAGGGGTGTCACACAGGCAAGTTGGGTAGACAAGGCTGAGCCTAGGCAAGGAAAGGCTGAGCTCTTAGGACTGCTGGGATGTGGAGGGGACAACTTGCTCCCATAAAACTGCCCAGGGCCACCCTGAGCCCCACCCCTGTAGCAGCTGCATTGCCCCAAGGTGTGGAGGAAGCCTGGGGAGGTAGGTGAAAGGGAGTGGGCTGGCCAGGGAGCAGAGCAGGGAGAGAGGGGGAGGAGGAGGACAAAGCAGGCTTGTGTGGTACCTGGGACATTCCCAGTCTCTGCCCTGTCCCCTCCCTGATCCTACTCTGGAAGGGGAGGGAACAATGTCCCCATTGAGGCCCACTTCCCTAGGGATAACATCTCTGTGTCCACTGGGACAGAAGCCAAGCAGGTGAGCCCGGTGGGGGCTGACAGCCTGCTCTCCAGCAACAGGGGATGACCTCGGAGATGAGGCCAGGGGTCCCCAGGAGGGGGACTGGAGGAGAAGAGCCAAACTCTGCTCCTTGTTCTGGGGCCAGAGCAGGGGGGACACAGAGAAAGAGAGCTGTGGTGGGTGGGCGGGGGAGTCAAGCTCTCCGGCACAGCGGGGCCCACCCTCCGGTTCGGATGGAACCCTTCTGTGTTCTGAGAAGAAATACAAGTGTGCCAGCAGCCATGGCTGCTGACCTACCCCATGTCAGGAGGTGGGCCCACCCTCTCCCTGCATGTCACACATGCAGAGGAAGCAGGTGGAAGACAAGTGTGGCTGTCTTTCTTGCAAGAAGTTCAAGTGTCTGGGGATGTAGCTCAGCTCCTAGAATACAAGAAGCCCCGAGCTGCATCTCTCTCCAGCCCCATGTAGAATGAGCTACAATAAAAGTACCCAGGAAGTGGAGACAGAAGGGTCAGAAGTTGAAGGTCACTTCAACTTGGCTATCTAGGGAGTTCAAGACCAGCTTGGCTTGGAAAGCCGACTCAAAATAAATAAATAAAATAAAATGCTGTTTGTATCAGGAACAGCAACAACTCAGCGCCTCCTTGAGCCTCATCCAAAGACTCCAACAAGATGGGAAGCCTCATTCGCTGCTATTTTACTTGTTTGTTGGCTGTTTCATTTGAGACAGGGTCTCACTGTGTGGTTCTGGCTGGCCTTGAACTCACAGAGGTCTGCCTGCCTCTGCCTTTCTCAAGTACTGGGATTAGAGACACTTGAGAAGCTGATAGCGTGGATCTGTCCCTGAACTGTGCTGGACACCCATTTACTTGGGTGATTCTGGACTGGAGTCAGCTTGACCTACAAAGCAGACTGTACTCACAATCCTCCTGCTCCAGCCTTCTGAATGCTGGAATTACAGGAATTTACCACCACTCCTGCCGATGTGAAAGCCTTGAGGCCACACCAACACTGAAACTAGTTCCGGTGATGTGAAGGGAAACTCATTCAACTTCAGCCTCAAAAGGGGCAATGGGAAGGTCACTGGGCTCAAGGGTGACAGGAACATTCTGTCGCAGTGGCTTAAACCTCACAGATGGGGACCCCAGGGAAGGGGTCAGGGCCAAGAGGCACTGAGATGACTTCAGACAATGAGTGAGACTTTGGCAACTGCTGACAAGCTGAAAGGCTGGGCCTGCTTACCACTGACTCATTCAACTGCTAGCCTCCATTTATTGAGCAACTACTATGTACCAGCTACTGGGTGCTGAAGACACAGAAAGAGTTGTGCCCTGGTCATCTCTCCAGCAGCAGGAGCAGCCACAGCCTGAACCTAAAATGGATATCATAGATAGGGCTTAAGGCAGATGGTTGAAAAGGAATGGAAAGGGAACTGACGGTTATTGTGTATTAATATGGCTAAGACCTTGGGGCCCGCTAGTAAAAGTCATTGAAAGACACGTGAAGGAATACTGGTGTTTTCCTGAAGGCAATAGGGAGTCATAGGAGGCTTCTGAGCAAGAGAAGTCTGCACCTACAGCAAGCTACTTGGGTGATGGCACCAGGAGAAGTCCACTGCTCATCTCTTGGGCCCATTTTGTGGTAGAACAGCTCCAGGAAGCTGGCGAAGGGTTTCAGAGGTCCTGTTCAGAGAAGTAGACCTAAATGGGTGAGCGAGATGGAGGAGAGTGGGCAGGATGTGGAGAGGTACACACCAAGGCAGGATCAGGTGTCTCTGGGCCTTACTCTGAGCCCTGGTCCTCCCCTCCAGGCCACCCATCTATCCTCCCCCAAGAAGCCTGTCATTTTCCCCCTCCACTTCCAGCTCCTCTCCATTATGCCAGAGGGCCAGCGGCTCACTAAGGCTCGATCCTTTGTGCAGACCCTTCCTGCAGGAGCAGGGGTTCAGAAGTTCTCCAGGAAGCCTGCCTCTGGGGCCTCAGGATGGAGACGGAGATATCGGTGGGGGAAATGATGGGATTGTCCTCCAGGGTGCCTAATCAGGACCCAACCCAGGCACACAGATGCATCATGGGGGCTGGGGGTGTCGGCGGGATGGCTGCCTGGAGCCCAGCCCCACACAGGCTTCTGCCCCTCAGCCCCAGAGCCACTCCACTGACCCACCCGTTTCTCACAGGTCCCAGTGGGACCTCACAAACATCCCCCTGAGGGGCTTCACAGTTCACAGGGATACACAGGAGCCCTTGGTCCCTCCAGCAGCCCTGACTCACAGGAGAGGCACAGGAAGCCTGTCTGCTCCCAGGTGGGCTGGGCTCCCATTCAGACCAGGCTCTCAGGCACCCGGAGGTGCAAGGAGACCTGGAAGGAATGTTCTCCTCCCTGGGGGTAGGGGTGGGGATGGAGGACTGGTGTCTAGAAGCTCATCCAGCCAGCTACCCTTTCCTTTGGAATCTGGACACTTCCCCTATCAAGCATGTTTTTTTTGTTTTTGTTTTTTTTTTTTTTTTATAATAGACTTGCCCACATTTCTAGGCCTCTCTCTTTGTAAACAGCCCCTCTGGATCCTCCAGCAAACAACAATAAGAAGGCACTGCCCTGACAGTCCTTTCCAGCCTGATTCTGTTATTAGCCAGAAGCCCGATATGCCTCACTATAAAGTGATACCAACAGTGAGGCCCAGAGAGGGTAAGTCATTTGGCCCGGGCCCTACAGCCAGCAAGAGCACAATATATAAGCCTGTGCTTGATTCACTTTCCAAACACCAGATATCACATAAGACGACTGTGGAGGCAGTGGAACCCCATTATGTGACAGGGTTGAGGACAGAGGATGTTGGACTCACCGCTTGATCTTTGACCTTTCCTTGGGCAGCCCCTGCACCTGGACTGGGCAGGCAGGCCTAGAGGAGCGGTGCCCTGGGCTAATCCTCCTGGGATGAGAAGAGAGGAGGTCAGAGGGCAGGCAGGTGAGGGTTTGCTCCTCCAGCCCAGCTGGACCCTGAGAGGGGAGATGGGGGACAACGTGAAAGCAACTGTGTCCACCAAAGGGAGTGGTAGGGAACTTGAGAGAAAGTTCTGGGTGTCGACAGCCGTCACCTCTCCTGAGTCCCGTTTTCTCGATGTAAAACAGAGAGAGCCACAGGACCTTCCTCAAAGGCTGCTCCATGCTTCCTGGCTGGCCATCAGATGTTCTGGCTGGGCCTGCCCTGGGGTGGCCGGGAGCCACGCTTTCTACCCTGCCTCCTGATAGCAGCCTCAAGGATACTCCAGTTCCCACACAGACTCCCATGCTCCTTCTTAAGTCGGATGAAGAACGTGCCCGGACTCCCCGTAGCACCTCAGAGCCTGAAAAGAACCAAACGACAGGCATTCATCTCTGTGACCTCTGTGGGGGCTTTGGGAGCCTGCACCTGCACGTGTGTCACAGTCTTCCCCTTCAGCAAAACACAGATAGGGCCGCTCGCCTGAAGACTGTTGCTACACAAGGGTTTGTCTCCTCTGTGCAGGCTCTGAGGAGGCCTGCGAAGGCAGTGCTGGCTCCTAGGCTAGGAAAGATAGCTGCTAACTTGTGGAACAAGGCCTGGCCTCTCCCTAGGGGAAGAGCAGATGTTTGCCTCCAGCTGTTTGCTGTTAATCAGTCCAGAGAGAGGGCCTGCTGGGCCTCCCCAGGGTTCCTCCTGACACTGGCTGAAAGTGGCTTCCAGCCTGCGGCTGAGGGCTAATGCCTGGAGAGGTGAGGCTGAGGAGGCCCAGGAGGTATTTTCTCTCCTAAAGCTACGCAAGAGCCCTGCTTGCCCCTTGGGGTCTGAGCCAGGCTGGTGGAGGAGGGGAATGTGGCCAAACCAGACTTCTTCCTCATTCTTTGTCTCCTGAGTCCCCCCAACCATCACTAACAATGCCATGTCCCTTCCAGGGCACCTTAATGTCCCAGAATGACCAACCCTTTCTCCCTCAGATTCCTGCCTATCCTCCTCTTTCCTTCAGGCTTTTAGGGCCCAGGTGGAGGCAAGGAGTGAGAATTGTGGTCTCCATTGCTCCTCTGTGAGGATCCAGCCAGTCTTCACCTGGGTCCAGTGTTGGATTTGACTTCCCAGCCTTTCTACCTTCAAGGCAGAGCAGGGAGCAAGCTGGGTGGGTAGCCCAGCAGCTGAAACTGTTACCATAACACTCACAGCCATTTCGACATCTAGGGAACATGTCCTATTAAAGAGCTCAGATTCTGGAACTACACAGTCGTTAGGTTTGAGATGAGGCAGGTTCAATAGGACACTGAGACAAATTACTGAGGATTATTACTGGGGTTATTAGAAGAATTATTAAAGCCATGGGCAGACAGAGGGGCAACATCATGGCAAAGGCTCCAAGGAGAGTTCTTGAGCCAGCTAAGAGACAACAGGACAGAAGTCCTTGAAAAGAAGCTGCAACTGGGAAAATTGTGATGGCAAATCCCAGCACAGACAGAGGCTGAGGGATCTCTGTGAGTTCGAGGTCAGCCTGGTCTACAGAGTGAGTTCCAGGACAGCCAGGGCTACACAGAGAAATCCTGTCTTGGGGGGGGGGGGCGGTTAGACAAAAGGAGAAGAGGAAGAAGGAGGAGGAAGAGAAGAAGAAGAGGAAGAAGAAGAAAAAGAAGAAGAAGAGGGACCTTTTTCCTCTTAGAGGAAGGGGAACTTTTCACATCAGGAGCCCATGGCCAAGCTCTTTGACTCCAGGCAGGAATCAGGGAAAGTGGCGGAAAGCAAGAAACACAAGGTGTCAGTAACACCAGGGCGGCTGGCCACAATCGCCAATACCCCCTCTTGTGCAGAGGCTGAACTGCAACTTTACATCCTTCCAACCCACAGCAGCCCTGAGTGGCCACCTGGAGCACCTGGCTTCCCATCTGCAGGGGCCCTCCTCCTGCCTGGCCTTTCTAGACAAATCAGGCTTGAGTTCCTGACAACAAGGACTTTCTGTGACTGCTGCTCCTTGTGACACCTGCTCCTGGGGTATTTTGATGATGGGCATGGCCCCAAAGGGTGAATGAGCCTCACTCTAGTCCAATCCAGCTGTAGCCCTTCCCAGGATTCTACGGGGTTTCACACAGGTGCTGAACCCAGAGCAACAGCCAGGATCCAGAGTCTTCAGAGCACCCAGCCTCAGGACTGTACCTTCCTCCAGGATGGAAGTTGGCAGGGTAGGCCATAGCAGGACGGGCTGCTAAAGTCCCAGACTGTGTGGCCTAAGCACTCCCTTCCCTGCTCAACCTGGTAAAGAGGGAGAGGAAAAAGTCTATGCAAGAAGCCTGTGTGGCGCTCCGGAGATGGCTGGCTCAGCAGGCCAGCTTATCAACTTGAGAGAAGTGACTCCCCGAATTTGTCGCCTGGTAACTCCACCAATGCTCCTGCACGCATACACACAGCAAAAATACATACATATATACATACATACATACATACATACATACATACACACATACATACACACACATACACACACAATACACACACATACATACATACATATATACACACACATACATATATACACACACATACATATACACATACATACATACATACACACATAAACTTAAAAAGAAACTGGCATGGTCTCTAACGAGACGAGGTATGATATGGGTGGCAGGAGATACAAAGAACAAGGGAGAAGAAATATCTTCGTGGACCTCTAGGGAGCTGTTGGCCTGGGTACAGAGGGTCCTGGGAGCTACTAGCTCTGAATGTGGTATCCAGGACATGCCCAGGCACTAAGAGTCTCAATTTTCCGTCCCAAACCTCCCCTGCCCCACAGCAAAGGAATTATCCAGGTTTCTAGGGAGGAAGCCCAGGAGAGATGGGGGCCAGATACCCTGAGCCCTTCCAAAGCAAAAGATGGGGTTTTCTTGGAGTGGTTACTGGGCTACTCAGCTGTGAGGACGAGGACTTTCCTGTCCCCCCTGCCATCCCTATCTAACAGGAACCTGGGCCCCAGGCCCCCTGGGAAAAATGGCCTGGCCAGTGATGGGAACAGGGGTATTCCTGTGGTCACTGTCCCTAGCCTGGATCCCTCCTCCTTTTTCCATGACATCACTTTCCCTAGGCCAACCATGGGAATGCCCATCCATTGCCCAAGCTGGTAACAGAACCAGGAGAAGAGGTGAGAAGGAGGGTCAAGCCAAGCCCAGTGCCCAGTCTCTAGTCTGGCCTTTAAGGCACGATTGGAGATCTTGCCTCATTGGCTAGATCCACGCCCTCTTGGGGGAAATAATGTCTAGGGGAGAGGGGATGGTCAGGTGGGGAGGGATAAAGGAAGACTGATGAAGCCCCATACCTCTGAGGGCACACGTGGCCCAGCCTCTCCGCTTCCCTCATCAGTCTCCCTCCTCCCTCCAAGGCTGTGCCTGAGCCTCCCGTACATCCCTGCCATCCAACCAGCGGGCACCCCCCTCTCAGGTTCCTTGTAACAGGGACTGGTTCCACTATCTTTGTTCCCATACCTGGCTACCCACTGGGGACCTCCAGGAGGCAAGACAGAAACGCACATGGCTCTGCCAGATGTGGAGCGAGTGGGCACGTCCCTGGGCACCAAGCCTGGCAAACAACTTCTGTGGCTGCAAGCCCAGGAAACAACAACCCCAGCTCCTCACACCTGGTGCCAGGAGCCCAGGGACGGCCTCTAGGTGTCCAATGCCCCATGAAAAAGAGCTAGGAGGCCACCCAGGGGAGCACTCTACATACCCAGGAGACAGCACCAGGAGGTTGGCACCGCCTACCTTCTACCTTTTTTTTCCAAATCATGTTACTCCAGCAGGACCTGCTCACTTTACGATGGCCTCTCTTCCTCGGCTCACCGCACCTCCTGACCCTCTCTTCTTTGAACATTGTTCAGCCTTCCCAGCTGGGCTCCACACATTTCCCTCTTCCAGGAAGTCTACCGGGATGGCGCAGCCTCCGCTTTGGTGGCCCACACAGTGTCCCTCCTACACACCTACTGATAGGTATAAAAGAGCTTTTTTTTTTTTTTTTTTTTTTTAAATAGGTCTCATGTAGCTCAGGTTGGCTTCCAACTTGTAGCCAAGGCTGACCTTGAATGCCTGATCTTCCTACCTCCTTACTGCTGGAATTACAAACAGCACCACACAGGAGGCTGTGACAGATGGGCACTGTCCCTCACATGCTGACAGCGCCCTCCCATCGGAATTCCCATTCCGTACATGGGTTCAAACCATCTTCAAATTGACCGGAGATGGGGGAGCATTTTAGGTGAGATAGTCTCCCTTTTACGGAAGACCCTGTGACCCAAAGGGGAGAGATAAGTCCCAAGGTGATCAAGCCTTGCAAAGGACTCAGCCTAGGCCTATTGACCTTCCAGGACCCAAGGACACCTCAACAGATGAAGATACTGGGAGGGGAACCGAACCAGAGAAAGCGTAGAGAGCTAAGGAGAGTTCAGGGCTGGTGCCAGGTGGAGACTGAGGCAAAGTCACTGCCCCGCCAGTCCCTGGGCAGCGTGAGAACCGGCCGGGAGCGGTTCTGGGCCCCATGCGTGCGGTGAGGGCTCACCGCAGGATTCCGCCCCTCCGAGGACGCAGACAATGGGGTCGCTGTGCCCGGAGCCCCCTCCCCTGGCTCGCCGGTCCGTGCCCGCCTCCTCTCCCCAAAGCTGCTTTCAATTTAAACGCCTCCAACCGGCGGGTGCTGCCCCCGGGGGGCGCGACCGCAGTGCCGAGCGCCCCTGTAATTTCCGCAGGGAGCTGACCGGCTCAAACGCGGCCCCGCTGTGCCCCGACCGCAGGCCCCGAGACCGGAGACGGCGCCCAGACGCCCTTGCCCGGGTCGTGGGAGCGCCGCCGCCCTGGGGCGACATCCTCTGCTGCCCAGCCTCAGTGGCCGCCTCCTCCAGGCAGCCCCCCTCCCCCCGCCACCAGAGAGCCGGCACCTAGCCTACGTTGCCCCGCTCTGCCACCTATGAGGGCTCCCTGAGAAAGCCAGGGAAGAGGTCAGGTCCCCAGCAAATGTGAATTGTTGGTTTGTCCCTCCTATGAGACATGGAGGCTCTCTGTGGAGTTCAGGCTAGACTTGACTTTGCCATCCTCGATACATAAGTTTTTTTTTTTTCTTTTTTTTTTGGAAGAGGGTCTTATGGATTCCCACACTAGGAGCAAACACTTTTTTTTTTTTTTTTTTTAGTGGAGAATGACCTTGAGCTTCCTGCCTCCATTTCCAAGTGCTGACATTACGGGTATGCACTATTTGGGTTACGCTGTGCTGCGGATCAGGCTTAGGTCTTGTGTGTGCTTGGTAAATCTATAGTTGACCTGTATCTCTGATATCTCTAGCCCAGTTACGTTTTTTAGACACGGTCTGTCTGTGTAGCCCTGGCTGTCCTGGCACTCGCTTTGTGGACCAGGCTGGCCTCGAACTCAAACTCAGAGATCTGCCTGCCTCTGCCTCTCCAGTGCTGGGATTGAAGGCATGGGCCACCACGGGGTAAGATTTGTAATAAAAAACAATTAAATGGCTAACTAATACTGCTGATTGTATAGAACGTTTCCCCAAAGGAGCTTAGCAGAAAGCTACATCATTCCATTCTCCAACCCACTTCCAGCACTAGTGTTGAGTTCTCTCTCCCCAAACGGCCAGAATATGATTCCGGGGGTACTGGAGTAGCCTGAGCCAGCACCTGCCAGGCCTGCTGAGGAATGTGGGTGGGGAGGCCCCACCATGAGTTAGAGGCCAAGAGACCCCAGCCTCTCGGCTTACAGAGCTGGCTCTAGCATGGGGTGCCTGGAGGAGAGGGGGTAGAAGACCGGGTACTGCCTGACGGTCCTTCCACTCCATGCAGAAGTGACAGCTAGATACAGGGGGAACTTTCTGAGGTGCTGGCCGAGGAGGGGGAGCACGTGTGGGTCCCAAATCCCTTCTGGCCTGAAATAGTCATCACGTCCCCTCTCCCTCTGTTGGATGCTCTGCCTGCTACTCTTCCTCCCTGGTACCAAGAAGGGGCATTTTGGGTTACTGCCATGGTTGAGTTGTCCGAAGGACCTGAGCCTTTGCTGTAGCTCCCCGGCCTGTGTAGATGGGGGCCCTTCAGAATTTTCCACCCCCCCTCCCATGTGTCTATATACTCAGCTCCTCCAGGGAGGAAGCTCAGCTGGGGGCCGTGGGTGGGTTGTCCTGAGTGTTCTGTTTTACCATGTCCCCTCTCCCCCCCCCCGTCCCAAACACCCCTCTCTTTCCAGTCTGACTGTTGCGGTGAAGCTAATCAGAAGTAATTATGGGGGAAGAAGGGATCCTGAGAGGGACCCCACAGAGACCACCCCATCCGCCCCGGACCAGCCCTGGTGGCCCCAGCCCCAAGGCCCCTCAGCCTGGCTCTGCTCTGCCTGGGTTTGGGTGAACCCACGGGCACCTACCCCCCCACCCGCCCCCACCCCACCCGCCCCAGCTCAGAGTGAGCCACAGGCTCTGCTCCCCTAGCCACGCCTGCCTCAGTCTCCCCAGTCATTCCAGATCCATTCAACATTTCCCAAGCACCCTCCGAGAGCCAGGCTCGTGCTGAATGAGGCATGGAGAGTGGTCCCTGCCCACCCAGGGCAGAGCCTGGGTCAGCGTAGAGGCTACAGAGGGAGTAGTTTCAGAAGCCTTCAGAAAGGTGTCTTCTCTAGCTCTGTCTTGAATCTTGAAGCAGAGCACACCAGCCCCTGAGCTCTGAGGGACTTCTTTCTGCTTCCCCCTCCCCGACCTCCCCCACTGGTAGCGACAATGTCCGACCTGCCCTGCACTGTCTACTGTCTCTGACTATCTTGCCCTCTACAGCCTCCTCCTGGTACAGGAGGACTCTTACTATCAGCCAGCCTCACTCAAGTGCCCCCTTTGGGGTTTGGGGCCCTCAGACGGAAGAGACCCTGGTGATGAGCTTCATCCTTCCCGCTAGGGTAGCTGGGCCCTGAAGGAACAGCACAGTCAAACTCTGTCCTTGACTACTGGGGCAGTGCTTTGTGAGTGTGTGTGTGTGCCACACCAAAAGGACAGAACCAGGGTCTGGTCCTTCCTCTGTCCCTTAACCATGCCCAGAAGGATGGACCAGCAAACATCAGGCCTTCTCCATCTTGCCTTCATGCCCGACCTTCCCTTAACAACAGCCTGGAACCGGGTGGTGGCCTGCGGTAGGATGGGAGGGACCAACCGGAGGGGGTCCGGTTGAGGGTCTCTCTCTCTCTCTAATTTGCTTCTGTCCCTTGATGTCCAGAGGAAAACAAGCCTCCTCTGCCCTAGAGAATGTCAAGCATAAACAGAGGTCAGTGCCCCCCTGGCCTGCCCTGGAGGTGCCAGGGTGGTAATTAGGCTTGGGGGTACAGGCTGAGTGGGTGGGGGTAGGGAGGCCCTTATCCCTGGGAGCTGAGCTGGGCAGAGGTGCTGTGTGGTCTGGGCAAATGGGTGGTTTGTAGGTGGTCTGGGGGTTGAATGAGTGTTTGGAAGGGAAGCTGATAGAAGTGGGCGGTGGGGGTTGGGGTGGGGAGCAGGAAACAGAAACCTTGCAGAGCAGAGCTGAATCTTTCTGGATTTCTAAGCTGAGCGCCCCTTGGGCAGCCTCAAGACAGTGGGGTACCTGGGCGGCCACAGCAGCGCGTAGGCGCTCTGCCTAGGCTGCTCAGGGATTCCAGGGAGCCTCCATTCCCCCCCCCCCGTTTCCTCAGCTTGGGAAGGGGAGAGAAGAGGGGGACCCTTGCCGAATAGAGGTCCTGGGGAAAGCATGCCTGTTCACTGAGTCTGTACTCATCTCTGCTGCCAATTGCTGTGCCCATTCCTAGACTTGTACAATCCCTCTCACTACAGGGACAAATTCCTTCTTAGGCTAAAAGCAAACCCTCCTTGGAGCTTCAGGTCTGCTGTTGGGTCCTCCCCCAGCCTCCGGGATCCCCATCCACAGCTTCCCCAGGACAGCCTGCAAAGGGACGCCCGTATCTCCCCCAAGTGTCCTCAGAGTCTCCGCCTGTAAGGTGAGGGTCATCCAGTACTTAACTGCCAGGCTTACTTAAATAAGCCAGCCCAAGGTCGGCGTTAATGAAGCGGCAGGTATGGCAGTGACTAATACCCCACAAGATGCCCCTTGTGTCTGGAGGCCAGGTAGCCTCCTGGGAATGGCTATCCAGAAGCTGGGACCTGGTTATGACCCTTAGCATAGGGACTATGATGGCGGCTGGCAGGACACAGGGTGAGCAGGTCATGGGGAGGAGGTGGAATGGCTGGGAAGGTCCAGCGTGGCATCCTGCCCAGGCCCCAGGCACATTCCTCCTCCCTCGATCTCACCACCTGCTGGCCACCTGTACCTGCAGTCCCACCACTGGCCTGGACTCCACAGGAAGACAGTGTGACCAGTGTGACCAGACAGAGCACCCTGAGGAAAGGATCTGGGGCATGTGTGTACTCTGCGGGGCACCTCACTGCAGGCTCTGTGTCCTCAGCAACTTGGGAGGTCCTCAGAACCAGAGCTTCCCCACAGCCTCAGACCAGGAAGCTCCCTGAGGCCAGGACTCATGTTCCTTGGAGGCCAAAGTTGGGCACCCATTGTCAGACCAAAGGATTCCTGGAGAGGGGGCTTACACCAAGAGCCTGCTCCAGAGGGGCTGGGCTGGCATCAGATGGGTCAGCCTCTTACCTCCATGGCTTCAACAGTTTCTCCATCTTGCTTGATGCGAGTTCCCCACTGACAGAACCCAAGGGAAAGTCCCAGGGAGGGATGGGGAGGCCTCTGAGAACTAGAAAACCTGGGGAATTGCCTGTGGGGCAGGGGAAGCATGGGGTAAGAGGTAGTCTCTAGTTCAGGATCATTCCCAGAGAAGCATCCCCTCCTGTCTCTCTCTCCTAGCACCCTCCATTCCTCTGTGCTATGTTAGGGAGCAGGGAGCAGAACTTGTGGTAAATTATAGTAGGAAACAGTCAAGGGGGGAAAGGGGCACTTTCTTCTCCCCATCTGTGGTCAGCTGGAAAGCCTATACAAGGGTACCGTGGGTGGCTGAGGCATCTGATTGCCAGCCTGAGGACCCTGAGGTTCCCCACAGACCCTCTCCATCTCAGTAAGGATGACCTACTTGGGGGCAGAGCCACTGGGTCAATGTTCAGAAACTCTTCCTAGGTACCGGAGAAGGACAGGCTTGGTGGAGGGCACATTTGGATGGAGAAAGAACAGAACTCCATCCACCAAAAGGAATATCCAAGAGACCTGACTCCTTGCCCATCCCGTGCTTCTGTGCCACACCTTGCGGAACACTTCTGGAAGCCTCCTTCCTGTCGTTGCCATGTTTGTTAGCACAGGAGTAGGCATGCTTGCACTTCAGAAGTAAGGAGATGCCCAGAAAAGGCCTACTGTGTGCAAAGGTAGCACCCTAAGCGGGAATAAATGAGCAACAGCCTCTATCCTCGGCTGCTCGGTCTCTGAGTCGTGCTCCAAAAAAAAAAAAAAAAAAGGTTCAAGGAGGAGAAGCAGGCTAGGCAGGACATGTCAAGAAAACAGTGCACAAATGGAGAGAGACATGAACTCACATCCCGGCATTCAAGGGGTAATCTCCTACCCCCAGGTGCCTCTGGGGCTTCAAAGCCTTCTCCGAGACCCCACCTGAATCTGCCCTGTCCCTGTTCTAGCTTCCCCTCTAGCTCCTAACAACAGGCTGCTCTTATGAGAGTATGCAAAGATATATTTATTTATGGGATTACGGGATTAATGCTCCTCCCCCACTGGATTAATCCTCCTCCCCCACAACACCCTAAGAGCCAGGAACAAGCTCATCTGTGTGGTGTGCCAAGGTGGTCGGCCACGAAAACACACAGCAGGTCTGAGGTAAGACAGAGCTATAGGATGTGGCTAGGGTTGAAGGGAATGGAGTGGAAGATGGGAACCCAGGCTGGCAAGGGAAGTTGGCATCAGATCAGGGCAGACTGTAAATGCCAGGCAACGCTGGGACTTTATCCTGCCGGCAACAGGGAGCCATCAAAGGTTTCTGAGTGTAAGAGTACATGCTCCAACCTGTGTTCTAGGATGTCTCTCAGTGCCGTGCGGAGGAGGGAAGGGAGGATGGGGGTGCTCCCTGGAGCTAGGGGAAATAGCCACTGTTGCAATAGTCTCAGGAACTGGTGAGAACAGGCTGAAGTGGGTCAGGAGAGAGACAGGGGAAAACAGAGGAAACCTTCTCATCAAGGACCAATGCAGCAGCTGCAGAAACAATGGGACTTGACAACTGTGGATGGGGAGGGGGATGGGGTGTTGAGGGCAAGCGAGGCCTGGTCACTCATGCCCATAATTCCAGCACTCTAGGAGCCTGAGGAGGATTTTGAATTTGGAACCATCCTGGGATACATACTGAGTCTGAGGCCAGTCTAAAGCCTAACCTATCTAATAAATGAAGAGCTTACAATTTTCCAGGGCCTCTGCCTTTAGGCTGCCTTTAGGCTGACTAGGCCGACCCAAGGCACCAGTGTTAGAGGGAGGTGTTATGTGTGAACATAGATCAGGAAGTTGTTGTTTTGTTGTTTTTTTTCTGGTGTCTGCATTCCAACTTTATTGTAACCCAAACCCATGTCACCAGGCCTCATGGAAACTCCTCTCCGGGGTGCCATAGCTTCCCCTAGAGTGTTTGGTTCCCAGAGGCCCTAGGGAAGGAACAGAGGCATCCAAGGACTGAGGGCTGTTGGCCTCCTCCTTCAACCACCCCTCTCCTGCCCCTGAGCTAGAGGAGATGGGCGCTCTCAGGCCATGACCCACTTCAGTGAGGCTTAATAGTGTGATCTGATCTGTGGAAGATCGCTGGCAGGTAGGGGGTGAGGCCGGGGTTGCCGGGAGGCTGAACTTGAAGTTCAGCAGGTTCAGCCCCAAGAGCTTTGCTCTCCTCGCCTGCCCACCACATACCCCAGCGCACAAGTTAGGACAAAAGGTTTCTCCTTGCCCCCTGGATCCTTAGAACTCTTAAGGGAACAATGAGAGAGGAGGGTTTGGACGGGGTAGGGAACCTGAGCATGGCTCCAGCTGGCAGCGTCCTCGGTGAAGCAACACGCTAAGTATGACCAGGAGCTCAGGCTTCGGGACATGGGCTAGAAAATGAGGACCTCAAGATCAAAGGTATAGCCCTCCTCACAGGGCAGGTTCACATCACCTAGACCTAGGAAGCAGGAGACAGCACAGCCCCACGGCCCTGGAATACCCTCAGCCTCAACACACACACACACACACACACACACACAGAGAGAGAGAGAGAGAGAGAGAGACAGAGACAGAGACAGAGAGACAGAGAGAGACAGAGAGAGACAGAGAGAGACAGAGAGAGAGAGAGAGAGACAGAGACAGAGAGAGAGATGCTGAAAAAGCCTATCTCAAAGCACACCTAACTCACAGAGCTCCCCAAACTGGCCTGGGGCCAGGGGCCAGGGGTGGGTTTTCTAAGGAGAGTGGCAGAGCCAGGATGGCAGGGACCCTGTCTCCCCCTGCCCCCAAGCAGAATCTCTCCCCTTTGGGGTACAGCCTAGGTATCTGCCTGATTCCACTTAGGGGCGGAATAGAGGTTGTTAGAGCTGGCGGGGGTTGGGTGGGGTAGCCTTCAATCCAAGCCATCATTCCCTACCCTGTGGATAGGGGTCGGGGACCTGGGGACGGAAAGCCTGCTGGCCTTTCTCTCTAACAGCTGAGCCGACTCTCTTGCTCTTAAGATGAAAAGGGATGCAAAGCTCTCTGGACCCTGCCCCGTGCTCTTTAGCTGTGCTTAATGGAGTATCCTTCTATCATTGGGAGCCCTGTTCCCAGAGCAGAAGTGTGCTCGCAGCGGGGAGGGGCTGGGAATTCTGCGGCCACTGGGATTCCCCACCCGCCAGCACGCTGAAGCCTCTCCCAGCCTGCCCATTCAGGCTCCATGCCTAGTGCACCTCCAGGTCAGCGACCACCCAGCAGCCAGCGGCGGTGAGGGGTGCGGGCAAGAAAGGGTTAATCTGGCAGCGCCTTTCATCAGCAGCTTGGCGGGCTCCCAAGGCCTACAGGCTGGGTACCTGGGCGCCTACCTCGCCTGTGGGGCGGAGACGTGACCACAGGGCAGCCCTGCCGTCTGCATTCCTCTCAGTGAGTGACAGCTGCACGGCCACGCCCGCTGCGGAGGAGGGGCAGGGGCTGGTCCACCATGGAGTGAGTGTGTATGTGTGTGTGTGTGTGTGTGTGTGTGTGTGTAGGGGGGTGCCCCTGTTGCTGGCCTGGAGAGGCTTTGTGAGAAGAGAGGGATCAGAACGTCTGAAAGAGCCAGGACACTGCCAGAGATCAGAAAGGTGGTGGTGCTGTCTCCCAAATCGGGTAAAGACTAAGCATGGCCGGATGTCTGTCGCCACAAGATCAACCCAGCCAGGCCTAGGCCCAGGGCCCTGGGATGGGCTCTGTTCCCGATGTCCTTCCTCTGCTTCCACCCTCCCATGACACGGTGGCTGGATGGCCATCCTCAATTCCTGGCCCCTGAACTCACCAGCCCTGGCCTTTGATCTCTTCTGGACCTGTTGGTGCAAACAGGAAGTTGCCTTAGGCTTGAAGCAAACTTCAACAGGGTGTAAACAGGCCGGTACCCCACCTGAGGCTTCTCCTCCAGGAGAAACTGGGTGAGACTAGGTTCCAAAATGGAAGGCACGCTGTTGGTGTCCTTCTGCAGGAGGAGGGCCGTCTGAAAGGGTACGCACTGTTTCACTCCTAGGTCAGGAGGCTCCCCGAGAGAACATTACCAAGATTGCAGAGGGGTCTTTGCAGAGTGGTACAGTTCCTAGGATGAGCCTCTCCGGGATACAGAGCTAAGCCCCAGCCCCGTTTCCACAGAGTTCCAGGCTCTCCCCTGGGAGCCAAAAATCTCTTGAGGTCATCTCGTCCATTCAAGCCCTCTAGAAAAGGGGGCTGAGTGACCCAGACCTATGAGTCACAGCTTCTGGTCTCATTAGCAGAGCCTAGAATGCCTGACAGTCCTCAGACCCAGAGTGAGCTAGAAGAGAATTCTTTGAAATTCTGCTTCCTATCCAGTTCTACTGAAGGGGCAAGATTGGGCCTACCTGCCCACCTCCCTAAGGGTCCTGTGTCTATGCAGAGAAGACTTTCAGAGCAGCTGTGGAGAGAGGCAGGTGAGGCTGCAGAAACAGGGTTCTGCTTTTGAAGAACCTCTAAGTTGCCTCTCCTTCTTTTTCCTTACCTGGAGGCCGCAATGAACAAAGGCCGAGGTTGGGTCTAATGTCTACATTTTTTTCTGAAGACCTCTCTCTGCCTTTGCTGTCCTGCCAGGGTGACCTTTTCCATCTTTAATTATGTCTCTTATGTCTGGCCAGTAGAGTCTAGAACAGTCTTCCTGGAAGCAGGTTGCCGACAGAATTTACTCCTAGTCTCAAGAACAGAGTCGTCTGCCCGGGCCTGCATGGCGCATGCTTGCAACCTCAGCATTTGGGAGTGGAGGCAGGAGGATCAGGAATTCAAGGTCATCCCTGGCCATAGAGTGAGTTTGAGGCTGACTTGGTTTATATGAGGCCCTTTCTCAAACAAATAAATAAAAGAAACAAAGAAAGCCGGCTGCTTTTCCAGGGCAGAGGCCTCCCGGCAGGGGTCAAAAAGCAGGAGACCCTGCCTCTCTCTCCCCCAACTCAGCCTTGGGATCTCTGACTCCACCTCCGTTATTCCATCTCTAAAATGGGATAATAACTCCAGTAGCCAAACAGTGGGCATTCTGAAGGCGCATCTGCTAATTAAAGACGGGTGTTGGGTGGTCAGCGCCCTGGGAGGGCAGGGGAACCTGGACACTAGGATCCACCCCACGCTGTGGTTCTCAGCTTGAATGAGATAACCCGCCCAGCCCCAAGTAGGAACCTCTGTCCACCGTCCCAGGCATTACCCCGAAAAAACAAAAACAGCTGCGGTCCTAGGAATGATAACAAAGCACAGGGCTATATCCACCTAAGGCTGGAATCAGACCCAGGATGACACAGGGCAGGTAAAAAATGCCTGCCACCAAGCCTGACAACCTGAGTTTGATTCCCAGACCCCACACTACGGAAGGAGAGAACCAAGTCCAGCACATGCAAGTGCGCACCTACACACAAAATAAATAAATGTTATTTTAAAAATGTTTTGAAGCAGGCAGCAAGGCAGAAAACTGGTTTCCCCTCCATCAGTCTGCCTGGCCTCTGAGGCTTAGGCTTAGGGGACAGTGGCCAGTGTTCCCAGATTGCTGAAGACTGTCCTGGCTTTCCTCCTGAAAGGCCCACACCCGAGGCAACTTTTCATTCTGAAGAGGATTGACTTCCTCCAGTCAGTTTGAATACTGGAGATGTTGCAGGTGGCAGATGTCTTCCCGCTCTGCCGGCCTTCCGTAACATCCACACGGCGGTGCAAAATGCTGGAGCCCCCACATGCTCGCGCTGCCCACCCCCCAAAGATGTGAGGTCACAACAGAGCCGCTCACCCTCTGCTGCACAGAGGCCTAGGCCCATTATCTATTCCCAGGGATTGTTGTCCCGGGTCAGTACAGATGTGTGCGAGCGCGTACACACACGTGTCCACATACATACATGAACATATACATACCTTCCCACAGACACGTTACGCCTATACACATATAGACCTCACATATAGGCACACATGTCTACATGGCACAGGTGCATGCATGCGTGTGCACAGACACACGCACACACATATAGCAGCATATATAGCGGCGGCGGCGGCGCCAGGATACTCCCAGCAAAGCAGGCAGCACTTTAGAGCAGACAAGCCCCAGGTTGCCATCTGGTGGTAATTCCTCAAGGAGGAGCTTTTTCCCAGGTGACCTCTAGGTCGGACTCCTTTAAACAGCCCCAAATTGCCTTTGACACAGGCAACCTGGGGTCACTGCTGGGGGAGGAAGACCACACCCCCATGCTACCTTGAAGCCATTTCTGGGGCGAGCCTTCCAGCTGTGCAGCAGCCTTCTTCCACGGGCATTCCCGAGGAGTGGCTGCATCAGAGGCATTATGGGATGGGTGCGGAAGGGGTGAGGGAGGGGGAGCAGGCCCTCCCCCTGCGTGCCCAGCTGCCTTCTCTCAGAAAACACCAGACCCTTGTCCCTTCCACACACAAGGCTCTGTCAATCTCAGAACCTTGTGGTGCAGAGAGAGGAACCAAGTGTGACCCGAGGGAGACCTGGACGCTAGAGCTCCTCGACAATGCATCCAGGCTGAGCGTGCTTTGCACACATCGAAGAGTTGAGACAGACAGGTGTCTGTAGGAAGTGTGGCATTGCCCGGCATCGGGTCTCATGGTGGGCAAGCAGCCTGGCCTTGGGCCTCTCCCTCAGAGCCAGGCCCCCCAGGCTGGCCAGGGAGCTGTCAAATCCCCCACTCCAGAGACAAATGGAGCCGTCAGAGAAAATAGCTTGTAATGGGGAGCAGGAGCCAGGCTGGGCCGGGCTGGGGGAGGCCTCTGCTGGCCAGATGTGAATTCTTCACTAATCACACCAAATTGGCCCAATTTGTTCACTGACACGTGGGGGGACCAGCTTCATCTTTCTCCCACTGAGCGGGGTTCCCTCCCTCCTGCATGGAAGCACTTTTGCCCCAGAGCTGGGGCTGGCCAGCTGACAGCTGAGCAGTGGGGAAAGGTGCCGAGGCCTTTCTCTCTGGAGACAGGAGCTGGCTTGGGCTTGCCTCTCCTCTATCACTGCCGCCGGCCCCTAGCCCAGGGTGCTGATGTCACACTGTTTAGAGATCCTGGGGAGAAGGAAAAGGGACTGGAGCATCTGTTCCCTGGAACCAGGCGGCAGAGGCAGGAACTAGAGAATTAGAACAATCTTGGGATGAGCAGAGACAGTTTCCAGGAGAGATTAAGGGATATTTTAGGGTAAGAGCAGGCCACCTCTTAGGAGCAGCAGGGCTTTTTGTTTTGTTTTGTTTTTTTGTTTTTGTTTTCAAGTTCCTTACAGACTGGTGAAAGGGGCAAAAGAGCTCATTCACTAAACCCCTTGGCTTTTTTTTTTTTTTTTTTTTTTTTGTAAGCTAAGGACGCAGCCCAGGATTGCCTTGAACCCGCAGCCTTTGTGCCTCAGCCTCACAAGTCCTGGGACTGTAAGGGAGTACCACCAGGCCTAGCTCACCTCTCGAATTCTTGCCCCAGAAACACATGCTCTGGCAGACAGTGCGACTCTCTGTTAGAGCGCTTGTCTAGCCTGTAACGAAACAACACCGACGGTTCAGACGGTTGCAGGAGAGCTGCTCTGGGCACAGGTTACCCCCACCTCCCTCTCATTGGGTTTTAGAAGGCAGACTAGAAACGCAGAGATCAGGATCCCACAGGCGGGGTATGGATGGCCTTGGACCTTACAGCATCTTTCTGTTTTATACCAGGAAGGGGTACTTGACTGGCCGGGGACACCACCCTCTGGTTCCCTAAACCCCTCCTTCCCCTTATATAAACAATCCGAGGCCCAAAAGCTTCATGAGACTGTGTTTGGGCTAGCTGGAATACAGAGAAAGCCAGCCTACCCAGCCAGCCAGCGTCACAGAAGTTTAAGCAGAAATTCTGGAGTCCAGGGTCTAGAAAGGGGTAAGGTGAGCCTTCTCGGGATGTATAAAGCCCTCAGTCTTGGGGAGGGGATCTTGCTGGGAAGTGGCCAGGCTGGGACTATTGACCCTTGAAGACAGAGTCAGGGACCCAGAGGCCCTAAGGACGGGACTAAGGGAATGAGGCCGAGCCCTGCCTCACACCCTGCACCCGAGGAGGAGGAGGAAGGACAGGACTGGGGAGAAGTTAGAGGCCTCAGGGTTCCAGGCAGGCCAGCTCTGGGGAAGAAAACACCTTTCATTTTTCTGGCCCCTCCTGCATTCCTGCTCTCCCCGACCTTGGGGCGAAGCTTCCTCGCTTCAGGATGGCTCTTCAGGATGGTCCCAGCCCAAACCTCCAGCAGGCTGATCCGGTGACCCTCTGCCCTCCTTTAGAACATTCCATCCAGGTGGGCTGCTGGGAGCAGGGCATCAGCTTCTGGGCCAGTGGGGAGGCACCTGGTGTGGCCAGACCTTTCCACCAGGTAGGACTCACTGCTCCTGAGGGGGGAAAGAGCTGGGAGCCCAGCCCAAGGGGAAGAAGGCTGAGCACAGGGAAGGGATGGCTGACTAGACTCCTCCCTACCCCGCAAACTGACTCAAGTTCTCTAAGAGAAAAATCTCTGGGCAGATGTCGTGGCACATTTGGGAGGTTGAAGCAAGAGTACCGGGGTTCAAGGCCATCCTCCGTTACATTGGAGCTCCAGGCTAAGGAAGACTTTGTCCCCCCCCAAAAAAAATCCCCATGACAAACCTCACCCTACCCCCACTGACACTGACCATGATGCTGCTAGCCTAAATCCAGCCACATGCCTTTGCTCCTTTCTTGGTATCCCTGGGTAACTAAAGCACCCCCTCTTGGCAGGGCCATGAACTGGATTCTGGAGAGTCAAGCACAGACAGGAAGGAAGGTCTTGAAACACCCGGCTTTTCAATCCTTTCCTCCTCCCTCTTTCTCTTCCTTCCTGTTTTTATCTATTTATATGGTTTTGGTTTTTGGAGACAGGGTCTCCCTCTGTAGTCCAGGCTGGCCTCATGGCAATCCTCCTACTTCAGCCCTATCTGGGTTTGTGTTATTGGTTGTATATATTTATTTATTTATTTTTAAGACAAGGGTATTACTATGTAGCCCGGGCTGGCCTGGAATTCACACTGTAGACTAGACTGGCCTTGAACTCACAGAAATCTACCTCCCCTCACTCTTGGGGAGGGGGTCACCCTCCCAGGGTGCAGGGATTACAGGCGTGTGCCACCATGCCAGGCTCCTCTGCATTTCTATTAGAAACACCTTCAGGTTCCTAGCTGATCTGGGGACCCACCTTCACTAACAGGCTTCTTTCTCAGGCCTACAGTCACCTTGACCTGGCTATGGATTCTAGTTCTGTCACTGCCTTGCTCTGTGACCACCACCTAGTCTTATGTCACCGTGAGGTGTGTGATCTCTCTGGATGCCTGTTTCCTCATTTGTGAAGTAGGAAATGTACTTGATGACTGTGAGGGCTGCAGAAACTCACACAGGCCAGCAGCAGAAGGGCCTACCACACATGGTCGCTTGTTCAGTAAGTAATGGACATGGTGAGCTCACCTGGAGCTTACCTGGAATCCCAGCACTCGGGAGGCTTAAGGCAGAAGGATTGCAAATTCAAGACCAGCCTGGCTACTGTCAAAAGAAGAAAGTGGAGAAGGAGGGAGGAGCGAGGAGGAGGGGGATGAAAGAAGAGGAGGAGGGAGGAGTGCCCTAACTGTGGAGTAGCTGGCAGGGTAGCAAAAGCCTGTAATCCAAGCACTTGGGAGGTAGAGGCAGGAGGGTCATGAGTTCAAGGTCAGCCTTGAATTTTGGCTACTTGAGAAGCTCAAGGTCTGTTTGAGACCCTGTTTCACACACACACACACACACACACACACACACAGACAGGCACACAGACTTCTATTTATGTTTTGACAAAGTCGCAGACACCAGCAATAAATGTCTTCCAACAGTGCGGAGCTTTTTTTTTTTTTTTCTTTCTTTTTAAGATTTATTTTATTTATTTATTCTATACACACCAGAAGAGGGCACCAGATCTCATTACAGATGGTTGTGAGCCACCATGTGGCTGCTGGGAATTGAACTCAGGACCTCTGGAAGAGCAGCCAATGCTCCTGACCTCTGAGCCATCTCCCTGGCCCAGCAGAGGGACTCTTTAAGTTATGTGTAGATGTTTGTACAAATGTGGAGGCCAGAAGCTTATGTCAAGTGTCTTCCCCCTGTCATATTTATTTATTTATTTATTTATTTTTATTGCTGTGTACGTGTGTGTTTATGGGGCCGGGGGAGAGGCCTGTGGGCCACAATGTGCTTGGAGACGTCAGGGAACAGCTCTGTGGAGCCTGTTCACGCTTTCCACCTTTATGCAGGTTCCAGGGACTGAACTCAGGTTTCCAGGATTGTGTGATAAGCACCTTTACCTGCTGAAGCATCCTGCCCTACCTACCACCATGTTTATTGAGACAGAGGTTCCCCCCTCCCCCCCCACACACAAACCTCTCACTCTCTCCCTGCTGTCTGAGTCCTGAGATTAAAGGTCCATGCCGCCTCTTCTGCTTCTCACATTTATTTGTTATTTGGGGGCATGTGTGCACTCCCATGAGCACACGTGTGCATCCCGTGGCTCTAAAGTTCATGGGAGTTGGTTTTCTTCTTGCACTGTGAAGGCTCCGGGGATGGAACTCGGGTTGTCAGGTTTGGTGGCAAATGCCTTTTACTCACCGGAGCCGTCTTGTCTGAGATGGGGGGGAGGGGGCACTGAATCTTGAGCTGGCCATTCAGGCTGGGCTGGCTGGCCGGTAAGCTGCCAGGCCCGCTTATCGCTACCTCCTGGTGCCGGACTTATAGACGGGCACACCTAGCTTTTAAATGGGTGCTGGAGACCAAACTCAGGTTCTCATGCTTGCGCAGTCATTCACTGAGCCATCTCCCCAGCCCAAGAGGAGCAACCTAGCCTTTCCACGTCTCCATGCTTTCCTACGAGGTGGACAACAATCAAAGCCTCCTACCTTCTGAGTTTATTGTGAGGATGAAGTGAGTTGGTCTGGGTGAAGATCACAGAGCGGGATCTTGTGCTTCCTAAGAGTTCGGTGAGCATGACTATCATCAAACCAGAGCTCTTTTGCCCAACATGCAAAGCAGGACCCTTCTTTAGTGCTTGCCAGGCTTGACCACTGTCCCAGGGTCCCTCCTCTCTCTCCACTCTGACTGTCCCACAGCCCTCGCCTCCCTCAAGAGCCATCAGAAAGCCCTGGGTTCACTAACTTTCCCAGAGCCATTCTCCCCCCAAGACCCAGGGATGGCAGACAGTCTGTCTGGTTCCACCCGGGAAGGCTGGTGTTGGCAACTGACTGTTGCCAGGACTGACCCTCTTGGTGTCCCTGCCCTGCTTGCAACCTGTGACCTCCTCCTCCCTGTCTCTGCATCTTCATGCCACCCCTCTGGCATCTTGCCACTTCTCTCTAGGGTGGCACGGTGGTGGCGTGCAGACTAAGTCTGCACCAAGCCTTGGGCGGAGCATTGGGGTGCCAGGGCCAGCTGGTGCCAGCAGCTCAGGCCTCCTCTTGCTGAAACCTGCCACCTCCCAGGCCTGTGGACACACACTCATCCCCTTCCGCTGCCGCTGGGGAACGGCTAAGCTCCAAACAGCTTTCCCTAGAAACCAGCACTCCCTCTTGTTGCTCTGACCCAAGGAGGGCGCTGCCAGCTTGATGCCAGGGGTGGTGCCCAGAATCTTTGTCTAGGCTCTGGCTCTGAGGGTGACATCCTCATTCTGGAGTGACCCCTGTCCCAAGAACATGAAATACAGTGGGCTGTTGGCAAACAATAGTTGTCAGAGTTCAGCCGGGGGCACCGCTGTAAGCAAGCATTGAGGAAAAGGTGAAGGAAGATGGTGCCTAGGCCCATGATTGGTTAGCTTTTATTGGGTTCTGTTTTATCTTTTATCTGTGTGTTGACACTTATTTATGCATTTATGTGAAGGGGGGGTCATACATGTGGGACAGTGCACACGTGGAGGTCAAAGGACAATTTGCAGGAGTTAATTCTCTCCTTCTACTATGTGGGTTGGGGGATTGAACTCAGATCACCAGACTTGGAAGCAAACACCATTACCCGCTGTGCCATCCTGTTCGTTTGTTTTTATTTTTGTCTTTTGAGACGGTGTTTCTCTGTGTAGCCCTGGCTATTCTGGAATTCACTCTGTAGACCAGGCTGGCCTTGAGTTTACAGAGATCTGCCTGCCTCTGCCTCCAGAGCCCTGGGATTAAATGAGTGAACCCCCGCCGCCCGGCCTTTTATTTGCTTTTTGAGACTGTGTCTCTCTACATAGCCCTGGCTGTCCTGTCACTCTCTACGTAGACCAGGCTAGCCTCAAACTCACAAAGATCCTCCTGCCTCCTGAGTGCTGCGTTCAAAGGGATGCGTCACCACACTCAGTGACCTTGAATATCTGCTCTTCCTGCCTCTGTCTTTCCGGTGCTGACACGATGGGCACATTCCACACTGTGCCCAGTTTATTCATTATCGGAGCTTGAACCCAGTGTTTCATACCTGAGGGGCAAGCCTTCTATCAAGTGAGGCATATCCCAGCCCTTCTATCTTATCTTTACTATATTATGTATATATGCCCTTCACTTTTATCTTGTTTCCAAACATGCCTTAAGAAAAAGAGTCCTCTAAAACAATTGCTAGGCTGATTTTTTTCCCCCTTGAAAACTCCTTAGATACATCAGATTGTTCAGAAACCTTTTTGGTGTACGCAACCTGCCTATAACTGAGAAGACCCTTGGACTGAGGAAACAGGAGGGATAAGATCTGGGTGGACAGAGTGGACAGATGAGTGGGAGACGCTGGGGGGGAAATATCTAGTAAATTTCCTTGGGCCAGATCTGACCATCATTTCTTCTGTCAATAACTGGACCTTTCTCTAAGTTTCGCCGAGTTTCCCACCCTGACTTCCCGGCAGGCCCCATTTCATCTCAGGTTTTTCCACCATGTAAATAACCATGGCTTCGCACACACCTCTGTGTTCCCATTTCCAGCTGATCCAAACCTTGGTTCCTGCCCAGAGAAGAGCCGTTGGCATTACCAATTCTGGGGAGTACCGAAAGAGAGGCTGGCACGCCTTCCGCCCTCCCACACGGCATTTCATCCGCCGTCACTCTGCACCTCGGTCTCCTCCTCTGTAAACTTAGGGGTTCAGCTCAGGTCTACAAAGATTCCTCCCACAGCAAGCAACTTAATCTCCTGGAAACTGTAGGCTTCTAGAGAAAATCAGTCTCTCCGACCTAGCTAATGTTCGGCCATTCGTTCTACAAATATTTACTTCGAAATTACTATATGCCTTTCCCCAATGCCAGGGGTGAGGGCTACGGGTGAGAAAGCATCTAATGTAAGACCCTATATTGGAGCCTGCCTCTTTTTCTATTTGACAGGCAGCAGGCCAGGACTTGGTTAGGGACTGCTTGTTGAGGCTGGAGGTGTGATTCCGTTTTTACAGTGTTTGCCTGGCATGCACAAGGCCATGGGTTTGCTCTCCAGCACTGTGTAAACTGAGTGTGGCAGTACACACGTGTAGCCCTCGAGCTCCAGAGATAGGGACAGGAGCATGAGAAGTTCAAAGTCATCTTTGACTAGATATTGAGCTTGAGGCCAGCCCAAGATATATGAGACCAGGTCTTTGATAATAATAATAATAATAATAATAATAATAATAATAATTTTTGAGACACTATGTAGTCTAAGATGGCCTTAAACTTTGAATTCTTAGCTGGGCGTGGTGGGATATGCCTGTAATCCCAGCACTTCGGGAGGCAGAGGCAGGCAGATCTCTGTGAGTTCAAGACTTTCATGGTCTACAAAGTGAGTCCAGGACAGCCAAGGTCACACAAGAGAAACCCTGCTTCCAAAACTCAAAACAACAAACAAACAAATAAAAACATCGAATTCTCCTGCTTCAGCTATCCAAATGCTGAGGTTATAAATGTGTGCTTGGTTTATTCCCAGCACTAGAGAGGTAAAGTCAGGTGGATCTCTGTGAGTTCAAGGACAGGATGGTTTACATAGAGTTCCAGGCCAGCCAGGGCTGCACAGTGAAACCCTGTCTCAAAAAACAAAAACAAAAAAACAAGTGTGTGTGTGTGTAGCACGATTCTTGACTATAGTTTCTTATTTGTTTTTCTCCTTTTCTCACCAGAGTATCTGCTCACGAGAACAGAGCTCTTGCTTGATTTTGTTGTTGTTACTAGATCTGAAGCCAGTGTCTAGAATAACACCTTGCACCCAGTAGATACTTGATAAATATTCCCTAAGTTAACCTCTCTTCTTTTTCCAGTGCTTGAGATGGAACCCAGGACATTTCACATGCTAGAAAGGCACTCCATTGTCAAGCTACATTCCTAGAGCCAGCTTTTTGAGATGGGGGTCTTGCCCCTTAGCCCAGGACCTCAAGATCCTCCTGCTCTCCATGCATATCCCTGTGCATAGTGGCCTCAAAGTAATCCTGAAGAAATGTACACGTGAAGGATAGAAGATGTCTGTGAGATGCTTTTGCACAGTCATGGGCAATGGGTAAGTGACAGCAAACGAAAACTTTTATTATTAAACACACACCAATGGGCCTGGCTGATAAAGACTGGAATTTCGCAGGGGAAAAAAAAAAAAAGCAAGATTCAGCTAAAATTCCACATATTGCTTCATGCAATAGATATTTCTGTGGTGTCTGTCATCCATCTTGATTAGAAGATGATTTACTCTGCTGTGTTTGCTCCAAAAATTCTGCCTGCTCAGCAATTGTCAAGACTATCTGCTCCAAACAGATCTCATCCAACCTGAGATAGACATACTTGGATGGTTAATAAAGTGGTGTCCCTTCCCAGTTCACACGGGCTTGGAGAGGGACCCCCCCCCCACACACACACAGAAAGACACACACAAGCTGCTGATTCTCTGTAACAGCCAAAGGAAGAGGATGAGCCAGATCCTGTCCTCCTGGGGAATCCTCTCCTTGGATCCTCAGGCCTTGAGCCCTCTCAACTGAGAGCTGTGGGAAGCGCCTCCCCATTCACCTGAGAATTCGTTTTTTCTTTTTCCTGGCAGAGGCAGACACCCTTGCCTCCTGTCCTCTGGAACCTCTGAGGCAGGGAGGTCACTGGTGGCTGTCTCTCTCCCTTGCCAGGCTCTGTGGACAAAGGACACAGATGGTCCTTCACTATTCTTGGAGGGAGATCTAGGTCCCCGACTTTGGCTATGCGGTAAGATCCCCATTCACTTACTAAGCCAACTACATTCAGTACCCCAATTCACCAATTTAGGGTTGGGTATACAGCCTCAGAGAGTGAAGGTCAAGGGTTATCTACCAACCTCTGAGAGCTGGGTTGTTGAGTCATGCCAAAGTGAGCAGAGGCGGGTTGGGGGTCGGGGTTGTGTGGGAATAAAGAGTCTGGTTCAAAACTGGCAGGACTAGGACAGCGGCAGAGAGCTGAGACGCGGACACAAGGCTCCTAGCCTCGGAAGCCAGTCTTGCGGTCCCGGGTTCGAGCAGACATCCGCCGCGGTAGAGATCCGGCGACCGCGGAGCGCGACAGAGGGGCGGCGGGAGCGGGCGCCCAAATGGCCGGGTGGGACCCGCGGGGCGCGGCCCCGCCGCCTAATGGTTTTCCGAGGAGCCCCAGGGATTAGAGGTCGCTCCCCTCGGGGCGTGGCGGCGGGCCAGGGCTAGGTTAGGGACTGGGACTCCGCGCGTGCCAAGAGGGGTGGGTGGAGTCAGGTGGCTTTTGTGCTAAGCCAACCCGCTGTGCCCAGAGTCGCGGGGCGAGGTTGCAGGGGCGGCGCTGGGGCTCCTCCCAAAGCTGCGACAGGCCCCTTGGTGTCGCTTAAGACTCAAACCCAACTGCGGAGCCACGAAGAGGGACAGCGTGAGGGGCGCGCTGACGAAGGCTGGGGGGGCTGAAACTTCGCCACCTGTGTGTACTGACGGCAAGCTGAGGGCGGGGGAGGGGGAACGGACAGAGGTGATTCAGGAGAATCGGCCTCCACCAAGGTTCATCACTCTGGCCAGCCCACCCGCCCATCTTTCTTAGCCCTCCCCCTTGCCCGTCTCTCTCCCCTTGGGCTCCTGTCAATCCCGGTAGACCCCAGCCCCAAGCTCCAAAGGGACTGTGTTGAGGGGGTAGGGATGGCCCTGCTCCAGCCAGGCCCAGGCCTGCCTTACCATCGACCCCACCCCAGCCGCCCCTAAGCAAAAGCAGCTTTCTCCTCCTAGGACCCCCCCCCAAAGCCTTTTGGGGGAGGCGACCAAGAACTGGGGCTAGCTAGGCTTTGAGTGCAGCAGGATGACTTCAAAGGGCGGTGGGTGGGGTTGGCGCCTGGTCACAGGTACCACTCAGGGTGGGCCAACCTGCCCAACCAGGTCAGGGCCTGCGCTGCACCCGCC
>CM053746.1:24571847-24605476 GCA_028658305.1 Pachyuromys duprasi | reverse complement strand
GAACATCACAACAGAAGCCTGACAGCGGCCCCACCCACCAGAGCTGCCCCGAGGGCACCAGCAGAAGACCTCAGCCAGCAATCCCATAGCCCAGGCACCCGGGGTCAGGTCTTCCTTGCAGTCCCTCAATACCCAGTCTGAAACATATCTGCCCCTACACGTGCCCATGGAGCCCCCCCCCCCCCCACGAGCTGGGGAAAAACACTTGGACTCCGGGGCCTCGGGGCTGTCCTGATCTGCTCAAACTTCCTCCTGTCACGGTCTCCACCTCCCTGAATCCTTAGGAAACAGATGGAGGGAAGCAAGTCTCCAGCCTGGCTCCACCCCTAGATTATGGACTCACTGGCGATGAGAGGGGTAGCCTAGGCCTGGTGCTGAGGGGAGAGGGGTGGGGTGCAGAGCACACGCTGTGTGAAGAGAGCGCTGGTGTGTGTGTGTTCCTTTGCAGCCTTGGTGCTCAGGGACACACTAAGTTCCGAAGTTTAAAGGCTGAGATCTGAGATGTGTCCCTTCGTTTGAACTGGAAGTTAAAGGCTGAGCTCACTCGCCCTTGAAAGGACGATAATGTGACAGTGCCTTCTGTGTAAGGTTGTCGTGAGGCTTAAGTGAAATTGCACGTGGAAGTTCTCGGGACCTGGCATACATTAAGGACCTCAGGTGGCAGCTGTCATGGCTGCCAATGTTGCCATTGCTTGACTGCATCAGCAGGCCCGGATGCCTTGAGGGCCGCCTGACTGTCACGAACTGAGTGGGTCCCTGCGTCGCAGGAATCCGCCTTCGCCTCTGGCCTCCTCCCACTGTACATCACCTGCCTCCAGCGTACTCCAAAGGGACCATAGGCGTCAGAATGAGCCGCGATAGACCAGCAGGGACTCCAAGCCCCCAGGGAAAGTCAGGAATAGGCTGCTGCTGAGCACTTGACTGGTGGACTCCAGGGGTCAAGGCTCACCCAGGGAGAGAAGGTTCCGGACAGAATCCTCGCTGATGGCTTCCCAGGGATGTGGGGTGGGGGTGGGGGGCTGGTAGTGGAGCCATTCTGTGTTTGGGTGAGGGATACGAATCAAAGTGTCAAGGGGACCCCTCCTATGCCTTTCTGAGCCCTGCATGGCAAGGACAGCCTGGGTCCAGGTGAGCCACGCCAGGCAGGTGGGTGTCACTCGCTGGGTGCGCTCTGGTATACCTGGCGCACTGTGTGTGAGGTTCGTTCATAGAAGAGATGGACAGAGGCAGGGTGCCAGCACTGGGTACCAGCATCTGAAGGGAGCTCTGACCCTGCACTCTCAATTAGGGAGGGCCTCCTAGAGGCAGCTAGGTGTCAAGTAAACAAGAAAAGATGGCTAGATACTGGTTAGGGAAGCAAAGATGGGTGGGAGGCAGAAGACACCCCCCCCCACACACACACACCTCCAAAGAGAGGGGACCAGGTGCAAAAAGTTGTTAGGGCCTCCAAGTATGAACCGAACCTGGTGTGAAGGATCAAGCTGAAATTCTGCTCCCTGGCTACCTTCAACCTCCCTCAGTCGGTGGCAGCAGGAGCCTGATCTGCCGCATTCCGAGGAGGCCTGGGTTGCCTTTCCATGGGAGCTCCGAAGAACCCCTGGGGGCGGGCAGGTCTCACCACTGTTGGAGAGCTGGCTGGAAAAACTGGTCTTCCTACCCCCTCACCCCCCCATCAGCCTGGAGTTGAGGAGGTTCCTGACATTCCACTGGGTTGGGAATAGGAGGAGGGTGGGGATGAGAGAAGGCCCAGAGAAGCACATAGAGAAAGACAGGAACAAGTAAACTAGAAGCTTCAGAACCGGGAGAGATGGGAGTCCAGGCCCCTCCCCTTCCCCCAGCCTAAGAGGGAAGATGGCTTTCTTGTCAGCAGGCCGGCTTGAAGCTAGACATCAAGAAGGACTTCCCCCAGTGGACAAATTCACCATTGCCACACAGCAGTGCTGTGTGGGAAGGGTATTAGGAGAGAGTGGCTGTCCGCGTGCATGAGCCTGGGAGGTACAGCCTTAGGTTGTGACTTGGGCCCTCTGTCCAGCCCTTGTCTTTTTCCAGGGTTGGGCATGGGGCTAGGGTGGGACACCGTGCTACCTCCCAGCTTCCAGGACTACCTGTGCAGGAAAAGAGATGGAGACAAGAGAAAAGGGAGGGGCTCTGGGGGCCCAAGCGACACCACTCAATCTCCCAAACTGGCCTTCTGGCCTTCTCAGAACTGCCGCTCTGTTTCCTGGCCCCTGTCCTCATTTCCTCCCCAGCGCATGCCTGGCCGTGGAGTGGTGGGTTCTAGTGGACCAGCCACATCCCTCCGGCCACTGCGGCCAGAAAAAGACCAGGTAAGCATATGCTGGAGTCAGCATATTTTAAACACAGGCATGAGACCCCACAGCCTTAGACAGCTGATATTCAATCAAAGTGTGAGCCCCACAGCTCCCCCAAGAACCTGCATGCTATCAGCGTTCCCTATCAGATATCCACGGCCAAGCCCATGCTTCCCCTCCTCTTCCTCTTCCTCCTCTTCCTCTTCCTCTTCCTCCTCCTCCTCCTCCCTCTTTCTGTTGTTGTTGCTTTGGCTTTTGGCTTTTCGAGACAGGGTTTCTCTGTGTAGCCCTGGCTATCCTGGAACTCACTCTGTAGACCAGGCTGGCCTCGAACTCATAGAGATCCCCCTGCCTCTGCCTCCTGAAAGGTGTATGCTGCTACTGCCCTGCCCAGCAATGCTTCTAAGCTACGTAGAAAACTCTTCAGTGAGCTTTGCTGTGTGTGTGTGTGTGTGTGTCTTAGACACTATTTCCCAAGGCCGGCCATCTCGACCCAGAAGCCTTTGCAAGCTCTGATAGAAAGCTCTGCATTATGAGAGGAGGGGGAAGTCCCATAGCAACCATCTGCCTGTGAATGTCTTTCCTTCCCTGCTGGTTTTCTTTGTTTGTTTTTGGAGACAGGGTTTCTCTGTGTAGCCCTGGCTGTCCTGGAACTCGCTCTATAGACCAAGCTGGCCTCGAACTCACAGAGACCTGCCTGCCTCATTTCGGGCGTGTGCTGACCCCACCGACGCTGCCACCACCCAGCAAAATTAAATTAAATTAAAATTAAAAAATAAAATTTCTTTATATGTATGAGTTTTGCCTACGTGTACATATGTGTATCACGTGGATACCTGGTTCCCACAAAAGCCAGAAGAGCAAGCTGGAGCCCCTAGAACTGGAGTAATAAATGGCTCTGATCTACCCTGGGGACTAAAACCCCAGGTGCTGGGAACGGAGGCCAGGTCTCCAGCAAATGCAGGTGTTCTTAACCACTGAGCCATCTCTCCAGCCCCTCTGAGTGTGTGTCTAATAGTGATTTTCCTCAGGCTGCCCTCTCACAGCCTGTGGGATTGGCCTCCCGTCTGCCTCAAAAGCACCACACAGTGCAGCGCGCATTCAGCAGGGCTGTGCTTTCCAGGAAGTGGACGGTGTTCCAAGGGCAAAGCAACAGCAGCCTGGAGGAGTGGTGCTGACGCTGTCCCTGGGCTCAGGGCTCTTAGGATTGGGTTATGGGCTTTAGCTGAATAGCCACAGCCCTGTGGGCCGGGCAGACCCCAAAGGCCGAATGCTGACCCCATGACCCTTAGTCCCAAGAACCTTGGTATTCTGAGCTCCTTGGTGAGCGTGGAGACACATATGCGCACAGTGACATCCACAACCTTAAAGCCTCACACTCGGCAGGTGATGGAACCAGCCAGAGACAAGGGCCACTCATGAGGGATGGGACAGCTGGGTCCTTTCCCAAGCTCCACCTGCACTCCCTCTGGGCATTGGCGGAAGCCACTGTCCCCTCATACCTGAGAGAAATTTTTGTATGGATCCAATAAATGCTTCCAAAGGTCCTCTCCTAGCCGAGAGGACTTGGTGTCCTTATCAAACAGGGACCTGGGAGGCAGGAGGTGCCCTTGGCTCCACAACCCCTAGCTCTCAGAAAATAAGCCAGGGCCAATTATCCCCGTGTTTCCCGGGTCCCTTCCAGAACTTTCTCCCCTTCCTGCCAGAATTGTCCTACACAGAGAGGAATGAGCCCCTAATCCCAACTCATACAATACAATACATACAATAGGGACAGAGGAGCTGTCGCAGACCACAGCCAGCTGTCACCCAGAGATGAGGCCAGATCAGGGGATCTGCTCTGATTCCCTCCCGAGGGAGCTGGGTCAGACCACGGAAGAACTTTCTGACCTCCCCGTCCTAGGGCTGGAGAGATGACAGAGTGCTTCCTCCGGAGGTAGCAAGGGATCAGGTTCACACCCTGCCGGTCCCGCCATCCTGCCAGCTTGGGAGAGCAAGTTCACAGCAGTGTGAGCACGCCAGCCGGTGTCCCGAATGCCTGCTGGGCAAGAGGCAAATTGGACAAGAGTACAGCCACACGACACTGTGGGGAGAGCTGGTATTGTGTGCACAGACCCAACTCGGGACTTAGGAACTACTTGCCAAGATGAATGGGTCTGTGAGTGTTTTCTTGTTTAGAAAGATCTTGGAGGAAGCATAACTTCATTCCTGGGGTAGAAACAGGACTTCAGGAATGCCGTGAACCCTGCTGACTTCTGTTGAAGGCTTATGATGGCTTACGATGGAGCACTAATATAAGCTTTCAGCGACAGAAACCCAGTTCCCCGCCCCTATCCCGTTCCTCAGGCTCTAAACCTCAGCCTTTTCAATTTAATACTAACTTTAAAAAAAAAAAAGACTTTATTTTGATTTTATGTATGAGTGCTCCCCTGCATCTATTTAAGTGCACCTTGTGTAGGCAGTGCCCACAGAGGACAGAAGAGGGCGCCAGATCCCCTAGAATTTGAGTTACAAATGGTTGAGAGCCACCTAATGGGTGCTGGGAACTGAACCTAGGCCCTTTGCAAGGGCAGAAAGGTTTTCGGCTTATTTGATCAACGTAAGTTCAATATAGATTTAAATTTTTTATGAGAGCTGGGCTGTGGTGGCGCACTTGGACCCAGAATTTGGGAGGCAGAGGCAGGTGGATCTCTGAGTTCGAGGCCAGCCTGGTATGTAGAGTAAGTTCCAGAACAGGTAAGGCTACACAGAGAAACCCTGCCTTGAAAAACAAGGCACACACACACATACCCATACACATGAAATAAAATAAAAACACAAAAATTTATGTGTATGGATGCTTTGCCCAAATGTATCTTCTTGCCTCATGGACAGGGATGTGTGTGTGTGTGTGTGTGTGTGTGTGTGTGTGTGTGTGTGTGAGAGAGAGAGAGAGAGAGAGAGAGAGAGAGGGAGGGAGGGAGAGAGGAAGAGAGAGAGAGAGAAAAACCCTTGTAGAGCTGCCCCCAAGCACCATATGCATAGGAAGACCAAAAGGTACGGGTATTGGGTCCCTTGGGACTGGCCTTATAGAAGGTGTGAGCCTCCATGTGGGTGCTGGGAATTGAACTTAGGTCTATCTGGAAAAACAGCCAGTGCTCTCAAACACTGAGCCATCTCTCTAGCCCCCTTTTAAAATTGTGGAGGCAGAGTCTGTCTCACTAACTTGCCCAGGCTGGCCTGGCACTCTCTCTGAAGCCCAAGCAGGCCTTGAACTTATGATTCTCCCACCCCAGCCTCCAAGTAACTGGGGTTGCAGGCTTGAGCCACCAGGCCCAGCTTAGAATTTCCTAAATGAAATCATCTCCATCGGCTCTTGGGGCCCTGGGGAACTGAACTCCAAGGCCTACCACTGAGCTACACCCTATGTCCCAAAACATTTTGTTAAAATAAATATAATTCAGGGATAGATGGGAGGAGCTGAGGCAGGTCAGGGGAGACTTTGCCTGACTCTTAAAGCAACAGGAAGGAAGCAATGACTTCTGGGACATTCTTCTTGCCTCATGGACAGGGGTGTGTATGTGAGAGAGAGAGAGAACGAAGAAGAGCTGCACCTCCACCCCCAGGACGGAAGAGGGCAGGGACCCTGAATCTGGGACTATGGGCAGCAAACAGGGTCCTTCACCCAACCTGTCCCTATCTGCCCAGATATGCACGGTTTGCTTTCAGGATTTGTTTTCTAAACGAGAGTTCCTTGAATGGCCCTCCGCCCTCTGAGGGGGAAATTTAACTTATTGGGAAAGAGCACAGCAGGGTCTTCCCAAGGCTACACAGACTCTCTTCCTTCTCCTTGGGACCCCATACAAGCCAGAGCAAGCACTTGGGGCACCCTTCACCCCAGAAGACTCAATTCTCCATTCCTAAAAAGGCCCTCTCCCTCATCTGTAGAGCGGAGCGAGGCGACCTGGCCTCACCAAGTTAGTGAGTCAGATCACTAACAACAAAAGGATCAAATGAGATGTTTGTGAAAATACTTCCTAGGGGTGGCTGTTTCTCTTTTCCTAAATGCAAGCAGCCGCCGCCGTGTGGATGGCAACGCGGGAGAACCAGGAAAAAGGTTGAGGGAAGGTGAGGACCAGCCTGTGGGGGTGTTGCGGGGGGGGGGGGGGAGCGGGCGGTCAGCGCATTGGACCAACCACCGCTGTCCAGCGACACCCAGAGGCCAGAGCGGAAATTGCATGCGGTCCTCCAGGGGCGGGGCGGCCTCGGAGGGCAGGGCCGGGGTGGGGCGGGGCCTAGCCTTCACCTGCTCCTAGCTGAAAGCCTAGGCCAGGGCCTTCCTAGCTGAACAGGGCGGCATGGCCCAGGGTGCCAAGATCGGGCTAGCCCCGGGCTGCAAGAACAGGGGTGAAGTTGGGAGAGCTATCCAAAGAAGAATAGAACGCAGGGTGGAGAGGCCATTTGGTCGGGGCCCCTGCCTCCAAGCTCCTTCAGATAGGATGCATAGGATGTGTTTTCTTGTGTCTACTTTCCATGAATATCTACTAGGACGGTGTGTCCAGACTCACGCTTCCTCACCCTCACCTGAGGTCACTTCCCCTCTCTAAGGAGCACCCCCACTGCAGGCAGCCTCAGATGCCCCTCCCTCTGCCCAGCCTGGGGGAGGGAAACCACCCGCCTTAGTCACGCCAGATAATCACCTCTGGTCACTCACTGTCTGGCCTCTTCCTCCAAGTCACTCGGACTATCTCTTAGACATTATCTCACCATGCAGGCCTGCTGGGTGGGTGGGTGGAAGGGGGGAGCAGAGTGCAGAACCAGCTCTAAGCGGGGCGAGAAACTGAAGCCAGAAGGGACCAACGTGTCCACTTGTCCTGCTTCCTAATGTAAACTAAAAAGATGACATTCGGTCACGAACACAGGCGAGGTGGAGGACAGGCAGCAGAAAGAACTTCCTGGAGGACCGTGACCACGAGGGCCTTTGGGGGAACAATGAGTGCCCACTGAACAGCACCTATGTGCCAAGCGCTGTGTGAATCTATCCTTAGGGAGGCAGACACTGTCATCATCCTTGTTTCACTGACGACACCATTGCCCAAAGCAAGAGAGGGGAGATTCAAACCTAGGGATTCTAACTCTAGGAGCTGCCTCCTGATGTAGCAAAGGAGCGATGAATCTGAGGCAAGAGCATGCCTGGGTTGACCTTCTATACGACCCCTAAGAGCTAACTGGGTGACCTTCAGGTGTCTGTTAAAGCCACTGGAACAGTCCTCCCTGAGCCTGACCCAGCCACTCTCCCGTCACCATGGAAGGGCCTCACTGTGAAGCTCCTCTCTGCTCATCTTCTGTTGTCTCTTGAGGCAGTGTCTCATGTAGCTCAGGGTAGCCTTATACTTGCTATGTAGCCAAGGTTGTCCTGGAAGTCCTGCTCTTCCTTCCTCTACCTCACACACCACTATGGATGGCTTTTTCCAGAACTTTTTTTTTTTTGAGATAGGGTTTCTCTGTGTAGCCCCAGCAGTCCCGGAACTTGCTCTGTTGACCAGGGTGGCCTCGAACTCACAGAGATCCACCTGCCTCTGACTCCCGAATGGTAGGATTAAAGATGTGCACCACCACACCCAGCCTGCCACCCTGTCCCAAACCCACAACAATGCCAACAAGCTCTGTCACTAGCTACCCCTAGAACTTCCCACCAGCCATGGACCTGGTAGGAAGTCTCTGCTGTCTGCCCTTGATGGTGACTGCAGCAATCCCACCTTCTTGTGAATCCCTGCCTCTGAGCAGAGCTTAGGGGCGCTGGAGCAGTGAATACTATGGAACTGAGAATCCTCTGTACAGCTTCTCTTCTTTACCGACTGCACCCTTCCAGGGGCAGAGGGTTCTGTGGAGAAGCCTCTCACATCCTAACTCCTATGGAAGTTTCTCAGGCCACCTGGTTACTCTGCCTGCAAATGGGGGTGGGGGTGGGTCCTGAACCAATCAAACAGCAGGATGAATGGCAGGCAGAGTGTATAGGCCTGGACTCTCCCAATCCTGGTCTCCATTTCCAGACTCCTCTCTCGTCTAGGTTGACGGAGGGTGATGCTCAGGGTCTTTGTGGGAATGACCACTATGTCACGGTAGGTCACTGGAACAGCAGCTCCTGGAGAAGACTGAAGATGCCAGGGGCACAGGTGTTTCTTGTGGGCCAGTGGGTCTAGCAGCAGTCCTGCCGTCCACAGCAGAGACGCTCCAGAAAAGCCATGGCCACAGGGAACCAATAAACACACACCTGGGGTAGCGATGCCTGCCTGTAACTCCAGCACGCAGGAGACAGAGGCAGGAAGATGGCTGCCACAGGTTCATCCGGCCCAGTTGAACGTGGTCACTGTGAAAGGTGGCTTTAGGCATACTTTGTTGAGATGGATGGATGGATGGATGGATGGATGGACAGACAGACAGACAGACAGACAGATTTCTTTTTGAGACAGGGTCTCATGTCGCCTAGGCTAACTTCAATCCTCCCCTAGAGATGATAGTGACTTTGAACTCTCCTCTTGCCTCCCTGTCCTGAGTGCTGGGGCTGCAGGCCTATTCCACCACACCCAGTTAATGTGGTGTGAGGGATGGAACCAGGGCTTGGTGCAGGCTGGAAAGCACTCTACAGAACTACATTACCTCCCCGCCTTAGTTCTCTGCATTGACGTGTGTATGCCAAACCATGATATCACAGACATTATTGCCCTGAAGTACTTATTTCCTTATCATATGTCACAAACATCCACAAAGCAGTTTCTGGGCAAAGGCACCCTTCTGGCTACCTTCCAAATAACGCTATGAGGTAAGAGCTATTATCCCCACTTCACAGGTCAGGAAACGGAGGCACAGGGATTCAGGGATGGGCCCAAGTCACACCCCTAGTAAGTGGCAGAGTTTAGCCCTCAGTTTGGACTGACATCACATCTGTTGGCACCAAAAAAGTCTCAGGTGCAAAAAAAAAGAAAAAAAAATGGTGACGGGTGTTCCCGCTGATGGTTCGTGGGAGGCACTGCATTTAAGGGACATCCCTGGAACTTTCCATGGGTCTCTTTCACTGGATAATTGTTAGTGAGGATTCACTTAAACGGAAATGAACATCTCCTTGCCCCTATGAGGTACTGCTCTCTTGCCCTGTCCCAGTCTCTGCTGATGTGAAAAGGCAAAGGTGCATTGGTAAAATCCCTTATGTGGGCTCTAACCGGAGTCCCTCCTCCAACTCCTCCGATGACTCTGCCCATTGCCCCCATTAGGCTCCTTGCTGTCCCACCGCTGTCTCTAGGAACTATACCCTAGCAGAAAGCACAGACCATACGTCTTAAGCTCAGCTTGTGGAGTGAGAGAATCTCAGAGCCTCTGTGCCCTGGGGCACCGTGCTAGAACAAGAACCAGAGGGAAGACACATATGTGAGGACTCACTCCCACAAGGCCCCTCACTCAGGAGGCTGAGGCAGGAGGATCGCCTCAGGTATGAAGCCTGCCTGGGTTAACTGTAGCAAAGCCCTGTCTTGAAATGAAATGACAAGGGACCAGGGTTGTGGCTCAGAAGGTAAAGGCTGCCAAGCCTGGCAATCTGAGTTTGATCCCTGGACACATATGGTGGGAGGTGAGAAAGACCTCCTGCAAATGTTCCTGCACATGCTATGACACTGCACAAGCTACACACACACACATACAAATACCCACACGCACGCAAAATAAATAAATGTAATGAAAATGAAGAGGAAAGAAGGGAAAGAGGGATGACAGAGATCTCCTGTTACTCTGCTCCGCTCAAAGCCCAACCTGCTGCCTCCGACTCTCAGGTTTGGACATCCCCTCCAGGGCTCTGTACCCCTTTGCCTTCTGGTTGGCCCCAGGGCCATTGCTGACTATTCCCCCATGGGGTTGTGAAGGATTCAGAGCTGAGGAGAAGCAGGCTTAGGTCAGCTGCATTTCCAGGGGAGACCCCAGAATCTGCTGCACAAGCAGAATTAGGACTCTTCAGACAGATGTTTTCTTCTCCCGTCTGGGCTAGAGCTGGCTTCCTCCTCATCCAGTCCATCAGGCCCTTTGCCTGCAGACTCGGCTACCTGTCCTGTGGGGCTCATCCTGCCCTAGCCTCACACCTTACCGTCTCTGCTCCTCCCAGGCTGCCCCTCAGCAGCCCTCTCCCTCCTAGCCCTAGGCTGCTCCATGCTGCCAGTCTCCAGAGGACTGACCCTCTTCCCTGACACAGGCCTCCTTCATGCTGAGCCTGAATCTCTCTGGCTGCATCCTCAGCCACAGCCAGGCATCAGGCAGCAAGAAGATACCGGCAGTCCACGCTTCTTCAGATGTCTGTGTGGCCTCCTGGAGGTCCATGTCTCTTCTGCCCGCCAGGCACCTGGAAACTCTAGCAAGGGGGACAATCAGGAGGCAGCAGTGACATTTGGGCACCATGCCAGCAATGCAGGTCCCCGTGATCTCGGGCCGCAGGCAGGGCCGCTTATTTCTCAAGAAGGATGGGGGATGAAGTAGGGAAGGGAGAGGGAGGGAACATCTAGGATGCAGCAGTGCCAGTCCAAACACACCGAGCTCTTGTGTTTGTAGAGCACCACAATGTATCACGCATTGCTCTCAGCCCCTGTGAGCTCACTCCTCCAAGCCAACCTGTGAGGAGGACACTGTCTCTGCTTTTTGTACAGAAGGGCAAACGAAGCCGGGAGGCTCAGCAGCTTTCCTAAGGTCACACAGTTGGCTACTGAAGGCAGTCTGCCTCTCAGCGCTCCCTCTATAATTTCTCTGCTTAAAAGTTCCACACCTAGGAGATCAAGCCGAGGCTTGCTCCTCCTCGAGACATCCAAAGCCCTCCCCAAGCTGCCAGCTCCCCCTGCACCCCTATGCCCACTTCTTCTATGTCCTACTTGGCACCTGATCACGTGGAGCTCATCTCTACCAGCTGCCCAGCTGTATGACCTTGGCTAAGTCACTCCACCTTCCTGAACCTCAAGCTCCTTTTCCCCCAAAAGGGGGTGGGAGGGCTTACAGGTACCTACTGTTATGTAAACTTGATGAGATCACCTGGATAAAGTGCCTACTATGAATGCCTGGTACACAGTAACAGCTCAGTGCAGAGAGGGGGAAGGAGAGGGACTTCGGGCACGGCAGGTTGATGTTTAGGTTGGTTAGTGGGTCAGGAGGGGCAGGGGTCTCTCGCTAGGGACTATAGCAGAGAGGGTCCTATCACCCAGAGAGGAATATGCTCCAGAATGGCTGGCCAGCTGTGGAGAGCCGTGGGACACAGCTGCAGACAAAGCCAGCCTGAGAGACAGTCCCGGATGCTCCGGGTAACCCGGAAGCCTCCCGAACATGGACGCAAATGGCCTCTTGCTAAGGCAACACACCTGAGGCCAAGCTTGAGCTTGAGCTGAGTTGGATCACTGGGACTCACACTGTGGTGTGGAGAGTTGCTTGTTAAGCTGCTTTGTTATGTTTTCACCTGGGGAAGTAGGTATTTTTTGTTTGTTTGTTTGTTTGTTGTTTTTTGTTTTTTTAAAGTTAGGCAGTTCCACACCTTTTTCTTTTTGTATTGATGTGACTTGTTTTCGCTTTGCCTATAAATAATGAACCCTGGAGTAAACCCACGCTGCTTCAGTCAGACTGACAAGCCCTCTCAAGCCGATCCTGTGTGAAGTGTGATTTGTCCTCACTCCCCACGCAGGTACTGTTGGACCCTGCCAGCGGGCTCTGGCAGCCAGTCACCAGTGGGGGTCATGGTGACACTGGAGTTTTGGGGTGACTGGAACCACATCTAAGGGCTCCCACGCCTGTCTCCCTCTTGCCACGGGGAGACATCGCTGCCTGTGGCCAGCTTCCAACAGCCCCTAGAGTGGCTGGCTGTTCCCGCCGGGCCCTGTCTCTGGAAGAAAGAGGACAGCTACCCAGTGGGGCTTCCTTCCCATCAGCTGCGTTGAGCCCACATGGGCTTGGTACTGAGGTCTGAGTGTGGAATTTCAGCCTGTTAGGGGCAGATGGGGCAGGGAGAGGGTACTAAGACAGGGCCTTGCTATTTGTTCAGGCTTCCCCTGAGTTCACAGTCCTCCCCCTGCCTCAGGCTTCCTGGGTGCTGTAGGATTACAGGAGAGTCAGCTCCCTGCTTCATTCTGTCTTGCTCAGAAGCACCTCTTTATTTCAGGGTATATGTGTAGAAGCCCAGGGTACCTAATCCCTCTCACCAAACTGAAGGATTCCTAGGCCCAGGTCCCCGCCTCAACTCAAAGCAGGGTTCCCCAGAGCAAGCGCTGCATATATCCATGAGGCAGCCACCCCCAAAGGGTGGCAGGAGGAACAGGAGCTGGCCAGTGCTGGAGCCCGGCCCTCCCACAGCAGAGCTGTGCTTGGACAAGTCTGTCTGGAGTGAGCAAGCCAACCTCAGCCCAAATCCCTGATTTCTAAAGGAAAAAAAAAAAAAAAAACCAACTCCCTCACTCCTCCAGCCTCCTCCCCAGCCAAGAACCTCAGACCACAGGCCCCGCCACGCTGGCAGAGCCAGGGAAACGGGCCAAAAGCCGCTGAGGAAGGGAGAGGGTCGAATCGGGTCTTAGAATACAGGCAGACCTTAGAATGTAGGTAAGGCCCAGGGCCCAGAGCATCGGGGCCTGCTGATGACCTGTGAGGACCACATGGCTCTCCACGAAGGTCCTAGATGGCAGCCCTGGGCCTGGGGCTGGTGTGAGGAAAGGAGGTGGAGGAAGCCACTTCAGCAACTCTGCTTCCAGAGAGTCCGGATGGACCATGGGGCTGACATGAGTCTATACCTCACCTGGGCTAGGGGAAGAGGGGGTGGACTGTGTCCCTCCCTTCCTGACGGTAAAAAGAGCAAGGGCAGCCTCAGGAATGGGGAGCACACGGAACTTCATGCAATGGGCGCAGGGGAGGAGAAAGGAAGGCAGACAGGAAGAGGAAGGAAGCAGCTGGGTGTTAGTGAGCCTAGAGAGGACAACAAGGCGCTAGGTGTGCACATGTGATCATGCAACTCACACCGAAGTACACCATGCACACTTTCTTCTTCTTCTTCTTCTTCTTCTTCTTCTTCTTCTTCTTCTTCTTCTTCTTCTTCTTCTTCTTCTTTTAAAGACAAGGTCTCATGTAGCCCTAGCTGGCCTCAAACTTCCTACGTCACCAAAGAGAACCTTGAACTTCTGCTCCTCCTGCCTCTGTTTTCCCAAACATGGATGTGTGCCCAGCTTGCCAGGTGGCGCTGGGGACTCAACTCAGGGCTTTGTCAAGGCCGGGTGAGCGTCCTGCCAACTGAGCTACACCCGCACCCCCCACACACACTTGGTCCTCTCAGCCTCGGAGGCGGAATCCAGTCATACCCACAGGCAGGACGCCTCAGGATTCAGCCCTTCTCATTCACCCCCATCTGCTCACACAGTCACACTCTCCTGCACGCATACCTAGTCATGTGCACACGCTGAACATGCACATCGTGCCCACAGTCAACTCTGCTTGTGGCCACAGAACCCACACCCCCTCACAATACATGAGCGTGTGTGTGCACACACACACACAAATACAAACACACTCACATGTCTGTGGATGGTGGGTCAAGCCCTGTTTGCTCAGAACTGGCGGATACAAGTGACTTCCCTGGTCTATCCAGCTTTTGGTCTCCAGCATCCCTGTACACGGCCCCCCAAAAAGCAGATCTTCTCTTGGAGGTCCCTGATGTGTGGCCCCTCATCAATTCAGCTCCCATCAACTCAACAGATACCCATCATGCCACCTAAGACCTGCAACAACTACCCGGGACTGAAAGCCAGGGTGTGAGGCCCAGTCAGGGACATGTGTCTTATCTGGGGGCCCCGAGTCTCCACACCAGCCACCTGCCCTACTTATGTGTGGGGGGGCATGAAGAGTGGTGTGTGACTCTGCTTCCACCTCAGTGTCCTCGTCTGTAATGAGGACATGGCCATTAGTGCCAGTACACTGAGGACACACTGAGGTTCCCCTGTGACCAAGAGGAACACCATCAGCTGGGAGACATGGTGTCTAACCCCCACCCTACCGTCGGTATCCTGAGGAAGCCAGGACCCCCGGGAACTCACGGGACCCATCCAGAACTATGCCCGGTCTAGACGGAGGACCAGGGACAGGGCTGGAAACAAGGTGAGGAGGCAGGGGTGGAGAGAGCAGAAAGCCAGAAAAGTGAAGGGAGGACATTGCTGTTGGAGGGCCTGCTGAGCTCAGGGGAGTTCTAATTACAGCAGGCAGGCGGGGAGGCAGCAGGGCTGGTAGCCTGTTTGAAGTCTGTGGTGAGGGAAGCATCAAAGGGTCAGGAGGCAGGCCAGAGACCCGGGGAGATGAAGGAGGGACCACACTGTCTGCCTACTAGCTGGGCCAACACTCTTCCTATTCAGGTGCTCACACAGCCAGAGTCCCGAGCCACCTGGTCACGGGCAGGGCCACAGCCTTCGGGAGCATGGCAAGCCCTGGCTGGAGAAAGGCTTCTCTCACGGTCCCTGTAGCCTCCGTCTCCCCATCTCCCAGAAAGTGTGTCCTCAGCATCTCTCAGACCCATATTTGGGGTCCTCGGGTAGGAGGATCCCAAGCCACTCAGCTTTGGCATCCCAGAACCCGTCCCCATGACTCTATGTCCCTCAAAGCCCAAACTATTAAGCTTTAGAGGTTTCCAACAAAGAGAGAATGTCCACCATGCTGGATGGCAAAGGGACCGCCTGAGACAGCTCCAGGCAGTCTCCTGCCTCACTGCATGAATGCAGCAGAGTCCTACATCCCTCCAGGTCAGACAGGGCTTTTAGGAATCTCACCCCCAAATCATGCCCCTGCTCAACATGCCAGTCTGGGAGGCCCACCACCGGGCCCATTTCCCAGGTCCTCTCGTCTAGTGATCTCTGGGACATCTCTCTAATATGTTCTTTTGGCTCCCCAGTGAGAGCAGAGAAGGGATGGCAACTTCAGGAAGGACAGATGGCATGCCAGTGACAGGGACGAGAATCCTCCTGGCTCTCTACTCGTCTATAACCGGGCACATCTTTTAGCTGTCCCCTTCTCCCTTTTATCTTTTTCTCCCCCTCCTCTCCTGACTCCCCTTCCCTCTCTTTCTCCTCATCTTTCTCTTCCTTTCCTTCCTCCTCTTCTTCCTCCCCATTCTCCCCCCCCCACACACACACACCCCATCCTCTTTTCCTGAGGTCAAATGTAGTCCATCCAGGTCAGCTCACGTGCAGTATGTATGGAGAATGATGCTCAACTTCTGACCTAGCTCCCAATCACTGGGATTACAGACATGGACCGTTACCCTCCGTCTGTGCAGTGCTCAGTGCTCAGGAGGCAACGGAGGGTCTCACGCATGGCAGGCAACCAGCTGTGTGCCCCAAGCCCGCATTTCTGAGCTTCCTCTGTTTCCTCATCTGTGAGGGAGGTATGCACTCACTACCTCTCCCTCAAAAGGACATTGTGAGACTTGAACACGGTCACGTGTGGAAGGCAGCTGGCTTGCAGCAAGGTTCTCCAGACCTTATATAGGCTCTCCAGGCGTTTATATAGACAGAGGACCATCAGACTGCCAGGGAAGCCATTTCCAGAAGGGAGCGGAGGAGACCCTTCCTGTGCAGAGACAGGGCGAGAACTTCAGCAGAAATGTTGACACAGTACAGTTCGAGCCTTCCAAACTAGGCACCACACCCCAGCTCCAGGTCCCTCCTGCCTTGACTCAGTTTCCATTTGTCTCCCCCTTGTATCCACCCTCTGTTGTCAGGCCACTTTGCCACTGTCCACATCTGTCCAGCTGGGCAGGTCCTGGGCCAGCCTCTTCTCTGAGCTGCACGTTCATAGGGACAACTCCTTTTCTCTGAGCTGGAACTGCCCACCCTCCGCCCCGTGTTGCCTGCACTTTCACCCACTGAGGTCATGTGCTGCCCTCCCAGAAAAGGAAGGTGGGGCAGGACCGGGAGAGAGTCAGAACAGAACCCTGAGCAAGCCATCCCTACCTGTACAATTTCACACTTCACTGTCTAGACACCCCACACCCCATCTCACAAGGGAGGGCCTAAAGTCACCCCTTGGAATGTGACCTTGGTTGGGATGAAACCGGCATCATCTTCTAGATTTTTCCATACCACAGTCTCTCTCTCTCTCTCTCTCTCTCTCTCTCTCTCTCTCTCTCTCTCTCTCAGGCTAGATAATTGGGTAGGGAAAAAAAGAAAAGAAAACAAGGTCACAAATGAGGTAAGGGGCATGGGGCACATGCCTGAAATCCCAGGACCTTTGGGGTGGAAACAGAAGGTTCAGGAGTTCAAGGTCATCCTCAGCTACATAGGCTGTTAGGAGCTAGCAACCACCCTGGGCTACCTGAGATGCTGGCTCAAAAGATCAAAACCAAACCAACCAAACAAAAACCAACCAAGGAAGCCAGGTGGTGGTGGTAGCAGGGTATACCTGTCCTCAGAGGCAGGCGGATCTCTGAGTTGAAGGCCAGCCTGGTCTACAGGACAGACAACGCTACACAGAGAAACCCTGTCTCAAAAAACTAAAAACAAAAAACCCCCAAGCAACCAGGGTTGTGAAAAATCCATACCCAATGTGCCATGTGTCGCCTGTCTTCCAAAGGCCCTGCCTCAAACCTACCTGGAGGCCCATGTAGTCTACCTGTGTTTTTCCTTTTTCCGTCCATCTATATTCCATCCACCTAACGATCCTTCCATTCGCTCCTTACCCCCATACCCATGATTTAAGGACCCACCCAGACTTCAGACACCCCCCTCCCTTCCCACTCCGTCCACTGACCTACTTACCCGCATGTCTACCCCAAAGAGCTCCTCTCCGCCCTGCCTACTTCCATGTGGCCTCCTGCCCACTCACCCCTCTATCTTCACCTGCCTCTCTCCATCTCCTCTCACATCCCAGACACTGGGCAGAATCCCTAACTCCCCACCTCACTGGGATATCCCATCTCCTTACTGGTAGCCTATCGCCTGAGAAAAGATGGCTGTGGTCCCCACAGCTCCATGGAAGACCAGACAGAAGGCAACAGACTGCACCTGGGCCAGGGACCGAGGCTTACATTAGCATTTAATAGACATGAAGAACATGCAGGGCTTTTTTTTTTTTTACTTTAAAAAGTTTCCATTTATTTTTAATGTGTGTATTTTGTCTGCATGTGTGTCTATATATCGTGCGCATGCCTGGTACCCTCAGAGGCCAGAACCGAAAGTTATACATAGTTGTGAACCATCATGTGGGTGCCTGAGAATCAAACCCGGGTCCTCTGGACATGGTCCTAACTACTGAGCCACCTCTCCAGACCCTGGGGAGGGTGGGGAAGGTGGTTAAGAATAAAGAAGCTCCCAGCTCACTAAGCAGGAGGGAAAGTTTCCATGGATACTTCTAAAGTATGGGCTGGACAATGAGAACTGTCCATGGAATGGGCCTCAGTTATTTAAGGATGAGGTGTGACTTGGGGAGGGGCCCGCATCTCTCCCAGCTTCCCGTGGCTTGTCCCCATTCCAGTTTCCCTAGAACACGGGAGAGGAGGTTGCAGGGCCTCAGGAGGCCAAGGCCAGGTGACAGGGACTGTGAAGCATCTGACGTGAGGTCCTGGGTCATAGGAAAGGTGCCGTTGCTCAGTCGCTCAAGTCCGTGACTTCGGGTAAACTCCTCAGCACTCAGAGCCTTGCTTTAAAACACCTCTGAAATGGAGGCTCACGGTGCAGAAATTTCACAGCACACATGGAAGGGCTCGGAGGACCGTGTCTGGTTTTGCACAGCACAAAGATGCTGAGACCTAAAGTATGAAAGTTGTGATGGCTGTTATCCCAACCATCACAGGTGGAGGAGAAGCCACAGGGAGCTCATCAGAAGCAGGAGGAGCAGCCCAAGGCCACACCCTCACACCAACCAGAACAAACACTCAGTGTCATCCCAATACCACTCTAACACATTCCCAAGCACCCTCTGGAGCTGCATCCCTCAGGGGAGCCCCCCCTTTCTGCTCACAGCCAATACTGCCCTCCCCAATAAAGACAAGGAAAGTAGGGAGAGTATGAGCCACCAGTGCCAGCAGGGAAGGGGCACAGATGAGGTTGGGGAGACAGATGACATCTGAAAACACAGATGTTACAGAAGTGGCTGGGGAATCAGCTGGATGCCCCAAGCCCAGGCTGGGTTCCATCCCCAGGACCACGGAAACTGGGTGTGGACATGCACACTTGTAATCCTGGCAACTAGGAAGCCAAAGGCAAGAAGATCAGAAGTTCAAAATCATTCTTGGCTACATGACAAGTTTGAGGCCAGTGTGGACTGCACCAGACCCTCCCTGTCTCAAGAGAAAAGGCACATGCGTGGGATGGGCAGCGGGTACCAACTGGGGCACAAAGGCTGGGAAAGCAGGGGAGAAAGTAAAGTGAGGCCTAACCCAGGTCATGCATGGAAGGTGGAGTGCTGGGACCCACCCCACAGCTGCCTGCAAAACACACACACTCACACACACATTCACTCATGCACAGTCTCATGCACCCATACACACTCACACACACACACATTCACACAGAAACTCACACAAGTTCATATATACACATTCACACTCACTCACACACACATTCATTCACACACATTTACTCACACGTCCACTCACAGTCTCCTGCACACACATACACACTCACCTACATTCACATACACACACTCACACAGTATCACACACACACATTCACTCACACACAGTCTCATGCATGCACACACATGCACACATACACACACACACTCACACACACTGATGCAGAGGCTGTGGAAAGGGCACCACCCCTGGGCTTGAGGTGTTGGTGCCAGCTGGGTGGGCTGGCATGAGATGGGGAGAGGGTAGCTCGCAGAGCTAATCCCCCCAGCGTCTCCCAGACGCCCACAGAGACCAGGGTGAGCTCTTTGTCTGCTAGGGGAGACACAGAGGGCGGCGGGCAGGCGGGCAGGCTGCCGGCTCCTCTGTCTCTCCCAGCCTCCGCCCCGGGGCAGGTAGAAGCCTGCCTTGTGGAGGATGGGCTGGAGGGAGTGGGGGTGAGAGGATTAGAGCAGAGACAGATGCTCCGGGCTAGCAGGGTTCCCCAGCACAGACCCACAGGCCTGCGGCATTTGGGTGGGGGGGTCCCCGGAAGGGCAATGGGGCATGAACCGCATTCGGGATCGGACCTTGTGTGCAGTGGGAAGGCGTGGGTGGCTACTGGGACACGGCAGTCACAAATCCAGACACACTCAGAGTCAACACACACACACACCGTTTAAACCAACAGCCGACATCCCCGTGTTTACAGTCTCGCACAGAGGCAAACTCACATCTGGCCTCTGCCACCATACACCACACTGGAGTCACCGCCATCCTCGCTACCCACACTGAGCAAACGCCACAGTCACCTGGGGGCCGGGGGGTCGCCTCACACGCAGCAACTGGGTCCTCCAAAACAACAGGGCTGCAACCCACGTGGCACCAGGATGCCCAGGGGCACAGAGAGGGTAATCGGGAAATACCAGCCCCTTCCACAGAGCCAGCGTACGCTGAGTGCGTGCGCACGCGCGCATGATGGGCCCTCTCTCAACTGTCTCTATTTACCTGCCCCCAGCCCTCTCAGCCCTCTGCAAATATGAACACCAAACATATCAGTGAGTCTCTTAAGAAAGAATGAAGAGGGGCTGGGTGCAGCTCTGTCAGGGCGGGTGCTTGTTTAATATGGACTAAGCCTTGGGGTTGACCCCCAGCATTGCATAAACTGGGTGCGGTGGTCTGTGCCTATGATCCTAGCACACAGGAAGTGGAGGCAGGAGGCTATCCTGGGCTACATGAGACTCTCAAAATTAACAAACAGGGCCTGGAAAGGTGGCTTGGTTAAGGGCACTTCCTGCTCTTCCAGAAGACCTGAGTTTGACTCCCAGCACCCATGTTAAGAAGTTCACAAAACTCTGTGTAACTCCAGTGCCATAGGATCTGCTGCCCTCTTCTGCTCTCCTCAGGCAGTGCACTCGTGTGTGTGTGTGCATGCAAACACACAACGCTTTAAAATAAAACAAAATCTTTAAAAAATATGTATGTAAGTAAATAATGGAATAAAAAGGCTGCCTTGCTATGTCCCAACCTCTGTCATCTGCCTACCTCTCCTGATGAAGCTTTGGCCTAATACAGGGAGTAAGCCCTCCATGGGGAAGAACTAAGCCAGGCCATTCCTGAGCTGGAAGGGCAGGCAGCAGATGCTGCTGGGACCGCCGATCTCTTCAGCAGCCCTCAACCTTGCGGGACAGATCCAGACCACTAAAGTCAAGCTCAGTTGCCCCAGCTGATACCAGCATTTGCCACCACCTCCTAGTAGTGTCAGGGAGAGGCCAGTTCACGCTGGACCCTGCCCGCCCTGCCCTGAAGCCTGCCCGCCCTGCAGCCCAGAGGCCCAGCTGTGGCGAGCCGAGTCCCACTGTGGCCGGCGTCTCCGAGGATGAAAGATCCCTGGCTCCTCCAGAAACCAAGGCTAAATATACCCCTCGCCTGCTTTCTAGAGCCTAACTGGAACCAGCTGGGCAAGACTCACCCTTCCTCCTGCAGGACAGGCCATGGGCCATCCCTGGATAGATGGGCATGCCACGCCTAATCGCCCCGGACCCAAGGAACTGAGTCTGGAAATAGATCAGGAAGAGACCAAAGTCTGGAGACGTTTCTTCCTCCAGCATCATCAAAGACAGGGATGAGAGAGTAAGTCATGTAAGACCAAGCCCAGCCCGTGGCAATGAAACACTTGAGAGCCTTAGTTTTCCTAGCTTTAAAATGGGAATAAAATAATCCTGACGTCAGAATGTTGTCCACAGTGATTTAACACAGGGAAAGGGCTGGACAGCTTCTGGCACACAGTAAGTGCTCAGTAAAGCCTGGTCGTTGTAGGGACTGGGGAGATGGGCCGGGGAGGGCAATGTTGGCTACAGGAACAGGAGGACGGAGTTTGGATCTTCAGCACCCCCACAGAAGGCTGGGTATGGCGCATGCTCTTTTGTTCCCAAGGGGCTGAGGCGGGAGGGTCTTAGGGGATGGTCTGAACAATCGGGGAATTCAAAAAGTAAGGTGAGGCCAGCGAGATGGCTCAGTGGATAAACGCGCTACCCTTGCAAGCCTGGGCCTCCGAGTTTGACCCCACAAGCCAACTGTGAAAGAAGCAAACTGACTCCGAAAGCTGCCCTGTGACCTACACACACACTGGCAGGGAGGTAGCTGTACTCACTCACATCACACACACACACACACACCAAAACAAAAACCCACGGTAATAACGAGGTTAAAAGTACTTTTTTAAAGGTGGGGTTCACCTTCCATTCTGTTCGTCAGGGAACAGAGGCAGGTGGATCTCTGCGAGTGTGGACGGGGCTAGATTGTCTTGAAATCCAGGCCAGCCAAGGGTGGGTTACACGGTGAAACTCTGGAGGGTTTGTTGGTTTGGTTTGGTTTGGTTTATTTAGCGTTTCAGGGAAGGTAGAGATCTAGAGAGGAAGATGTTAAGCCCGGGCCTCTGCATGGGCACACATGAGAGTGCCCACCAGCGCAGACATGCACACGCACATACAAAACAGCAACGTTACCGTGAACACTCTGTGCCCTCCCAAGGCCACCGTTCTGAAGATAATGGGTACCCAACCTTAGACTCAAAGACTGAGGCTCAGGGCTGTTTCAGACCAGCAGGTCAGGGTTGAGGGGTGGGCCACTGTGGGCGCAGATCAATGAGGGGTCCGTGAGCCGGGGACACGCCCCCTCCCCCAGCCCTGCCCTGGCCACGTCTTGAGCTCCTCCGACCAGGACCCCGCCCACCTGTGGTCGGTACTGTGGCTTGAGCTCCCACGCCTCGGCTTACTTTAGCGGCTCCAGGCCCGCGGCCCCAGGACAGCCCACTCTCCAGCCTCTTCCAGAGGCCTGAAATAGGAAGGAAGAGAGGCCTAAAAATAGCCCTAATTACAGAGGGACCCTGGATGGGGGGTGGCGGCCACTCTCTGGCTTCTCCTGGGCGCTGCCACAGCCTGTTCAGGATACAGCTGAGGCCCAGGGAAGGACTCCACCCTTGCCCTCTGTCCCCCAAGTCCGCAGGGGCCTCCCAGCGGGACTGAGAGTGAGGAGGCGGGGGGTGGGGCAGGCAGGGCTTCGGCAGCCAGGCCTCCTCTGCTTCCCATACATACCTGAAGGTCACCGACTTCCCCCACCCGGGTGCTGCAAAGGACACTGCCCTCACCTGGCCTGATGTCCACCTCCTCCGGGGAGCCTGCCTAGACGCCTTTCCCCAGCTCAGCCGTCACAGCAGCAGGGAGTCCCAGAGCACGTGGAGAAGCACCTGCTGATACTCAGGTTTCTGGACCCCAGAAGGAAGGGGCGGTGGCAGAGGCTGCGTATGAGAGAGATCTGATCTGGGGACCCCGACACGCAGAAATAGCCAGCGTTTTGGAACCCTCAAAGCTTAGATTTAAGCCCCTCCCGCAACACAGATTCATTTCTCTGTCCTGGACTCTGTAGACCAGGCTGGCCTCGAACTCACAGAGCTCCGCCTGCCTCTGCCTCCCTGAATGCTGGGATCTCAGGCATGTGCCACCGCGCCCTGCTCTTCTTGACAGGAGTGTCCCAACGGGAGCCACCCTGGGCCTGGGAGCTCCTGTCTTCCAGGTGCCCGGAGCTTCGAAGAAGCACAGGGCAGGGTGGGAGTGGTGTGTTTGAGAGGCTAAGAATGGTGGGTTCACCCCGGGTCCCGGGCTAGAGGTCTGCAATGAGAGCACACATGACGCGCTCGCGCCATCTGGTGGCCACAAGTGGCAATGGCAGCCACCTAGTTTGAGGGAGAGTGAGGCGTCTGACATGTGGAAGCCCAGGAACGCAGGGAAAGGTATGAAAAAATACTGGGGCCTGAAGCCCCAGTGAGAGTCAGGTTCTGTAGAAGACCCTGGCCCCTGTCATGTTTCAGTGGCCCAGGCAAGATGGAGGAGCGATAGACCGTGGATATTTTCCTGTGGAACCTCAAGGACTCCCAGAGGCCACAAGGCACCCGTAGGGTGGAGATCCAGGTAAAACAAAGTATTACTCCATGGTGGGCCACCAGTCCTAGGGTGGGCTCAGTGTATGTTCAGCTGCCGGACCCTCGCCTGTCCGGGAGCTGCAGGCATCTCCCAGTCCTCCAAAGGCTGGCTGTGGGGCATGTCATAGATACATGAAATCAACAGTCACCCACGCAAGAGCCCACGACACACCGACTAGTCCCGGCTGAGGGGGCATGGTATGCACCTCGGTGGCGCAAACTTCTGGGGCTGGGTGCACTGCCATGGGGGTGGGGGCACTTCACTCTGTTCTCTCCTTCACGTGGGGTGGGAGGTGGAAGGTGAACTTGTTTACCACTTCTGCTCCGGGCAGTGGAGATGAGCTCAGACTGGCCCTGTGCCTTCCACGGGCAGGGCCAGGCCTGAGTCACGGGGGTCAGATGACTGCTGAGGCTAAATGGGTCCTGTCCTGCAAGCCCCAGGAGCCCATGCACACCCCACCCTGGGCCAAAGGGAGGGTGGGTGGAGAGGGCACAAGGGCCAGGCCACCTCCTCTGGGCAGAGGGCGCCGTGGCAGTATCCTGCTTCATCTGTGTCCAGTGAGCTTGCTTGCAGGACTGTTCTCAGCCCCCCAGGGGCAGTCTGGCTTAAAATGCCCTCCTAGAATCCCTGCAGTTACAGGCCCCAAACATACTTCTGACCTGAATGGGATCTGGTGGTCATGGGGCTTCTCTCTGGGCCTTAGTCTGCTAAGAAGGAGCTCCAAGTCCTCCAGGGAGCACATCCCACCTGATCTCTGCCCTCGACTCCAGTTCCTCCTCCCTGGGCCACAGTGGACAAAACCCTGAGAGAAGCCCTTAGCTCTGTCCTGGGCTGGTAGAGGGGTCTCGAGGAATCTCTGCTCCTCAGAGGACCAAGTCCTGGCTCACTTGGGACAGCCAGAGTAACAAGGTCATCTTCTCAATGTGTCTTTCCTTCCAAAGTCTAGGGCATCATGGAGCATTTGGTTTCCATAAATGAAATAAAACAAAAAATAACGATTCTGGAAACAAAACGATTCTGGGGCTGGAGAGATGGCTCAGTGGTTAAGGGCACTGGTCGTTCTTCCAGAGGACCCGAGTTCAATTCCCAGCAACCACATGACAACATGCAACTATCCATGACTACAGCTCCAGAAGGCGTGACACCCTCTTCTGGTCTCAGTGGGCACTGCATGCTTGTAATACACAAAAATACATACATGAACAGATACACATGTGATATACAAACATACATGCATACATGTGCAGAGATACACATGCAGGTAACATCTATACACATAAAGTAAAAATAAAAGGTATTTTTTTAAAAAAAGTCTTTGTTTTTAAATAGTTGGGTTGTTTGTTTGTTAAGTTTTGAAGGAAGGTTTCATGTAGCCCAGGCTGGCCTCAAATCAAATTCACCGGGTAGTGAAGGATGACCTTGATCTTTCCATCTCCACTTCCTGATGGCTGGGATTACAGACATGCACTTCCAGGCCCCTTTGTGTGCGTGTGTGTGTGTGTGTGTGTGTGTGTGTGTGTGTTACTAGCAATCAAACCCAGGACTTGGCATACGCTAGGCAAACAATTTATCAACTGACCCCCTCCCCAAGCAAATTTTGGCTTTCTGCTGTTTGCTTTGTTTTGTTCAGTACTGTCATATATAGCCCAGGCTAGCCTCAACTTCATAACAAGCTTAGTGTCTCAGGTTTCTGAGTGCTGCAATTAACACTCAGCTCTGAAAAGAAATTCTCCCCCAACCCTCACCCCCTCCCACCAACAGGGTTTCTCTGTGTAGCCTTGGCTGTCCTGGACTGCTTTGTAGACCAAGCTGGCCTCAAACTCACAGAGATCCGCCTGCCTCTGCTTCCCAAGTGCTGGCATTAAAGACGTGCACCACCATGCCTGGCTTGAAAACAAATTCTTAAAGAGGACTCGGTGGCACATGCCTTTAATCCCAGGACTCTGGAGGCAGAGGCAGGTGGATTTCCTGAGTTCACGGCCAGCCTGGTCTACGTAGAAAGTTCCAGAACAGCCAGGGCTACGTATGGAGACCCTGTCTCAAAAATAAACAAGCAAGTTCTTATTGGACCTAAAAGCTTCTAATTCTTTGCTACTCTACAGATTCTGTGGGGACCCTCTTCCCTAAGATGGAGAATCATCCTACTGCTGGTCCTGAACAAAAACCCAGAAAGTGTTCCTGGCCTTCTGTCCACCCTGTTTGAAGGATTTGGACCCCGCCGCTCCACAGCAGGGCTTTTGGCCCTGGTCAGAATGGGCCTTCCCAGAGGGCCCCTCAGAAACACCCCCCACCATGCAAATCCAGGGTTTGCACAGATCCAAACACAGAGGCAGCTTCAGTCCAGGTCTTGACACTAGACTCACAGCGTGGCCTTACCCAGGCCAATCCTCCACCCCTGGGCATGGCTGTCCTTTTCTGTATATAGAGAGACCTTGAAATTCCAGGATACTACAATATGGTAGCAGGAAAACTGTGTGTTACAAAATTGAATAGCTGAGGGAGACCTAGGGGAGACTAGGCCCAGGGTACCCACCCCTGCCCTCTGCCCCACAGCCCTGAGCTGGCACCAACTGCTTCCCACCACACTCTTGGCAATGCCCACTTCCTCTTGGCCTCCCCCGAGCTTTGCTGCTCCCCCACACTCCACCCCCATCAGCCTCCTGGTTCAAGCCCTGACAGTGCCCCGGCACCCCCATCCGCTCCTCTGATCTTCTACCCTGGCAGCCCCTCTGCCCAGCTTGGCACTGTATCCTTTGCTCTGCTGCCTGCCAAACCCAGGCGAAACCCACTCTCATGCCCAGGCACCAAGGCTTGACTCTAGCCTCCCCAAATCTTCAAGTCTCAACACTGTCCTTGCCCACCAGCCCTTGGGCACTGGAGACTCACTGACTCCTGTAGAATTCAGCACGGTCATCCTCCTGCCTCAGGGCTAACAACCCCACAACTCCCCATTGCACTGGCTAGTGAGGTCACTGACCCTGCCTTAAGTCCTGAAACATCAGCCCCTCCCACTCCTGTTCAGTGCCTGGGGTTTGAACCCATGACCTCAGGCATGCCAGGCAAGCACTCTATCACAGCCACGTTTGAAGCTCTCCTCCATGGTTCTCAAGACACCCGCTGCAGGCCTCTTTTCCGGAGTCTACTCATTGCACAAGGCACAGCAAAGTGTGCTAATGAGAATCACACCCCAGCTCAAAACACCAGAACTTGGACTGGTCAAATGACTCTGCCTGTCGCCAACTGTGACGGCCCGAGGTCAGTCTCTGGGGCTTACGTGACGGAGGGAGAGAACAAACTCCTGCAGTTGTTCCCTGACCACACACGCCTCCTCCCCATGAACATACAAATAATAAATAAATAAAGTGAAAATTACAAAACAAAAAAGCAACTCTTCCCAGACTGATCCATGATTCCCAAAAGTGTTTAATACTTTCGTGGCGCCGGAAGCGTTGGCGCATGCCTGTCATCCGCTCTGTGAGTTCGAGGCCAGCCTGGTCTACAAAGCGAGTCCGGGACGGCTAAGGCTACACAAAGAAACCCTGTCTCGAATAAAACAAACAAACAAACAAAACAAAACAAAAATATTTTCGTGGCATCTGCGTGTATCCATTTATAAATGGACGCGTTCATTAATGTTATTAAACACATGGAATTCCATTACAAACATCCTACTGTGCCTGGCCTCTCTTTTGGTTTTTATCTGACTGCTGTATGTACCTCCAATTGATCCACTTTACTGGTTTGTGGTATCGCACAGCCTTCTTCAGTCCACTCCTCTACAGTTCTCTGGGTGTCCTCTGCCCGCCCCTATCACCCGTGTTTATCACGGAGGTCAAAGGCCACCCTTATTGGTCAGCTCTTGCCTTCCACCCTGACAGAGGCTGGGCATGCCTCAACCTGCCCTTGAACTTCTTTAGTGCTGCTCCTGTCTCTGACTCCCATCTCCCCTCACAGGCTCATGCTAACCCCACCTGGCTTTTATGAGGGTTCTCACGGTTTACACTCAGGTCCTCACACTGAACCATCTCCCCAGCCTTTTTTGGGGGGGGGTCTTGGTGTTCCCAAACAGCCCCATGCACGAGCCTCCACACCTTGCTCTTTGAGGCTCATGCACCTCCTCCTGGATAGTTGCAGGCATTTCAGGCTGCCAAACTGTCCAGAGGGGCACTTAGGCATCCGATTTCCTTGAGCCAAATTTCCTTTCATTGTCCCCGTGCTTCCCATTTCCTGTCTGCCAGACCTCCAACCCAGGACACCCTCTGTTTTCACTGAGCTCAGCCCTCTCTCTCTAGCTCAGGACTGGCCTCAACCAGCCCCACTCCGGGTTATCCCTGGGCTATTACAATGACCTCTCTCCACCTCACCTCATAAGCACACACATTCTCTGGACAAAGTTCTACCACACCTGTGGAAAAGCCCTGGCCCAGTCTAGCTGGACATCCCAGATCCTTGTTTGTGAATTTTTTTTTTTCAAGAGAGACTCAGCTGGGCATGGTAGAACATGCTTAAAGTCCTAGCACTAGAGAGACAACAGAAAGATTCAGAGTTCAAGGCCAGCCTAGGGTCTGTAGAGATGACTCAGCAGTTATGAGCACTGGCTGAACTTCCAAAGGACTATGGTTGGATTCTCAGCACCAACATGGTGGCTCACAACCTTCTGCAGTTCCAGTCCCAGGACACCTGATACTTGTTCTGGCCTCCGTGTGCACCAGGCATTTGGGAGCTGCACAGATACGTAGGGGAAACACCCATACACGGAAAATAAAATACAATTTTTCTAAAAGGTAAGACAGACTTAGACTTTGTAGTCTCTAAGGGCTGAGCAGAGATGGGATGTGAAATGACCCTTGGCTATCTGCATCTTTGGGGGTCAGAACTGTAGGAACAGGGATCAGACCCACCAGGAGTGGCAGAGCCTAGGTCCCAGCTCCAAGCCTAATAGGCCCACGGAACTCAGGGCATCTTGACTTTGACTTCCATAGCCATCTCTGCCCTCATCCTAAGTGGGTCAGAAATGGAGTTCTTTCCTAATCCCAAACTGTCCCCAGCTGCCCCATGTTCACCTTGGACCATAGAAGGGTTGGGCAGATCCAGAAAGGGGACCAGGAGGGCAGGGGTCCTTCTCCTCCAACTGTGGTGGCTTAGGTGTCCGGGACAGCAAGACAACTTATGTCCTGCAAGGATAGCTCCAGGTGTCCCTGAGTCGGCCAGCCAGACTCCCACTCCAAGATACTGTTTCCACACTAGAGTCTTTTTTCAGGGGAGAGCAGCAGGCTGCTCTGCAGACAGTGGCAACTAGAGGCTCCATTCAGTAGACCAGAGGCAATGCATTATAAACATTTTCAATTAGCAGTGCACTCTCCTTCAGCACTGCAAGCAGGCTCCAGAAGAGAGGGCTGGTTTTAAACAGAGCTTCCCTACCCTAGCTAATTGGGGTTTTACTGCTTGCAGGCCCTGGAAAGGTGAGCAGGTTCCTGGGTTCTCCCCGAGGCAAGGGGCAGTTCTAAAACCCAGAATTCTTGATACCCAACTTCACCGGTCTCCCTGGGCCCACCCTTTAAGATCTAGGATGCTAAACTTTCTCTAAGGAAGAGACTCCATACAGCAAGATCCAGCCTGATAGCAGGCACCGAGTCGCCATCCTTAAGAAGCAACCGGATGGTGAAACATGGGGGACTGCCCCATGCCTTTCCTTAATCCGGGCTTTCCCAGGGAATCTAGATAGAGGCTGTTGTTTAATTATATTATTAACAGCAATAATTGCTGCCATTTATTATATGCCGACAGGGAGCTAAACAAAGGCTGCACAAAATTTTCTTATCCTCTTAGCCCCTACAATCAATCAAATCTCCTCTCTCTCTCCCCTCCCCCCACCTGAGCCTGTGTCTTTGATGGAGTGGGGGGAAGGGCTGGTGATGGGGTGGTAGAGAACAGGGGTTCTCTCCGGGTCATTCTCAGAACTCTGATCTCGGGGCTGGAGAGATGGCTCAGCAGTCAAGAACACTGATTGTTCTTCCGGAGGATCCTGGTTCCATTTCCAGAACCCATATTGTGGCTCCCAACCTAACTCCAGGCCCAAGGAATGCAACGCCCTCTTCTGGCCTCCACAGGAAGAGAACATTTGCAGGGCAGAGGCATACACGGAGACAAAACGCCATACACATAAAATGAAAGGTTAAAAGAACGGACAAAACAAAGGCAACTCTGATCCACTAGCAGTAGACTTGGCAAAACTTTCAGGCACTTTCTAGACTCTAGACCCTTCCAGAAATGGGCGTGGCAGGGGTAGAGGCCAAAAGCCTAACAGGGCTAGAGATGGGTAAATATCTGCCCACCCGAACTCTAGGCGCAAGGACCAGATCATGTCTCAGTGTGGCTAGAGATGGGGCATTCCGCCCAGCGCGCTTGCTCTTCTGTAGATGCCCTGCTGTGTCAAGGTGAGTGTTCAGTATGGCCAATGAGGGGGAGCAGTAAGGTAACTGTGAGAAAGAGTGGCATGTCCAAGCTATTGCAATAGGTGTCCAAGCAGAGAGTTTGTATTTGTTGGCCCGGGTCTGGGTTCCGGTGGGGGGAGGTAACCTGAGCCACTTCCCTTCCAGATGGAAGGAACCCTTTGTCCTTCTATGCCAAGAACTGCTCATCAGAGCCCATTAAACGCAGCTACGGACAAGCTGCGGTGAGTCGGTCGGAAGTTTCCACGTGGGGGCGCTGGAAGGGCGTAAGAAGGACGGAAGCAGAGTCCGCGGCTTCCCCAAGGCGGTCTCTAACAGCTGGCCTTCTCCGCCAGCGTCCCCACGAGGCAGCCGAGACCCCTCACCCGAACCCCTCCCGGCCCCGCCACTCATCCCTCCCCCGTCCCGGTCCCTCGCTCTAAGACATAGACGAGCAAAACAAGCCACAGGAGGATCCAGGTTCGAATCCAGACTCCGCCACCCACGGCGCCTGGCCTCCCGGAGCCTGCCTGCGCCACCGGGCCCACGGTCCCCCTCCTCTGGCCGAGTGGGCGCTCGGAAGCGTCGCCTTCCTGCCCGCCCGCAGCTCGCCCGCGGGATCTAGGGTTTCCCTTTTCTCCCTCGGCTTTTTCTTTTTTTTTTCATCCCTCCGTGCTTGCATCTTTTTCTTCCCGGCTCCGCCATCCTGGCCAAACCGCAGCCTTTAGTAATCCTTCGCGCCCACCCGGCGCCCAGCGAACCTCACCGCTGCCGCGACCCGCCCCGCGGCCACAGCGCCGCCCGGCACCGGGCCGCCCACGCGCGGTTGTTCCGGAGCTGAACCAGCGCGGGTCGGTCGCTGAGGGCTGCTGCCGGCCTCGGCCGATAGGGGGCGCCGCCCAGCTCGCCAGGCCCGGGGCACTACCTAGATCGGCCGCTGGAGGGCGCTGCTCTCCCGGGCGTGCTCGACCTCTGTGGGTAGTGCCGGGGCCCCGCCCACTCCTGGGTCCACCCCAGACCGGAACCTTCCAGGGCCCCGCCCACCTCGCGTTTTCCCGGGAACCTTACCTTACCAGGCCCGCTCGGGGCTCTGCTGTGACCTCGTCCCCTTGGCGCCCTAGCCCCAGCCGCTCCCCGGGCCCCAACGCTGCAAGCGAAGGGACTCACCGGCTAGGACCTCTCCCGGGTGGCCGAGGGCACCGGGCGGGGCTGCGAACCGGGTCGCCGGGCCTTCCAGCCTGTGCCTGACCGCAAACCGAGGGCGACGCTGCAAATAGCCCGCGGTTTGCAGCCGGTGCCCTGCCTCCCTCCCGTCCTTCCGGACCTTTGGGGTTTTCTCTCTCTTCTTCCCTCCGCCTTCTCATCAGCCCCGTGCCTCCCGCCGCGTCCACACGGTGCGCCCACCACATCCTGCCCCACATGCACTGTGGTTCCTTTGCAGGCGAGGTGGGGAGCCTCAAGACCAGTGCCGAGGTCCAGGCTTCCCCTGCGCCTGTGAACAACTTACCCAGTCGTTCGTGAACTGCTTGCCCCACCCTGGAAAGTTTGCAGACGGGTAAACCGAGGTTTAGAAACTCCTCAGGGACTGGACTAAAGTGAATCTGTTCGCGTCTGCACTGGGAAGGCCACCTCCCGCTGGGATCAATGCTGGGATTCCGGGCCGGGCCAGCTTGCAAGCTCCGGCGGTCCAGTATACTCCTTAAGAACAGGCCTGACCTGTTTCCACATCTGAAAAATAAAGTGGGCAAAAGTGAGACCCGTGAGGAAGAATTTGTTAAGGATGTTGATGGAAAGCCCAAAACGAGGGTGGAGCCATGAGAGAGTTGAGTGAAAGCTTGAGTTCTTCCCTGTGGTGGGCTGAACCAGGAAATCTGCATTTTAGCATGTTCTGGCATTCTGAGACAATTCCCATTGCAACCCATCAGAGATTTCTGGTGTTGGGGTCAGGCACAATGTCTTCCTCATCTTCCCATCCAGTCCCAATATTAGTAACAAGTTAGTCAGGCATGGTGTCATGTGCCTTTAATCCCAGCACTAGGGAGGCAGAGGCAGGTGGTTCTTTGTGAGTGTGAGGCTAGCCTGGTCTACAGGGCAAGCTCCAGGACAGTCAGAGCTACACAGAGAAACTGTTATCTCAAAAACAAATAAAATAACATTAACAATAGTTGATGGGCGTTAAATATTTACCATTCCAAGTTGTGCGGAATGGTCCACATGCTTTATCTCATTTCATCCTCGGCCCTTGTAGAAGGTCGTTATTGGCCTTGTGTTACCCAGGAGGGTCCTAAGGTGTAGAGGGATTAAGTAACAGCCAGAGGTCACACAGCATTCAATAATGAAGCTAGCAATGGAAACGCCCCATTCTAGGCTGTCAGGTGGATGGGTGGTAGGGCAGAGGGAGAAGCTGAACAGACAGGAAATGAACATAGCCAGCAGCTTGGAGTTTGTACAAGAGTGACACAGGGCCTACAAGCAGAGAGGACAAGTGTGGTTCAGTGTTAGAAGGAAAATCACTGACGGTCAATGGCTGACATTTGGGCTCTGACGCCATTTTCTGGCAAATCCCAGTTTCCTCTTGGAAGAAGCCTCACTTCTTCAAGGGCTGGCACCTCGTAGGGCATGCAGTGTGTTCTAAGCACAGATGGGAACCGCGTTTGGGCAAAGTACAGAGGAAGGAGAGATGGGGTGAGAGTGGCTGATCAGCAGTGACCAACTGGCCAACCTCAGAAAGCACAGGAAGAAAGTCCCCCGGGGTTGTTCCTGGCAAGCTGTAATCTCCAGGCGGCACATACTGTGCCATTGTGCACCTGTCCCAGGAGGGAACTCAGCCAAAGGTAAGGCTGGTGTTGCATCAACGTTAAGCCTTGGGATCAAATATTGGGGTGGGGATGGGGAGGTCTAGGCTCCTGATGTCACTGGCTTCATCAGCCCAGGAGAGAGGCTGTTACAGGAAGCCACGGGGGGGGGGGGGAGGGAATAAGCCATACAGGAAGGAAGCAGAGACGCTAGAAGACCTGGAGAACAAGGGGAGGTTTCCCACCCACATTGGAGTGGCCCTGAGTGCGGACCTGAGCCTGCGGGAGGAGGAGGCTAAGTCAGGCTGAGAGGAGCTCCCTGGACAACCTGGACACAGCATGCTGCCCCTCCTTGCCCTGGGTCTCCTGATCGGGCCGGTGTGCACTGCAGCGGGAGACACAGAGGAAGCGGAGTCCTGGGTGACCGTGAACCTGAAGGTACCTTTCTGAGATGGTGATGCACAGTGGAGGGCTGGGAAACCCTTCTGAGGCTGTCAGGAGGACAGAGGGCACTGCCCTAAGCACGGTAGGGCAAGGTAGGCTTGGCAACTCCCTTGGATGGGGAGCATCGAGGTCATGGGTCCTGCTCTGTCCAACCACCAGAGGGACATGCGGCTTGTGCAAGCGAGAGCAACAGTGTGTGCTGTGTGTATGGGAAGACTTAGTGTAACCGTTGTGTTCCTGATACCGTCCTGACTACCTCATAGACAATAACCCATTTCAGCCTCATGGAGAAAGAAAAAAAAAAAAAACATCGTTACGCCCATTTCACAGATGAGAAAACCGAGGCACAGAGAGGTCAAGTAGCTTGTCCAAGGTGCGCTGCTTCAAAAGCACAGCTTGCGCCTTAGCTAGGTTCTGATTCTATGCATCTGTGCATAAGAGAGTTTCCAGAATTTCTTTTCGAGGGACCAGCTGGAGCAGGGTCACTATTTTGTCGCTCCCAATGAACCACTTTTGTCTCCTGATGAGCACTGGTGTTTGACTGTATTGGCGTCTACCCCCCCACCCCCCACCCCAATACCACCGCTGGAAAGAAA
>CM053746.1:24315883-24571747 GCA_028658305.1 Pachyuromys duprasi | reverse complement strand
TTCCCCCCCCCCCCCCCCGCATCATGTGAGGTCCCTGGAAGCTCTTGGAATTGAGAGGTTAGGGATGGGGCTCAGTTGGCAAAGGGCTTGAGTAGCATACATGAAGCCTGGGTTCAACCCCCACGTCACACGGAAACTGTGGTGGTGCGTGCCTGTAGTCCTGGCTCTCAGGAGGTAGAGGCAGGGGAGATGGGAAGGTCAGGGTCATTCTTGGTTTCACAGGGAGTTCAAGGTTGGCGTAGGGAGGAAAGCAGAACTAAAAAATGGGACCCCAGGAAAAGCTGTGCCCAGACAGCCCCTTGGGGGGTTGGGGGGGCTCCCCTCTAGTTTGACTGGGGCAATGTGGACAGAGGGACAAGACAGCAGGCTTGGGGGACCGGGGCTCAAGCCTCAGCTTGTCTGCCGACTTCTGCCATTCTCGGCCTCAGTTTCCTTTACCTGCACGATGGAGGGAGAAAGGAAACGACCCCTAGCTCATACTGGAGTTATGACACATTTTTGTTTGTTTGTTTGTTTGGAGTCAGTGGCAGACACGCAATGTGTGGAAAGTCCTGTTGGGTCGTAGGGATCTCTGGACACATGGATGTGCCATCAACGTCACATGGCTGGCCTTGGCAGCACTGGTTTCTACCTGCAGTCAATGAGCTCACCCTGCAGGAGTGACCCTTGAATCTTTGTTTTCTCTCCCTTAGTGCCCCTCTGTCTACCAAGACACGAGGCTTGCGATAGGAGAGAAGAGGCTAGGCTAGAAGAGCGGACAGACTCTGCGAGTTGCTAAGTGTCACTACAAATGGGATGGGACATGCTGATAGCTCCCAGTTCCCAGGATGCCCTGCTTGCAGTCACCCCTGAGCTTCCTGGGTAAACGAGAATGGTTCTCCTACTGCCTTCTCCCCCCCAGCAGAAACCTGGTAGATAGAAGCGGCTGCTCTATTTAATCTGTAAAAGACCACTCTTTCCACTTGCACTTGAATGATGCCCTTTATTAAGGCAAAGTGGTTTTCACGAGCTTTTCAAAGATAGGCCTAAATCTCTAAGGAGACTTTTCTCTGGTTTCTGGCTAGGCTGGGCGACTCCAGTTGGCGACTGCTGCCCCAGCCACTGACGTCCTAGAGAGACAGATTAGAAGACCAAATTAGGCCAAGGCTTAGAAAACAGTCTACCCCAATCACAAAAATAGGGTGTGACCAGCCCCAAACAGCATGTGGGTCTTCCGAGACTCCCAGCTGGATCCCTAGAGTCCCGAGGTCCTGCGCAGGCCTTAGGGAGAGTTCCTGATCTGACCCAGCTCCCAGCTCACTGGAGGCTGTGGCCTATCTTCAAGCCTTGTTGGAAAAGGTGGTACCCAGTTCAGAGATGGTCACAAAAAAAGGTGATCCCTCAGAGACTCAAGATCAGAGAGGGAGAAGGCTTTGGCCAAGGTCACAGAGGGAATAGTGGAAAGAGATTTGGGGTCTACAGCAGTTGGGGAAGAATATTGCCAATTGGGCTGGCCAATTAAAATGGCTTTTCCCTTGGTAATAGCTCCACCGAGACCCCAGGATGCTGGGCTCTGGGGAGGGTAAGTCTGGGACATTAGGGGAGGGAAGAGAATAGCTATTAGCTCTGCTGCGCTGTCCTATTAAGCGGCAGCCCAACTCTGGTCTTTGTTGGCAACATTTCTCAAGACTTCTGGATCCTGTTTCGGCTTGTGCCTTACCCTGATTAAGGTTATTAGCTACCTCAGTTTCTACATATGTAAAAATGGGCAGAGGATCACACTCTTTTTGAGATAGTCCCACTATGTATCCCTAGCTGGCCTGGAACTATATGTATACTAGTCTAACATCTATTTCATAGCAATCCTCCTGCCTTCACGTGTGTGTGTGTGTGTGTGTGTGTGTGTGTGTGTGTGTGGTAGTGTTGGTGGCAGTGTTTTGGCTATGTGGTTCAGATTGACTTTGTACTCACAATGCTCGTGCCTCAGCCACTCAAGTGCTGGGGCTACAGTCACATGCCAACATGCCCAGTTCCATAGCCTAATGGTGGCTAATATTGAAATTTTGACTGGCGTATTTGAGAGCCTTCCCTTTGAGCTACATGGCTTGGGTTTCAGTTCTGACTCCGTTTCTCACTCAGTTATGTTATTTTTGGACAGACTTCGTCTCTGCGTACCTGTCTGTCTTCATCTGTTAAGTGATGACAGTAATAGTAACTGGCTACTATTTTCACGAGGTTTGGGTGAGGATTAGTGAGTTGCTAAATTAAAGTGCTTAGGGCAGGGCCAGGAACACAGTCTGTGAAATCCCATGTCATCATTAATACGGCGTGCTGTTTGGGGTAAAATATGCGAAAGAGCTTGGTGCCAGGCTGTGGTTGAGATGCTTCTGCGCCCCACATCTCCTCATCCGTGCCACACTCTAACGCTAACTCTCTGCTTCTCCAGGGAATCCCTGTCCCCGGCATTGAGCTCCAGCTTCGGGAGGTGAAGAGAAGCAGGACTCGCCAGTTCTATGGTCTGATGGGGAAGCGGGTGGAGGGTGAGTGACAAGGGCAGTGGGTGTGGTTCTGAGCGGGTTCTGCAGTACTGAGTAGAGGATGCCCATGGGAGGGTGAGGTACACACCCCATCAGTCATCACCCAAGCAGGATGCCCCAGGGAGTGCCAATGGCGACAGGTCTCTAGGGGATGTCCAGCATATGAGGGGGGCTGAGGCTTTGCACCCTGGTTCCACACCTGGGCGATGGGGAGAATGTTGTGGGGCTGGACAGCAGCAGCGAGATATGGACAAGGCAGGCTCTCCAGCCAGTTCTGTGCAGATGAGCACAGTTATTGAGGGTACTGAAACAAGGAAACTGTCCAGGGCAGAGAGGAGTCGGACTGGACAGAGCTCAGTTTCTCTTGGCATGCTCTGTTTTCTTCAACATGTTGCCCTAAACAGTCATGCTTAGGTGTTGGCCCCCTGCACTGTCCACTTGGGGCACACTGGCTGCAGCCATCAAAGTTGGAAATGTATGCGCATTGGACCAATAGTTTCACAATCAGGAAATCTCAAATTTTCATGAGAATGTCATGCGAGCCCTGAGGCATTTGCACACAGGGTTCATTGTAAAACTGATCATTTTCAGTGAGATTTTGCAAAACATAAGACCACCAGTCTGGGAAAGGTCAAAATATAGAACATAAATGGGGGCTGGAGAGATGGCTCAGTGGTTAAGAGCACTGCCTGCTTCTTTAGACGTCTTGAGTTCAATTCAGGGAACCACATGGTGGCTCATCACAATCTATAATGTGAACTGATACCCTCTTCTGGTATGCAGGTGTAAATGCAGATAAACACTCATATACATTAAATAACCAAATAAAAAAACAGAACATAAATGGAACATGGTGGCACATGCCTATAATCCCTGTACTCGGGAGGTAGACACAAGATGATTAGAAGTTCAAGGTCATTCTCGGCTACATAGTTTGAGGCCAGCATGGGCTATATGAGATCCTGTCTTAAAACAAAACAAAACAAAACAAAACAAAACAAAACAAAAAAACATAGGGATCAGGGAGATGGCTCAGCACAAACACGAGAGGCTAAATTTAGCACCCAACAGCCACATGAAAAGCTAGGCAGCGCGCCTGTGAGTCCAGCCCTGGGGAGGTAAAGATGGGACAACACTTGAGACTTACAGCCAACCAGTGAAACTAAATTGGTGAGCTTCAGGCTCAGTGAGAAGTCTTGCCTCAAAAACCAAACTGGGCAGTGATTCAAGAAGACAGTGTTCACCTCTGGCCTCTATTTACACACACATACAGTTTTTTTGGGGAAAATAACAACTTGAGACTATATGTAAGGAGACGTTGAAAAAGGTGAAGAATTGAGCTAGCTGTGAATCTCAGTGGTAAAAGGGGTTTGCTAGGCCTCAGCTCCAGCAAAACCAAATGCTTAAGCGGGCCGGGGATGACATGTGCCCTTTATCCTGGCACTCCAGAGGCAGAACTGTCAAAAGTCACTACTAGACTACATGGTGAGACCTTGTCTCAATTTTATTTTCTTTCTGCTGTGCCCGTGAGCACAGCAGAACCTCACCATGGTCAGCCCTCTAGGGCAATGACACCCCCATATGCCCAGCAGATGACTGAGGCTCTGATAGTAAGCGCTTTTCCCAAGTGTGCCTTCCCCAACTGGTGCATGCTCCGCTGCCTCTTCTGGGCATGCCCCCCACTGTCACGAAAGGACAGTGGACAGTGGGTTGGCCAGAGTTCCCATGAAGAGCCTTCACACCTCTCACCAAGCCCCCCGGGGAAGCAGGACTGTCTTCATCCCCCTTCTCCCAGGGATATGTCTGATCCAGCCAAGGGAGAGAGTGGGTGAGTGCTGTCCTGCTTTACCCTCGGTGTGCTCCCTGGGGCGGGGCACACTGTGCTGGCCATTAGCTGCCCTGGAATAAGCAGCGAAGCTCCAGCTGGGTGCGTGCCTGGCTGGCACTGTCTGTACCGTTGTAGGGATGCTGTGACTTGACTAGAAGGCAGGCTTTCTGGCTATTTCTCCAGAGGGTGGGATATCCGTGCAGGAATGCCTACAGGGGTAGGAGACGGGCCCGGGGCTGCAGAATTACCTGAGTTAAGAAAATGAATCAACCAGAAAGATTAGAGAGCTCAGAGATGCAACCCTTTGCCTCCCTAGGATGTAAGAACTGCAAATCCAGGTAGGCTTTATTCTGCTTAAGCCCTTCCTCAGATAGGGGATCCCAAAAGAAGGGTTGGGGTGTGGTAGCTCACATCTATAATCCTAGCACTTGGAAGGCTGAGGCAGAGGGATTACAATGGCCAGCCTGGACTACAAAGCAAGAACCTGTCTCAAATGAAACAAAATAAGACAGAAAATAGCAACCTGTTCCCACAACTCCTGAATGCTGTGTGAATCAGGCCTGGCCCCTTCATGCCCTTTGGGGCTGTTACCGATTTCACAGCCCCATCCCTAGCAGCTAATGGACGACTGCAGACAGCCTGTCTCCATGAACTAGGAATGATGCTCTTCTTGGCACACTGCATTGTCCTGCTGTGTCACACGGCTATTGTTCCCAGCCTGGAAACTCCCCACAGGAAGACTCAAGGCCTTGGTCACTTTGCATCCTTAATACTTGGCCTGGTTTCTATACATGGACCAGCAAGAGGAAGGAATCAACGAGTAAGGCCATAGATGAATGAAGGGATCCAGGGCATTTCTTCATGTCCCATGATGAGAATGGCTGCATTTGTAAGGTCCTACCGTCCCTGTCCCGTTCCCATGTCCAAGGCAGCCTTCCTTTACTGTTTTTACCTCTTCTTTCTCCCTCTCATCAGGATATCAGCTGGGACGAATAGTGCAGGACCTCCTTGGCACGAGTGGTCTGTCCATAGAAGGTAGGCAAGGGCATCATGGGAAAACACCCAGGGGCTGTACTGCCATCAGATAGAATAGCTGTCTGGCAGAAGGGGCTGTAGGAGGTGAGAGCTAAGGCAAGGAGAAAAGGCCTCTGATGATTATTTGTGTATGTTTGTGTGTACTACAGCTTGTGTGTGGAGGTCAGAGGTCAAGTTGCAAGAGTTGATTTTCTTCTCTCATCATGTGCCAGAGACCCAAAACTCAGGGTGGTCAGACTTGACAGGCTGAGCCGTCTTGCTAGCCCTGATGATCTTGAAAGCTGTGTCTTCCCTAGCCCATTCCCTCTTAGTTTTAGTGGAGCCACACAATAAGATGTTCTGCAGACTCATCTTTGTCTATCTTGTGTCAGGAATTTTGTCTTAAAGAGACTGTCTTCAACAACTGTCATTAAGTGAGCAGCTCCATGAGAGAGGATACCCTAAGCAGCTAACACTGGCCCCCTCCAACCCCCAAACACACAAGCAGGAGCTGTATCGTCAACTGGTCCCTAAAGACAGGCAAGAAAATAAATGATTCAGGCTGGGGGAGGAGCACAGAGCCTGTGAGTCAGAGCAGGGGCAGTGGATGAAACAGTGAGCAGCAGATGCAGGCCACACCGAGCTCCAAACTGCTTCCCTGTTGTACTGACTTCTGGCCCCTCCCTACCTTTCCTGATAGAACAGTGGCTATTGGGAAGACAGGACACGAATCCTGTTTTCCCAAGATTTTTCTCAAGGCACTTGAGTCTTTCAGAGGAACTCTGGAACTCACTCCAATATTAAGTTGAGATGAATGCCTTACATGCATGGTGAGCTGGTTAGTTACAGACATTGTTTTCCAGGAATAGCAAGTAATTTGCCCTAGGTCACACAGTGAGCTAGAAACAAAACCAGTTTCTTGGTCAGGGGCAGCTCCATGTGCCCAGGGAGAGCTTTTGGGCTTCAGGATACCATTCCCCTTTCTGTGGAGGATGGCCCAGGGCTGGCTAGAGAGGTGGCAGATGAACCTGTAATTGAACTGCTCTAGGAACCTGTGGACAGGAGGCACACCACCAGGCTGCAGGGCCCGGAGCAGTGGCCAGAGAAGGCCTCCAGAGTCAAAGAGGAACACCAGACAACCCTCATCACCAGCAACTCGTAGGGCTATCCCTGGGCCCAGAAGAGGACAGCCAGGGTTCAAAGTGAGCCCCAAGGAGCACTTCCCAAATGATGCCACGCCCATCTCTTTCCTGAACATCACAGCCGAAGAGCCTCAAGACCAACAGGCTTGTGTCTTCTGTCCTCAGCTGGGGCATTTCCTGCCAAGCCCGCACTGAACTCTGCATTTCTTCCAGGACTCTCGGCATCAGGTGTCTATGGCACACAGAGCAGCGATACCTCACAAGCTGGAGCGAGCCAGCTCTCCTTTGCACCCAGGCCCTAAAGCGTTCGCTTCTCACCCTGTACCCCACGCCCAACATACCGTAGGGCTTGATAAATGAGTTAGCAGGAGGAAGTAGCTTTTCTCAGCCACGAGGGGTAGAGGGTGGGATGCCAGAAAAGCAGAGAGCAAGATTATTAGGGCTCAAGCCTACCGTCAGGTGGGAAAAGAGCTTGGGGCCTGGCTAAGAATGGCAATAGAAACATGGAAAAATGTCTTGGTGGGGAAGGTGCTGCATGTATTTGGGGGTGGGGTAAGGGGCCTTTTCCCCTTTAGATTCCCAGTAATCCTGCCAAGAGGGGTCACTGGGCCAATGACATGGCTCAGTGAGTTAAGGCAAATTGTTGCCAAGCCCGACAACTTGCGGTCAATCCCCAGAAGAGTAAAATTCCCCAAGTTATTTGACATTGCATGTGTATATACAAAATAAAGTTTTAAAACAAACATTTTTCAAAGAGGTCACCCTCTCTAACCCAGTCCTGATTGTATAATTGGGTCCCAGGTGACTCATCAATCTTCTTGTAGAAGGTGGCCCTTCAACTGCTTTGTTTTAAGAATAGTTGTCCCCATTCATACACAAGGGTAGAGCTCCAGAGAAAACCGCTCCAGCCTCAGACGGCCCCGTCTAGGAAACCCTTGTGCCTATGAAAGGACCCTGGTGTTTAGAGACATCCGAATCTAGGTACAGTGCTATTTATCTGTAGTCTCAGCCCTTAGGAGGCTGAGGCTTGAGCCCAGGAATTCAGCCCTGGATAACATGCTGAAACTATCTTAAGAAAAAAAAAAGTCCTGTTGTAGTAAGATGGCTCAGAGCTTGCTGCTGCCAGACCCGAGGTATTCCCTAAGACCCACTTGATGAAAGGGAGAACGGACTTCCAAAACTTATCCCCTGACTTCTACTCGTGATGCGGTGTTCACACGGGTCTGTGCACACACAGGCATGGGTAGGCATTTCGATGACATCAGAAGCTGTTGGAGAGAGGAGACTGAGTAAGTCTTTTACTTTGTTCCTCCCTCCTTTCTTCTTGAGACAGGGTAACCCAGGATGGCTCTGAACCCGCAAGCCTCCTGAAAGTTGAGCCTCCTGAGTGCTAGGATTCTATACATCATCCCCAGGCAGCCTGCAATTACTAGACCTACAGTGAATCTGCTCTATGATGAATCTTCGCGCTTACCGCAAAGCCAATCTGGAGTCTTTCTTCCTTCTCCCACGAGGATGAACATGGGAGTGGGGGACAGAGTGGACTTCCTCCTTGGAGTCCGTCCTTAGAGCAGACTCTCCCAGCTGATACACTTCATCCGCCCACCTCCCAATCCACAGAGCATCCAGGTGCCTCTTTCACCCACAGGCCCATCCAGGCTGTGGTCCCGGGGCGGTTCCCTGCAGTCAGCCCAGTCAGACTCAGCAAGGGAGGTGACTTTTATTCTTTTGCTTCAAGCTTGGGAGGTTTAGGAAAAAAATAAAATTCACCGACTGGTCCAAGAGCACTTGATGAGAGCTCAGATGCCGCTGGGATTTGAAAGCCTTGCCAGCTTTTAGGAGAGGCAAGAGGTATGCATTCTGAAAGCCCACTTCTGGGCACCTGTGAAACCCGCCACGTTCCCCCAAGCTTTCATCTCTGCACACATGCTAGCTCCTTTACATTGATTTCTAGTGCACGGCCAGGCCAGTTTCTCCAACAGTTTCTACTCAGGAATCATCAGCTGCCTCCTCGGTGTTCTTCACTTGTTGCCACTCTGCTAAGTGGTTAAGATAACATTGGTGCCCTAAATGCTTAGCTGGTCTCTCAGTAAGGTGGGCTTTCTCAGTCACTGCCTAACTCCAGCTACAATGGCAGTGTTGAGGTCGTCTTTGGAGAGCACTAAGAAAGACTCAGAACGTCCTTTTCAAGGAGTGTGTCTCCAGGGAGCTACCCAGTACAGGTAACTGAAATAGTGACCATCCCAAGTAGACAAAAGTTCTGAGACCTGGCGTGTCTCAAGTAAAGGAGCATCAAAGGTGGAGGCCAGGTGTTGTTCCAGAGCCCGGGGTCTGCTTCCCCTCAGGGCATCCGGTCACTGATGTGTCCAGATGCAGCTGGACTTGAAGGAATGAAGCCTAGCCGGGTGTGTGGGTTAGCAGGATCTTGATTCTGCCTTGAATGCAGGTCCTTGGGGGTGGGGGCAACGGCACAGACAGGCGCTCGACACAGGACTGACAGACACAGCCACAGCTCTTCCAGTGATACAGCTATCTTTATTTGGGGAGGGGGAGAATAGGGTTATATTAACCTTGGGAAAGTGGGTAGGGGTTTTTGGATGAAGTGAGGTTTCGTATCATTGCCTGGGGCTGAGGTGCTGGGAATGGTTCATTTGCATGGAGAGGAATTCCAGGTGCTAGCTGGACATGTTTTATGAGGAAACCTGAAACCCAGTCACCAAGCCACTTCACTACCTCAAGGGATGACAGAGTAGAGGGTTGCAAGACTACTGTGGACCAGAACATACAGGCCCAGAACAGATGGATTGGTTCTTGATCCTTACTCCTGCTGGTCTCAAGATTTCAGGGTTCAGTCTCTGCCTCACTCTTGCTCCAGGGCAGTTCCCCTGTCCTAAAGTTCATATGTCATGTGTCCTAAAGTTCAGGCAGGGGGATGAGAAATTCAAGGTCAACCTTTATTTCCTGCATTGGAATGGGAGTTCAAGAACCCCCAAGAGTGGGCTTTTGGTTCTGACAGCCCAAGTACCTCAGTTCTGTCTTGTCTCTATACTGCAGGTCAGCTTCTGCTTCTGCTCTACAAGCATCAATCTATCACTTCTATAGCCTTTCTTTCATTTTCATATTTTTATGTGCACTGGTATTTGCCTGCAAGTGTGTCTGACAATGCCAGATTCTCTAGAACTGGTGTTACAGACAGTTGTGAGCTGCCACGTGGGTACTAGGAATTGAACTAGGTCCTCTGGAAGAGCAACTAGTGCTCTTAATCATTGAACCATCTCGTTTTTGAACCATCTTTTGGTTGTTGTTTTGGTTTTTTTGAGGCAGAGTTTCTCTGTGTAGTTTTGGCCGTCTTGGGCTCACTTTGTAGACCATGCTGGTCTGGAACTCACAGTGATCCACCTGCCTCTACCTCCCTGAGTGTTGGGATTACAGGCATCCACCACCATGTCCAACAGTCCCAGCTTTTGTAGCTTTTTATGAATCAAAATCCAAAGTCTGGTCCACACCCAAGGAAGAAAGGAAACCACTCACGAGGGGCCTCACTCACAGAGGGATGCAGTGGGATCTTGAGGGCTCTATATTGTGAAATAAGAGACAAATCTCCAACAACTTGAGACACAGTAAGTGGTTAAGCCGTTTCCAGAAACAGCCCCTATTGGTACGTGACTTGTCAAGAATAAAGCTGTTTCTCTCTAAACAAAATGCATGGGAGGCACCAAGGAGCCAAAGTGGCCGGTAGGCCAGATTATTTTCTTTACTTCTAGGCACAAGTAAACAAAGCCAGGCATCCAAACAAATACCAGAAGGCATTGCACAAGAGGGAAGGAACAAAGTGACTCTTCGCCCAGGGGGGACAGTCTTGTTTCTGGTTTAGTGACATTCACTGGAATTGCTGAAGATACCACAAAGGAAGTGAGCAATTAACACTGCTCCCATCAGTCTGGGAGAGGCAGTCATTTGCAAGCCTGTGGCCAAAAAACCTGAGGGAAAACCAGTTGCCATCCAATTCCTTAGCACTCACCACATCCTATTATTAGCAAAGGTGTTTTCATCTTCTAGTCTCAAGACACACACTTTACAAAGGCCAGCAGCTAGTGGGCCAGACCTTACTCAGTACTTCACCACTCCTCAAAGTGGGTTACAAAAACTAGTTCAGAGTCCTGAGTAAGAGCAAAGTCGGCAGAATTATGTTTCCTGCTTTACCACTGAGGCTTCTCAAATCAGGTTTCATTAATCCCAAGTGGGAAGCACCTCTGTGCTCTACAAAGTGTATACTACACTGCTAAACACTACTCAGCAGGACTTGGGCTCCCCACGGGAAAACAACAAAGACCTTGGTGGTCAGGCCACACCACTACATGGCTTCTGGAGGCAGGAGAATCAAAGCTCACTCATTCACTATCTGAAACTCACCAGGTCAGAGTACTCTTGTGAAAGAAGTCTCTAGAACAGTGGTTCTCAACCTTTCTGACACTGAGACCCTTTAATACAGTTCCCCGTGTTGTGGTAACCCCAACCATTAATGTTATTTTCACAGCTGGGCCTAGTGGCAGATGCCTGTAATCCTGGCACTCGGTGAGTTTGAGGTCAGCCTGGCCTACAAAGTGAGTCCAGGACAGCCAAGGCTACACAGAGAAACCCTGTCTCAAAACTGTAATTTTGCTGTTATGAATCATAACATAAACGTTTGCCAATGGTCCTGGGCAACCCCTGTGAAAGGGCTGTGACCCACAGGCTGAGAACCGCTGCTCTAGAAACACGACTGCTCCTAACAAGTTTATCTCCTAGAAGAGAGATGATTAAACACTAGGAACTGAAGCCGAGGAAGGCAATGGCGGAGGTGCTACAGATTCTCAAGTGGGACAGAGTACAATGGGCGTTCTGGCTTCTTGGCTCACGTGTTGCAATAGGCTACAGGTTTCCTTCTGCATGACCCATGTGCGCAGACTGCATACACTAATACAGGGTCGGGGGAAGTAGTGTTGAGGGCACATGCTGCTGCCCTGCGCGGGCCTCCGCGGAGTGGCTCTCAGGACTCAGACCCAGGAACAGCCACAGAGCATTGTAGTGAATTGTCAAGGGAGGCAAACACTTCCACACTAGTGAGAGTGTCAGCTTCAGTGGTGACGACTACAGAGACAGCATCAGGGCTGTGTAACATTTCTCTCTCAGCGCTCAGTCCTCAGGGTCCGTATCGCCTACCTTTAATCTTCAAACTGTGAGAGAAAACTTCCCTTTGTCACAAATGTTTACAACAGACTTGAACAAACCCTGTCCTAAGATAAATCGAAGGGGAGGTCATTTTTCTCCATTGCATTTCCCACCTGGAGGAAGGGGCCCTGCCGGTGAGCAACACCTCTCTCCTCATCCCCCTCAGCAAACAGCACCCTTCTGACCATACAGATGGCAGAGTCCAATCTCCCTATCCCTGTCAAGCAAACGCAAGCAAAATGCAGCTATTTCCGGATGCACAATCTGGCTTGAATAATGTTTAGAGATGGCATGGCTTGCTACTGATGAACATTCGTGGGAGAAAAGAACACAAGCGTCCATGGTTTCCCCCACCCACCTTAACTTTCCATTGGTTCTTTGATTCCCCCAAAGCAGAGGCAGATGAATCAAAGAATGAGTTATAGTAGCTAGCCCCTGTTGTACATAACTAGTTCCTGGAGCCAAAGGAGGCAGATTCAATTTGTTCTACCAATTGTGAGAGATTACACCCAGTCAACAATCTGCTTCATGGGGGAAACAATCCACAGCTACAAACCCCACTTACACTGCACCAAAGCATTAACCACATGTAAGTCACACCACTTCCACACAGAAACGAGCCTCAGACCAGTAAGCCATGAGCAGAGAACATGCTTTATTGAGTAGATATAGAAGAGCACATTCTACCACCTGTGGGGAAGGGTTCAGCATCTGTAAAAGGCCTTTAACCCTTCAGAAAAACCCCAGGGAAGCGGCTTTTGGATACATTTTAACAGTGACACTGAAACTGGAGGGGAGCTGCCACAGAACATGCTTAAAACCAGCCCCTCCAACCCACAGTGAGTGTTAGTAGTGTACAGAGATGACAAGAGAAAGGCACAAATGACCAGAGTTAGGGTTGTGGTGAGGTGCCACGTGAAGACAGCAGTGCTGGGGAACACGCTGGGAAGGGTGACACGCCAGACATCAAAAGCTGCCCCAAGATAGCAGGCTATATAACGGGACAGGGAGAGATTAGAGGGAACATTTCTTCCTTCACTTAACACCACCAAAAATAGGAAACCAGAAACAGGATGATGGTGGCAAGTCCCAAAAGGGAAATGGAGTTGTTGGAGGGGCAGAGGCTCTGCAGCCTGTTGGAGGGGCAGAAGCTCTGCAGCCTGTTGGAGGGAGGCACTGTTGAAAAGGGAAGCAAACCCTTGCATTGTGGCCACCCTGTCTTGCTGAGTCATGGGCCAAGAAACAGAAGTCATTTTCAACCATTTTCCACTTCTCCCAGGAAGCTCTGGACAAAATCAGTGCAACTTACGTGGAAGTACAGCTACCTTATACCAGACTGGCAAAGGCAGGCAGTGTGATTTGTCAATTAACATGTGACATGAACAGATCTGAAAACATTTTGGCAACTGCCAACAGAAAAGGGGGCAGGAAGTAAAAGCAAGGTGGGGCCACTTTCTGCTGTGAATTATTTCCTTCCAGCAAGATGCTGCCCCAGTACCCACAAGGGAATACCAAGGAAAACATGGAATCGCCACCTTACTCTTCACCCATCTCACTCAGATGGACAATGTGCTGTGAACCCCTGGAAAATGTCAGAAGTTCCTAGCTCTGGTCAGCCTGAGCTTGTCGAAAGGCAAGTCTTTTGACAAAAATGGAGAAAAATAAGTGACTATGAGATGAAATCCAGGGTGAAGAGACGCCTCCCAGTAGACACACATATACTCACAGGTACTGTCTCTTGCCCGCCCCTTCACAAAGAATGAGTGAGGAGTACCTGGAAAGGGCCCTTGGGTAGCAACCATGTTTGACGGTCTGGTACCCAGGCAGAAAAGCACGAGCACAAAGTTTAGGACACAACGAACTTCACGGGGCTAAAGAAGATGAGGAGAGAACCAGTGACTGGACAGGTACAGTACCATAACACAACTCCTTGGGTCAGTGCTATGCGGGATCTGTACTTAGCCTAATACAGATCCGTCCAGGCAACCTCACTGAGGCCGAAACAACAGTTCCTCAGAACTAGTGTCTGCAGTGTGCATGAAGGTCGGAGCCAGGACAGTCCTGAGGGGGTGGCCTTCCCAAAGGATGCCGTACTTGCCAATCACAAGAGCAACAGAAATGACAGACAGATCCCTAGGGTACGGATTCCTACTGCTGGGGCTCGCTGGCTCGGAATGACAGGTCACTTAAGTGCCCTTGGGAGGGGTCCATTTTAAACAGCTTGGATCCATGGTTTTATTGGAGTTGGACCTTTTGGCCTCTTTGGCTATCCATTCATCTATCAGGTCCTGTGAAGAATAAGGGAGCAACTATTACATACATGAACTAACACACTTTAAAAGTGATCCCAAAATGACTATAAACAGGATTCATCCCAGGCTTAATAATATATTAAAGGTACGAGATGATATTATCCTTGATTTTGCAGACTCTTCTCTCTCTATTCCTATTCTGCCTTCAGTGAGAACTGAAAAATCATTATTTATGCTTATGATGTGTAACTAAAAATGCAAAAAGGGCCTGAGCTGAGGTGGCATTCGACAAAACAATTCCAAACCTGTTGTAAGAGTTCTAGAACTTGCAGCTATGGGCAGAAGTGTAATGCCACACAAAGCCGCTTAGCTTGTGTCATCCAGATCTGACAGAGCTTACCAAAAGCTCTGATAAGGACAAGGGAAAAGATAAGCTTAGCAACAAAAGCCTTGTGGAATTTGCTGCCAGCTGGAATGGGCCTAGAAGGAGCTTCCAGTTAAATCCTCTAAGGGAAGTTAACTGTGGGTAGTGCGGTTCCACTGAGCTCTGCTATGCTTCAAGGACAACACAGGTAGCTGAGGAAAATCTCACCTGTCTCTTTAAAACTAGGTGCTTGCCTTTCCAATACTTGAGCATCTGAAGGGCTTGCAGAGTACTGACAATGTCCACGGGATTCACAGCCGTTTCCTGGCTGATTTCTGTAACAGAGGAGTCACTGAGATCCCAGCGGAAGCACAGACTCCCATACCCCATGTCTCCCAAGGCCTCTTTCTTGCCTCAGTTTCCAGAGGCCAAATCTGTAGCACTTGGGCCAACCTATTCAGAATGTTTCACCAGTCTAAGTAACTACAAATTTAATGGTAAGAAACTACTCTTGGCCCCTTAGAAATCAAGGTCAAATATAGAACCCCCAAATTCTTCCTGAGTAAGGAGAAGATGGCTTTCCTAAAATTCACATGTTTCTTCTTGAAGTCTTTCTTCTTGATTTTTAAAGAAGTGAGGAGCCGGACATAGTGGTGCACACCTTTAACCCCGGCACTTGGGAAGCAGAGATAGGTGGATCTCTGTGAGTTCAAGGCCAGCCTGGTCTACACAGTGAATACCAGGGCTGCCAGGTCTACACAGAGAAACCCTGTCTCGAAAAACAAATAAACAAAAAAAATGATATCTATGTACGTGCATGTATGTGTGGACTTTATGTGTATGGGTGTTTGTCTGGATGTCTATGTACCATGTGTGCCTGGAATTAGAGTTACACATGGTTGCAAACTACAATATAGGTGGCTATAAATTGAACCCAGGTCTTCTGGAAGAACAGCCAATGCTCTTGTTTTTATAAGCTCTTCCTCTTTTTTAATAAGAATTAAGTGTAAACAACTCCAGACAGGAAAAACCACTTTATAGCCATTCCCAGGACCCAATGTTCTGGGATGTTCAGGCCTGCAGTGGCAGTCTCTGCAATGATTCGCAGTCACAGTCAAATTAAACCGAATGGGGCCACTGTAACTGAGTGCAACCTACCTTTAATGGAAATCTCCTTGCCCTGGAAGTTGTGCAGGTACCGGAGCAGCACTTCCTTCCAGTAGCTGCGGTAGCTTATGAGCCCCAGGTCTGACAGTGGGCGCTCTGGAGAGCCGACTTTCTCTTCCACTTTGGAAAGTAAATAACCTACCAAGAAAAACACAGACCAGGACTTTGTTGTTTTTACTTGGAGAGGGGGACCTTGAAAATGTACTTCCTTATTTTGTGTGCATGTTGGCATGGAGATCAAAGAACAACTTGAAGAAATTAGTTCTCTCCTTCTACCATGTGGGTTCTGGGAATTGAACTCAGGACCTTGTCCTGGCAGCAAGTGTCTTTACTCACTGAGCAACCTCAGTTCTTGGGTGAGGGGCTCTGTTGATATAAGATCTCACTAGGTTGTGCTGGCTGGCCTATAATACACTAGAGACCAGGCCAGCCTTGAGCAGTGAAAATTTCCCCACTGTTTCTGTCTCCCTAGTGTTGGGAAACCCAGCCAGACTTTTTAAAATAACACTAAACCTCATCCTAACAGCAAAAACCAGTGTACAGACACAGAAGATTTAAAGACGCCTGCCTTGTAGTACTGAAGAGCCAACTATTCAACAGAGTATGTGCTGTGTGGCTATTAAGGACATACTGGTTTTGTATAAACAGGAGTGGAAGAATGTGCGTTCACAGTGTATCTTATAACAGGCACATAGGAAACAACCCTGGAAGCCATCAGTAAGACCTCTAATAACACTGGTTCTCTGGAGGTATTTAAGAACTGAGGTAGAAATCCTTTCATTACACAATACAGCAACTGTTTCTTTTTCTTTTTTTTTTAAGTTAACCCAGGCTGGCCATGAATGTGTGGCAATCCTCTAGAGACAGGAGTGCTGAAATTACATGTGTGAACTATCATGTCTGGCTTTAAAATTCTTAGTTTGGGATAGTGAGATGGCTCAGCAGATAAGATACTTTCCATGTAACCATGGGAACCAGAGTATGCACTCCCAGAACCCTTACAAAAGAAGTCAGGCATGGTGGCTGCCAGTAACCGCAGCCTCTTGGAGGAATAGATGGTCTCTCTGGAACATGCAGGCCAGCTAGACTAGCCAAAGTAGGTGAGCTCTCAGGTTAATGAGAGATGTTCTGTCAATAAATAAGCCAGAAGTGGAGGAGGACACCATCAATTTCTGGCCATCACATGTGAACATACAGACTCATGACAAAAAAAAAAAAAAAAGAAAAAAAAAAGACTTTGTATTTCATGTTTGCCTACATGTATGCATTGACGTTTGTGCACAATGTGTGGAGGGCAGAAGAGGGTGTCAGGTTCCCTGGAACTGGGGTTACAGCTGGCTGTGAAGCTGCCATGTGGATACAGGAACCTGAAACCTGGGTTCTCTGAAAGAGCAGTAAGTCTTCTTCACTGAGCCATCTGTTCCACACCCCCACTCTTACTTTGACTAATTCAATGATGGCGGATGCTGACTATGACACTCTTGCTTGTCACTGGGGTTATGCTCTACAGCCACTGGGAATGCCAACTTAGCAAATACTGACGTAGCAAATACAGGAGTGAAGTTTGCTTCTTAAGAATTTCTGGCCAGAGCATGATCAACTTTTCTATGTGTAACGTCCTTTTCTAAATTTCTGTTTAAAAACATCTTACAACACATTCTGCTGATTCAGACACTGTACTCACAGCCACAGCACTATAATCCACGCCTGTAGAGAGCTTGTCAGCACACTGCAGATAGCCATTCTAAATCAACAGCTTATGGCGGTGCTTCTTAACCTTCCTAAGGCTGACCCTTTTAATACAGTTCATGTTGTAGTGACCCCAAACCATAAAATTAATTTCTTTTGCTTGCTATTTCATAACTGTAATTTCGCTAATGTTATGAAACACAGTGTAAATAACTGATGTGACTCCCATAGGTTGGGAATCAGGGTTTAAAGCACTTGCCATCAAGCTGATAATGTTAGTTCACATCCAGAACCCAGAGGAGGGAGAACACTTCTGTAATTTGTCCTCTAATCTCCACAAACAAACAAACAAATGTAGTTATAACTACCCCCCAAATCAATCTGTGTGTTACACATTAATGGGTAGACACATTCAAACCTGATACCCATGATTAATGAGGACAGAGTATAATACCCAAAGCCTGAATCAGGTACATGGATTACCTCCACAAGTGCTTACATAAATGAAATCCCAAGCATCAAAGGAGAGTGTTAAGCCTTGGGCACACATCTGCGCTGTCTCAGTCTCAAATGGTATAATCCCGCAGAGCTTACTTTATTATTCTCTGCATCTCCTACTAATCCAGTAGCAACTCAAGGTTCTGTAGTCATTGGTAAGTGTTCGTATTTCCCCTTTTGTTCATTCACTAACTAGTTGTCACTGCATGATAGGAATTGTCAAGACAACAGGACCAAAAACATTCCCAGGGTCCTGGCCTTGAGGAGCTGATGCTCAGCAGCGTCACTTACTGAAATCAATGAGCATCTTGCCATAGCCCTGTCTCATATACTGAGGCATGGTGAGGATACAGGATACATTGTAGTTGAGAAATGAATTCTTCTCCTAAAATCAAGAACAGAACAGCAGATAATGAGGCACTGAAACCAGAAGTTTTATCAGAAGTTTACCAACATCCTAATCCTACACACAAAATGAATCTAGAGCAGTGGTTCTCAACCTTCCTAATACTGTGATCTTTTAATAAAGTTCCTCATGTTGTGATGACCAATCATAAAATTATTTTCGTTGCTACTTCATAACTGAGTTCTAGTTATGAATTGTAAATACCTGTTTTCTGATGACCCTATGAAAGGGTCATCTGAGCCCTACCTCCAAAGGGATTGACACCAACAGCTGAGAACCACTGGACTCTAAGGCTGCTTGCAAAATTTTTAGTACTAGGAAGGTCCACAGCTGTTACCACTTCATAATGGCAAAGCTATTAACTTGAGGTTCTCTCTAGCTGAGACCTTTAGTGCCAATTTTGGGCTAACCCCAAGAGCATGCCAATGCCAAGATTGCTGAGTCAACCTACAAGGGCCCTCTTTCAGAAACACTGTTTCAGAAGGTAGCTTGCCTACTGGAAAGAAAGGAAGCAAACAGAACTCCCCCTAGAAGGTCAAAATATAACCAAATCACATATGACCCGACTTTATAAATATCCAGAATAAAGCCAGGCAGTGGTGGAGCATGCCTTTAATCCCAGCACACCAGATGCAGAGGCAGCTGGATCTCTGAGTTCCAGGCCAGCCTGGTCTACACAGCAAGTTCCAGAACAGCCAGGGAAACCCTGACTCAAAAATATAATATACACACATATGTACATACGTATATAAAATCTCCAAAATCAAAACAGCCAGGAAGGGTCAAGAGAAAATATGCACAGATTGTGCTTCAACAAAACAAAGAAACCCATAAGCTAGATTTGGCCTTGCATCTTTTAAAGTAAATAGGTACCACCAGTGAAGAAATTCACTGTGCTAGAGTGAACCCAGCTGGAGAAGCGGCAACCACAATATGTTCCTGATTTTAACCTAACATGCAGGAAGCAAAGCCAGAAGAGTTGGCTCGACTACAAGATGTGTTCTAAATTCATAGGAAGGGTCCACACTAGAAATTAACAGCTCCAACCCACAAGCCCAGAAAACACAGAGTAAACTTCTAATGACAGTGTGAGCCAGGTGTCCCAGAACAAGTCTGTAATCCCAATCTTAGAGGTTGAGACAGGAAGACTCTCCCAGGTTTGATGCTGGCCTGGCCTGCATATGATTCCAGGCCAGCCTGGATACCAGAGGAAGATCCTAAACTGAATATTTTCATGAACTATCTATGGTACCCATTCACCGTTTTTTTGTTTTTTGTTTTTTTTCTTATAGGAAGGCTATCACTGTCATCTGCTTCTTCATCAGAGATCTGAGTCCTCTAATGCCAATACCCATAATGCTGTTGTAGTTGTTAAGCTTCTAAAACACCAGATCCTGCTGACCTTAGAAAAATAGCCAATCAGGTGACAGCCAGTATTGTCTGCTTCGGTCATAACGTAGAACAGGAAAGGTTCTACATCATAGTATAACGTCTTATGATCCAGAAAAAGCTTCGCCAAAAGGCAGAGGTTTTGGCAGTAGATCTGGAAGCAGAAAAAGGAGGTGGTGAAGGCCGGTGACTTCTAAACTCACCCAAACCAAAGCCTAGAAAGAATGAGTACACCAACACTCAATAGTCACACAACTGAACTAATTTCTACCTCCCTCACAAATGTTTTATGAAGACAAAACATTCCTTTGGAACCCTCTCAAAGCTTGCCACTGGCACCTCTTTTTACCTTGTTTTTCTTGCCATCGACTTCAAACACAGAGATGGAGCCTTTGCGGTAGATCTCGTCACCAGGGGGGTGTTTCCACACACACTTGGCCTACAAGAGAGTGGAGTTCACATGAAGCAGTAAGGCTTTTCTGAAACCCTGTTCCTTCATTGGGAAAAGGAATTGCAGGTTAAATGTGGTTAACTGAGTTAATGGACAGTTGAACACACTTGAGGACAGTGAAATCAATTGTTTTCAGAAAAGTTAAAGCCTTCGTAAGCTGCTGCAATATATCTACTGCATTTCTACGGCTGTTTGGAGCTCAAGTTTTCTGGATTATTTCTGGCATTATCTCAGCCCAAGATATTAAATCACCCACTACGTAAAAGCTAGATAAATAAGAATATCCTTGCTTACAATAAAATGTCTTATGCTAACAGGAAGTTCTTAAGCAGCTTAATCTGGCAGCTTAGTGTTGCTAAATAAGTTACGCTCTCCTTTACCAGTCACTTCCCATTACCACCCTACTTTCATCATCTGTTTGCAGACTGGAAAACAGATCCACAGTGATGAAGATCACAGCCACTCACTATCTGCCCACCTCCTGCCATATGTTAACTAAAGAGAAAATCCTTCTATGGCTTCTTTTAAAGACGGGAGACCTGGCTGAGCAACAGGAAGCTGGAAGGCACTTGGTTCCAAAAGAACCTTTTCCTTTATTTTCGAAATGTTCAATTCATGGTGATGGAGTAGTACCCAGCATCCTGAGCAGCGAGCCAAGCTCTCTACCACTAGATTAAACCTGGACCTACAGTGAGAGGCTGAAGCAGGTACAGGTGCTTGCTGCCAAGTCTGATGACTCACGTTCAGTTCTGGGAAGCTACATAGCAGGATAGAACCAACTCCTACAGGCCGCTCTCTCATCTTCACACATATGCCACTGTGGCACGCACACACAGACACAAAGTTTACACATGTACAAACATTCTCATTAAACAATTTACTACATCTTTTTAACAAGTCAAGCATAAACTTCCACTGGACCTAGGGGTTGGTCCACGGTGGTCATGCCAGCACTCAAGAAACAGATAGGAAAACAACTGTAAGTTTGGGGCTAGCCTAAGCTAGAGACCCTATCTGAAACAAACAAAAATCACATACTCATCCTTCAAGAATTATGTTTCAGGTTTGGAAACATAGCTCAGTGGTATAGTACTTACTAGTAAGTGTGAGGCTGTATGTGTGTACCTGTGTGTGTGCATGCATATATGCATGCACATCTTTTCCTATTTTAATACAAAGAATGTTCAGAATACAAACTACCAACCCATTCTGTTCCTTTCATCATCCATTACAGGTGAATCTCTCTCTATACTCAACATACATTTCATAGATACCCACCATCTAAAACATTAGCCATACTGTCCTATTTTGGTATAATCACAAACTATAGGGAGAAACAGAAGATGTCTGTGGACAGGATGTAATTAAGATGTCATGCAGCACTAGCTCTCACAGAGGGTTATCCCAAAATGTAACTTTCAGTTCCTTATGTCTCTACCTAGGACACTTTGGACACTTGGGAGATGTCATCTCTAGGACATAACTGGGAAGTGTGTAAAATTACCCTCATGGCCATGGTCACAGCCGTAGAACTCAAGAGAACATACCATGTGTCGGCGGAGTATTGTCTGGCTCTTCATGTATTTTAAACAGAATTCACACATGTAGAGACGTCCCAGCCGTGCATACTCCTCAGGATAGGGAGAATGGTACCAAGTATCCAACTCATAGCGGCCAAAAGCAATTGTTTTAATCATGTTGCTTCCCTCTGTGATTTGGCCTTGAAGCCTTAATTTCTCCTATTGCCAAGAAGAAACCAAAACAAATAAGGATTAGAATCCCTTATATTTGATTTTAAAATTAGATTTTTATCTATGTGTATGGATGATTATATATATATTCCACATGCATATCTAGTGCCTGCAGAGGTCAGGAAAGGGCATCAGATTTGTACTAAAATTAGACTTATAGGTGGTTATGAGCCACCCTGTGGGTATTGGGAACTATATGTGGATTCTCTGCAAAAAACAGCAAATATTTTTAATCGCTAAGCCATGTCCAGCCCCTATTATTTTTGTTTTTAGAAGCCTCTACCAGGCCGGCATGTAAGCTATAAAAATAATCAGCTAGATTTGGCCTCTATCAATGAGATGGCCACTAAGGAGAGTTACTTGAGCATGGAAAAATAAGGCAAGTTCACACAAAACATGCCAGCTATACTGCCCAGATATCTTTAGAAAAAAAAAAAAGAAAAAGGTTTCTTAGATTTTTAGCTCAGCCTCAAATGAGGATGTAATGAAGATGACCTTGAACTCCTGACTTTTCTGCCTTTGTTTCCAGACGCTTCAGTTACAAGCAAGCACTGCAGCAGATTTATGTGGTGCTGGAGATGGACCCCAGGTAAGCACACTACCAAAAGAGCTACAGTACTGGCCCATTTTTTGTTTGTTTTTAATTTTTAAATTAATTTTTTAAATATTATGTGCATGTAAATGCTGAGGATATTCAGGCTTGAACTCAGGCTTGTCAGCAGGTGGCCTCCCGGTCCTCCTCCACCTCACCAGGGCTGGGATTACAAGTATACACTAGGCAATTACTTTTTGTAGTAGCCAGCTGGCGAACTGGGAATGGCTGGCCTTAGGCAATGACCTTCATGATGGAAAAGAAAAGCAGGAGGCAACCACTAAATATTCCAGACAGGAGCAGCCACCAAATCCTGCCTCCTATGACTGATGTAATTAATAAAAGGAATGAAGAGAAAAGATGAAATGAACACTATAAATAAATATCCCTGAGCACATTTAGTTTGTTTTATTACAAGTAAAATCAGTTGCTAAAATTGTTATTCTAGACCAGCAACAGGTATATAACAAGACTGTATTGAACGCGAACAAAAAAAGAGCATTTCTGCCTAGATAACACACATATCTATAGTCCCAGTAGAAGGATGGTATGAACCCAGTATGAACCAAAAATTCCAAACTTGCTTAGGCAACAAAATGAAACCCCCTTGTCAAAAATCAATACATTCAATAAAATATCTGATTGAGGTTTTCCTTTTCATTTCTCTTTGCTGTTGTTCTCATTCTCTTAGGGTAAATATACTGAAATAAAAAGAACCCTTACAAAAAGGATGGGGCTGCAGCCCCCCAAGTCCTGAGGGTCTCAGAATGAGAAATCTCACCAAGAGACAAAAGGGTACCCAGAGCTTAACCACCCCCTACCTCAAGCCAAACTGGATGAGGGAGATGAAGAAGGGAGGGGGATGAGAAGAGGGTGGTATGTTTTCCATGTAAATGGGAACGAAGACCATCTCTAAAGACAGCTAGGGTGAAAAGGAGAGATTTCATCAGTAATGCACTCAATTCCCATCAGACTGGTCGATAATCATTCTTCTTGGCAGTTCTAAGAGCGTTTCACAAGGGTCCTCCCCGCATTGTGGGGGTTTGATACTTACCAAATCCTCAGAAGCCCGCGCTTGTGCTCTGCGGAAAAGATCTAAGTCATATTCGCTTGTCAGGTTTTCCAAGAGAGGCTCCCGAGTATTCCCATAGGTCTGTCTGTGTTCCTAGGAAAAATAACCAGGGGGTGATACTGTCTGTGTAGAACTTGGCTAATTTCATTCCAAAGGTTGCAAAGCTGAACCAGATGCTATTTACAGAGTACCTATCACTGGGCGTGTAGGAATGAGCTCAGGCACAATTGCAGCAGGTCAGTGCCAGAGGCTGCCCCTGCTCGCCCTATAATCTGAGCAACATAAGGCCAGCAGCTCCCACTAGACACTGCAGATCTTAGAACCTAGGGCTGGTTGCAGGGATTCTGGCCAGCTCAAGCTAGGCAAGCATGGCTCTGGCAGGCCTTGCCCTTCTCCCTCATTCCCTCTGCCTTGCTAAAAATCATTAGATTACATTCCCAAAACTAGCCAGGAAAATCTATTCCCTTATTTGGTTACTTCCTCTTCCTGAGGCTGACTACCAAGGTCCACCTACAAAGTACTGAAGTCCAGCAATCAAAAGCCTCCTTTGGTTCACTTAATTTAATACACCCAATCAAAATGCACTAACACACCCTAGCCCTCTAACACAGCCCGCCCCCCTTGTTCTTCTCTTAAAAATTACACCTGCAAGGTCATTTGCTGCTGTTTTTCTGCCTAACTCAGAAAGCAGCCACTTTAATTTTTCTTCCCCACTTAATAAAGGATCTTTCTGAGAAAACAGGTGCTTGGGTATAGTTTGTGCACTCCTGGACAAGGAAGCACATTCTCCAAGCCTTGGTGCTTGAAGATGCTGCCTAGAAGGAAAACCTTAAGCAAGGGAAGGCAGTTGGACTAACGGGCCTCTGGAAACTGCTTCTGACATTACTTCACTGTCTGACTTGTAAGGCTCCCATGTTATAACCCCAGCCAAGTACACAAGGAAAGCAGCTCTTGGAATGTTTAACAGTGCCTTATTAAACATCAAGAAAAATTAAAAATAATTAAAAAACATAAAAGGAATCCAGTTTTAAGTAACTTTCAAATCTGACCACGCTAGTCACTACAAATTTCCTTTCCATGAAAGGAAGGTTGAGGAGGAGGGAGATTTCTTTAAAACTGATTCTAGCCCTTCCCTCTCTGTTCTAGGCTCTACCTCCCCGAGAAGACAACAGTAGTTACCTCGAGTAGAAGACTCGCCCCGGAAGATTCAACACTTAACACACATCAGTATTTAAAGAAAACACCCACCCTATGAACATTTCTTATGGCTAACATAGTTCAATCTTTTTGAAATTTGGACTCTGGGACCTAAGATTTAGGTTCTAAGAATTACCGATTTCTTCTACTTTTGCAAAGGATAACACGCCTTCCCCATTTCTTACATTTTGAGAAAGGATCTCATGTAGCCCCCGGCCTCCACTCCCCAGTGCTGGGACTACAGGCATGCTAAACCACACGGCTGGGGAATCAATGTGCATGTTCTGCATACAGGCAAACAACCAACTGAGCAATTTCTCCAGACTAAAACAAACTAGACAGGGGTAGGGTCACAGGCCTGTAACCCCAGCATTTGGGAGGTAAAGAGTCAGCTTAAGAACAGCCCTGGTCACATATTAGCAAATTCAAGGCTAACTTCTGCCATATAAGACCCTATTTCAAAAGGCAAACATAAGCAACAAGAAAAATATCTATCTTGCATTTTAAGTCAGGAAGAACCCAAATAACCCATCTCAAGCTAGTGAAAAGCAGATGTCTGCAAGGTTAAGCAGCTCAAGAGCTTTTATATCGGATGCTCTTTCTCTCTGTATTAACTGGAAGGTCTGTTACCTTCCTAAGCCCTTTCCCAGAGTGAACAGATCCATCGCTACTTGAGTGAAGAAGAGTTTATCATAGCCTCTGAATGAATGACATCATTGCGTTTCCACAACTCTACTGATCAACAATGAATAGGCAGGGGCACACTTGCATCCACTACCGGGGACCTCCAACCAGTCCATAAAAACAGCAGACTGGCATTGCATGTATTTAGCTACAGATTCTCAGTAAGTTCAGCTACAACTTACAAATTGCACATTTATTGCTTGTTCTAATGACAGCAGAATAGCATTAAAATTCTATGAAGAAAAAACACTCAGACCAAAAGACACATATCAACACATAATATATACCTACATCTCGGGTGGGTGATTTTTACAGGGAATATCCTCTTAAGTTTGGTCTCTCTTCCACACCCCCCCCCCCCCAAGACAGGGTCTCCCTGCCTAATCTAGGACGGCTTGCTTAGGTCTCAGTTTGTGGTCCATGCTGAGGCCCAAGCTCAGGGCCTCCCTGCAGGTGCTGAATCACCATTCCTGACTGCCCTTTCTTCTCTTTTGTTTTAGAAACAGGGTCTTGCAATGTTAGCCACCAGGCACAGACCACCATGGCTGGCTATATTTCAGAAGAAACATGTACTAATACATTTCCAGGAAAAGTAAATCTTTACCTAAAAAGCTGTATTTTATGCAAAAAAGGTCTGAAGACTTGTTAAAGTCTTGAACATTGGTTCAAGATCATTAAGTGAAAAAAAGGACAACTAGGTAGTATGGTATAATGATGAAAATGACAAATTATGTAGTTAAAATATAAAAAGCTAAAAACTTGATAAACACTATTTTTAGGTAGATTAATTTTATCTTCTGTATATTCCTAATTTTTCCTTACTAGTATAAAACGTTTTATATTCAAAGTTAGTGCTCTGATGTTTAGCTGTGCCCCTAATCCCTGAATATTTAGACAGCCATTTGTTCTGGTGGGCAAATTTGCCTCCTTCCCCCAATACTGCAGAGTGAACCAAGTCCCTTTACACATGCTACTACTGATGTGTATGACCAGGCCTTTACTTTTCATTGGGAACAGGGGCTTGCTAAGCTGCTGAGGCTGGCCTGGAACTCACTCGGTAGCCAGCGAGGCCTGGAGTACCCTCTTGCCTCACTCAGCCTTCAGAGACACACCAACAGGATCTCTGCAGCTGTAATCACTGAAAACCTCAGTGAAGGAGTTTTGCCAACTGAGCTCCGTCCTCAGGTCTAGAGGATGGAGTTCTCAGAAACAAAAACTCTATTTCACCGGTACAATCCCCCTTGTCTCCCCTCAACAGTTCCAACTTGGGGAGAGTACTGGGACGTTGAGAGTCCCCCAGAACTCACTGTATACTCTTGTAGAAAATAGCTAAGTAATCAGAAAGGCAGAAGCTCAGACTGGGGAGTTCAGCCTCATTAAGTACTGGAGTTTTCCTCACCATATATTTCTCTTTCTGCTCTTTGCTCAGTCCAGAGTTTCGTTTCTTCCTGAGTTCAGCCACTTTTTCCTTATACCGCAGCTGTCTCTCTGTCGGTGCCTGAAAGAAAAACAAAACTGAGAAACTAGCTAGAAAACTCAATAATATGAACTTCAAAATATCACATTTTTTAAAAGTTTGTTTGTTTGTTTGTTTTTTAAATAAGACAGGTTCTCCTATATATAACCAAAGCTGGCCTCCAACCTGGAATTTCTGCTCTTGCTTCTACCTCCTAATTCCATTTTGCTGGAATTACAAATCCAAACTGCCATTCTTTTTTTTTTTTTTAAAGAGAGAAAGAGTCTTCTCTATATAGTCCTGGCTGGCAATCCTTCTTTCTCTAGAGTGCTAAAATTATAAGCATGGGCTACCATATTGAGCTTTAAAAAAAAGGAAAGAAAAAAATTATCAGAAACAATATGCCACACAGCTAGCTAATAATATTAATTTTTAATTCTAAAGTAGGTCTTTTTTCCATCCAAACCACAGTTCTTACTTTGTTAAGTTGTAAGAAATAAGTTCTCACTGCCCTTTCAGGAATGCAGACTTATTTTAACTAGTATGAATGAAGAGTAAAAGTCACAATGGAGGAGGGAGCATTATGATTCATGTTTATAATCCCAGCAGAAGCAAAAAGATTGCTACAAATTACAGGCCAGACCTATCAAGGCTATATAACAAGAATCCTCCCCACCCCCGCCCCAAACACACAAATGCTGGGTGGTACACACCTTTAATCCCAGCACTCAGGAGGCACAGACAGGTAGGTCTCTGTGAGTTTGAGGCCAGCCTGGTCTACAGAGCAAGTTCCAGGAAAGCCAGGGCTACACAGAAAAACCCTGAGGGGAGAGGAGGAAGAGGGCAAAAATAAAAACCCATGACAGAACAGAAAAGTATAAGGATCAATTACAGATTCCAGACCGCTTTTGCCTGCCAAGCCCTAAGGTAAGCTACTACACACATTAGATGACTATCCCCACAGGTAGGCATTATTCACTCCTTCATATTAACAAAGAAATGAAGTTTACCATCTGGCCTGCCCAGGATACACAGCTAATAGGAGGAGTTTTCAGATCCAGATGTTTGGCTCCTTACCACGGTGCCTCCTCGGCTAGTCACCTATCGCCTCACTGCAGACACACTAGATGACAGAGCTATGACTAATACTTTACAAAGGCCGACATCTGGGGGGAAGCGCACAAGAGGAACACACAGGAAAGATTTACTAATTGTGGGAGAAGGTCTTGGAAGAATTCCTGTAAGAGCTAAGACTTGCTCAAGGCCTTGAAGAATATGTATGTAATCTCTTCTTGCTAGTGATATAGAGTTCTCAGAAAGATCAAAGTCATTTAAGAAGGAAGGAGTTAAAGGCAATCTATGTAGCCTGAATGTCCAGAGACGACGATTAGGTTAAAACAAGGATGCTTTCTGCAAATCACAGAAAAATTGAAGTGGAAAGTAGCTCAGCTGACAAGTGTCAAAAACTGAGAAAATGCCACTGGTGATATAAAAAATACGCCAGTAAAGTCAAAGGGGTTTAAAAGCCAACCACAACAGGTTAAAATAAAGATGGAAAATGAAGAAATAGACACACAATGTAACCTTTCAAAATAAGCAAAATATTTTATACTATTACTACTGTTACTATGATTACAAATAGCTTGATTCCACCACTTATGAGACAGAAATGTTTGCTTTATGAAAAATTACCAGTTGAAAACCAAACATCATTTCAAGTTGATGTCTGGAGGACCAGTGCTTTTGATGTGTCATGGGAAACAAGAGGCATGGATTTGCCTATCAAGACAGTTACGGAGCAAAGGAGATCAAGGCAGACCTCACACTGTGGCTGGCCAGAGCTTTCGCAAGGCCCGTACCTGGCGCCTGGTCGCATGCCTGTTGCTGTCATCTTGCCTGTGGGACAGCGTCCTTTCTTCTATCTGCTTATCCCGGCTCTGTGCTCTCACCTGCAACCAGCAACAGTGTCAATAAATCCACCTGCTTCTAAGACTACATTTACTTAAAGCGTAAGAATATGATAATCCTCTGTGTTTGCATGATACTTTGAAAGAGTAACTATTCTTACTGATTACTGCTATCTCTAGTGAAAAAAAGTGAGGCCTCACACAATGCTTTCTCAGCCACTAAATGAATAAGTATCAAAGAATTGAAACCATCACAGTTAAATGTTATGAAGTTGAGACTTTTGATAAAAATGATGACTGTGGCCTGGAGTTCTTCTACTATGCTGCTAGGAAACTATGAAGAAGTACATGGAGTAAGGAAAAATGAAGAAAACATTAGAAAAATCTGAGTTTAGGATGGGCACAGTGATTCTGTCTGTAGTCCTAGTTAGCAGACAGGCTGACGCAGCTTAGGAGTTCAAGAGCAGCCTATGCAGCACAGGGAAATAAGACCCTACCACAAGAGCTGGGAAGAAGGGGGAAACCTGAATCCACATCTACAGGGAAACAGACTGTAGCTATAAAACCTCAGACAAATCACATCCCTTCATTAGTTTCCATTTCACCCTTTGGGAACTGACACTACCTGCCTGGTGGGCTGCATCACTGAGTGGAACAATATTTCTCACATCTGCTCCACTATAAGAAATGGTACCAACTCAAAAGCTGATCAATTCAAAACTTAGATGTAACCCTTCACTTTTATCCCATCTCCACACTGAGTCCATCTTCTACTGGCTTGCTCTCCTTCAAACCACATCCTGAATCCAATCATTTCTTAAGACATTTACAGACACCGTGCTGGGCCACGCCCTCATTTACTTCGAGAACTTCTAAGAAGGCTTCCAACCCACCTATCCTGCATCATCTCTTTCTTCTTCAGTCATTCTCTACAGGCTAAATCATTGTTGCAATGACATACTCTTCCTCTGCCTGGACCCTCCACATGACTCCAACTGCCATGAGAATAAAACATAATCCTTGTGCTAAGGCCTATGGGACTTTATGATCTGACTCTGCTTCTTCATTTCCAATCATGCTCCCATCACACAACCTACCTTCAAAACAACAGTGTGTCCCCAGCTCATGACCACTGCACTTGTCATTCCTTCTACTTGGCTATCTCCACTCTTTAGTTTTCACCTGTTGCTACTTTGACACCATCCACATTCCGGATCATACCCCAAACTCAAGGAGGGCTTCTCTGACCTCCTCTAGCAAAAGCACCATGTTATTCCCACCTTGAAAACGGACTCTTTCTCCTTTGGTTTATCATTACATAAACTTATATTTACTTATTAATTTACAGGTTTCCCCATGGGAAAGCAAATTCTTTGACTGCAGGTGTTTTTTTGGGTTTTGATTTTTTATCTTAGTCACTGAATCCTCAGCTGTCCATAAAGTTACATGCAGCCACACAAAATACCAGGAAATGCAAGAGCAATCATGCATAAGCAGGTAGTTTAAAATTTAAGCACTTTCACCAGGCTAGAGAGGCAGTGCTTGCCTACTATCTACAAAGGCTCTGCTTCCCAGTGGCCTCCTCCAAGTACATGGTCCAGTAGCAAAAAAATGATTAATGCTAGCCTCATTTCCCCTGGAGAGGAGACAGAGGAAAAATTTACAACAGAAATGGTTCCCTTTATTCAGGATTTTCCCCCCTGGTCTGAAGTTTTCCTGAAATTTCTGAAATAAATTGCTTAAGGGACTTAAGGTGTAGATACTGCTTCAAGCCATACTCTCCAAAGTCATGCTCTGGGAAGACAGATGCAAAACGAAGCGCTTTCAGATGTCTATGTTTAAAGACACGCAGCAGAGGAACATTATGAAAACACCAGCACAGTTATTTTCAGGAAAAAGAGTGCCAGTGTCCAGGCAGCTTCTGAACCAGGTGCCAACACGGCCACGCTTGCTCTCACTCGCCTGCAAACAGTGCAAGACAGTAGCAAGAGCCCACACAGAAGGCAAGCTGTCTTATACAGACAGATGTGGAATTAAGGCAAAGAGCAGAGTCTTTAGCAGAAATGTACATGTAAGCATTTCAAGTTTTACTTGGTAAAAATTTAAACATGTAAGAAACACTCCCCCAACTCCACCCTTAGACCTTGTAAATAAGAACAAGTTCCTGAAGCAAGGAGAACAGGAAATTGAATTCTTTTCCAAATGAGACCTGCTCATACAAGCATAAACCTGTGACCCCCAGGCCTTGTGAGCAAAAGAATAACAAAAAGCAACTAACACTTTGGTGTAGTCAAAGTATTTAGTTTGGATAACTTGTCCAAAGACGACCTGAGCTGTCTAATTACTACTTGCAGGTCTTGCTTCCCCATAATTAGCTGTGATTCCATCGTTAGTAGCAGTAACTCACACAGGAATGCACAAAAGAGGACCTCAGGCTTGAGTCTCAAACACATCACCCAAGTCCCAAAGGTTATTTAGGAACTGTGTTTTTGAAGAATTTAAAAGAACTAGCCAAGAACAGATGTGAATGATAAAAGCCAAGAAAACAGTATCTGCAGAAATGAACAGAAGAAGAATAGAAGAAGTTGTTTTGAAAAAGCAAAACAACGTCATGTATTTGTTAAAAGAACCTAAGGTAGGACAGTGGGGTCAACTCTCTGCGAGTTCTGCCTGCGTGGAAAAGATCCGTCCCCGGCAGGGTAAGAAGTCTTACCAAGGAAATGAATGCAATAGTTGTGAAGTTCCCGGGATTCTAAAGATAAACCTCCCTACTAATTTCCTCTTGAACACCCACTACATATTACAATTCTTTTGTTTGTTCATGTAGTTAGCTTTTGTTAAAAAAAACAAAAACTTTTTTTCATTGCTTCCTCCACTGACATGTAAGAACAAAACCTTGTTCCCCTTGTTCACTGATGTACCAAGTACTTAGCAAACAGCAGGTCAAGTAGCAAGCATTCGAGAGCACACCCTGAATAAAGAAGCACACGGTTACCTTGCACTCATCAGCCGAGAGGTTATGATAGAGCGGGCATCCTGAGATGGAGAAATGTCTCTCGTGTTTCCCTGTAAGATGTCCTGTTAAAGGAGGGAAAACTTAATTTCCAGGAAGAACATATGCACACTTAGGAACTCAAATTATTCTCAACAACAAACGTTTTTAGTGTTCCATTTTATTAAATAAATGTCACCAAATTTAAGTGCTGTCAAGACCATGACTTATATCCACCATGTATTATTTCCTTCCGCAGAGCAGATCTGGCGACCTTTGAATACACTTTGGTTTGCTTTTTGAGACAGTCACTGTGTAGTTCTGGCTGGCCTGGAACTCACTATGCAGACAAAACTGGCCTCTGCTTCCTGAGTGGAATACACTGTACATATTCAATATAAAGTGCAGTCCCTTCTTATTAGATTATCAAATCCCCAAATGACATAAAGTCCTACAGCTACAACACACAACATTATAAATAGGAACACTTTCTTTTGGTAGAAATTAAACTCCTTAGGTAGCTGGGTGGTGGTGTCACGCCTTTAATCCCGGCACTCAGGAGGCAGAGCCAGGCACCTCTCTGAATTAGCACAGCGTGAGTCTAGGACAGCCAGAGCTACACAGAGAAATCCTGTCTCTAAAAACAAAACGCAAGCAAGCAAACAAACAACTTTATTAAATTAATCCAGTCTGAAGAAATTTGAAAAAAAAAAAGTATACTATTCTTTCTACTATGCAAAACTATCCTATTTAACTCCTTTCAATAATCAAAAGAAAATTCATTAAAAGTGAAGAAAATAGCCATTTCTTCACTATAGAAACATATTTTGAGAATTCTGTATGAGATTCAACATGCTTTTTTTTTGAAAGATGAGTATTTCAAGATTTGAACTTATATAACTAAACTCTAAGACGGGGCAAGTAGCATACGGCCTTCTTGGAAAAACACTAGGACGACACAGGGAGCTTGTTCTAACTAAAGGGCAGTCTTTCCAGTCTTCCTCTTCTTGCTCTTTCTTCTTCTTCTTTTTTTTAAACATTGCTAATGGGACTGTAACCCAGGGCCTAAGCCATGCTAGACAAGCACTCTCCTACAGAGCTACATCTATCTATTCTTCCAGTTTTCGACAGATGGCTTTCTCTTTGTTTTCTTCTTTTGAGACAGGGTTTCACTGTGTGGCCTTGATTGGCCTCAAACTCACTCTGGCCTCAAACTCACAGAGCTCTGCCTGCCTCTGGCCCCCAAGTGCTGGGATTAAAGGCCTGTGCTACCACCACCTGGCTAGAATGGACTTTTTATCATTGTTGTCATTATTTATTGTTATTATTATTGTCATTACTAACACGTGTACGCTGAAGAAGACAACTTTTGGAAATTGGTTCTTCTACCTTCTTTTCGTTTGTTTATAATTTATTAAAACTTACTATTTTAAAGAACATGCATACAGAAGAACATCACACAAGGAATAACTAGACATCTCAATGAACTTCTATACAGTTAGAATAACCAATCTTAAGCTGTGGAACTTCACATTGAGTTTATACTTTTACTATTAAATATATGCACTTAACATCAAACAAAAAACAAAACAAAAATCCCACAACAGAGTTAAAACTAGAAAACTAGCTTTATGTCCTCTTTAACGACCATTACCTGCATTCAGTTCTTCAGGTAATACTTGCCCTTTCTTATTCTTCCTACATGTTATTTTGTGCCCATATGTACATTTGTTTACATGTACAGTATGCGTATAGATTCCATAATGAAAGAGAAGGTGCACTTCTGTTTTTGCTTTTGCCTTCCACCTTGCTGAGACAGGATCTCGTTGTGGGTGCCTGTGTAGCAGCACTCCAGCTCTGCCAGCTTCCACCAACACTTCCACCTCCCCCTCCCATTTCAGGGTGGTAACACTGGGCTTATCAGAGGCACTTTATAAGGTTTCCATTATTAGGCTTGCTTGTAAGGCAAGCAAATTTACTCACAGAGCCATCTTTCTGGACCCCTTAGATACTATCTAATCTATCTATCTACAGGGTCTCACTATGTCAGCTTTCCTGGGATTCAAGTTTGGCAATGTGAGTTCGATACCTGAAACCCACATAAAGTTGACAGAGAGAAATGCCTGCAAAAGTAAGTCCTCTGTCCTACACACTCATGCTGTGACAAGTGCTCCCACCTCTACATACATAATAAACTTTAAAAATACAGAAAGCTGAACATTATTTCTCTGCCATATATCTCTTCCAAGAGGATTATAAAATACCAATGATTCAAAGAGCTAGAGAGACAATACTACTACGGTGAAAAGATAAACTAGTCAAGCTACACTGCAAGCCTACAAAAACCTTCACTTCCTGAGGACACCCACTGTCCTTGCACTTGGCTCAGGCATCTTCATGTATATACACCACACAATTTTTTTCAGAAGGTTCACTATTCTTTCACAGTTAAAATATATAATTTTGGAGGGTTAAAGAGACATTAGAATTTTCAAAATTAAACAGCAGGGAGGTGGGGTTGAATCTGGGAGAGGTTGGAGGAAAAGATATAATCAAAATACACAGCATGAAATTCTCCAAAATAAATAAAAACAAAGAAATACAATATAATCCATGGAGTGGAATAAGCTTTGAAGAATGAAACTAATCCAAGGGTAAAGGAGTGGTATTTTATGACATGCAGGCTGTCAGTTCTCTAGGATTGTGTTTTAGTCAGGCATGGCGGACATACCTGTAATCCTTGTACTTGAGAGACTGAAACAATTTCTCTAGGGGCGGTAGAGATGACTGTGACTCAGAAATTGAACGCTTGTTGCTCTTCTAGAGGACCCAGGTTTGGATCCCAACACCCACAGCCACCAATAAGAACTCCAGTTCTTTTTTTACCCCCTCGGGCACCAGGTATAAATGTGCCATGCACACATACATACTGGCAAACCACTAATACACATACAAAAACAAACATCTTAAATAAGTCTTAATATAAATTTGAGACCAACTTGGGCTACACAGTGATTATCAAGCCAGTCAGGGCCACATAGCAAAAACCTATCTCAAAACAAATTATAACTTTAGAGAACCACACACTTAACAGTCACAGACTGTCGTGTTGAGTAAATAATGGACCTTTAAACATAAAAATAGCAGACCACACAGGTAAGGGTTCTATAATAGAGTGGGGCTAAAAAGTTTCTATTAGTTTGTGATATTGCAGTTGTACAACTCATGGATTTGTGCTCACTCTGATAGATACAAACCTACTGTGCAGATCATAGAAAACTACAGCACACACAATTCTATATAGCACACAACGATTGACAATATAGCAACTATGTAATCAATCTAGGGTATTTGTTAAATTTTTTGTTTTTTCTTATTTATTTAGAGATAAACTCACTAGACAGCCCAAACTGGCCTTCAACTTAAGCCCTTCTATCTAGGCCTGAGCGCTGAAGTTAAAGGTACCTGCCACCACAATCCCCAGCTCATCTTTGTTTCAGTACAGTAAAGCAGCATCCAAGTTACATTAACAACTGTCAAATAACATTCCGAGTTTATCAAATCTCTAAAATGAACCATGTTCTCCTTGCGTCTGACTTATCTCAGACTGCTGTGTTCACTGGGGTGTGCCATAAACAAATGCAGACAAACATACATTCACCAGCCTAAGTGTATACTAGGCTATATCATCTAAGTTTGTGAAAATATATCCTTGCTTTAAATTAAGTAACATGAGGAGGCCATTTCTTAGTCAGAGAAAACTGTTCAGTGATCAAATACCAAGTATAAAGTACTATGTCACTACTGTGCAAGCCTGCTTTCATAGAGTGCATGTTTTACAATATGAAGGATGTGGCCACTTTGTTAAGTCTTCTGGTACCAATTTCCCAAATGCTTCCAAATCATTAGCATCTTTAACAAAACATTTTAGAAAGTATTTACCTTTAAAACAATAAACAACTAGCTGGGCGTGATGGCACAAGGGAGGCAAGGCAGGCAGATCTCTACAAGTTCGAAGCCAGCTTGGTCTACAAAGAAAGTCCAGGACAGCCAGAGCTGCACAAAGACCCTGTCTTGAAAACCAAAACAACTACAATGCTGTTGGCACACTTCATAGACCACAGGATAAGCATAAAGATAAGTTTTGTATGTACTGTAAACCAAAAAAATTCATACTGAAAGACACCTTATCTATCTTTCAATCAGAGACTTCCAACTTCAGGCAAAAGTTCCTGCTCAACAACTGCATCTCTGCTCACTCAAGCAGCACAAATAAGCTTGAAATCACTGCAAGAATCTCTAAAGCGATTCACTTAGTCTTAGGAAAACAACATAGTTATCAGAAGAGGTTTATCCTACTTATACTAACTAAATACACAAAGCCATAAGAATTTTACAAATTCCTGGTCAAAAAAGGCCAGGTCTCAGGGAAACTCTCTTGGATTTACAGCCTTTCAAGAATTGTTTTCCTCGTTTCTTTAATGGCTATGGCCATTCTTCCATTATTAGGACTATCTTATACTGTATCAGTACTTATAAACATCAACCATGTACCACATGATGAAGCATTTCAAGAGAATTTGTTTTTCTATGTTTGTTTCTGCTGAGGGAAGGTGGGAATTTTTCACAGTGAAAAGCATGTTGAATAAAGCAAATGGTCCATCTGTTACATCTCCCTGTAACTAGGTCTGTTATTATGCACAGACAATAGGCCAAGAACAGCTCTTATTCATGATGCTCTGAGTTCACGACCACTGAAGGGTCCACAACAGTCAGGAAGCTGGGCACTCACCTAGAGAGTTGCAGCCTGGCGTAGGACATTTCATATTGAAATTGTAGCTTTCATGAAATCGACGGCGCTTGGGACGGTGAGAGAGATCACTGCCTGAGTCCTTCAGGGACATGTCCTTGGCAATGCTCTCATCATGAGACACGTTGGGACTGGAGATGTCTATGTCAGACTCAGAAGAAGGTGCGTTTCCAGTTGGAGTTCGAGGTGGTGACTCATCGTGATCAGCTGTAGTTTTTGTTTCTACAAAAAAAGAAATTGGTGAGTTCCTTTATTTACAGATTGCCTAGATAGAAGAGTTTACAGACTCTGCAGTTCTCTTTCTACAATTGTCATTAAAAAAAAAAAAAAAAAGACAAGGAGTCATGTAGCCCAAACTCTCTAGGTAGCTAAGAATGACCTCCTCTACCTGCCTCTAGTTCCCTAACTCTGAGCTCTGGTTTTATGCAGCTAGGTAACAAAATCAGGGGCTCACACAGGCTATGCCAGCAGTCTACAAATAAGCTGCAGAAACAGTCCTCCCAGGCCTAACCAATAATTTTTAGCTACTTATATCTGCTATAAGACAATGCAACCATCACTTTGGTGTAACTTTAAAGTCTGACTGAATACAAATCTGGGGTTCACCTACTACATGTTACTTCTCCATGTTTCTCCTAAGCTCTTAATGCGAGCAATCAAAATCAAAATATAAACAAAGACATTGAAAAACTACCAAAAGGACCTAAGTATGATAAACTGTTTTCTGCCATTCCGAGTGTTGTTTTAGTAGTGAAACTTAAAATTATGTCAAAAAATTAACCAAAATGTATGTATTCCTTATTGAAAAACACAAGTTAATAAATAACCATTTTCCTAAAGACACTCAAGACAGAAAATAAATGAGCTGGGTGTGGTGGTGGCCTCCTTGAATCCCAGCACTTAGGAGGTAGAGGTAGATGTGCTCTATGAGTTCAGGGCCAGCCTTAACTACAGAGCAAGGTTACATAGATAGACCCTGTCTCAAAACCAACCCCCACTTTAAAAAAAAAGAAAAAAAAACTGATTTAAAATTTTTCTTTTAAGGGGCTAAGAGATGGCTCAGCACTAAAAAGGCTGCTCTCTCAGGGGACCTGAATTCAACTCCCCACATGATGGTTTATAACTGTCTGCAACTCCAGTCCAGGGATTCCAGTTCCAGGGGATCCAATGCTATCAGCACACAAGTGGTACAAAGACATATATGTAGGCCAAAATTTTTAAATTTTCTTTTACTTATTTTATGTATATGAATTCTCTGTAAGCATGTGTGTACGTGTGTATGTATGTGTATCATCAACATGCCTGGTGCCTGAAGTCTCTACTTTAGGAGTCTCACAATCTTAAAATGCACTTTTTCTTTTCTTTTTTATTAAAAAAAAAAAAAAAAAAAAGACAGGTTCTCACTATGTGTCCCTGGCTGGCCTGGAAGTTTCTATGTAAGGCAAGTGGGCTGTAAACACACAGGGCTCCACCTGCCTCTACCTCCCAAATGCTTGGCTTAAAGATATTTAGCACCATATTTTTTTCTTTTTAAGATTTTAGTTTTAATTATGTGAATGTAGGTATACTATGGGTGGGTGCTGGCAGAGGCCACAAGAGGCTGTCAGATCTCCTAGAGTTGGAGTTCCAGGGAGCCGTGAGCCAGCAGGTGTCTGCTGGGGGCTTACCTCAGGTCCTCTACAAGATCAAGCAGTACATGTGCTGTGCACGGTGGCACATGCCTTTAATCCCACCATTTGGGAGGCAGAGCATTCAGATTTGTAAATTTACGGCCTGCCTGGTCTATATAATGAGTTCCAGGACAGCTAGGAACATAGAGAGAAACCCTGCTCCCTTACCCCTGGGGCAGGGGGTAGGGGGGAAGGGGGAAAATGGGGGAGTTGGAGGGGAGGAGATAGCAGTCCATGCTCTTAACCACTAAGACATCTCTCCAGCACCAGAAACTGCACATTCTTAAAGTCTAAAAACCAGATGCCTACAGGGTTGGACACAGTAAATAATTTCACTGTCTATCCAGAGGTGACAACTATTATTCAGCTCTAGTCAATAATTACTATTGTGAGTAAATGACCATCCATATTTCCATATCTGTCCTGTCTTAAAACTCAACTACTAAGCCGGGAAGTTGTGGTATACGCCTTTAATCCCAGCACCTGGGAGGCAGAAGCAGGCAGATCTCTGTGAGTTCCAGACCAGCCTAGTCTAAAAGAGTGAGGAGTCCAGGACAGCCAGGGCTACACGGAGAAACCCTGTCTCGAAAACCAAAAACCAAACCAAACAAAACAAATTAACTACTGATCTATGACTTCAAAGCCAGCCTGATCTAGATAGTGAGTTCCAGGATAGCCAGGGCTATGTAGAGAGCCTGTCTCAACAACAACAACAAAAACCCAAAACAACAACAACAACAAAAAATTTAAGTACTGGGGCTGAAGAGAAAGAACACTGGCTATTCTTACAGAGGACCAGAGTTTGATTACTAGTACCCATATAGCAGCTCACAATTTTAACTTCTGTTCCAGGAGATCTTATACCCTCTCCTGGCTTCCATGTGTACCCGGAACAAATGTAGTTCACAGACTTAAATGCACACCAAATACCAATACACATAAAATAAATGAAAATTTAAAAATTAGTACAGCTTTTTATATGAAAATCTTTGTATTTCTAAGTACTACCAAGAAAGTTAAAAACAACAACTGAAACTGCACAAACCATTTGAAACCAACCATGTTGCCTGGCTGAAGAATCTCAGTAGCTTCTAAGATCTACTCTAACACTTTTTGCTCTGAGGCTCTTGAAGTAGTGGGTCACGAACCTCAATAACTTAACACTGCCTACTACTAAAGGTCACTCCCAGTGACCTGGAAGTGAAGTGGACTAGCAATCATGGCTCTAATTGATCTGGGTCAAACATTCTTCATGTGAAGGTTCAGAAGGGTCTGCCTCCTCTTTATTACACATCTAATCTAATACATTCCAGCTTCTTGGACCCTAACACTCTAGCAATCTAAATATACTGTGCAAGACAGTAAGAAACTAGCTAAGTAGAGCATGGTGGCACACATCTGTAGTCTAGCACTCTGGGGGCTGAGGCAAGAGGATCACAAGTTTGAGGCTACATACTGAGAGCCCTGTTTGAAAACCTCCAAGCAACACCCAAAACCAAACCAACCAACAACAAAGTATCACATGAATAGTGTTTGCTTACCTAAACTCTGACAATCTCTCTGCAGTGCCAAAGCCTTCCGTAATAAGAACGTGACTAGATCCTCTGTACAATACCCGTCACACAGGCCTACTTACCTCTATCTGAAAAATCAACCACCTGCTCCGTTTCAGAGCCAGAAGAGCGAGTCTGTCGGAGAGGGTACTTTTTTGGAGTCACTGGGGTGGGCTGCTGCTGACTACGGGTCACTCTTCTGGTAGAATAGGCAGGCTCCTCAGTGCCGAAAGATGGCAAATTTCGAACAGGGCTGGAATCTGACCCCAGTTTTAAAGGGTCAAAAAGTAAAGAAGAAAATCCGTTTTACTCTCATCCACATGATTAATCAGAACGCAGAGTTCCTTCTCTTCACAAGACCTTAGAATATACTGATCTCACTAAATAATATATGACAAGGGAGTTCATGCTGTTATAATACCATAACAGCAGGGCATGACTAGGTTAGGCTCTGTAGTGAAGACTGAATGCCCTTAGATTCCACTCTACCATGGCAACCATCTGTGGAATCTTGAGTAAGTTAATGTCTCCAAGCTTGCTTCTCTACCCAGGAGAAAGGAAAATACTCACCTTAGTTTGGGAAAAAAAAGAAAAAGAAAAACACTAGTAGTATAATCCCTCAAGCTTACTATGAAAAGGGGTTTTTTTTGGTGTTCCTAGACACGGTTTCTGTGTAGCCTTGGCTGTCCTAGAACTTACTCTATAGAACAGGCTGGCCTCAAACTCTGAGATCCATCTGCCTCTGTCTCCTGAGTGCTGGAACTAAAGGTGTGCACCAGCACTGCCCAGCAGGAGAAAAGTTCTTACTAGTACTAACTACACTGCCTGTTTCACCCCTTGCTACATCCATCATAATACAAATCTCTTAAAACTGGCAAAATAGTCCATAAATACTGGCTATCCTTGTACCTTATGTGAAGTCATAATGAATTCTAAAAGTTCAAACATTTTTAAGACAGACCTAGTGATGCAAGTTCTCCTACCTCTTAGGAGTCTGAGGCAGGAGAACAGTAACTTCCAGGCCAGCCTGATCTACCTACACTCTGTCTCAAAACAAACAAATACAACAAAAAATTTTTAAGCTTTATTTTTATGTGTACGAGCAGAGAAGGGCATTGGATCCTCTGAAACTGGAGTTATAAATGATGTGAGCCACCATGTGTGTGCTAGGAGTCAAACTCAGGTTACTTTGCAAAAGCAACTAAGTGCTCTTAAACTGCTGGGCCATAGCGCCAGCCTCTTACATTCTTCCCATTGAGAAACCTACTCTGAAACCTTCATAGACCTTTCATATCTCTAACCTGATGCCTCTCAAAGAAAATAAACTAAAAGCTGAAATTGAAGAATATTTTAAATAACAACTTCCTATGACAGTGTATAAGTTGAAACTCTCAAGCTCTCAGAACAGGTACGTTAGTGCAGGGCCCCAGGTTTGTATACTTTCGGGGGCTCTTTTCACAAGGCTGTCTATTCTTCATACTAAGGGGTAAGGCCTTACCTGGTGACCTATGCTCAAGAGTTGTGCAGCTCTGTGGCCATGAAATTAACTACAGAAACTCCCAAGCTCATGTGTCTAGCTGTTTTGAATATGCATCACCTTTAGGGCATAGTTACTTACAGTGTCTAAGAACCATTATGACTCATATTACATATATGATTTCTTCTGCCTAAAACATTTTTCCAATCTTTCAGTCTATAAAACCCTACCAGACTCCTACAACACTGTTCTAGGAGACCTTCCCACAACAATGTGGTTGTCCCACCTCTAGGTTTCCATAGATTCTTTAACAAATCACTTTTATGTATGAACATCTATCTATATAAACACGTATTCTCTCTCTTTTTTGTTTTGTGTTTTTGAGAGCCAGAGTCTCATTCAATATGAGCTCTGGCCAGCCCTGAACTCTGCATGTATTCAGGCTGGCCTTGAATTCAGAGATCTACATGCCTCTACTTCCCAAGTGCTAGGGCTAAAAATGTACACCACCACACCCAGACCCCTATTATAATTTACCCTATCACTGCAGACTGATAATCACCTTTGTGTATTAGCTGACACCTTTCTTCCACACTGAATAGAACTATGAGGGGCAAAAGGTTACCCTCTAACTAAGCCCAAGTGACCAAGAACACTAGAGAGACTTCCCTCTACCTTCCAAGGCCCCCGCCCCACTACCAAAGCAAAATTCTGGGTATTTATTCAGTTATATCTATCAAATTGTGACTGCACTGTAAAATCAAACATGCTTTTATAAGCTTTTAAGCCACACTAACACATTCAATAGGCATTTTAAGCACTTAAGCCATTGAATTTATAAAGTGATGAGATAACATTCCCATTTTACCATTTTATGATGACTGACAGCACCACGAAGTTGTAAAAAATACTCAAGACACCTCTGTCTCACATGTGTGCAAGCCACAGCCTATAAACAGCATGGCATCTGACAGAAGCCATTCTGAAGACGCTATTTCTGTATCTACCTTACACTCTGACACATTCTAGAATCTACATCAGTGGTTCTCAACCTGTGGGTCACAACCCCTTTAAGGGTGGGATGTCAAATGAGCCTTTCATAAGGGTCATGTATCAGATAGCCTGCATATCAAATACTTACATTATGATTCATAACACTAGTTATGAATTATAGTTATGAAGTAGCAACAAAAATGTTATGGTTGGGGTCACCACAACATGAACTGTATTAACTGTTTAATACACAGCTTTAGGGAGAATGAGAACCACTGATCTACACCAAGCCAAAGGATCATTTTCCCTATAAATTAGCACAATGACACCAATCTGTACCAATCTGTCCACTGTGAGGAACAGTCAGGGGAAAAAAAAAAAAAAAAAAAAGACTTTTACCTTGAGAACTCTGGCTTAGCCTGGCTGAAGAGCGGGTGACTCGGGCAGATCGGCGGGATGTACCATCGCTCTCTGAACTGTCTGTGTGCTCGAGATCTGTAGAAAAATCGGAATCTTCGGTTCCATCTGAACTACTGCCTGCATTTCTCTGTAATACCATAGATCCAGACATTAGCACGGAAGCATTTACTGTGGGTTTCTCTTAGCACTGGAAGTAAAATGAACCCAATGCTGAAGTAAGTTCCAACACAAGAAAGAACTCTGCTGCAGGCGCTTCCCCTCCCTGCTGCTCAGAGGGAGCCCTTCATTGCAGACGTTTCAGTGGAACAACCTACAACGAAGACACTTGTGCTAAACAAACTTGAAAGAGAAGCAATTCTTACTGTAAAATTCTGAGACAATTCAGACTGAATCATTAGAACTTTCATAAAAGATAACCATAAATTGGAAATAAAAGCACCCAACCCAACAACAAAACACTCAAATCAAAATAGTCTGGCTAGCATAACCATGTCAGAAAAGGTGAGGAAAGGAAAGGGAAGGAAAAGGAAAGGAGAACGGAAAGGAAAGAAAAGAAAAAAGAAAGGAAAAGGAAAGGAAAGGGAGGGAGGGGTGGGAGAGAGAAGGAGCGCACGCACAAGCAGAGATGGCAAGATGACCCAGTGGCTAAGAGAATGCTGCTCTGGCAGAGGACTCAAATTCAATTTCTAGCCCCACATGGTGGCTCACAACTGCCTGTAACTCCAGCTCCAGGGGAGCCAATGCCTCCTCAGGCACCTGTACTCATACATACACACATACACATAATGAAAAATACTGTAACTAAGTATTTTATAAAAACAAGTAAAAGTCCAAGGTAGTGTATAAAATATTAAGGCTAGGTCCCATTTAATTTCAGGGTAAATTTTATTCAAACTCCAGATCCACAAAAATCACATTAGTTGGTAGGTAGAAAGATCTCTGTGAGTTCCAGGCCAGCCTGGTCTACATGAGTTTTCATGACAGCTAAAGCTACATAGACAGACCCTGACTCGAAAACAAAATATGGTCTTATGGTTGAAGAGATGGTTCCGTGGTTAAGAACACTTGCTGCTCTTGCAGAGATCTTGAGTTCAATTCCCAGCAACCACATAACCATATAGTTCCAGGGGCTCAAAACTCCCTGGAACTCCAGTTCTAGGTGCCCCCAAAATCTCTTCAGGCATCTATGGGCACATAGCTAAAACGTGGTAAATCCATATACATGCATATATACACACATACATTATACATGCAAAAAATTGAAACATGTTATAGTCTATAACTCTAATCCAAAAAGAATTTAATCAGAAAAAGATTATTATTATTATTTTCTTAGCCATCTGTCCTTGAAGTTTCTCCACATGGATGTTGTTAAGTGCTGGGAAAAGAATTTATACTAAAGACTCATAGGTATTCCAAACCAGGTTTTTAAAAAATTAGATTTATTTTATTCTATATGTATGAAAGCTTTGCCTGCATGTCTACATATCAGATAGATGCCCTCAGCGGTCAAGGGAGGTTGTCAAATCACCTGGAACTGGAGGCACAAAACGGTTGTGAGCCACACTGTGGGTGCCTGGAACCCAGGTCCTCTGCAGGAGCAACAAGCTCCAAACTGTTGAGCCACCTCTCCATCCCATATGCCAGGTTTTAGCAAAGTCACATCACATCCTAGTCATAACTGTCAGCCTCCTGGGCAGTGATTAGCCATGAAGACTACTTTTATCAATTAATCATTTACACTATATCCCTTTCTAAGCCAAAATAGAAAAGCATTTGCTGAAACTTAAGCATTTCCCCAAACTTAAGTCCTAATATTTTTGGCAGGATGCAGTAGGGACCGAACTCAGGGCTTCAAGGCACTATCTATACACCACAGCTCCAGGTCCCAATTCTTTATTCCAAGAATAAAATGCCTGAGGCCAAGTTAATAACTCTTTAGATTCGATCTTGCAAATAACACCCCATACCAAACATATTAATATTTCTATAGAAAATAGAAATTTAGTGTAACACTAAATGAGACATTAAAAAAATAGCCTCAGGGGTTGGAGAGATGGCTCAGCAGTTAAGAGCACTGGCTGCTCTTCCAGAGGTCCTAAGTTCAATTCCCAGCACCCACATGGTGGCTTCCAACCATCTATAATGAGATCTAGTACCCTCTTCTGGCATGCAGACAGAACATTGTATACATAATAAATAAATAAGTCTTAAAAAATAGCCTAAGGATACTTTAGAACAGATTTATCAACAAACAAGTTACTAACATATTTACATTTGGAGTTTTGCAGTTTTGAGACAGGATTTTGCTGTGTAGTTCAGTCTGGCCTGTAATTTACTATATATAACCTAGTTTGGCCTTGAGCTCATGGTAATCCTCCTGCCTCAGACTCCAGAGTGCTACTTGTATACCATTATACCCAGCAAAAGCTTACATTCTCAACCTTTTTTTTTTTTTTTTTTTTGAGAGACAGAACCTTTCAGTATAGTAGACCAGGTACCTCAAGCTACAGAGATCCACTTCCCAAGTGCTAGAATTAAAGGCTTGTACAATAACATTCTGTAAGAATTTACATTTTCCAGGACTCTGATTATTTGGAAACTGCTAAACAGAGACAGAACCTATTCTAACATACCAGTACGTCTCTTGCATTTGGTATGCCTGGGTATAAACTTTACCTGTCAACTCTGGTCACTGTAAGAGACATTAATATAAATATTTAACTTGGAAAACCTCTATGATGAATGATTTCTGCAAAAATATGAATACCAACCGTCTATCCATTGAAACATTTCATTCAAAACCTGACCACAAGTAAGTAAGTCACAGAGCATCACTAAAATAAAAGGCAATCTCAAAGGTCACCTCATCCAATAACCTGGACCCGAATTCATGACCTCCTATCAATTCTTCCTGGCTTAACTCTGAAAGTCGGCTCTTCACCTGTTTATTTCCCGAGCCCACCACTTCCTTACAGCGTACACAATTTCAAGCAAAGGCTATACTGCAGCCTTCTTTGAGAACTCCACTCAACTGTGATAACCCTTTAAAGCAGTCATCAGACATAATTTCCAAATCCCTAGAAACTAGCATGTAGCAAGTGGTCACTAAATATTTGTTGAACTGCATTACATTCCTCTGATCAGTGTCTTAGACACGGTTTAGCTGTCCTCCATATGTTCAACTGTAACATATAAAGAGCAGGGTCCCGGATGGGGAGATGGCTTATCCAGGCAGAGCACAAGCGTAAAGGCCTTGGTACAGATCCCCAACAAGCATTTAAAACAACAAAACTACACGATCCTGGAACCCCAGCGCTGGAAAGACAAGACAGGTGGATCCAGAGAACTTGCTGGTCAGATAACCCAGATTCTGGTTCAGTGAGACCCTCCCAGCAGTTAAGGAAAAAGCAATGGAGGAAGCCGTCCTGCTCAAGCCTTCAGTCACCCCTGCCCACACATCCAAGTGCATCCACCACAGAGAATCATAGCTTTCCTATTTCAAGATTCAAAAGACTTCTATTTCCAGAAGTTTTGAGTTGTTTTTTTTTTTCCCCCAAGATATATTTTCCAAGCAATGTCAAACTGAACAAGTAAGTGGAAGACGTTGTCTGAGATGCAACAGGCCTGCGAGCTATCCCTGGGGAGTGGGCGCTGGTTTCTCTACCACCCATTCTCCAGCTTTGTTGCACCTCCCACCTGGGACGGAAAGTGGTCTCCCCAACTCGCCTCTGCACCTATCGCCATCTCTATCCGGAAGGGCGGGGCGGTGGGCGACCCAATCCAGGCCTTGCTAAGCCGCACCCGCCACAAGAAGAGACTGCGAGGCTGGGCCAATGAAGCGAAGAGAGAGCATTCTCCACAGCCAGTCGCCGAGCACCAGGACGAGACCCAGACACCGCCCACGCACGCGGGGAGGTGACCGTTGGGCCCAAATAGGCGGCGTCACCACCCAATCAATATGCTTTAAGATGTTTCAGCGACCAATTAACAAGGAGAACGCCTCCGATCCAGGCAAGCCGAGGGCGGGAATAGTTACAGGCATAGGCCGAGGCCAGGGTAGGGCCCGCATTTTTCTGCCTGGTACCAAGAGGAGACAGGATGGCTAGGCTAGGTTCGGGGGAGCGGGAAGTTGGAACGCAACCACTGTGAGGCATGGCAAACTGCGTCACGTTGCTCAATCGACTCTCCTTAGAAACCCGCCATCCCTTCTCGGCCAATTCTCACCTTCCTTCGCGGCATTGCCGGCGGCTGCAGCCCGACGGTTCCGACTCGGGCGGCGGCAGCAGCAGCAGCAGGAACGGTGGCTCCGGAGGGCTCCGTGGCGGCCTCTGTAGCAGTCCCAAACCCTGCGGACGATCCCAAGTGCCTCCTGCCTCTAAGCGTCTAGAGGCTTCTGCGCAGGCGCCGCGGGCTGAAGCGCTCTTTCCTTCACTTCCGGCTGAGGCTCGCGTCACCGGACGTGTAGGCCAGAGAGCACACTGGGAAGCTCGCAGCTTTCAGTGAGGCTAGTGAGCGCCATTTTGGAGTTGGGCAGAAAGCCGCGCCAATTGTGAAGCCTTGGGACGGCTAGTTCTAGTTAGGGGTGTGACACCGTTTGTCGAACTAGGTAGCCATGATTGTTTAGGGCAGAGGTATGACACTTGAAGTTAACCGTTTTCATCTTTACCTCGGGCAAAATCTCACTTCCTGGTCGTTTTCATGTCTGGCGTGGAGGAAGGAAAACCCCAGAATCCATCAGGTTATCGAGTTTTTAACCCTTTCGTTTCTTAATCGGTCAAAGGACGTTTCCGTTTATCATGTAAACTCAGAGTTGGGAGATATTTTGCACAAGGAACTGTTTTTAAAAGCAATACTGCTGATTGGAGACGAGGAAGGGGGCTACAGCCGGGATACAAAATGAATAAATTTTAATAAATGATAATAACAAATGAGAGAAAAAAAGAGAGCAATTCTGTGTTCCGGAACAGTGTGAATGGGGCTTGAATAAAGGATTGACATGCTCAGTCGATCATGAAGTTTCCTGTCTGGTAGAGGAGACATCGCCCTTGCATTAAGAGAACAGCCAAGTAAGTTACGTCCACGTTACAGGATGATGCAGAGCCATTCTCCGAATGGCGCAGCGCTAAAGAATTCCCAATTTAGGTCTGCTGAAACGCCCCCGGCTTACCAGCAGATAACTCTGCTTTGGTTTGAGAGCTTTGGGTAGCCCGGAAAGGGAGCGAGGAGGTAATGTGCTGAACCAAACTCATGGTTGTACCCCATTCAGCCCATATGACCTCCGTAGCCCAAATGCAGGAGCCAAGAACTGGGTGGAGAGAGTAGTAGTGATTTTAAAGACCCTGGAAAGGGAATAGGTATTTAAGTAATAGTAAGAAGGCATGGGAAGGAGAAGTCGATTAAGACTGGGAGAAGAGTTTAAGAAAAGCCTGGAACCGGGTGTTCAGGCTTTTTTGAGGCAGGCAGCTTTTCTGAGTTCAAGACCTGCCTGGTCTACACAGCAAATTCCAGGCCAGGTGCTGTCTTAAAAAAGAAAAGGCTGGAAATTGGTTAGCAAGTCTTGGAGATTTTTGTGTGTTTGCTTGTTTTGGGTTGGTGTTTTGTTTTGTTGAGACAGGGTTTCTCTGTGTACCCTTGGCTGTCCTGGACTCTCTTTGTAGACCAGACTGGCCTCGAACTCACAACGATGCCTCTGACTCCTTGAGTGCCCACCCAGCTGGCCTTGAAGTTTTAACCACTGGTTACTTGAGAGAACCAAAGCTTGACCGGGAACGACTCGTTGGGACCCAAGCAAGCTTAATTACGAAGTTAGGATTTTTGTTCCAGATTTGTGTATGTGTGTGTACACGTGCACGTGTACGTACACCTATGACTGGGTGAGTGCTCAGAGGACAACTTGGTGGAATAGAGTCTCTTCTTCCACCTTTATGGGGTCTCAGGGATCAAACTCAGGTCACCAGGCTTGCCAGAAAAGCAAGCACTTTTATCCATTGAGCCATCACAGGCCTCTATCAGAATTTCAATCTGAGGCAAACTAAACTGGAGAGAGGCTTTAAGAACAGATTACAAACACCTGATTGATATGCTAAACAGAGGACTCTTTAGAGTTAAAGGATCCAGACCCTGAGCTCACATTCCCTGGGGATAGTTTGAGCCATTGTTGACACAGGCAGCGTTTAGTATTTCGCCTTTGGTACTTAATATAAATACCTTTGAATAATCTATGTGAGTTGAGCTGCACATTAACTTGCTTGAACATGGCTCAGATTTTTTCTTTGTATTATTTTAGTGCTCCTGTATTTAATTCCACGATATCACTGTTCTTTTACATTTATGGATGTGTTCCTGGGTTTACTCTGGAATGTTCTAACTCCCTGACTAATGATAACAACCTCTTCTACTTGAATGATATTATTTTAAGTTAGCTGTGGTGACACACATCTGTGATCCCAGTCCTTAAAGCAGGAAGCAGGAGATTCAGTTTAAGGTTTTCAACTAAATGGTTCTAGACAGCCCAGGATGGATGAACCGTCCAGCCCTCTGTAATTTCTTTTCTTTCTTCAGTCTTTCCTGATTTACTGTTTGTAAGATAGTAGAGCACCATGACATTATTTTGCAGTGACTACAATATAGTCACCTCTTAAAATTGTTTAGCTATTTTGTTCCCCACTCTGTTTCTCAGCCAATAGGAGCATAAGTCCTATTCATCAGCTTTACTAATATCGAGTAACAAGGCTTTGATGTCAGCTGTAGATTTGAATCAGCTCTGTCATTTTTTTTCTCTCTGTGTTGTTCTTGGACAAGTTTTTAAATTGACCTGGGTTTTCTCATCTTAAAATGTGTGTGCTAATGACTAGCTTACTAAGTGGCTGTAAGGAATAAAGGAAATGAGTGTTTTTAAATACTCAGCAAGTTCCTGAGATAGAATAAGCCCAACACATGGCTTTTGTGTTCATAGTGTCCCTAAACATGATTAATGTCCCTAATCATGACTATAAGATCCCACTGTTTGGTATTTTCATGTGGTATCAGTGGTTGCCTTTATCTACTTAACCTCACTTCAGCTTTAGAAACCCAGCAATTACACAAACACTGTGTCATACCAAGATGAAGAAAACATCATCTTCCCTCAGTGGAGCTATGAGTCCAGTGGGGAAAACTGGCCACTAAGTTCACAGTTCTAAAATACTATGGAGTATTAAAAAAAAAAAAAAAAAGAGGAACCAGTCGAGGTGGTGTACACCTGTGATCCCAGTGCTCAGGGAAGCAGAGGCAGGCAAATCAATGTGAGTTCGAGGCCAGCCTGGTCTACAAATCAAGTTCAGGACAGCCAAGGCTACACAGAGAAACCCTGCCTCAACAAAAAGAGAAAAAAAAAAAGGATGGGGAAGGTCCATGGGGTACAGAGAAGGAGGTGGGCTATTTCATCTGGAAAGCGTAGCTAGAGATTCATAAGAGAGGTGAAGAAAAGAATGGAATTTAATACGAGGGTGACACAGGAAATAGGGGCTTTCCAGGCAAAGAGTACAGCATGTTCAGAAGTCGAGGTGTGGAGCAAGCCTCGTGTCTGGGGTAACTCACTTGGCAAAGGGGAGTGAAGTGGTTGCCAAAATGGTGCTGGGAACCAGTTCATGCAGGACCTTTGATGCCTTGGTAGGGAGACTAGATTGGATGTGCTGGGCTCGTACTGAAGTACTTTAAGCAGAGAAGTCCCATGACCAGACTTGCATTTTAGAGATTTATTTTTGGCAGCTTTAAGAGGAACGAGCAGAGTAGCAGGAAAGCCCAAAGTAGGTGGATTAAAATGCTGCTGCAACCTCCTGAGCGAAAGATGGGGGGTAGCTGAAGTGCGCTGTGACAGATGGGACAATTGTGGCTGCTTCTGTATATTGTTTTTTACATTTATCTATGTCCTGTCTCCTCAGTTACATTTTTGAGTGCCCTGAAGAGTTCCTCAGCTTCCAGGGCTGGAGAGATGGCTCATTGGTTAAGAGCACTGGCTGCTCTTCCAGAAGGCCAGGGTTTAAATCTCAATACTCATATGACAACTCAGAACTGTCTGTAACTACAGTTCCAGGGGATCTGACACACAGACATACATGCAGGCAAAACACCAATTGCACATTTTTTTAAAAGTTTCTCAGTTTCCTTTAAAATATACCAAAAAAGGTTAATATTAAGTGATCAGGAAGGACAGAATGCAGGCAAAGAGCACCTGATTCATGAAAGAGGGTATAAAGGTAAGACCATTTTCCCCCTAGTTTCTGCTCTGTCATAGTTTTTCTTTTTTCTTTTCAGTGGATAAGCAAATAAAAATGTGCAAAATTCTAAGCAATATCCATTGCTTCAGGATAGCCATTCTAACTATATGGAAGTTTGCTAAACTTGGGATAGAGTTTGGGACTCAGTAAGTGTCTCAGCAGCTAATTTAATCTAGCTGTGTGATGTTTTATTTGTGAATTCATCACAATAAAGTGATTTTATTAAAAGAAATTCAAAATGTTTAAAAAAATTCCTTGTCAGTAAAATGATAGGTACCATATTTCAGATACATTTTCAATTGTTCATTGCCTGCTTCAAAGGCCTTGGAGTTCCTAAAAGCTAGGACTCAATAAACGGGGTAGTCCCAAATTAAATGTTCCAGACCCCAGGGACAGGTGTTGACTCAGCTAGAAAAGATTTGCGAAGAACCAGCCATCCTCTTTTCTCTGACAGGGCTTATGTCCTCAGGGTTAGAGATAAGGCATTCCCTCTGTGTGCAGATACTGACTTGTAAAGTGAGCGAAGCCTGCCTGGACCTTTTCAAGACAATGCTACTGTAACTAGACCCATCTCATCTGATAACTTCCAGCTAAAACTATTGACCTACCTTCTATCCCTTTGGGAGAATCTCAGCAGTTGCTGATGTCACCATAATTCACATTAAAATCTTTCTTTATATTTGACTTAAGAATAGAGTCAGTCAAACCAAACCAAACAACCCTCCCCTCTAAAAAAACAAAAAAACAAAAACCCCAGAAACAATAAAAAAGAAAAAAAAAACATGGTGGCACACGCCTTAATAAAGCAATAGCCAGGGCAACCCGCACAGAAACCCTGTATGGAAAAACCAAAAAGGGAAAGATAAATAAATAAGGTCAGTCTGGCGTGGTGAAGCACACCTCTAATTCAGAGAGGGAAGTTCAAATTTAAGTGAACTGCAAATTTAAGGCTGGCCTGATCTACACAGTAAGTTCCATATTTGCCAGAATTACATAGCAAGACACAGTCACAAAACTAGGAGGGGAAGGGGAAGAAGAAGAAGAAGGGGTAGGAGAAGAGGGGAAGATCGAGGTGGTGTAGCTCACACCTTTAATCCCAGCCCCAGGGAAGCAGATGCAGATCTCTGAGTTGGAGGCCAGCCTTGTCTGCACAGAGTTCCAGGTCTGAGAGCTACACTGACCCTGTCTTAACAACAACAAAAAAGGGTGAGCCATTCTTTCCTCCTGCTGGCTATGGCCCTAAGCTTCTCTTAATGTTCTGGCCACTGGTTAGGTTGGTTCTTGTGTCATCCTTAGCCCCCACCCACAGCCCACCCTGGGGGAAGTTATTGGCCAGATCCCAGTAGGCGCCAGCACAGCTTCCCGCCTCTGCCGCTCGGGTTATAAATAACCACCAAAGCTAAACAGTCAAATAACCACATTTTGAAAATTGCTTTAAAAAAAGAAAAGTCATTATGCTGCTTCAGTGGCAGTTCTTCTCTACTGTCTTTCACCCCGCCCCCTTTTTCTTCCACTTAATTTATCTCTCTTCCCTGATCCAAGCCCTCCAGGGACGTGTATGTGAGCACAAACGCTGTCCTATCATGAAGACATCCTTTCCCATATTTGACGGGGCCGGGGCCCTCCAGGGCTGTAGTTATAGTTACATGATGTGGTTACGGCAGCAGAGGCCTCAGGGCGACATATGTTCCTCAGCGTAATTGGGTTTCCTCTAGCAGACTGTCTCTCTTTAGGTTCTCTGTGCTAAATTCACTTATCAAGAAGACCAGGGAATTGCCATTATGGATGGCCCTCAATGTTTTGGACTCCAGGAAAACCGGATTCCCTTTTATACTTCAAGGTGGAATGCACGCATTAGGCCTGGATTGTGACTCAGATTGCAGGCATTTTTCATTTACCTCAGTAAATGTTTACGAAGCATCTGGTATATGGTAGCCGTTGGGCTGGGAAGTGAGTGAACAGTGAGCAAGGCCGTTGACTGGAGACAACGGCTTAGAGGAGGGGGCTGTGGAGCACAGGTTTCACCCGAATGCAGCACCCCCTGCCTCTCGAAAGATCAACCCAGTGTAATAACACAAGGCAAGCTAGCGAGGAAACTGAGGCTTCCTAACATTTACTGCTACTGTAAATCACACGCGCGCACACACATTTAGAAAGAAAGACATTAGGATTTCCTTTCTGGTAATTTTAAAAAAGAGTTGATGTGTATGAATACTTTGCTTACATGTATTTGTGCCTGGTACCCTTGGAGGTCAAAAGGAGGTATCAGATCCTCTGGAACTGGGGTTATAGGTGGTTGTGAGCCACCCTGTGGGTGCAGGGAATTGAACCCAGGTCCTCTGGGAGAGCAGCCAGTGAGTGCACTTACCGAGCCATCTATCTGTCCAGGCCCTTGTGAGGAGCATGGTTGATTTAGGAAAGCCAAACACACAGGGAGCAGTGTCACCCAGAGGCAGGCACTCCTAGGCCTCTTGGAAAAAGTGGCCTGAGGAGCAAACTGCTAAGCGACATTCTGCTGTGGCCCAGGCTTCAGTTCCTGCCTTGGCTTCCTTAGATGATGAACTGTAAGATAGATGATCCTTTCCCTTCCCCAAATTGCATTTGGTACTGGAGTTACCACAGCAACAAAGAAGCAAACTAGAATAACGATCATCTTCTGTGTTTCTCTATGATCTTCATAATTGAAGACCATTGCTTGCTTGCTTGTTTCTTTATTTGCTTATCTATCTATCTGTCTGTCTGTCTGTCTGTCTATTCCATGTGACATTGCACTGTGGCTCTGAATGTGTTCTCTTTTCTCCCAGTGTTCAGGGTGTTCTTTGTCAGAACATTGCAGTGTCCACTTGTACCTTTGGCTTCCTTTTGCTTTTATCTCTGCCTGAAATGTGTTCTCTCTTCCCTCAAAGGGTTGTGTACAGTCACTAGCGCATATTCACTAGTGTGCGAGTGCCAAACTAAGATAGTTCCAGAGTTAAAGTGTTATAGCTCAAAAAAATATTTGTTTAATGAGGTAGGGCCTCCTGTAGCCCAGGCCAATCTCAACCTCATTCACTTCCCAAGCGAAGGAATTACAGGCATGTGGCACCACACCTATTTTTTATGCTGTGCTAGGAATCAAATGCAGCACTTTGTGTATGATAGGCAACTGAGCCGCATCCCCAGCCCCTCAAATCTACTTTTGTCTTGTTTCTTAAGAGGATGGCATGCTAGTCCTGTGTGTGTATGTGCATGTATCTTTTATTTTTATGAAATTCTCTTCATTTCCAACTTCTCTAATGGACCCTTGATTTTTAAGATTGGCTGAGAAATAGAGATTGGGAGTGGGCGGGCCTTTATCTGAGCCACATTCAATTACAGAGGAAATGTTATGAGGAACACAGGATATTTGCTGCATAAATTTTTTCTCTAGTATTGACTGCTCTCTCTTTCTCTTTGGCTTCCCAATCACACCACTGGTGAACTCTGCCAAGTGTACATGATATCAATAAAGAGGAAACTGAACGGAACGCATGCATAAAGTGCCCGAGGGCAGTCAGGCAGGTTGTACCTTACCCCACACGTTGTAAGGGTTCACCTTAAATGCTGTAGTCACAACTGTGGACGTAGCTCAGTGATGAAGTGTTTGCCTGGCATGTGTGAGGTGCTAACCCTAGGACCAAAAACAAACAAACAAACAACAAAAATAACTATCTCTTCTTACCACTGTAGGAACCATGAAAATGTTTCTGTTGACGCTGTTTCCCTGGTAACCTGATGCTGAGTGGTGGTAGAATCCCAGAACTTGAGAGGCAGAGGCAGATGGATTTCTGTGAGTTTGAGGCCAGCCTGGTCTACAGAGTGAGTTTCAGGACAGCCAAGGACTACACAAAGAAACTTTTGTCTTAATAAATATAAATAAATAATGAAAAAAGTAGAGAAAAAAAAATCTCTGCCTCCTCCTATTCTTAAAATGAGTCTTTTTATTTGTGGAAATAAGCTGTCCCAGAAACAGAGACTAGAATTGGGTCCCCCTGAGTCATTACATGTGTTTTCCCAAACTTCCTCTGTGACTAACTGTATTTAAATGGCCAACATGGATTACAAGTTACCACCAGAAGAAGCATTTTCATCACTTAGCACAAACTAGCTTATGGCTCAAACCTACAGCTTCAGACTTTTCTACTTGTTTGCTTGCTTATTTATTTATTTATTTGCTTGTCTATCTATCTAACTATCTATCTAACTATGGTTTTTCAAGACAGTGTGCTATCTCTGCCTATCCTGGCACTCTCTCTGTAGACCAGGCTGGCCTCAAACGCAGAGATCTGCCTGCCTCTGCCTCCTGAGTCCTGGGGTTAATGACATGCTCTATCACTACCCAGCCTTTTCTACCTTCTAAAAGCATTATTTTAAGGTGTTATTTTGTTTCTTTACTTTATCTCTTCCTCCTCTCCTCCTCTTCTTTTTCTTCAGTTTTACTTTACTTTTTTTTTTAATGATGTATATGAATGTTGTATAAAGGTGTCTTTGTGAGAGTATGTCACTTGTTTGTGGGTACATGCAGACGTCAGGAGAGGACATTAGATCTCAGAGTTACATACGGAAAGTTGTGAACTGTTCAACATGGGTGCTGGGAACTGAACTGAGGTCCTCCAGAAGAGCTGCAAGTGTTAAACAGGCGGTGGCGCACGCCTGTAGTGGCAGCACTCTGGGAAGCAGAGGCAAGCGGATCTCTGGGTTCAAGGCCAGCCTGGTGGTCTACAAAGTTAAGTTCAGGACAGCCAAGGCTACACAGAGAAACCCTGTCTCAAGAAACAAAAAGAGCCACAAGTGTTTGTAACAGCCATATTTCTAGCCTGATCCTCCAGCTCAGAAGTATGTGGTACAGAGGGTTGAACCCAAGACCTCACAAATGTTAGGCAAGCACCCTCCTACTGAGCAATATATATATCCCTAGCCCTTTTTTGCGTTTTTGTTTTTGTTTTTTTTGAGACAAAGTCTTACTAAATTGCCCAGGGCAGCCTTGAATTTACTCTATAGCTCAAGAGGCCTTGAACTTGCCCTCCTGTTTCTGCCTGTGAGTAGCTGGGATTACAGGCCTAACCGCCAGATCTACTATGATGACATTCTTACCACTCTGGAAATTAAGTGAAGATGAGTGGGCATCTGGTCATTTCATTACCTGCCCAGCCTTGCCAGCAGATGTCACTGCACCAAGTCACATTCTCCAAAGATATATGTCTAGGATTAAAGGAAGGACTTCTGAAAGGCCAGGCCTGATCCTCCTGACTCTTTCCCCATGGCTTCCATTAGTACCTCTGGAAAATGATTAAGGATACACACACACACACACACACACCCCTCAACAAAACGGTGGCATATACTCATCAGATCAAGACTCCAGGTGCTGGGCAGAGTCAGAAATCTTATCCAGATACCTTTCCCAGTTCGGATGGGGGAGCAAAGCTGCTATAGGGAGGCAAGGCAGGTGGAGCGTTTCAGTGGGGGTGGGAGGGCAGACGTGACAGAGTTATCTAGGAACAAGGACTATAGTCCTGGGGCTGTTCCAAATGTCACTGTGGAGCTGATACCTCAGGCAAAGCACTCCACCCACCCTCCACCCTGACCTTCTATCCAAACAAGATGACCCAATAGTTTGGGAGCCATACTATGTCAGGACGATAAGAAAGTTCTTAGCAGTTCAAACCATCCTTATCACTCTTAAGGGGTAAAGAAAAAAGCAACAGTGATCAGAGAAAAGGATCCTCTTTTGGTTCTTTTGTACAAACCTTCATTCCATGCACCTTTGCACTGTGGGAAAGGCTGGCAGCATCCTCATGGGCAGTCCTCAGCCTGACTCTCAGGACCCTTCTCATACAACCCCCTGCCTCATGCTCTGTGCTGCAGCATCATGGGCCTTCCTGCAGTTCTTGGGGTACACTGGTTCCCCTTCTCACAGGACCTTGGCATGTGCCCTTTACTTTGCCTGGGCCACTCTTCTCCATATTCTGCTTCACCTATTTGCACTAATCTTTTAGATCTCAGCTCAAATATTAGATCCTCTGGAGACCCTTCTCTAAGCCTTTTAGACTACACCAGCATGCCACTTTTACATGCATAGCACCCGGTACTTTCTTCATAACATCTGTCTCTGTTTCTAATTACATACTCAGTTGTGTGATATTTGGAGTCTTTACCTCCTGTTTCCCAAACATACCCAGATGCTAGCCTCTGTCATGGTACTGTCTACTCTGTTCACTCAGGAGAGTTCATGGTCCCCAGCAGGCTTTCAATAACTACTGGCATATAAACGAATAACAGGTGGATAAAGGAAGTTAATTAACTTAGTGGTGTACACATTCATATAGTATTTGCATTTAAAATATAGTTCCTAATTCTGGTTATCCTGCCTGCTAAGGAGGACATATTAGAGTACAGAGAAAGTCATCCAAATTGGTCAAACTGAAGGTTTTAGCATATGAGATTGTAAGAAGGGCGAGATGCCTCAGCTCTTAAGAGCATTTGCTGCCCTCGTGAAATACCCGGATTCTATTCCCAGCATCTGCACTGGGCACCTCACAACCATCCATATCTAGTTCCAGGGGATCCAAATTCTCATCCGGTCTCCGTGGGCAGGTCAATGAATGGGGTGCACATGAACTCATGCAGTGATATACACACGCATAAGTAAAAGTTCTTAAAGAGAGTGCAGGAAGATGGAAGCTGAGCTTATAAACCATGTGTATGAAATATAAAGGGATAGATGAAGATTTGCTTACTAGATCCCAAAGGTCATTAGGAAATCTTTTGAAAACCAGGCTTCAGACATACAGATGTAATTTATATATGCCCCACTCACCTAATATGATACTGGATACATAGTAGGAGCTCAAGAAATATGTGTTGAACCATTGTGTGCGTGTGTATGTGAAAAAGAGATAGTCTTTGCTCTAGAATAAGGTGGTATGTAATTATTCACTTGGGAAACCCTGGGGGCCAAAAGAGAAAAGCATGAATAAGGTCAAGAAGAGTCCCTTTACATGTATGGACAATAGCTACACAATGGACTGTTTCAGGGACATTAGGGCCATTCAAGACCCATTCCTTGACCTTTTGAGATCATCCTTATGAAGGGCAATTACCATGCAGCTCTCACAAAATGCATCTTCTTTCCACCAGCAGGAACCAAAATCTGAACTACATCAATCACTGACTTGTCTCACCCTACCCTGGGCTCTCAAGTGATCTTCTTCACAGCCTGCAACTCTTAGGTACTGGCCCTGTTGATCCTTTGGGCGTACGCTGCTCTGTTTCCCACCACAGAAGGGGAGATCCCAGAAGGTGGTATCCTTCAGTCAGAAGTAAAAATGGCTGCATCTCTCTGGGCAACCAGTGTCTGGGCCTGGCATTCCCGAGTCCACAGCGGGGATGCCATTAGCCTTGCTCCCAAGATCCATGCAACCAGCATCCCTGGCATTCAGCCTACCATCCCTGGCACTTAACCCCATGGCCCCCTAAGAAGGGACATTTCAAATAGTTTTTCTTGGAGCCATGGAGCGTTCAAAAGAATTCTTTCATGTTAAAAAAAATAATAAATCCTGCAAAACTAGCAGTTCCTGAGCGGCTTGCCTCCCTTATTTCAAGGTTTGAGGATTTGCACAGACGTCCGTTAGTCTTATTCTGCCAGGCTCCACTGGTTTTAGTCAATACAGAGCCAGGGAATGGGCCCCAGGAGTAGGGAAGGTTATATCCTGTCCCAAAGGTGGCCTGAAGTCACAGATATCAAGAACACGAGTACCTTGATTCTTCTCAGTGGGATTCATGGAAACTAGTCTGGGGTCTTCTCTCTGCCTTCCCACCTAGCCCCCTTCCAGGAGCTCATAAATCACTGTGTTTAAAATACTGCCTGGAGGATTTCCAACCCCTACTTGGAGGCTCCCTGCCAGGCAGAGGCTACACATTAAGTAGGGAGCAAAGAGAGAAAGGCAAGGATGCCCATCACTTACCAACCAGACATGGTGGCCAGTCACTGTGCCCAGCAGCATTTTGGCAGGCTTCTCGAGCGTTGCAGCCAGTGTTTTCTGGCTCTGGAGAGAGCACAGTCCAATCAGGTGTGAGGTCCTCTTACTTTGCTGTCCAAGATAGGGGGACAGAATGAAGGGAGAAATCTTTTTCTCCTTTGATTTAGCATGGCTTCAGAATTAAAATACACTTTCATCCCTGGATAGATTGTTTTTGATTGGCTTTTCAAGGCAGAGTTTCTGCATGTAGCCCCGGCTGTCCTTGAACTTGCTCTGTAGACAAGACTGGCCTCGAATTCACAGAGATTTGTCTGCCTCTGCCTCCCAAGTCTAGATGGATTGTTTTCTTCTCTCCCACTCTTTTCCTCCAAGTGTTTACCTGGGTTTCCTTTAATGGCGTCTCCTTTGACCTCACAAAGAGTCCTCTCCCTTGCCCTGGCACACTCCTGTCCTTCTTAAAGAGTTCTGGCTCAAATGCTTTGGCAGGCCTTAAAGACCAGCACCACCCTGCCACCTCCCTCGGTCTTTTCTTCTGTGAGGCCTCTATCCCCACCCCCTCACGCTTCTCTCCTCCCCCACCGTAGGAAACTCAGAGAAAATTGGATTCGGCCCTGGCCTAGCTACCGAAGCACACACATGACAGTATTTTAGAGGAGACATTAAAGTCCTAGGGAGGCGCAGGGGTGGGAGCAGTTAGACTCTATCAGATTCACCTGCATACTTTCTGAGTAGCATAAACAAAGTCAAAGTTTCAGAGAGTTTAGGTGGGGGGGGGGTAGAAGGAGTTGTGTTGTGTCGAGACTAATATGGCCTATATGGCCCTAATGCTGACCGGAGTACACATCTAGATCTGGGTTCGTCTGACCCAGGACACTGCCTCTTGAGTAGTGACCATGCAGCAGTCTCTGAGCTGTCACTTCTAGCTGGGTAAACTCATCGGTATGTTTCCTGACTTCTCAGAGTCCCAGCCTGTGAGTTGGGGGTAAAAGTGCCTGCTGTAGGGATTAATCACGAAGACGGCAGGTCAGTACAATGTGACACTGTGCACGTGGCTGTGCTGTGTGATAGAGGCAACCTATCCCATGACGTTTTGGCTCCATTGCTTCTAGAGCGACAGTCTTAGCGTCCTTATAGATGAGGGGCTCCTTGGCCTTTCCCTGGCGTCAGAGATGCCCTTACTGATTCAAGAATCCTAGGCCCTCTAACGTGTTTGGGGAAATTCAGAACTGGGTGTGTTCAGAGCCATGAAATCGACTGAGTTGGTATTTGTACTCTGACTCAACACTTTGGGCCAACTCAGGAGGACAGAGAATTGGACAGCACTTTTGGGCGGGAGCTCCAGGAAAGGTGCCAGTGTGTGCGATATTATCAGAAGTGCCATGGAAAAGGCAAGGCTAAGCTGCTTCCTCCCCGAGCAGAATGTAAGCTACTTTGTAAGCTCTGAGGCTTTTGCCAAAGGTGAATGGAAGCAGGTCCTCTCTGAGACCGCTGGTGGAACGCACTGGTGCTTCCCAAGATTTCCTATAGCAGGAAAAACCACCTGCTCTGAAAACAACATCATTCTAAGTGCCACCAGGTTACTAAGGAGAAGGAATGGTAACCCAGCACATTGCGATTTTTCATTAGCCAGAGAGACTTGGCTGTCAAGGCCATTTAGTTGAGCCAGAGCCATTTTGTGGAATAAATGTGTTGGGTACAGGAAATCCACAGGAAAAGCCAGGAATAGGCACCTAATTCAGTCAGATCTGAAGAATTGGCTAGGATGTAAGCAGGCTTTATTCTTTCAGTCAGAACAGATTTACTGAGATGCTAATGAAACAGTGTCAAAGTTCCCTTCCAAGGCCCTCCACCTAATTCTATATTTATAGTTTATTTTTTAATTTTAAATTCTTTAAGAGGAACACTAAAACAATTCTTTAAAAAAGAAGAGCCATAGCTGGGACTGGGGAGATAATTCCATGGGTGAGAATGCTTGCTGGGGGCCTGAGTTCAAATCCCCAGCACCCGTGTAAAAAGCCAGGCATAGCTAGCTGGATGCCTGTTACTGCAGCACTGTAGAAGTGTAGAGACAGGAGGATCACTGGAACTTGCTGCCTGCCAGCCGAGAGGTAGAAAATGATAGAGCAGGACACCTGGCAACTTCCTGTGGACCCACAAAATGCATGAGCACACACTCCCCCAAACACACAAACACATACTTTTTTTTTTAAGATCTGGGACTGTCACTTAGTGGTAGACCACTTACCTACACAGGAGGAGGAGGAGCACAGAGAAGAAAAAAGAACCAACAGTAAGTAGCATTGGGTCTCACAAAACTTGGAGCCTTCCCTGCTTTCGGTCTTTAGAGCTTTTAGCCTTAGTTCAATAGTGACCGGAAATGTTAGAGAAACACCTACCTAAGTGTCACCCCCTCAGCTTTGCTGGATGCAATGGCTTGCTTACACTTGTTGCTGACAGGATAGCAGAGGTGTCCTTACTCAGAGAGAAACGACAAAAACACATCCACATATGCTTAGGAGAAATAATAAAGGTGCCAATTGCTACTATGAAATGAGACAGCAGGCTATAAAGCCCCTTAGCCCTGAGAGAAGAGTCAGGGTCTAACAAGGTTAGCTGAGGGGCATTTGCAGAGTAGAAGTGGAGGTTGAAGTAAACAGTGATGAAGAAGATGGCATTCCAGGACAAGTCTCATTGATCAAGCCTCAAAGATAAAACTGATGCTCGGGAGGCAGAGGCAGGCAGATCTTTATGAGTTTGAGGCAAGCCTGGTTGGTCTACATCATAAGTTCCAGGCCAGTCAAGGCTACATGGTGAGACCCTGTCTCAAAAAATACACAAATAAGCAAATAAATCTATAATCTCAACTCCACAGTCATTTATTACAAAGGCCTTTAGATTGTATTTATTTATTTTAAAACAAGGCTTCATTGTGCAGCCTTGGTTAGCCTACAACTTGCTATGTAGACCAGGCTGGTCTTGAAGTCACAGGGATCAGGTGGGAAGTCACCGGCCTCTGCCTCTCAGGTGCTGGGGTTAAGCCTTTTGCAGAGGATGGTGCTGGTCCTGAAGACAAGCTCTGGAGCTAAGCTCTGGGCTCGGAGGAAAGCAGACTAAAGACAGACTTTCAAATCAGCCCTCCCTGTTGTGACTTTTTGTCTTTGCTAGGATTTTGATGCCTGACTTGGCACATGGTATGTATGAGAGTTAGAAAGGGACTGAATGTGGAATCAGATGGAGACTTTCAAAAGTAGTGTAGCTTTTTCTTTGCCCCAGGGGCCATTACATTTTTAAGGCAGACTTAAAGGATTTAAACGAGAACACTGGTGAAGCAGAGAGAACTCTAAAGTGAGAATGAAGCAAGTATGTCTTTTGGTTTCTGCTCAGTCCCCTGAGAGAGTACTGAGCTAACGTGACCTCCCCAGCGACTTTCACCTTTAGGGCAGGAGTTAGGTGTGGGGTGCTCTCCTAGAAGCTAGCTGGCTCCCAGAGGTACACAATTCAAACCACACAGCACGATGGACGTATCTATAGCAGCTTGTTTGTTTTGTTTTGTTTTGTTTTCTCTGCAGTTTTGGCCTTCCTGACTGACACAATCTGTCCTGTCTTAGCTAGGCCAGGCTGGCTTTGAACTCACAGGGATCCACCTGCTTCTGCCTCCCAAGGGCTGGGATTAAAAGCATGTGCCACCACACCCAACCTGAAAGTGTATTTGTAAGAATGATTTTTAAAAAATGTACGTGCATGTATGTGAGGATGTGCATGTGACTGTGGATGCCCACAGAGGCCAGAAGAAAACACAGATTCCCTGGGAGTTAGACTCACACTTGTGAGTGAGCTGATGTGGGGGCTGGGAACTGAATTCAGATCCTCTGTCAGAGCAACAAGCTCTCCTAACTGCTGAGCAATCTCAGTTAGGCACATGTGGGGGCGGGGCATAGCACCCCACCTCATACCTACGGAGGTCCAAGGACAAGTTACAGAACTTGGTTCTCTTCTCCTGTGCGTGGGGGTTCCAAGAATCGAACTTGGGTTGTTAGGCTTGGCCAAAAGCATCTTTACCTGCTGATCCATATCACCTGCCCTAAAATGTATTTTAATTTCTTTTCCTGTGAGTTACCGTCTGCACGCTGGTCACAGTGCTAGGCTGCAAAGTAATGAGTAGGACACCCCTGTTTTAAGCTGGGCATGGTGGCAGTTGGAGTTCAAGGGCAGCCCCTGCTACATATATAATTTGGAGGTTAGCCTGGGCTCTATGAGACCCTAGCTCAAAACAACAACAACAAAAACAAACAAAACAAAACAAGAAGGCAGCGGACATAAGACCTGGTGGTCAAGAGTGATTAGTGCTTTTGCAGAGGACTCAGGTTCAGCTCCCACATGGCGGATCAAAACTGTCTGTAACTCCAGTGCCAACTGATCCAGTACCCTTTTCTGGTCTCCAAGGGCACCAGATACTCACACAATACATGTAACTACATGCACTAAAAACACTTATACACATAAAACAAAAGCAAGATAACTTTTAGTTTTCTTAGGAAGCTTACTTATCTATTTTCAAAAATGAGAAATGCTGGGCTGCAGAGGTGGCTCAGCAGTTAAGAGCACTTGCTGCTCTTCCAGAGGACCTGGGTTGGGGCCTAGCACCCAAATCAAGTGGCTGGTTCACACCTTCCTCTTGTTCCAGCTCCAGCGGATGTGATATCTTCTAGCCTCTGCCGTCACCTGCACAGATACACACACACACACACACACACACACACACACACATAAGTAAATATTGAGAGGCATTTGGTATCCTTAGGTATCCTAAGTTTGTAATGTCCATTCTTGAGTCTCTCAAAGTGACCTAACAATGCCAGGATGACCTTTCAGCAGTACCTGAAAGGAAAGCACTTTTGAAAAATGAGCCTGAGCTTGGCCTGAGCTTGGCACAACCTTTAATCCCAGCACTCAGGAGGCAGAGGCAGGTGGATCTATGAATTCGAGGCCAGCCTGGTCTACAGAGTGAGTTCCAGGACAGCCAGGGCTACACAGAGAAACCCTGTCTTAAAAAAAAAAACACAATTCTTTTAGAGGTTATTTGTGTTTGGAGGCAACACTGAACAGAGTGCAGGAAACTTGGTCTCCTCGTCCTGCCTCTAGCTTATCCTGTCTAGCTGAGTGGCCTCTGGCAAGTTCTTCTTTGGGGTATCTGATTCTCCATCTGTTAACACAAGGGGCTTAAATCAGAGAATCTGTGACATCTCTTTCAATAATTTTTTTAGGTGTAATACGCAAAAGAAAATACATCTATTTTTATTTGTTTGTTTGTTTGTCCAGACAGGGTCCTGGCTGTCCTGGAGCTTGCTTTGCATACCAGGCTGGCCTAGAACTCATAGAGATCCTCCTGCCTCTGCCTCTCTAGTGCTGGAATTAAAGGCATGCCCAGCTTGTTTATTTTCTTTTTTAAATTAAGTATCAGATCCATAGTGTATCCCTAATCATGTTTGTCCTTTTGTGGTAATGGGGACTGAATCCAGAGTTTCACATGTTAGGCTAGTGTTCTGCCACTAAGCCTCTTTTCTTTATTTCTTGAGACAAGGCTTCACTAAGTTTCCCAGGCTTTCTTGAAACTTACCCTGTAGCCCAGGCAGCACTCAAATTTGGAATCCTCCTGCTTTAGTCTCCCAAGAATATGGGATTATAGGCCTGCTGTGTCAGGCTTGGCATATAATTACTTCTTTACCATTTTAAATTTTCATTTATGGTGTGTGTGTGTGTGTGTGTGTGTGTGTGTGTGTACTCACTGGGGCACTTGTGTGGTGGTCAGAGGACAGTCTGTGAGTCAACTGAGGTCCTTAGGCATGGCTGCAGGAGCCTTACTTAAGTAAGGCCAGCGTGATGGTTTGAATGAGGATGGCCCCATAGGTTCATGTATTTGAATGCTTGATTCCCAGTTGGTGGAAGAGTTTGGGGAGGATTAGGTGTGGCCTTGTTAGAGAAGATGGATCACTGAGGGTGAGCTTTGAGGTTTCAAAAGCCCATACAATTCCCGCTTTGCTCCCTCTCTGCCTGGAACTTCCGGATCAGACGTGAGCTCTCAGATGCTGTTCCGGCACTATGCCTGCTGCTGCCATGCTCCACACCATGATGGTCATGAACTCTAAGCCTCCAAATTAAATGTTTAAAAAAATTTTTTTATCACTTGTCTTGGTCATGGTGCTTTGTCACAGCAATAGAAAAGTAAGTAAGTCACCCAGTGAGACATCCCATCAGCCCTCTGATTATGTCTTAAAACAATGCAATTATATCCTTAAAAAATATGTACTCTGAATCTTTAACATGGTAATATAAGTATATGATCTCAGCACTGGGAGCTGAGGCAGGAGGATCAAGAGTTTAAGGCTATCTACCAAGACCCTATCTTAAACAAGTAAAATAACAAAAAAATGTAAATTGTATTTTTACTGAGTTCCAACAGGCATCCCAATGTTCTAGGATTTTAGGGTCTTTCATCCTCTATTTACTTTTTACTTATATGAACATTTCTTTCCTATCCTTTCTTGTTAAGGATAAGGATATTTTTAAAAGCAGTTGTGGTTTAGCAAGAAAAGTAGAGTCTTACTGAGAGTTAGGGACTGATGGCCACAAGGAGAGGAAAAAGTGAGAAAGAACTAACAAAGAAGACAGAATGTATGGGCCACGGCAAGGGACAAAATGTGTCAGAGAGAATATAAAAGGTCAAAATCCAGGCCAGCTGGTTACCGTGGGAGTAAGGGAAGGGATACAGGGAGAGAGAAGCTACCAGAACGGGGAAAGGTGCTGAGGGATAGGACCCCCCCCCACTTCTGTTCTCATAACCTCATTCATTTCCTTAACCCTCCTTCCCAATCCCTCTCAGGCTGCACTGCTCCTTTAGCTCTGACCCCATTTCCTCAGGATTTAGTTCCCCGAGGAGCCAGGCCTGACATTTCAGACAGAGGCTGAGGAAAGGAGGTAGGTCAGAAAGAGACGCTGTGTGTCTGCATCAACTTATATTCTGCTTAATTATTTTGGAACTATGGGGCCAGAGACAAGACACTTACCAGGAAGTTCAGAGAAGACTAGCAAGACTTCTCCAGTCTCTGCAGAGCAACTGCTATCGGTTGTCATATTCTGAACCATAGAAATTTGGAATCCCCACATATGTGCCATAAATGGATACCTGGGGGCAGAACCTGAACCTTCAGAATTGTGAAATTCCTCTTGGCTCTGACAACTGTATCCTTTCTTGATCCAATGGCCACTAGGGTAAGACCTTCCTGCTGACTCTGACCCATCATTTCTCCCAGAGCCTTTTATCCCAGATCTTCTAAAGCCCCAGAGTTTTATAGAGTCTGCTTGAGGAGTGGCTATCTTTACTCATGTGAGGAGAAATAATTACAGCTCCTTGAGTACCTGCAGCAGCCATCCCAAGAGCAGTCTGAGACCAAGGGCCTTCCATATTTGCTGTTAGTACCCCTTAAACACCAGATGTGGTAGTACACACTTCAATCCCAGCACTTGGGACCAAGGCAGAAGCGGGCAGATCTCCAAGAGGCCAGACTGCTCTGCATGCAGAGTTTTATGCCACCCACGTTTCTGTAGTGAAACGGTCTCAAAATCCTTAAACAATTTAGTGTGAAATTGATGAATGAGTACTGCTCTTCTTGCTGTATGGAATCCTCCACTTTTGATGTTTTTCAGTACCTGCCTCTGGCCAACCTCCTCCTCCTCCTTTTTTTTTTTTCTTTTTGTAGCAGGGCCTTCTGCTCTAGAACAGCCCAAGGATGATCCTAAACTATTAATCTTCCTTCCTGCACATCCTCAGTCAAGGATGACAGGCATGTTTATATATCCGTACTTAGTTTTATGTAGCATTGGGGATGGAATCCAGGGCTTCATGTATCTGAGACCAGCACTTGACTGACTGAGCTACATCTCATCCAAAGCCTGTGAAAGCAGAAACCAGGTCACGATTTCCTATTGTAATAGCATCTAGCCTGTGTATCTGTGCACAAGCTTCAGAGCCTGCTGTGCCATGAACTTTAAGGTAGGAACAACATCTTTTTCTATTTTTAACAGTGTGTGTGTAGGCAGGTGTGTGTGTGTGTGTTGTGTGTGTGATGATGTGCTTTTGGAGGTATAGAGGACAAGTGTGGAAATCAGTTTTCTTCTTCCATTTTGTAGGTTCCAGAGATCAAACTCAGGCTGTCAAACCTGATGGTATTTACTGGACCATCTCCCTGGTCCTAGGAACCCCATCTTGAACATTTTTGATATTCTGTAAGTTCAGAGTCTGACACACAGTAGTCATGTCAACAAATCTGTGACGAATGAATCATTAGCAATGATGTAGATAAGGATGACAGTGAAAAACAATAACAAGCAAGAAGGGAAGCCTCTCCCTCAGCATCACACAGCTTCTCCAGAGCCTTGACTGCGGACTCTTTCCGTAGTAGATGCAGACAAGGGCCAGTCTTCAGATGAGGCCCTTATCCTGCTATCATGCCCTTGCTAGGGGAAGCTATCACGTAGAGAGAAGCGAACAAGAGGCAGCTGGTTGGGCATGATACCTAATAGAGGACAGGAGTTATAGTCATGCCTGTCTTCTATGCCTTGAGCCAGGGTCAACTTCAGTGTCTTCTGCCAGCAACTTATCAGGAAAGACCATAACTTTCTGGATGCAGAAGATTCAACTCTTCATTTGTGCCACCTTCAGTGACTCTTTTTCCACCGTCTAGGCCCTCCACACTGGTGGTACTTTGGCTTTAGAAAAATGTTTAAACCTTGTGTCTATCTAACCATCTAACTCCTCTCCCCAAGGCAAAATTACATCTATAAAATAATGCGTCAATTTACTCTTACGATGTTTGTAAGGTTGATGGATCGGGGTGATCCTTGCAGGGAGAGGAAGCCAGTTGCCTGATGTGCCTCAAAACCCCACAGTCCAAGGCTTTTTATCACTAACACACACTCAAAGTACTCAACCAATGAAAACCGCTTATCATTGCCTGAGACTATCTAAGGATCCACGTACATATGAGGGGTCCTAAAATAGTATACATTATCAGACAAATATTCACCCTTCTCCCAGGCAGTTCCAGTGGTCAGGAAGTTGAGTGTTAGTTGGAAAAGTGCCTGAAGCTGGAGTCAGAAAACCTAGGCTGTAAATCCTGTGTCTGCCAAAGGATCTTGGGCAGGTGGTTCAGCCACTGTGACCTAACCTCTTGTAGAGTGGGAGACAATCACATTTGCACTTTCTACATTCTGTGTCTATAGTGAGAATTAGGTAACATGATGATATGATTGCTGTAAAGCACTAGGCCGGGGGCAGCACAGTAGCCAGATATACCTCGTTGGAGAAAAAAAGTTCCTGAAAAAGGTTTATAAGCATAGAGATCAAGCAAAGCTCAGCTCCATAATCTGCAGGGCAACCCTGATCGTGGTGCTTCTTTCCAAAGACCCAGTAAAGAGGATATAGTAGCAACTTCCCAAGTTGCAGTCATGAGCCCTAAGTGAAACCGTATGCACAGTACTTGAAATGTACCTGGCATGGAAAAGGGGATTCACTGAATGTTAGGTGCTATTGGTTTTGATTCTATTGGTGAGGCTACGAGACAAAGCAGTGGAAGAAGTCTTGACAGAGGGCAGGGATAGGGCTCAAAAAGACTCTTTGAACCTCAGTTTTCCCACTTACACTGTGGAAGAATTTGTGTTTCTCCCCTTCCAGATAGTTGTGAGGATGTTTTTTAAGTGTATGGAAATGTTGAGCTAATTGAAATTGAGAATGCAATCTGATTTTCTCTCCGCTTCCCCAGGCCAGAAATCAAACCTAAGGCTTGGAGTATACCAAGCAAGTGTTCCAGTGACCTCCATTCCCCGCCATAAGATATATATATATATTTAAGCTGCGTTAACTTTGTAATGGTTGAGTTTTAATTCAGATCATCAGGTTTTATTCATTCCCATCTGCATTTAGTAGGAGTGCCCTCTTCCCGGAAAAGGAGTACTGTTTTCTTTTATTGTAAAGAATCTATATGCCATATCTCGAAGCAAATCCTTAAAACATGAAAGTAGTGTCTTTCCAAAGAAAATCTTTTTACAGAATCCTCTGTTGCCTTCATTTCTTTTGCGTTCATAGGCTGATTTTAGTATCCAGCCAACCCTCGAATTCCCACTTTGAGCACTGTTTTCAGTATTCAATCCCAGGGCACCCTCACAGCACACTCCCATTTACTTCCTTTCCCCTGATTAGTAAGTGTGGCTTCAAGGGAATACCTTTCTTTTAACACTAAACTCGGTAAAGACTGAAATAGAAAGACAAATCAGTAGCAAGGTCAAAATTAGAATTCATAACTAAATATAAATCTAAAGGGAATTATCCAATTACTTGGATGGTCCCTTCTCACAGACAGCCCAGGGTTGATTGACTTGTGTCTTTTCCATATATAGAACAAAATAGCAAGGGTAATCCATTTTTTTTTTGAGAAGCAATAGTTTTAATAATATCTTAAGTGCTGTTTTACCCCCTGAAAATGCCTTTATATATATATTTATTTATATGTTATATATAAATATATATAATATAATTTTCACAACTGCAAGGATTCTCTTTGGGGACCATCTGGTCTTTGACTTGTAGGTCAGAGAGCAACTGAGCTGGGAAGACCAAGATTTCCTAATGGCACCACTATCAAACTCAGGCAGATTTATCAGTCACTTTGTTTTGTTCGGTAGACTTACAATGGACGGCTCTGTAGGGAAAGTACCAGCTCCCTTTTAAAGTCTCAAGTTAATTTACAGACTAACAGCTGTTTTTATTGAGATTGGACCAGCTTCAGGAAGGGATTTGGAAACGAAGAAGACAAATGGGTGTCATGTGAGGCAAGGTAACCATTAAATGTACGAATTTAATGCAAAGCCCATGCAAATAATAGGCAAACGTTGTATGAATGTACAGAATCTCAGTTTGGAGTTTGCCAGCAGGAATGGACTTTCATGAGAATGGAAAACTAACGTTTTCAGGTTAAACTAAATGTGATGGCTTTTGAACTCAGGCTTTCTCGGTCCCTCTAGAACTGCTTAGAGTCTGATACTACCCAGTATAAAGATTTCATTAGTGTTTGATTCCAATCCACTTTCAGCCCCGCCCCCTGCACAGCCTTATATCACGTGGCATATATTTGCATACTACCTGGGACTGGGTGTGACGAGTCTCCTCTCTGGGCCTTCTCATTGGCGGTGCTGGAGAACCAGCCCTCTATCGGAAGGACCAATCGGCAGCCTTAAGGACATTGGAAAAAAAGAAGAAGAAGAAGAAAAGGGGGAAAAAAAAAAAAAAAGAAAAGCGGGAGGGTGGGGTCTTGCGGTGATGGCTGAGCACACGGACCAATCATCCTCTGAAAAAGAAGAGCCCCCGCCGTAGATTGGTTGGGGGGGAGGTCCGGACCTCCGCAGGCCAATTGAAACTCTAAGGCGAGGGGGCCGGTCTCCGCCCGTAGGGCAGATAAGTAGCGGCGGCCGGGGCTGGGGGCTGTGTGGGGCTCGCCGAGGGTCTGAGGCAGCAGGTAGCTGGGTGGGCCATGTCCGGGGCCGCAGCGGGCGGCAGAGGCGGAGGTTCCTGGGGGCCGGGGCGCGGAGGGGCGGGGGGTCTCCGGCGGGGCTGCTCTCCACCGGCGCCCGCTGGCTCCCCCCGGGCCGGGCTGCAGCCACTCAGGGCTACGGTCCCCTTCCAGCTGCAGCAGCCGCACCAGCGCCGGGACGGGGGTGGCCGCGCAGGTGAGCCGGGTCCGGAGCGGGTGCCGGGGCGAGGAGAGTAGTTAGGAGGGGTGGTGGTGGCGGTGGGTGGGAGGCGAGGCGAGAGAAGAGGGGGCGCACAAGAGTTCGCGGAGGGCGGAGGGAGCGGAGGCGAGCAGCTGCGAACGTGAGGTGCAACTCCCGGACGGAGAGTGCCGGGAGTCGGGTCTGGGAGGTGAGGGGAGGGACCTGGCAGATGGAAGCTAGCTTTGGGTGGGGGTTGGGGGGCGTAACCGAAAAGTGGTCCGGAGCATCCGCCCGGGCGGAGTGAGAAGCGCTGGGGTGCGTGCAGGGAGTGTGGTGGGCTCCCGCAGCCGAGGGCTTCCCTGGGAGCCGGTGGGCGCTGGACGCCTGCTCGGCGAGGGGGAGGGGCATGGAAGAGAGCCGGGTGGAGCCATGTGTTACTTCTCCAGCTTGAGTTTGGCCCCAGCCTCGCTCTGAATGGCTCTCTTGAGTTCCTTTCTCCACCACTTCACGTGCGCTCCCCATAATGCCTCTTCCAGGAGATGATTTGAACCCAGCCCGTTGGAATAAGTTAGTTAGTTTAACGGCTTTTACTGCCGTGCAAACGCACCTCTGTTCCCGATTTTCTACATTCCTGTCGGTGGAACCCAGAAGTTGTGTTCCCCTATCTTTGACCTGCTTAATATGGCTGTCTCATTCCAGTTATCCCATGCGTGTGTGTTTATGAACAGGAGTCGGGCAGTTTGCACCCTACCTCCCCCGAAGGTGGTTTTGCCCTGAGCATTCCCAGCCAACGTGGCAGTGGATTGCGCACAATCAAGTGTGCTGTGGCAAATGCCTCACTTTCTGAACAGCGCCGAAGCAGTTTCTTAATAGCAGCTTGATGTGGTGGGTGTGGGGAAACTAGGGTGGGGCAAATTTAACCTTGCTTTCACACCCAAGGCTGTGATGGGACCCACAAATGCAGGCCCTTTGGAACGGAAAAGGAACCTACTTGCATGAGGAGGTTGGCAGTAAGTTGAAAGTGAAGTTTGCGTTTGATTCACACCAGATGTGACAGGATCATTGCACACTTCCTAAGCCTAAGTTTGTACCAAATGTACAGAAGTTATGGTCCCTGCCATTTTAGTGTGACATTCTCTAAGCCAGTCTCTTAAACTTTTTGCAGATTACGGTAAGCTAAGCTTGGATGTTTCATATCCCCTCCCTGAAGGTATTCTCTTGCAAGAGTCTTTGCTAGATACGAATGGGATTCATCAAGTCTTTGAGGTGGAAAGCCAAGTCTATTTGGATCTCATTGTATGTGTTAGTATCACATCCTGGAACGCAGAACTTGGTCAAATCTGGTAGCAAGATGGTGACCAAGTAGTCAAAGTATGTGTAGAATCTGGTGGTGTAGAAGAAAGCAATGCCCAGACAAACTCGTGCCTATCATCAACTCTAAAGCAAACCACAAGGCTACAAACCTGTTGGTTTTTGTTTGGGCTTTGTTGAAACCCAGGGAAGTGGGAACAGCAAGCACCAGAACCCTTTGGTAGAAATGGACAGAAGCCTCGCCTGTGCAGTAGTTAGACATGGTTTAGCAATTTAAGAGCAGTGGTGTTGTGATTCCTACAGAGCTGGCGTTAAAAGGGAAAGCACCGGGGATGCTTGGGTTCTCTACATGGCCAGCTCCTTTTGTAGGGTCAGGGTCTCTAAAGATACAGATAAAAACAGGAAACCGGAGGTCTGTGTAACTTGTCAGGCGACTTGGGGCAGATTGAATGGGTTCCTGCATTATGTATTTGGTTGGTCCATTGTTTCTCCACCTGTTAATATCCCAGAGGTATTCAAAAGACATTTGCCTATGGGGTAGGATTATCGTTAGGTTTTCAGTAGGTAGGAAAGAGAGAGAGGAAATAGTAGCCTGAGCCCATTGGTTGTCTTTGTGGCTAAACATTAAAGGGGGAGGGGAGGGAGATGTCCCTGGTCTTTGGCTTGTGCATGGGAGCCTCACCTTCATGTATCTTCGGGTTGTTTCTATTTCTTCTGTGCCTTGGGAAGTGTGCGGGACAGTTTTCCTCAAGGACATTAAGACATGTAACAGGGAATTTTTTTTTTTCTGTCACAGACTCTGAAAAGAATGGTGTTAGTAGTCTGGGTTTTGAATACAGGCTCTTCCATTTACCAGCGGGCGTACTCTTGAGGAAGTCTCTGGACTGCCTTTCTTCTGTGGACAGCAGAGTCCATATCATAAGAGCTGACTGAGTTCAAGAGTGCCTGGCACAGGAAAGGCTCTGCGAAAAGTGCGTGCTGCCGCCGTGCCCATTGCCGCTCTGCTCAGCACCGAGAGAGAGCACTGTTGAGGAGAGCCCACTGCCGTTTCAGGCTTAAAAGAGCAAACTCAGATTGGTCTGAAACCAGTGCTACAGGTTTCAGAATTTCGGGGCCTCTTGCATTTTTCACTCTGTCATGTTTTAAAATGAGCTCCCTAAACAGGTCCCAGAAACACAACTGTTAGAGCTGGGACTGGGTTTCAGGAACCATTAAGTGTCGTCACTGTTTCTGTTTCCCATCCCCAATGATGTAATACTCAGCCTGTGCAGTTATCTCCTACCACGCACCCTGCTGTGTTCCTGACAAGATAGATTAGGCCTTGTATAAAGGGTTCTGGTGCAGAGAGTGGGCTTACCTTCCTTGACCGTTCATCCAGAAGGGATGGCTTTATTTTTATGAGCTGGAGCTGGTAGAGCTGAGAGAGAAATGAGGACCAACTCTAAGAACGCTAAGAGCCACTGGTGGGTAGTTGAAACCCAGGATACAATTTCTCACTGCAGTTGCCCCTTGAATTAAATTCTTTTTTGTGTCCGAAGCCAGTTTGAGGCTGCTAACTTTTGTGTTCTTCCAGAACCTAATGATGGTGGATGAAACAGGAATAGGAAGTGATTTTTCCCCGTGGGTTCCAGTCTTATCTATCTTAAGTGTTTCTTTCCTTCTCCCTATCCCTAGAATGGAAACAGCAGTTTTGTTGTTTATTTTGTGGTGCTAAGGATTGAACCCAGGGCTTTGCGAATGCTACACAAACATTTCCACAGATCTGCATCTCCTGCCCCATGAAGATAACAGTTAATTAAACTCTGCTAATTATTTCTCCAGCAAACCTGGGAAACCAGATGCTGCCTGGGAACCACCATACTCCACCAGAACCTTTTGAAACCAGGAGCTGGTAATTATAGCCTGTAGGTTCTGTCTGGCTCTGAGCCTGTTTTTTTTTTGTAAATAAAGTTTTATTGGAACACAGCCACACTCTTTAGACATTAGCTAGGTCTGTTTTCATTCTGTCAGTGGCAGGGTTGAGTCATTGTAGAAAAGTTTATCCTTGTCCCAAACAGTACACCTGACTCTTACTCCAGAGTAAAAATCAGTGTAGAAAAAAATTGTAATACACACTTCAGAAAACCCTAAAGTAGAATAAGGTGGCAATCTGGTATCCCTACTCATGTTTTAGGGTGAACAGAGCCATCTGTTTCTAGTCAGTCTTTGTGGCAGATCATCAGCACGTGGAATACAGATTCCCTACCCCCTCGCTTGTCAGCTCTCATGTATTCAGTAGACATAGCTCGTTTGAATTTACATAAACGCTTAACTGTTAAGCACATTTGTTTCCCCTCTTTTCTGATGGCTCCCTACTGTCAACCTAACAACTCCAACTACAGAGAAGATATTTTAAAAATTAAATGGAAGTCATGTGAGGCCTGTCTCCTGTTTTGAATTTTTTTTCTCATTACCTTTCGGTTTTCCAAACAGATCGCTGAGTGCTGGTATTAGTCATGGCTGCCCTAAAATACTAGATTCCCCAGAGTGACAAGGGAGTGTTCTCCGGAGTGGCTGTTTCCTGAATATAAGGTGGCGTTGCTGTTTGTGATATTATCGCTAATTATTAAAGGCCTTTTCTTGCCTGGGTCTGAAAACTTAGCTCTTGGAGGACGGGTGTTTAGAAGGCTGTGAAGCCATATCAAAGAGGTTGTGCCTTAGAGGTTCTGAGAGAAAGTGCTCATCCTTGTGGCCTGTGGTGCCACAAACAGATGGAAGATGAAAATAGAGTTGGAACTTTCTCTGCCAAGGAGTCACATTGGTACAATAAAGCTTGGGGGTATGGTTAAAATCCTTAAAGAGCCACAGTTTTGTTCTGTAACCTGTGGTTCAGACAGCTTCTGTTTGGGAAGTGTTGACACTCCGGTTCTCCCTAGCCTAATGCTGCTAACTGTTGTCTTCCATAGCTGCTCCGGGCCCAGGTATGGTCATGAAGTGCATTTGTGAAGCATCTGACCCTTAAATATTTATCCATAGTGATGACTTTCTTGAAGCCGGGGGCCTCTGGTTTCTAGGATGTCATTAGCAGGGACAATTGCCAGCTTTTTGGGTACCCAAAGGGACGTGGGACCATGTGTTCTTCAGGGTGTTGTTTTTATCTTTGTTTTTAGATAGCATAGCATCAATAGGGTGAGAAGTCCTTCTGTAACACAGAGTCAAGAGGTCTGTAGAACATTGTGGAGTGTGGCGGTAAGAGGTCCCTGTTCTTCCTGGTCCAGATACAGATCTCTAGGGAACAAAATTTTCATAGCTATGATGCGGATTCGAGTGTTGCCAAAGCAGTTGGTGGATTTAGTAGCCAGGAGAACTCTGCCTGCATTCTCTGCTGAAGTCAGCGTGTTCTGACTCATATGGTAGGCCCCAGGTCCACACTATTTTCTTAATCTTAGTAAGGCTGTTAAGAATTAAACAGCTGCCTCTAGGTTCTTACCAAGTGTCACTCTGAGTTCTTCTGACGTCGCGATCTGACATTTTCTGACAGGTCTGGTTTTGGAGCTTTTAATAGATCTTGTCACGTGTATCAAGCACTGTTCAATGCTAGCTCAAGTGTTCTGCCTGCCCTTACCTGGTCTCGCCGGGTCTTACCTGTGGGCAGCCTGGAGCCCTTTTAAGGCCTGGAAAAAGTAAACCTGGTGTTTCTTTCCTGTTTCACAGGATAAGTGGATACTATATTTGTTACTAGTCTTGTTGCTGAGACAAAACACCTGACCAAAAAGGAAAGAGGAGTTCATTTTGGCTCCTAGTTGGAGAATACAGCCCAATTCCACAGGGAAGCGAGGAGCAGGAGCTTGATGCCCGCGTCACAGCTGCACTAGGGAGGCAGGAGAAAAAACTGCTCCCTCTCTTTCCAGGCATACCAAGGGATGGTGCCACCCACACTCTCAGGGTAGGTCTCCCCTCTTCAATTAACTTAATATGTATAAGCAGTCCCCCAGAGACGTACCCAGAGGCCTGCTTCTCCCAAGATCCCAGACCCGGCCAAGGTGGCAATCACAATTAACCAGCACAGATGCCCGGCAGCAAGCTAGTTTAAGGAGTGTGGACAATCTCGTGGTGACTGTAGAATTTCTGCCCTCCTGATGTAGAAGTTGTCCTACTCCCTGTCTTAGGAAAGGGAGTAGAAGCCAAGAGGAGCCAAGCAAGAACCGTTCTCAGCTTTCTCCTCTGCCTGAGTTACAGCCTCACAGAGATTCCATTATTTGGCTTGCAGAGTATGAATTAACCAAACACTAGCCAAATCTGTTCACAAGGTTAGGTCAAAAACAAATCCTGGTCTAAGGGAGGGAAGAGTTGAGGCTACTATCTGAAGTTCATAAATTATCTGTGCTCCAGTTCCCCCTGGAGCTCTGGCTGGGCTGTCGTTCCTGGGCACAACTGGCTGTGAACGCGAAGACTTCCAGCTCATGGTGCCCACTGGACATCCTAGCTTTCCAGCACATTGCTCCCCTAGCTAGAGTCACAACGAAGCTGCGTGCCTGGCTTTGGAGCCATTTAAATGATTATCCTCGGGCTGAGTAAGCTTCAGTTGACTTTCCTGCGTGGGAGTACCACAGCCAGTCAAGAGCAGCTTAAGTGAACTTAAAAGAACGCTATCAGAGTATTTCATAATAGGAAAACTGCAAGTCCAGCCCCAGGGAACCTGGAACCGAAGTCTCGGCCATGTGCAGACACTTACCCTGCCCTGTTCAGGCACACGGGTCTGCAGATTCGCTCATGGGCTGGAGACAGCTGACACGAGGGGGGGTGGGAAGACGAAGCGCCTCAGGCTTCACCCGCCTGCACATTAGCAGTTTGTGTTTCCACCTCCCTATTAAAAGGGGCGTGTGGAAGCCTGGGAAGATTCTTCTAAGGGATTTGATTGCTCTCATGCAGTCGGGCCATGATTCAGAATCATGGTGCATTCTATTGGAGGCTGCCAGAATGTGTCATCTTAAAAGGTGGACAGTATTCTGCAGGGCAAAGTTGTAAATTTAGGGCACCCCCAACCCCATCCCTGACCATAGCTCCTTATCTGCTAATGGCGGGCAGCTTTTTCCAGGGATCTGTCTTGTTAGGGAACAGGTTAGTGTGCGAGCAGCTCTGCTACCTGAGTCCCTTATCCCATGATCTGAAATGACAACCTTCAGAAGAGCATTGAGGTGTTAAGGTCAAAGGTATGATTTGACACACAGCTCTGAAAGCAGGTGCTCTCAGATCCACAAGCAAATGAATTATAAATGCAAGCTGGAGAAGGCACAGAATAAAGGAATAGTCAGTGTGTGTTAAGGCTAATTATAGAACTACAGGGTTTTGAATATCCTTCCTTCCTTCCTTCTTTCCTTTGTTTTTCTTCCTTCCTTCCCTCCCTCCTTCCTGTTGGCCAATGTGTTTTCCCTAAAGTTAAATAGTCTTCTCTCCTTTCTCTTTCAAAAGTAATATCTTTTGGAGCCTGGGATGTAGTGCAGTGGTAAAGCGTGTGCTTAGCATGTGCAAAACTTTGGGTTTGTCCCCAACAGTGCATACACGTGCGTGTGCTCGAGTGCCTGTATACACACACATACATCCACAGAGTGCCATTGCTGAGTCTTGTCTAGTCGGCAGTGTTCTCAAACCTCTGTGGTCCATTCTGCCCCATCCTGGAAGCTGTGTGCGTGCCTTTTTAAGAAGCAGGTACCTCGTGTTTCAAGTACAGTGGAACCTACCCCACAGCTTGAACAGATTTGAGTGCTTTTACTGAAGGAGGGCCTGGGGCTGATGGGGAGTGTCATGCTCAATAAATACTTGTTGGATTGAGTTGCTGGAAATGCAGTGGAAGGGAGCCACACCTCTCCCAGGCTCATGGGAAAGGGCCTTTCCCACTTTTGGTCCCCATACCCTCTGGTCCCCCTCTAGATTACCTTTTCAGTTACTTGCAGGACAACCTGCCTGCTCCCCAAAGCGCCAGTGTTCTATCTTTAAATCACTGGGCTCCTTTTGATCCTGGCTTTTGGGCTTCAAGCCCAGCTGGTGGCTGAGATGTTGCATTTCCATGGAAGTCGTTGCTAGGCCTGTAGGTTCTCTTCCAAACACACTTAAAGCCAGGGGGAGAATGTGGGCAGTCACCAGGTTGATCCATGGAAATAGACAATGTGAAGAATTTTGGTGGAGTTTTGGTCTGAGCTACCTGGCTTTTGGCCTAGAAGTAGGTGTGGTTGATGGGTCAAGGAGACTGAGTGCCCAGTATCCTTTCACACCAGACAGACCAGTACCAGGTTTTTGGTCTTGCTATACTGTACAGCAAAGAAAAGCAGGAACTGTAAAATTAGCCAGTGGCCTTTTAGGCCTGGTGGAAGGGTGACTAGCAGAACCCTAGGGTGGCTTCCCCAAGTTCGATAAGGTTGAAAGGCCCCCTTCCCTCGGCCAGGCACCATCCCCTAACATCAGGTATCTGTTCCTTCTCTTTCCCTGCCAAAGTGGGGAAAGGCAGGAATGAGGTATTCATGATCATTGTCCAAACCCTAGACATTTAGACTGTTATCCAGTCTTTTTTTCCCCTGTTTTCCCTGTTTCCAACCACTTTGAACAGGGTGGACATGTGATCAGGAGGGCAGGCAACTTCTTTTCCCTCCTCTGTCTTCCCTCCTCTTTCTTCTCCCTCTCCCCTTCCTCCCTCCACTTTAGAGTTTACCAAGCCTGTGTGATCGCCCCACATGGCTTTGGGGGAACCACTGTTGGTAACATGTGCATTCCCTGCCCCACAGCCGTAGGTTGGCAGAAACCTGTCAGGCTGCCTCGGGATGGGATCATCTGCTTAATTCATGCCCAGCAGGTATTACAGAGGACTCGGCCAGTGGGAAGGTGAGTGTGGATAGCGTAGACGATAGAGGACATGCAGCCTGAGGCTTCTGTAGTGAATATAGCATAGTGCGGGGGGAGAGGAGGGCCGTGGGAGCCACATCCTTGGGGACAAGCACCTCTTAACCCGAGGGAAGCACTGGATGCTTTCTCGGTGGCGCTGTCACACGGGCCACTCTGCATTCGCAGCAGAAAAGCAGTCAGCAGCTGTTTCCATAGTAAGAGGCTGAGAATTCCAAATCCGAGAGGCCCCCGAATTCACCTGTATTGTTCAGAGAACTTGAGACTTAAAATAGCTTTGTTTTGACAGCGTTCGTTTGTCTCTTGCCGCTCATAATTGGTACTCACACGTTTTTTTACCTCTGCCTTCACTGTGTCCTGCTGCTGAGGGTGTGTTCCCTTGTTTTTGCAGACAGGGAAACTGAGACCCAGAAAAGAGCTTGCCCACAACCATGTGACTGGCAAAGCCCTTTTGCTCGACTCAGCAAAGGTCTCTTCCCACACATGGAAGCCTGTTGGGAGCTTGATCCCGGGCATGGCATCCCCCGGCGCCCCGCATCCCCAGCTTTTGCTTCCCTTTTGTTTGTGTATCTATAGTCCAGACACAAGGTGCACCTGGCAGACTGAGTAAAAACGAACTGGAAATGGGCTGCAAAGATGAGTCTGTTCTTTCAGCATCCCAAGGTCATCATACGGTGGGTTTGCCACACCTTGGATTTATCCTTCGAACTGTAGATTGGCAGATAGTGGGGAGATGGCGGCATGCACGTGTGGCATGGTGGTGGCCGCCTCTTAGTGTTTCTGGCTGTTCTGAGATAGGCGGTTACCATCCAGAATGACTAACTCATCAGGGACAGGTAGGGAACTGGAGGGGCACACTGACGTTCCTCCCTCACGGCTGTGGGTCCTGAGTTTGGAATCGTGTGAGGAAGACATGCCTGAATGATGCCTGTAAGAGAGGGTATCTTTCTTATGTATGACTGTGTGAAACCATAAAAAGCACCCGGTGGGTGGGGGGCAGATGTGGATAGTGGGTTCTTATGGCAGGGCGTGAGCACAAGTGGCCGTCAGGTGCCATGAAAACAACTTAGTCCTTCATGGAGGGCAACCGCTGGTACCACCATTCCCACATCCCCAACGGCAAAGAAGCCTGGAGCACGCGGTCTGCCAAAGCAGTTAACTGGGAACGGGATCCTTGTGGTATTTAGTGGACCCAATAGTGGGGAGAGCAGAGGCTTGAACTGTGGGAGAAATCTCCATCTAGGGAGCATCGCCTGGCCGGCTTCTTGGAGTTTCTAATTTCCTCTACAGGATCACTTTCCTGTCTCTATCTATAGCATTATGTCATATCCTAATGTTTGTATGCTTGTATGTAAACTTTCTTTTGCAGTTACTTCCCAACCTTGTAAGGCAAAATATATATATATATGCATATATATATATATATCATTTTAACAAATATTATAAAGGACATTTCTGTATAATAAAGTTGTTTCCATTTATATAATGTTTTGTTGTTGTTTGTTTCGTAAATTTTGTGTCTTTGAGTAAAAGAACAAGAAAGAAGGAAGGGCTAGGAGATGGCTCAGTTGGTAAAGTGCGCGCTGTGCGAGCCTGCGACCCCCAGGCCTCAGGAAGAAGCGGGGCGCAGTGGTGCACACCCGTTTCTCCAGCGCTGGGGGGAGCAGGGATAGAGCTCTGAGCTTACACGCTGGCCAGCCCAGCTGAATCTGTGAGCTTCAGGCTTAGTGAGAGACCATGTCTCAGAAATGAGGTAGAGTGGTAAGATGGCTCAGTGGTTAAAAGCACTTGCTTCCCAAGCTTGACTTCAGTCCCCAGATCCCATTGTTGAAGGAGAGAACTGACTCCTGACGGTTGTCCTCTGACTTCCGCGTGCACACCATGGCATGCTGTTCCATATAGTCCCACACATACCACACACACACAAATAATTTTTAAAAATTAAGTTTCAGTGTGGTGGAACACAATTTTAATTTCAGCACTCGAGGGACAGAGGAAGGCGAATCTCTTTGAGTTGCAGGCTCCATTGTAAGATCCTGTCACCCAAAACCAAAACATTTTTTTGTTTGTTTGTTTGTTTTGTTTTTTGAGACAGGGTTTTTCTGTGTAACAAGCCCTGGCTGTCCTGGACTCACTTTATAGACCAGGCTGGCCTCAAACTCTCAAGAGATCTGCCTGCCTCTGCCTCCTCTCGAATGTTGCGATTAAAGACTCGCGCCACCACACCTGGCCAAGCAAAACAATTTAAAATTCACTGGAGAAGCAACTGAGGGAGACTTTGGCCTCCATGTGTGCGTAGAGGTGCACACACATGTACACACATGCACATACAAGTACATATACACCACAACCACAGAAAGAGATAGAAACTGACTTTATATCAGTTTATGTAACTCGTCTGAACTGTGTGGTCACTGTCCATGTAAAACAGAACATTTGAGTGCTTGCTGTTTACAGGGGAAGGAGCAGAGTCCGAAAGCCCTCACTGGTTAGCAAGACTTCCTTTTCCTTTCTCTTCATCTCCAGCCTTCCATTTTGTCATTGCCTATTCCTTTCAAAAAGTAAAAGTCTCTCTCTCTCTCTGTGTTTGTTGAGTAAACATGTCGGTGTTAAGTATGTGGGTGTGTGTGAAATGCATGCGACAGCCAGCGATCAGTAAACCCAATGGCATGCGTGCTAGCAGGCAAATCTAGGTAAAGATTATGTATGTGTCCTGTGTACTCACTCTTCAACAACCAGTTTCAGATCATTTCCAAATAAACATTTAGCCAGTAAACGCTAGACCACTCGACTGTCAGGCTCCTTCTCCATGTTTGTAACATCTCTTGTTCTCCCCACTTAACAGATGGAACAGTTGATACCCGAGAAGTTATAGGACCTGGTTTGAGTTCGCATAACATGCTGGGTTGGAGCCCGGGTTTTGCCTCTATGTTAGATGGCCTTTCAAGAGCCTGCAAACTTGTCCTCCAGCTGGACAAAACTGGTATGAGACCCCGGGGAGCCAGTTCCTGTGTTTGCAGATGCAGCCCTTGCTCCACACTGACCCAGCATTAGAATGGACAGGGTTGCTCCCACGTGCCGCCACTCTGAGCGTGCTCTGTGTATCCAGCGTCTCCTGCAGGAAGGCGCCTCCTCTCTTGGATATGAAACACCCGTACCATGCTCCTCTGCTCGACACCTGAGCTCTTCATTTTTTTTTAAAGTACGTGGAATTGGAAGGCTCATCTGTGCCAGAGCCATGCAATAGTGACACTTCTCATTTGCTTGCCGAGGAGAGGACAGAGGGGTAAATCCGCAGGGTTGGCGTAGAAAGTGACGTCAGGTTATGGGGCCTAGGCCAGATGGCTCTTCCGTGCCATCCGAGGCAGTTACAGTACCCTCTGCCTTGTGCATACGGTAGGCCCCAGGGGAGTCTGTGGTTTTAGTGCCTGGCATCACACCAGGTGGGACAGGAGTTAGAGTGTTCCCTTAACCCCAGGCCCAAGGAGGCTGGGTCTGGGATTACTAAACAGAGTTAGAGGAACAGGCAGACCCTGTGTCCTACCCTTCCCTCTCACTCCACACCACCTGAGCCATCTGGCCGTGCTCCTTAAAGGCATTTAATCATTCTTGTCCTTTTTGCTTATGCTGCAGGGAGTGAGTGAACCCTAGTCTACTTATTCTGGTCAGTTGAGCCAGAGTCTTAACCGTGCAGCCCAGTCTTCCCGCCTCCGCCGTCTGATTGCTGGGACTGCAGGCTGTATGTCGCCGCATGTGGCTCTGCTATGTAGCATAGTTTTCTGTGGCTGGAGAGATGGCTGAGGTTAAGAGCACTTGCTGATCTTAGATGGGATCCAAATCCAGTTCCCAGTACCCACACTGGATAGCCCCCAACCACCTGTAGCTCCAGTTTCGGGGGGCCCAACACCCTCTTCTGGCCTTTATAGGTGCCTGTGTGCACATATACAACCCCACACACAGACACACAAGTACACCCATGATTAAAAAAATTAATCTTTTTGGTGTTTTTTTTAAAGGCAGTTTTCTGAAAATCTTCAGTTTTGGTGTGCATCCTTTATCTCCTTACTGTTGCCCTGTTGCCGCTGTGCATTTGATTAACCTAGTTGTAATTAAGCTGTCTTTAAAGGGTTTTTTTTTTTTTCATGGTCCAGCCAGCTATGTGCAGTAGACCTGTGGGCATCCACCCTGTGTCCCTGCTTGTATGCAGATTGCTTGCTTTGGGAAACGATCAAGTTCTATAGACTTCCCTCCATGATCCTCTTTATGTGTCTGCCCATGTCCTCCACTGTTCTGGTTGGATCCTATCCCAAAGCAACTGATGGCTGGTTGACAGTCAGATCGAGGAGGAGGTGGATAAAAAGAAGCTGTCCCACCCCGACCTCCCAGGGGGTTGTCTGAAGCTTAGATGTCTGTGTGGGAGCCATTGTGCAAATACATCACTGTCTGCTTCTAAAGGGCTAACCTGGGCTTGCCTTCTGGGTCTCAGGAGCTGCGTTAGGACATGTGGGTGATAATATCCCATACTGTTTTCCTGGACCCAATTATCCTTTTGTGTTAGCAAGATTAGCCTTTTTCTTTACTTATAGGAGGTGACATTGCCATGAAGCAGCTTGGGATGGGGAGGTCTGGTCTGTCACCTACCCTCTAATAATATGTGCTGCCACACCCTCTGCCTCTGGAAGCTGCCCGTGGAGGGGTAACTGGGGAACAGCCTTCTGTCAGGAGGCCCTTGGCAGCTCTGAAAACGGGCCGTCTAGCCTTGCTTTTCAGGCTGGCTCAGCCCGGAGGCACTGCATCACCTTTGTGCCTCTCTTAGGAAATCTGAATGACTGGCAAGACCAGGACTCCGGAGCAGGGGCTGCCCTGGAATGTCGCCCAACACACTCTGGGGTTTTTCCATAGCCAGGGCACAGCATGGTAATTTGCCACAGGTTTCCAGTTCAGTCCCAGAAGGTCAGGGCCCAGGTAGGGAGTCACGGTGTGGGATGCAGACGCCTTTGCGGTGTCTCCTGTGTGATGCCAGGGACGTGAACTAGAGCTTGAGCGAGGAGATGGCCCAGGCTTTCTGCAAGTAGTATGAGATCGCCCACACACGTTTTTGTTGTTGTTTTTGCTTTTGGCAGCATTGGGAATTGAACCCAGGGCCTCAGCCATGCCAGACAAATGCCCTACTTCTGAACCGCACCCCCAAACGCCTTCACACAGGTTTCCACGGATGAGGCCAAGCAGATTCAGTGACTGACATTCTTGGTTCTGAGGAACCTAACTGAGCCCTTGTTCCTTGTTATGTGACCCTAAGCCCAGCCTGGCCCAGCCCAGCATGAATCAAAAACCAAGGTTAAGTGCAGTGAATTCTGACAGAGTCCAAGCTAGCGAACTGTAGCAAGCCAGCAACCTGTGTGTCCTCTGTGCTCCTAAGCATGCTTGGTGCTCACTGCAGCTTGCCCAGCCATGTGACCAGGCCTTCTGCTGCGGCCAGACACAGGTACATTGAGCACTATTTATGTTTTGCTGCTTGGGAGGAGGAGGTGGGCAGGGACATCGGGGCACCCACAACACAGCTGTCCTAGCTGCCTGTTGCGCATGTTTACCTCTGACTTTGTCCTGTTTTCTTTTTCTCTCTCGTGCCCCAGATGAGAACATGAGTTCTGAGATTGCACTCGAGCTCCGTCGGTCGGAAGCCGCTCTCTTCTTTGCCATTTAGGAGTCGGAACTGTCTGCCCACAAGGGCAAATATTGAGTCAGGAACCTGTAATAATCTCTTCCAGGTGCTGTATTCAGGGGCAGACAGCTTTAAAATCTCCCTCACACAGTGCGGGCGAGTGAGTTGACATTTTCCCATTGTCAAGCTAGATTCCCCATCACATGCACGCGTTAATGCCAGCAGCACTCGGGAGGCAGATCCCTGAGTTCGAGGCCAGCCTGGTCTACAGAGTGAGGTCCAGGATAGTCAGGGCCACACAGAGAAACTCTGTCTTGAAAATAAAAACAAACCAACAACAGCAACATCAAACAAACAAGACAGTCTCACTATGTAGCCCTGGTGAGCCTGGAACTAGCACTAACTAGATAGGCCAGGTTGCCTGAGTCTGTCTGTCCTCCCATGTTCATCACTGTGTGTGTGTGTCTAGACAGACCCTCACACGTGTACGTCCGTATGCAGTCTTTCAGGTGGACTATTTAAAACTTTCATGATACTTCCCCATCTACTTCAGCAGCTTCTCCTGACAATAAAGACAATTTTCTTTGCAACATTATCATCCCTAAGGAAATTAACAGTGGCTGTATATCATTTAATAGCCATTTTGTTTTCCCATTTGGCGGCTTTCTTTGTAACCCTGGCATGGGGGTTGGCACTCAGGCATTAGACATACTAGGGCCAGTGCCCTTCCCACATACTCAGTGCAAAGGATCTTACTCAGTTATACCTTTTTTTTTACATTTTTATTTTATATTAATCACAGGTTATGTACTTTGTATTCCAGCCGTAGCCCCCTCCCACATCCCCTCCCCATCCTACCTTTCCCTCCCTCATCTCTTCCCTGCCCCTTTCCAAGTCCACTGATAGGGGAGGACCTCCTCCCCTTCCATCTAACTCTAGCTTATCAGGTCTCTTCAGGAATGGCTGCAATGTCCTCTTCTGTGCAGTTATATACCTTTTCTAAAAAGCCTCTCAATCCAGAGTTATTCCTTACCGTGTGTGTGTGTGTGTGTGTGTGTGTGCTTCCGAGTTCGTGTGTGCTTGAGAGAGAGAGAATGTGTGGGCACTTGTAGAAGCTAGAGATTGATGTCAGCTCTCTTCAATTGCTCTCCACTGTATTTTTTTTTTTTTTAAAGCTGAGTCTATTAGTGACCCTGGAGCTTGCTGTTTGGACTAGTCTGGTTGCCTGAAATCCACTTGTCTTCCACTCTGGGTGCTGGGATTGCAGGCACATGCTCGCTGCTGCTGTACTTAGCTTTTACATGGCTGTCGGGATCCGTGGAAGAACCTCATGCTTGCTCAGTAAACATTTCACTTATTGTGTCTCTAGTCCATGTATGTGTTGGCAAGTGCATGTCATAATGTCCATGTGGAGGTCAGAGGACATTTTGGGGTCCAGTCTCTCCTTCCGCCTTGACATGAGTTCTAGGGATGAAATTCAGGTTGTGCTTTATCCACTGAGTCATCTTGCTAGCACATGTTATTTAAATTTTTTTTCTTTGTTCAGTGTAATGGTTTTTATCCCTTGAGACTTTCATACATATAAACAATGCATAATGCATTTTCAAAAGTCATTTTGGCCTGGGCAGTGGTGGCACATGCCTTTACTCCCAATACCCAGAAGGCAGAGGCAGGCAGATCTCTGAGTTCAAGGCCAGCCTGGCCTACAAAGCGAGTTCCAGGACAGCCAGGCTACACAGAGAAACCCTGTCAAGGAAAACAAAACAAAACAAACAAACCAAAAAAAGTCGTTTTTGAGCTTTTCTAGACCCTGTATTTTTTTTTTTTTTCCTGTTTCCTCAGAAGACAAGGGCAGGTGAATCTAAGTTTGAGGCTAGCTAGGGCAGCATAGTAAAATACTGTCTCAAAACAAAAATAAGCTTTTTATGGGTAAAGTTGTGTCTTTATACTGGTTACTTTAGGAAGTATGAAGTACCAGCTGGCTCCATATAGTAACACTGTCATGGAAAATGAGGCGGGGATTCAGGGATTGAACACAAGGGCTTCATACACAAATACTGTGTCCGTGAGCTGTACCTCCATCCTGGTCATGCTAAATTAGATCAGTTCAGGTGGTGACCACCAGATCTCTTACTATAAACGCTCATTGTTCTCCTCAGTGGTTTATGGGGTGACATTTTGGCATTGTGTAAATACCCTTTTCCCCGTAACCTTTGGCCCGGTCGTCTTGGCATCAGTTAACTCTTTTCTTTGAGAGTTCCATAAAGACAGTTCTGAATGAACACAAACTAAAAAGAATATTGACAGGACCAAATCAACAGTTTTCTTTTTTGGGTGGACAGTAGCAAGACAGGCCTTTGATATTTTGGGTAACTTGGATTATATTGAATTGCATATTAGTTGTTTAAACACATGTTGTCTGGAAGTTTGCTGGAAGCCAGAAAGAAAGCAGACTGGATAGAGTTAAATTAAAATGGTTTATTCATAAAGTGGAAATTATTTTGATTGTTTAAAAATAGTTTGTAAGCTTATTTTCCTTTTACTTGGTTCTACCTTCCTCGCTGGAATTTGTCTCACTTTTAACCCTCTTCTTTCTTGATGAAGATGATTGGCGTGCTGAGTGACTAAAGCAATGTTTCCGAGTCCCAGGTAGGATCATCTGGTTCCTACCTGGAAGGGACTAGAACCTTCCGGTTCATAGTATTTCCTGAACATGGCAGCCAGGAAGCCATGAAATAGTTGACTCTGACTAAGTACAAGGGTGGGAAATGTTAGATTAAAAAAAATTATCTAGTTGGGGAAAAAAGGGCCTCACTTTGCACTTTGACCTTAGAGTAATGAGTACACCTTTCAATGTGAGGTGATAAACTCTTACACTCTGCCCCATGGGGAAATGCCTGAGCATGTGGGGTGCCCAGAAGCTGCATAGAAAGCGGGCTATAGTTTCACAGTTGTCCTGTTTCAAAATTCATTATTGACGAACCTCCCCAATCTGGTTCTCCCTTCTTGCCATCTACCTCAAAAGCTAACTTCAGAGCTGACTGGGTGTCATGGCTTCTCTGTTTGATAGAAATCAGATTACCATTAGAAGTGAAGCAAGGAAAAAGATGTTTGCCCATCCTTTGAGTTTGTGTGTCCCCAAGGAGCCTATTGCTTTCAGACAACCACGTGAGGATTGTTTTATGGGAGGAGGCTAGGCTACTGCGTGTGCTCTTCTTACAAAGGCTCCCATTCGATTGTAAAGGAAAATATGCTTCCATCAGTAACTGCTGGCGGTTTGTTTTGTCTTGAGAATGCTACGATCCTACAGAACTCCTCTTCAGAGACTTGAGATAAAGGGTGAAAAGTTCACACTACTTCCTTTTCTTCAAACTGCAGTTTCTTGAGAACTGAACAAATGTTAGAGGCCCTTGCAGCCTGCCTCTCTGATGGCCGGGCATACACTCTGGGGTTACCCTTTGCCTCCTGGGAGATGCGCACAGTTAGTGTACTCCTTACTTTGTTTCCCACAGTGACATCTCCAAAAAAGCTTCTCTTGGCCCATTCCCCCGGCTGCCTGCAGCTGTGATCTCCATTTTGGGAAGTCAGACGTGAAGCCAGACATGGTTTCTGTGGTTCTCTCTTGAGTTGTCCATTTAAATATGGAGTCAGAGTGATTGATGGAGGGCTTGGCCGAGAAGTCTCTTCGAGTGTACACAAATACCGTTGTTCTTTTCTGGGTAAAGTCTTCTCAGTAGGGGAAGCATGATGGGACTTTTTTTCCCCCCAGATCCAGTCTAGTCCTCTTGAGTTTCTTCCCCCAGGGAAGGTTGAAGTTAGCTGTGACTTAGTATTGAAGGAAATGTTAGTCAGGATTGGGGTTATGGTTCAGAGGCAGAGTGCTTCCATCAAGTTTCAGCTCTGGGGAAAAAGAAGGAAGATAACCTGTTCAGAGCTCCAGCCTTACCTTAGCCGTCTGGGATGGACGGGCTTTTCATGGAGGTCCTCTAAGCCTCCTTTAACCTTTGTATAGTCATGCTGGGGGTTTCCGTTTCACTACAGCTTCTCTCCAAAACCCACGTGTCCCCGAGCTAAGCAGTGAAGTGGCCCTGAAGCATACGGAGCCCATGAGGCCACCTACGCTGTTCAATCCCAGCCCGTGTCCAGAAATAGTAAAGGCAATCCCTGTGAGGCCGTGTGGAGGAACTTCCCCTGTGTGCTGTGAATCTGTTCTTGGGAAAACGTTTAGAAGTTCTGAGACCCTGTTGTTTCCTAGTCTCTGGATTTCTTAAGTGTGCTGCACCACAGTGGACAGAGCAGGGGGGGACCCAGTGGACAGAGCAGGGGGGGACCCCCCTGCCCCCCCCGATACTGTCCTGCCGGTAGTGTCCCAACATAGTGTCCCAGCCTTTCCTGCTACTCACTCCTAAGTGAAGATCGCTGATTGAAAATAAACAGGAGCGTGCGTATGTGCATGGAGGAAAACAAGAATACGCGTAGCACTGTGGTAGGGCATGTATAGCTTTTGGTTTGGGGTTTTCGCTCATCCGCATTTTCTTTTTTCCTGTAACGTATTTGTAGTGTTTGTTATAAGGGCTATTTTTCTCTTTAAAAGGGGGGGGGGGGCTAGCGCTGAGAATGCTTCGAAGCCTGACGACATGAGAAAATGACTCATACCTTGTTTGTCGAACCAGCTAGCTGTTGAGTTTTTGCTGGGTGTAAAATCTCATTATGTCTCTCCTACATTTTTTTAGGGGGGGGCGGTGCAGAGAGGGGATGGTCTACTAGGAAGGCCAGGCACAAGCTGGTGGCAGAGGAGAGAGTACCTGCCATCTTTTTCTGTCCTGGGTTTCTCCCTCCTGTGTGGCCTGGAAGACAGCGAAATGATGGAATTGTTCTCCTAGATGCCCAGCCAAACCCCTTTGATCAGGGCTGATTTCTCCTGGCAAATCGCTTGGCCCCCACCCCTGGCTAAGCTGAGAAGAACCAGAAACGTCGCATGTTCTCCACTGTCTGTAGCCTTCGTCCTGAGAAGTGACGCCTGTCCTTGGAGCTCCTCTGCTGGGACTAGGCTTGGGTGGATTTCCAGGGAGGGGTCTTGGGACAGGTAGAGATGAATTGGTGGCCCTTCTGAAAGCACCCAGGGGTGTGCCTGGTGACGTATAGCTGGTACTGATGGGGCAGTGGCATCAGCCTTGCCCTCGTCTACCCTGCCAGTAGCTTCTCGTCTTACCCCCCCCCCCCCCGCCCCGCTCCTATCAGCAGAGACTATCAGAGCGTTGGTGCTTAGTGGGCACTCAAACCTATTTACTAAAGGCGTTGTCCGCTGTGTGCTTTCGGCTCCAGTGGCAGTCCCCTAAAGGGCAGGTACCACCTGACTGGCTGGGCCTCTTCCCTCTCAGCCCCTCTCCCCGAAGTCATACAAGTATAGCAGTTGGGAGACAGGGCCAAGTGGCTCCAGAAGATAGCACCTAAGGCTTCTTATCTAGTATGTGCTGTTTTGTTTTGTTTTCTCCATTCGCTGTTGCCCAAGAACCAAAGCATCCGCCACTGCTCAGCTGCATGGTGAAATGGTCTGGCCTGGTGCCAGGGTGCCTCGCCAGGTGGCTGAGCTGTGGTGGCTGCCGCATGCGATGGGCCGATAATACCCCACGGTGCTGTAAACAGGACACTCCACCCTCCTGCAGGCACCCAGCCCATGCCCCAGCGCCGGCTGCTTTGTCATTGCCTGTCATGATACTGGCTTGTCTTCCCTGATACAGGAGCTGATTGTTGTGGTGCGCTCCCAGGTTCCCAAATCTGAGAGGGCCGCTTTCCAGAAACGAAACCGGTTCATCCTCCAGCCGCAAGCAACCGTTGTGACTTGTCAACACTTCCTATCCTTTAGCAGTAATCACATGAGTGCAGGACAGAGCCCTCTCCCTAGGTCTTTCCGGTATGCCCGCAAGCCCCCACCACCGCTACACTCATCAGGAGACTCCTAAGGAGATGCGTTCAAGCAATGGAAACTAAGCGCTCATCCACAGATGCCGATGGTCCAAGTCTCTAAGAAGCTTTATTAATGTTTGTTTGTTTGAGGCAAGGGATCGCCGTAGAGCCAAGGCTGGCCTGGAACTCATGTTCCTAATGCCTCTGCCTCCCGTGTGCTGGGATTGCAGGCATGTGCCCTCTGTCTCGCTTCCTGTACCACTTATCTCAGACAGTATCCAGGACAGCAATAGACTGTGCCTAGTAAAGGAAAGGACGTTCACAGTCAGGCCTGGTGAGACCGGCTTATAATCACAACTGCTTAGGAGGCTGGGACAGAAGGAATGTAAATCTAAGGCTTTCCTAAGCTAAAGATTGAGTTCAAGGATACCCTGGGCAAGTTAGTGAGACCCTGTCCTAAAGTGAAGAGAGTGTGCAAGGCTATAGCTCAGGTAGAGTGCATGCCTGGTATGTGTGAGGCCCTAGGCCCAATCCCCAGGCCTGCGATGCACCTTCCCAGTTAGGAAAGCGTGTGGCTAGATCCTACTAGATCCTAACCTTCCCAGTTAGGATACTGTGGCTAGATCCTACTCAGACCAGGCTTCGCAGTAGTCTCCATTTTCTCCACCTCCTCTCCTGTACTTCCTAAGAGACAGAAGCAGATTTGCATTTCTTTTCTCTTAGCATCCCTAAGAGGTAAGGTGGGCCACACTGAGCCCTGCTCTCCAAGAGAAAGCAGGACCATGAAGGTGTTAGTGTTGGCTGTAGTCACACCACAGTGAGGCTGTGGTTGTCAGACAGGCTTTGCTGTCCGTGTAGCCCCCCTCATGTCCACTGGTCTGCAGCCCCTTTAAGCGTGGCACAGAATCACATCAGTATCTGATTTTGGCTTTGGTTTGTCTTTAGGGGAATGGATGCCTTGGTTTAGCTCTTACTCAGTTTGGTGCCTGAAACAGCAGGTGCTTGCCAAACCATTTCGGGGGAGGTTTATGAAATAAGCGGCAGATTATTTTTTTCCTAGTCAAAAATCTGATCTCTTTAAAGTGCTCTCTCCTTTACTTCCTAGGCATGAAAGAAACATGGCATTTTAGTCTCCTCAAAGGGGCTGGGGCATGCCAAGAATTTGGGGATTTGGGAGGGGCCTTGGAGCCTTGCTAAGGGCTCTGAGACAGGAGGTAATTCTACCTTGTGGCTAGCTAGGAGCTGAGCCAGCACCCTGGGCTGAGATGTGGTCGCTGTGGAGATAAGGCTGGGGCCCAGCTGTGACCTCACCTGAGGGGGTGGGGAAAGCGAGGTGGGTCCAGCAGGTGGGCTCAGCTGACGTCTTTGCAGGTCTGTTTGCCAGCAGGGCAGGCAGGGCAGCCTTCCACATGGATACTTGCGTTTCTTCATTCCATGTTCTCCTTACCTCCCTTTCTATCTTTTCTCCTTAAAAAAAAATTCTTTTTAGTATTTGTTTGTTTGTTTGTTTTTTTAATGTATATATGGAGGAACAAATCCCACAGCCTTTATGAAGAATTTTGATCAGAGGCAGTTGGGAAGAATGTAGAATTGATTCTCTTACCAACTCCAGGATTTTGAGTATTTCCTGAACCCTGTCCTGAACCTTGTCAGTACTGTGAGTGAAGTACCACTCACTTCACTGTTCTTGAAACTGGACCTCAGCTAAGGAATTCACTGACTAGGGTGGTCAGGAGGGATCGTAGGAACTGATGGGAAACCAGTGTGGTGGCCATTGTCACTAGGTGATATATTCCTCTGTTATAGGCTTCAAAGGCCTCACAAGAAACAAATGGAAACCAAGACAATTTACAAGAGACCCAAAATCAGGTCTGCCCCTATCTCATATGTGTCTGCCCCTGAGAGGATCTAAAAGGGTAGTCTTCCCCTCCAGGTAACCAGCAGCCTTAGAGCTGAGTGGGAAAAGAGGTTTGGTTTAGGTACAGGATGCGGCCACCTTCGTGAGATGTGAGGTGTCATCAGACACCGTCTCTCTGTGCCTTGATTCTCCTCAATCTCCATATCCCTTTCCAGGGCTGATGGGAGAGGAAAGGATGACCCCAAACCAAAGTACTTTATAGTAATGGAGCAAGACCAAAAGGTGTGACCTAAGCATGAGTCATTTTAGGATCTCTGGAGAGCCTTCCAGCTGAGAGGATTGGGCAGATGGCTCTGAATGACCTCTCTCCCCATCACTGTTCCTCAGCCTCACAGTCATAGTCTGTCTTCAACATGAGGAAGAAGCAGCCTCTAGGATTACGGCATCCTAGCCTACATGCCAGTCATTTTCTCACCTGCCTCTCTATCTGCCCTGCAAAGGTGCTTTCTAGAGACCCTGCCTTCTCACTGGGCTCCTAGGGACCATCTTAAAGGAAGCCTCTCGGACAGCATTTCAGTGTCTGAGCTGGTTATCGTAGTGGACCGGAAGCCCCCAGAAATAGTTGACCTACCTACCACTTTTCCATTTTTTAAACCCATCCCAGAACAGTGAGCAAGTGAATTGCTTGCGTAGGAGGCAAACCTGAGGCTTGATCTAGTGGACCCGACATTAACTTACTTAGTAACAAGGTCACATGAAAGTAAAGGAAGAGCTGGAGGCCCCCAGAGCCTCAGACAGGGACAGACAGATAAGTGGCAGGTGAGCAGCTGGTGTGGATCTGCACAGACTCAGTGGTGTAATTACAGAAGCTTTATTGTCCTACTATAGATTTTTCAATTTTAGTCAAGTACTTGGGTTCTCGCCAGCTCTCTGCTGTGGACACCATACATACACACTGGGGGCTACAAAGATAAATCAGAGCCTGACCTCACAGACTGTTCATTATCGCGGGGTCACAAATGCCTGAAGCCCAAGAGAGGACAGTAAGCACAAGAAAAGTACAGAGTATACTGAGCAAACCCAAAATGTTCTGAGCCACTCCTTACAGGGGATTCCCAGGATCTGCAGGCTTGGGGAGGAGGCGGAGGCAATTAGGCCGGCCTGGCAAATGGCTCAGATTTCAACACCCAGCAAAGGACGGAAGGCCTGGTCAGTGGTGGGAAATGGTACAGTGTGCCATGTCTGGCTGTAGAGGAAGGAATGGAGTGCACAGGACAGGTTAGTGGGCCAGAACATGGAGCCTTTGACATGTGGCTTTAGCTTTTTTTTTTTTTATTAAACCTTTGTGTGTCTGTGTCTTGTCTCTGTCTCTCTGTCTTGTACACATGCACGGCCAAGGCATGAGAGTGCAGGTCAGAGGACAACCTGAACAGCTTTCAGGAGATGGCTGATTCTTTCCATCAGTGGGTCTTGGCCGTCAGACTTTGGTCTTTAGGCTTGCGTCAGGAGCCTTTTCCTTCTGAGCCATCTTGTTAGCCCCTGACTTCCAGCTTTGAAAGGGCCTTTGGAGACTTATAGCATAAAGATTCAATGATCATTTCAAATAATGTATCGCCATGCATGGTGGTGTATACCCATAATCCTTGGGAGGTGGAAGCAGGAGGAGTGATTAAGGCCTGATTAGGCTATATAAAGAGTCCAGCCGAAGCCAGGTGTGGTGACACACACCTGTAATTCCAGCACTCTGGGGGCAGAGGCAGGTGGATCTCTGTGAGTTCGAGGCCAGCCTGGTTTACAAAGTGAGTTCAGGACAGCCAGGGCTACACAGAGAAGCCCTGTCTTGGAAAACAAAGAAACAAAACAAAAAAAATCCAAGGTCTGCCTGGGTGCTATAGTGAGATGCTGTCTCAAAAACCAAAACAACTTTCTTGCAAAAGTACGCAGCAGTCAACATGTATTGACTTAGAAAGGAGATGGAAACACAGTCAAACAGTATCATGTGCTTCCTCTATCTACTATCTATCTATCTATCTATCTATCTATCTATCTATCTATCTATCTATCTATCGATTGTTGTTGAGACTGAGTTACTCTTTTTAGCCCAGTTGTCCTGGAACTCACTCTGTATGTAGACCAGGCTGACCTTCAACTCAGAGATCCACCAGCCTCTGCTTCCCAAGTGCTAGGATTAAAGGTGCGTGCCACACCACTCAGCCCATCTTTTAAGTTTAAAATGTATGTGTTTCATTACAAGGTAAGGATTACATGATGATAGCTCTTTTTTTTTTTTTTTTAAAGACAGAGTCTCTGTGTAGCTATGGCTAGCCTAGAACCCACTGTGTAAGGCTGGCCTCGAACTCAGAGATTTGTCTCCATACCCACCAGTGTAACAGTGATTATATCTGGGTGATGAGGTGCAGTTATGTGCCTCTGTGTTTAGTTTGGCTTTTTTTGGTTTATATATTTCTTGTCTTTTTGACAATTCATACTTGCCATTTTTGTCATTAAAAATCATTTTTAAGTTCTTCTAAGCAAGTACTTACTTGCTGGCTAAGGGAGATAGATGATTTAGAAATATGACAAATGTTAAGTTAAAAACTAAGAATAAAGGTTGGCCATGCACTAACATTGATGAGGAAACCAAATGGCCAGCAATGTAGGAATTGTCAAACAAATTACTTCTTGATACCATACAGTCTTTAAAAATAGCAAATATATAAATTATTGGTACTTTGAATTGGTATTTTGTAATGTCTGGAACAAGGCAAAATACATTTTATATTGAATATAAACCTGTCAAAATATATGTAAATAATTAATTGAAGAATATGACATTGTTGATATCTCTTATTTTAAACTGTGGTTAACATAAATAATGTAAAATTGACCGCTGGGCAGTGGTGTCGCACACCTTTGATCCCAGTGCTTGGGAAGCAGAGGCAGGTGGATCTCTATGGGTTCCGAGGCCAGCCTCGTCTACCGAGAGAAGAGTTCCAGGACAGCCAGGGCTACACAGAGAAACCCTGTCTTGAAAACAAAACAACAATGAATTAACATTTTAAGCATCTGAAGTTTAAAATTCATGGCATAAGTACATTTACAGTGAAGCCACCGCCATACCATTTCTAGAATGTTTTGTAATCCGGACAGTTGGCATCTATGAACAGAAATTCCCGTTCTTCTTCCCTCTGTGCCCATGCCACCGCTGCTCTCCTCCTTGTCCCCATGGACTCGCCTATTCCAGATGGCTCATGAAGGTGGACCCATACAACATTTGCCTGTCTGTCTGTGTCTGGCTTGTTTCATTTGGTGCCATCAGGTTGACTCCAATTTGGGGCTGTTATAATTGATGCTACTGTGATCAAAGGTGTACAAATAACTTTTCAAATCTCTCTGCTTTTGGGTATTTTCTGTTTTTTTTTTTTTTTTAACATGGGAGTCTATACCTAGAGGTGGAATTTCTGGATCCTAAGGGAATTCTGTTTAATTTTTTGAGGAACTGCCAATCCTTTTGTGTCTTTTTTAATATAAACCTCTTCAAGTCTATTTATACCTACAGTTCCCAGTTCTTTCTGCTGTACTGAATATACACATAAATTACCAAGGGATTACTATAGATGTGAAAGCATTTTGTTCTGTTTAAAGGAGAGTTTTAATAGATCAACAGATAGAGGAGTGTATTTAATGTGGGCATGGAAAACAGGGTCAGCCCAGACCACTGAAACATCCGGATAATCCCAGAACCCTTATGTTTTAAAAAGAGTTTCTCTCTCTGTCTCTCTGTCTCTGTCTCTCTGTCTGTCTGTCTGTCTCTCTCTCTCTCTCTCTCTCTCTCTCATTGGTGTTATGTCCTGGGTGAGGGTGTCAAATCCCCTAGAAATGGAATTATAGACAGTTGTGAACTGCCATGTGGGTGCTGGGATTTGAACCCAGGTCCTTTGGAAGAACAACCAGTGCTCTTAAACCACTGAGTCATCCCTCCAACCCTGAGTTTCAACTTTCAGTTTCTCTCAGAAATCTTTAACCAATGTAAAATGAATGTACTTTTAATTGCCCCCTTTGTGTGTGTGTTTTTGCCATTCAGATAAAAGGCAGAGAAGGGGTTGAGAAAGACCTGCAAACTTGGATATTTTGCTGTACTGGACTCCTCTTTTGGGAGTTCTGTGGTTCTTTCCGTGCAGTTCCCATGCTCTCCTGAGACTTCCTGGGCCGAAGGAAATAGGGAGAATCTTTCGTGCTGGGCATGGAATCCCAGCTGTTTGAGAGACACGTGGAAGGATTGCAAGTTCAGGGTGGGCCTGAGCTACATAGCCATTTCAAGGCCATCCTGGGCAATGTAGCAAAAGCCTATCTTTAAAAAAAAAAAAAGAAAGAAAAGAAAAAAAAGGGCAGGGAATGTTGAGTTGTGGAACCCAGTTCTGTGGTAGAATACTTGCTTAGTCAATATAAGGCTCTGGGTCCAAGCCCCAGCACCACAAAAAACAAAACAAACAAACAAAAAAAAAACCCCCAGAATTTCTTGAATGAATTGAGCCAAGTGCAGTGCAGAAGCTCCAAAATGGATGCAGGAGACAGGAAAGAGGGCAGAAAATAAAGAAGGGGAGAAAGCTTAGTTTTATGAACATGGAGTTCTAATGCTAAGCAGCAAAGCTCCTCCCAGGAGCTTCAGGGTATAGACTCTGGAGTCTGGAGTTCTGGACATAGAGCAGGAACAAGGGTTGTGTATAAAGTAATCCCCGATTCCAGTGTGAAGTGGGGAAAATTGTCCCTGGTGAGGAGGGGAAGTCAGGAAAGCTGGTCAGACAGGATGTGCTTTTGCTGCTATGAATTCTTTCAGGAGGGGAGGAAAGGCATGGCAGGCAGGTGAGGCATCCTGGAGGAGAGGAGGCTGGTTGCCAAGATTCCTTTCTCCATGCTGATGTCAAGGCGTTGCGGGCTGTGCTCTCTTTCAGCCAGTGTCCCGTGTTCGGTGGCCCCAGAAAAGTCAGTGTGTAGGCCTCAGCCACCCCAGGTCCGACGTACATTCTCCCTGGACACCATCCTCAGTTCCTACCTTCTGGGCCAGTGGCCACGAGATGCCGATGGGGCCTTCACCTGCTGTACCAATGACAAGGCCACCCAGGTAATGCAGCCATCTCCTCCTAATGGGATCAGGATGGGCGGGAGGGCTGGCTGAGGAGGCCGCTGGTCCATCACTCACGAGTTCTGTCACCGAAATGATTTGTCTTGGGTTTTGGTTGTACCTAGAAGCTTTTCATCTTCTACTATTTACCTGGGTCTTTTGTTTTTGTTTTTCTTTTGTGAACATGGGTTTGAAATTGAGTTTGCGTTCCACCTGCCTGGTAGAAGAGAGACATCAAGCTGGGGTGTTCAGCTTGGCTCTCAGGGTTTACACGCAGGGACTCTGCAGCTGGCTTTGGAATTTAGGATTTTTAAAATGAGATTTGCCTTTCTGGGGTTAAACTAAAGCCAGCATTCCCCAGGCAGCCCAGGCAGTGGCCAAAGAGGTGCTGAGCCAGGGTGGACCCCATTGGAAGGGTAGGAGTAGGGCATCCCATGAAGAGCTATGCCTTGCCAGCAGCCAGGCTAGGGGCTGCGGGTCTCTAATCCGAGGCCTGCACAGCCCAGCTTTCTCTCCTGTGTTTTCATGAAGAGTCCTGCCTTTGGGAGGGATCCCCACAGAGCATCCAGTCCATGTGTCCATCTTTTGAATAAGACAGTGTTAGCCTCAGCAAGAAGTCATCTCATCTGGAAACTGCCCAAAGATATTTCTTAGTATGATCTAGGACTTCAGGCTTCTTAACAGCTGAGTTGGTAAGAGTAAGGCTCCCTTTGGGGGCAGTGTAAGCAGAGTCCTGTCAACCTCAAAACAGTCGAGTTGTTTCTCGATGGGTGGAGATGGGGGAAGAACACCCAGCTCTGCTCAGCTCTCCATTCTGGGTAACAGGACAGGATGGGTGAGGCAGCTCTTCCTTTGCTGCTGAGTAGAGCACATGTGTGCTGCACAGTGGCTGAGGGGTGTGGACTCTGTGCCTCAGCAACTCACTCTGCCTCCTCAGCACATCCCATTGGTTCCTTTCTTTTTGTGAGATCCATTTTTGGATGCTATTAATGAATGTTTGCATGCCCACTCCTTTCCAATGGGAACAAGATTTAGTTTCCTTGAGCCTGGTTTCCCCTTTCCTGAAGGCTCGTGAACAGACTGCCAAGGGCTGTCATGGGGCCAGTGTCTGGCAAAGTTTAGAGGAGCAAGATTCACACAGAAATGCCCATGTTGCAAAAATAATTGGAACAAGTTTAAAACAGTAAGACGTTGTCAGTGGTTCTCTCTAGATGTATAGGTGGAAGGGGAAGAGGAGGGGGCGCCTCCTGGCAGCCCAGCACTGTACCCCTATGCTCTATCCCTCATGGGCCTGGGAGACCACATCCCTTTCTCTCTGGTTCAGACCAGATAAGGCACTCAGTCAAGGAGAGCTTCTTGCAGGAGTGGGGCTTGAGGTGGTGAGCTGACTCAGGAGCTGCATCAGACCCACTTATCCCCAGCTCTGTCGCTTCCTGTTTGCCAGCCTTCTGCAGAGTGACCGTTCCACTCCTCGTGTAGGTTTCTCTTGGTCACCCATAGGCAGGGCTCGCCTCAGATGTCCCCTGGCCAAGCGGAGTGGCCTGGGTTCTCAGCTGCATGTTTTTCGCTTCGGCTCCAGCTGCAGGCCAGATCTTTTATATAACAAAGTCTGGGCTTCTTGCCACAGCGAGACAGAGGTCAGCGATGTGCCTCCATGGGTCTGGCGAGGCCCGGCCCTCCAGCTTTCCTCTTCCCCGGGATGGGCTCCCAGCCCTCGAGGAACTCTTAGCAACCTGTCAATATTGTGGCTGCAGGCGAGAGGCGGGAGAATTCTGATCAGTGTGAGCATCCAAGCCTAAGTATGCGCTCTGCCCATCTTCTAGTCCTGCTCTTCAGGGAATTTTTTGCTCCTGGGTTTGGGCTCCACTCAAATTCTTCCTTGAGGCCCCTGGCCTGGCACAAGCTACCATTTTTAGCGCTGGCATTACACTGTGAAAGCCTTAGGCTCAACTGCCACCTCCTCAGAAGACCTTGTGTTTCCCTCTGAACAGTGAGGGATCACCCAGAAAGGATGGCTAACGAAGAAATTTTCAGGGAATATGGTAAAGGGACTGGGGAGGAGAGAATCTAGATCTTTGAAAGTGTGTGTGTGTGTATTTAGTTAGTTGGTAGGTAGGTAGGTAGTTTTGTGATACTAGAGATAGAGCCAGGGCCTCAAGCATGCAGGGCAAGCACTCATGCTCTACCACTCAGCTCTGCATCCTGAGCTCATTAAAAGCTTTTCAGCTGTTAGGAGTGGATGGGTGCCAGACCTTTTTCAGTTGCTTTGAGCAAACCAGCTATTCCCACCCTGCCCCTCACTTGTTCCCATTCTCTCCTAGCTACAGCAGTGGGGCATTTCATAGTCTGCTTCACCCAGCCTAACCGGCAGGTACTTGTTACTGCTCTCTTGGGTGCCTGAACTCCCCCGTGTTGGAGGCCATCTCATTCCTGACACTCCCAGGGGACATGCTTTTCAGTTATGGCCGGGGCTAAGCAGCTCTTTACCCAGAAACCTCCTAGAGGGGCCAGGGCCTTGCTCACTCCAAGCCGGTGTCAGAGCTAGGCCCCAGACACAGAACACCTGCCACTAGAGATCTGGGTGTGCTGTACACTTCAGGCCTATCTATGCATATGACAGAAAACAAAACTCTCAGCCCTTGGGTCTATGGCAGTATTGTCAGCAATTTCAGGAACCCCTTCCTGACCATGTTCTATGTTTCGGTTAAGTACAAAGCCAATCCTCAGGCAGCCATAGGTTGACATAGGAGCTAGGTTCCTCACTTATTTGAGGCAAGAGGAACAAGTGAAATATGGGAAGGTCTATTTTGGAAAAACAGCCATTCTAGGAAGGAGGAAGGGGTGTGTGTGACTTTGACAACTGCGGAGGGGTACTGTGGAAGTATTGTGTTGCCTGTACCTTTGACAGCCCTGGGGATGGAACCCAGGGCCTACACCTGATAGCCAAATCCTCAGCTCCTGAGCTAGACATCCAGCCCAGCGTGTTTTGAGCCAGGCGGAACAGCGTGAAAGGTGTGAATAAGTGTCCCCAGCATTGGCCTGGGCCAAGGAGGACTGGGAAGTCACTCCCTCAGCCCCCCCCGGGGGGGGCATCTCTATCTTCTGTGGGAAGTCCTGTGTCTAAGAGGAGCTTTTCAGAATTGCCTGGGTTTCATTTGAGTGTGTTTTCTCCTCTGTGGCCCGCCCTTCCCCCAGGCCATTTGGTAACCCAGAGCTGGCCACCAAATGCTTTGGGTTAGTCTCTCCCTAGCGGCTGGGCCTAGGCCTGGGCCAGTGATGGCGGCACATGCCAGTGGCTGCGGTCACCCCTCTCCCTTCTTACTGTGTAAAGCGTCAGAGCCTTGCACTCTTCTGGAGGGAGGAAGTGGGCTTACCACAGCTGGGATGACTGTTTGAGCAAAGTTTCTCTAGCTGGTGGCACCCTGCCCACAGAAGGGACCTTGGGTACCTGCCCTGCCTGGCTACACCCATACTCTGCTTCTTTCCATCCCTATTTCTGCTTCATTAGTTGCTAAGATGGTGAAGCCTCTGTGATTCCATCCCTGTATTCCCCCTACCCCCCAGGTACCATTTACCTCTGTCTTCTCCTTTGGGAGAATATAGTCTAAGTCCTTAACAGACATCATCACTGAGCATCCCAAACGCCAGAGGTGGAGGCAGCCCACCTCTGTCTTTTCCCTGCATCAGGGTGGGGAGTCCTCCCTTTCCCTGAGCTAGTGCCTTGGTGCTCGGTGACGGCACATAATTCAGTGTGACCGTCATAGGCCTTTAAAAACTGTTTCACTCTGTGGGTATGAGGGCTTGGGCACGGAGCCTGTTTTCCAAAGTAGCAACCAGGACCAGTGGTTCAGTACATGGCTTGATAATACAGCAAGCACTTGAAAATGGGGCCATGATGGAAAATCTGAGGGTCGTCTAGTCACTTGTGAGCTAGAAATGGTGGCTTTGGCCACTTGCAGCCAGAGTTCTAGTGCTGGCCAGTGGACCACCCTTGAGCCTTTTTGTTTGGCCAGAGTCCTAAGGGACTGGCTCCCTTCTGAACTGAGCTCACCATGTGGCTTCTGACCAACCATTGCTCCCCAGCCAGGTCCCATGCGGCTCTTTACTTCTAACAGGTACAGTGGGCAATGTTCCCAGGACGAAGCCCAGCCCTGCAATTGGGGCACGCTCAGGAGCCAAGGTCACTGGCAACTCTTCCCTCCTGGTCATGACCTCCAGGTAGAAACGTAGCTGGTCGGAGGCCAGGAGAGACAGTCCAGTGTGGAGATTCTATCCCCCTTCCTTTCGTTGCTCTGTTAGCTCCCTGGGAAGCTGTCTCTTCCTCCCCTCCCCCCTGCCCCATTGATCCTTCCACATGTTACCCTGGAATCTTAGAATCCCTGGCAAGGCATCCGTACTCTGCCCATGCATGTCTGGCTGCGCCACTCATCATTAGTAAGTAGTAGCCTCATCCCTGCCTCAGTGGCTCCCTTAGCCAGGGTGTGGAGTAAGTCCATTCTAGTGCTTGAGTCCCCTGACGAGCATGACTTTTTAGTCCCTTATGCCCAGATTCTCCTCTAGACAAAGGGGCATCTAGAGTGACCACCTACCCTGCTGCCCTATGGCTTGGCCTGACCTTATCCTGGTGACCTCCTTGAGGTGGGTCTTAGCTGTGACTTTACTGTCCCCCAATGAGACCATGATCTAGACTTTTGTAGTGGGGCTTAGGAAGGCTCCTGAGCAACGTGGCACACAGTTCCCCTACTTAACATGCCCACTGCATAAGAAAGGCATAAGGCTAGACATTCGTGCCTGCCAGGTTTGATGCTCATACCAGCCTGTAAGCAGCTTGGACCTGAGGCAGCCCTGCTATGGCAGCTTCCTCAGGCTGCTCTAACAGTTACCTCAGGTTTCGTGGCTTAAGGCCGCAGAGTTTTAGATTCCAGGAATCTCCAGGTTCAATTGCAATGACTTGACAAGAACATATTGGCAGGGCCATGCTCTCAGAGCTGTTTTTGTTTTACTTTTTGGGGTCGGGTCCTTACTATGGAAGCCAGCGTAGCCTTGAAAATTGCAATCCTACAGCCTCTGCTTTCTAAGTGCTGGGACTGCATACAAGTGCACAGCACCCGGTTCAGGATACAGTCTTCCTGCTGCTCGCCTCTTCTGGTTCCAGTGGCTGCTGGCTTCTCTTAGCTGATGGCACCTTGCTCTAGCCTCTGCTTTAGTGGTCATATTGCTTTATCCTCTGCATGTACTGGTTCCTTCAGCCCCTCTCTCGCAAGGACACTCTGGCAAGGCTGGGAACAGCTATCAAGCACACCATCTTAAATGGGAAGAGGCTTAGAGACCAGTGGGGTGGGTGAGGTAAAGAAAAGGAGAGAGAGAGAGAAGAGAAGAGTAGAGTTTGCTTGGGTTGAGGGATGGGCTGATGCTCCCCATAGGCAGGCGGTAGATGTTCCTCTACCCCTGTGCCAGCCCACACTTCGCTTTTACCCCTTCATCTCCTAGAATAAGGTAGTCGAGACATTGGAAGAGGTGTTAGTAGTCAGTTGCAGCCTGACCTACGGCGTGCTTCTTCTCTTTTGCCATCCACCGTGGGCATAGTACCCTCTCAGAGGTGAGGAATTTATGTCATCCTCTTAGTTTCTGCCATCTGGTCTATGGTCTTTGCTCCTTTTCCAGAGGTGACAGGGATGTGTGGGACTTAACTATACTAGCAGCATGGGTGATCTGCGAGCTTGGCTTAGGCGTACCAGGAAAGGAAGACACGTGTGTGTCTGTGTGCGGAGTCCTGTGTCCTCCCTGCTAGCCTGAGTAGTGTTCTTCTGAGGTCTGAGAACCCTGGGTTAGAGAGAAATGGGCATTTGGAGGATCAGCTTCTTGGTTTCCAGAGACGGTTAAGAGCCAGTGTCACTCGAGGGCTTTGGGATACATGCTTACATTCCTGGCTGCACTTTCCACAAAGGGAGAATGATGGGAATGCACCTGAGGATGTGCTCCACAGTGATGCCCGCTGTCTCACCCTGGCTATATCACACAGCCTGGTAAAGGTCCCGCTCATGGGCAGCTGCAGACGGGAAGGGCCGGCAGTCCAGTCTGCAGTGGCTTCTCTGCATGCAGCTGTCAGCATGAGGCAGTCTGTTTGCACTGTCCTGGCTTGGACTGCCCTGTGAGCTTCTCTTAGCAGCTGTCGGGTGGTGAGGAGTCTTGTTTTCCCCTGATCCTCCCCCTCTCTGTGTGCAGCAGCCTCTCGGGGAGGTCAGCAGATCTCTTAGAGGAGCGGGTTCCCAGGCCCTGTGTTTTTGGCAGCTTGTGCACAGTAGTCGGAGAGGAGCTGGTCCCGCTGGAGTCCTCCCCTCGGCCCCTCCCTTGGAATGGAAGTAGGATGTTGGTGATGGGGAGGGATCCGGGTGTCTCGAGCTTCATGCTTTGAGCCAGTAACTTCCTCTTTCAATGGGGACTCCACCACCATCTTGGGTCCCCTGAATTCACACAGTAGAGGGGAGAAGGCAGCAAATGGAAAGCCCTTCCCCATGAGGAGCAAGGAAGGCCCATGGGAAGAAGCCATGAGCGGGCCAAGGGGTAAGAATCCGCGCTGGATTCAGAATTCCGGCTCCATTTCCTGAAACTGTCTTTTCCCTGCTTGTTCTGGAGAACTTTGGAGCCTCTGACACTCCCTCCGTGTGACGAAATAAGTTTGAGGCAAGGTGTTGCACAGTTGCTACCTGCTTCATCCTGAGGCACCATGGAGGCCTTTCTCCTGTTTCCTCTTTGGAATCCTGTCTGATGACTTACTTTCCATGGGCTCAGAGGCACCTGGCCTTGGCTGGGCATGTGGGGAAAGAATAAAGGATACAGGGCTCTTTTGAAGCTGCTTGGGAGAGGGACAGTACTTGGCCTCAACACTGGAGTGCGCCCGACTGGCTAGAGACCATAAAACATGAATGAAAGTGATAAGGAAGGGCCTGGTGCAGCTCAGTGCTAGAACACTTGCCTAGCATTTGCAAGGCCCTGGGTTCCATCCCTAGTACCAAACACACAACAAAAATAAATAGATAAATAAAAGAGAGAGAAAGTCAACACTGTTGGGCGTTGGGGAAGGTTTCCTGGAAAGTAAAGATTGGGATGAGGCCATGCACGTGGCATTCCTGCCTGGAAGAATAAAGCAGGCTGGGCATGTTGGTGAACAGATGTGATGAACCGAAGGCTTCACAGGCCACCACCTCTGTCCAGGAAACCACCTCGCTGCTTCCTGCCTGCAGAGCTGCCTATCTTACTGCATGTCTTTCTACAGACACCCCTATCCTGGCAAGAGCCAGAAGGTGAGCGGGCCAGCTTCTGCATGCACAAGCGATCAGCATCATGGGGCAGCACGGACCACCGAAAAGAGGTAACTGCCCTCTCTCCAACCTCCGTTTCCTGGCACTGTGTGACAGCTTTATCCAGAGGACAGCTACACTCCCAGTCTCTCTTGCCTTCAGCCAGCCTCCTGAGGGAATGGCTCTTCAGCTAACTCCCAGATATCCAGTGGCCTGGTTTTAGGTCCTCAGGCCCTCTTGCTAGAGAAAGCCCAGCCAGTGGCTGCTGAAAATTCCACCATTCAGGTTGGGAGAGTCGTTGTCTTATTGGCTTTGAGGCTGGACTCTGGTAAGTGAGTCAGAGACTGAAGGAAGACAGGGAACGAGGCCCTGGGAATCAGGAGCCTCTAACCTTACTTAGTACTTAACCATCCACCTAGTTTTCTTTTGAAAGGAGACAAAAATAATCCCGCTCTGTCTTGGCCCTCCCTCTGCCTCAGGAGGGCTGGAGGCAATGACACCAAGGCAAGAAAGCCATAGGCAGGAATTGCAGGGCTTCTAAACCAGCTCTTTCTGACATGCCATGTGGCCCAAAGAAAAGGTCAGTTTAGCAGGATTCATCCCTGACCTGATTACAGAGGGAAGCTGTTTCTGTCCTCCCCGATGCTTAGAGCACTGAGAAAATGGAAAGCGACTGGACTGCAAGCTTAAAGCCAAGTGGAAGTGTAAAGAAAGAGTTCTTAAAGCCTTGAATGGCAGAGCAAACACACTCTGCACATGAAGGGTAGGGAGTCATGGTCTTCATGGTCTGATTGATTCACAGTAGCAAATCTGAAAGCAGATCCTTAGCTGGGAGAGGCAGTCCAGTAGCAGAGTCTGCTTAGCGTGGGTGAGGTCCTGGGCTCAGTCCCCAGCCCTGTAATTACAGAGCACTCTCTAGGGGCTGGAGAGATGGCGCAGACGGTAAGAGTCCTTGCTGCTGTTTCTGTCCCCACTATCCACGTTGTGGCACATAACCGTCAGTAACTCCAGTTCTGGGCGATTCGATGCCCTCTTTCAACCTCCACCGACACCAGGCACACATGCGTGCAGGCAAAACCTTTACATGCATAAACTAAATACATCTAAAACAATAATTTTAAAAAGCAGTTTTTTAAGTCAGGCGGCTTAATCCCAGCACTTGGGAGGCAAATGACAGACAACAGTTATAGGGCCAGCCTGGTCTACAGAGTGAGTCCCAGGACAGCCAGGGCTACACAGAGAAATCCTGTCTTGAAAAACAAAACAAAACAAAACAAAAAAAGCCCTTTTTTTTTGACTGTCACAACTGTTACGGCAGTGGGCAGCGGATGTACTTTCTGAATTCCATTAAGCTCCCTTTGCATCCTACGAGGCCCAGGATTACAAGTGTGATAGGAATTGTATTCAAAAGTGTTTGTCTACTTATTTGTTTGGCTTAGGGATTTTTGGCAGGAGGAGAGGGCAGGATATTATTGTATAGCCTAGGCTGGCCTCAAACTAAAAATTCTGACAGCCTCCTGAGTGCTGGGATTGCAATAGGCGTATTCCTCTACTACTGCAAAAATGTTAGCTACCCTGTGTTGGTACAGGGCCTGGGAATCAAGATGAAATGTGACCCCTTTTCTAGAGAGCTTATCTTTCTACTGTATAGTTTACTTTTAGATGAGGGGGAGGAATGGATGTTCAGACTCCCTGCTCTCAAGGTCTTTGGGATTCTTGACAGTCGTTTGAGAAATGAAGTGTTACTGACCCTCAGAAATGCCACTTTGAGCGCATGCCTATAATTCCAACATTCAGGAAGCTAAGGCAGGAGGATTGTTGTGTTCAAGGCCAGCCTGGCTACACAGAATGAGACCTTGTTGGCCAGGTTGGATAGATGGCTCAGCAGTGAAGATCATGCATTGTTCTTGCAACGTTCCCAGCACCTATGTTAGACAGCTCCCAGCCACCTGTATGTAAGTCCAGCTCCAGGGGCATCCAGAGCCTGTGGTCCCTATGAGCACCTGCGCGCGCTCACCTGCACACACAGGCTCATACACACGCACACACACAATTAAACATAAACCTTTGAAAAAAGTTAAATTTTTTTTAGATTTATTTTATATGTATGAATGTTTTGTCTGCCTGTAAATCTATGTACCACATGCATGACTGGTGCCCACAGGATTCAGAAGAGCTCATTAGAGCCCCTGGAACCTGAGTTACAGATGATTGCAAACCACCACGTGGGTGCTGGGAATCAAACTCAGGTCCACAGCAGGGGGAGCAAGCAGCAACTGCTCTTAGCCACTAAGACATCTCTCCAGCCTCCTGAAAAAGGACGCCCATGGTCTCTCCCCACTCTTTTTGAGACAGGGCCCCTCCATGTAAGCCCAACTGTCCTGGAGCGAGTTGCTGATTGTCATGGGATTAGCACCACTGAGCTGTTTTGAGATTTAAGAAAATAAAATAAAATTGACATTCATGTCCCTTTCATGTGACTTCATGGACAGGGGCCCTCACCTAGGGGAAGGGACCAATATACTTTGGCTTTGCCTCACCCCTCTCTCTCCTCCACCTCTGCCTGCTAGATCACCAAGCTGAAGCAGCAGCTGCAGAGGACGAAGCTGAGCCGCAGTGGGAAGGAGAAGGAACGGAGCTCCCCTGTCCAAGGGGACCACGCTGTCCGGGGAGCAGCGAGGGTAGGCTGCCTCCCCTGACCGCCGGTTCCCCTCTGTCTCCTGTCACGGCAGGCCTCTGTAGTGTCTAGGGTTCTCTCAAGCCTTGCGGCACTGAGCACAAGGCACACTGATGTTTTTGCGGCTACGTGGATGGCCAGGAGAAGTTTCAGTCCAAAGCTGGGCTCAGCTGGGTGGCAGTGTAAGGGCCTCTCGCCGGGTGTCGTTCCCCTCCCCCCAGCCCTGTGCCGCTAAGGCAGTCACATCAGCAGCCATCTTCTAGATGTCCCAGAGCTCCAGCTCCTGCAGAAAACCCCTCTGAAAGGGCTTTGTTGGCAATGTATCCTTTTCTCTTTTTTTAACTTGGAAAATGGGTAAAGGAAAACCTAGGACATGATCATTACTTCCAGTCATAGCTGGTAACTGGCTGGGGCTTTGTGGGGGACTTCTTGTGATTGCTCCGTTTGCCTCTCCTTAGGCATCCCTTCCCAGCTTCCCCCCAGGATCCCCCGTGCTGCGACTCAGCCCTTGTCTACACAGAAGCCTCGAGGGGCTCAACCAGGAGCTGGAGGAGGTGTTTGTGAAGGAGCAGGGTGAAGAGGAGCTGCTGAGGGTGAGTGATGGTTTCCCTGCGAGTTCTGACAGGCTGCTCCAGAAGGGCAGAAGGGCGGGCGGCGGCGGCACTCTTTGGGGGCCTCCCAGGCTGTAGCCCTGTGAGCCAGAACATGTGAACACCCATCTTCCAGAAGTCACGAGTGGGGTTCACTTGTCTCAAATGGACTTGCACACAGGAGCAGCAGGGGTAGGTGGGTGTCACCAGGGAAGGTCCCGTTGTGGGGACAGGCATGTTGATTATTTGTCTTTACCATGACAAAATACCCAACAAAGCAACATAAGGAAGGAAATGCTTATTTTGGCTCTCAGCTCCAGGGTGTAATCCATCATGGAGGGAAGTCATGGTCAGGAAGCAGAGAGCAGTGAATGCTTGTGCTCAGTTTGCTCTTTGCTTTTTATTCAGGCTGGGACCCCTGCCTTCGAATGGTGCATGTCCACTCATGGTGGGTCTTCCCACCTCAGTTAGCTTAGTTTAGCTAATGCCTCACAAACATGCTCAGAGATGGCTTCTGCTGGGCTTCTAACTTCTGTACAGTTGACAGTCAAGATTACCCCCTCACAAATGAGCACAGAGGAGGGCCCAGCTAGGAGGAAACTGTCAGCTGACTGGTCCCTGAGGACTGGCCATCCTTAACCCACATGTGCCTCAGCTCATGCGACCTCACTTTCAGTCACTACTTCCCTCTGTCTGTCTCTCACTGGTAACGTACAAACAGGCCCACTTGCCATTTGCAGCCTTCTTCCTGTCCCACTCTCAGACAGAATCACCAGCTACCTCTTTTGCGGTCTCAGGCACATTTTTATGTTGATACAGTTCAATTAGGGGATGGCAGTTGGGCTGTATGCACATAATCCTGATGGGCATAGGCCTCAGTTTATTATTTACCTACTGGCTGGTTGATTGATTGATTGATTCATTCATTTGACACAAGTTCTCACTATGTAGCTCTGACTGTCCTGGAACTCACCATGTAAACTAGTCTGTTCTTGGCAGGCAGAGCACAGAGATCAGCTCACGGAGATCTGCCTGCCTCTGCCTACCAAGTGTTGGGATTAAGGGTGTGTGCTACAACTCCGGCTTCTGGCCGATCTTTAAATTGGATCTAGGTAGGATTTCATATGCCCTAAATACATGCACACAACTATTTCACTGGGGAGTCCAAATACCATCAAATGTTTAAAAAGGAGAGTGCTAGGTTTTCAACATGTCTGTCCTGCAGTGGATTATAGCATGTGCAGTGTTCTGGCACCTTGCCCTATTATGTCACCCTATGTATCAATCCCCTTTGTGTCCAAGAGACTTGAACACAGAGGGGCACTGATCACATCACAGAAGTGAACGTGGGTGTACATTGGACTAAGAAACCTTGAGGAAAAAGAACAAACATGCTCTGGGAGAAATAGAGTTTCTCCTAGACTGAAGGCAGGTCAGGGAATAAATGGCTTGAGGAAGTGACACTCTTCTGTCCTTGAGGCTAAGAGGAAAGGTGCACAGAGTTCCCTGAGAGTCACTGCAGTGCCACAGCCCCGAGAAGGCCCTGGACTGAGTCTCTTCTTCCTCACCAGATCCTTGAGGTCCCTGATGGACACCGTGCCCCAGCCCCTCCACAGAGTAGCAGCTGTGACCATCCCCTCCTCCTCCTGGAGCCGGGCAACCTGACCAGCTCTCCCTCCATTCTGCTGGCATCCCCCCAGCCTCCTGGCCAGGCCAGCCGTGAGGAGCACCGGGGTACTACTGAGGAGCTGGCAGCCATCCCCAGCAACAAAGGTAAGTCATGGAGCCAAAGCACTAGAGCTGCTCTGGGCTGCAGGAAGGGGGCTCCACTGTGCACGGCTATGAAGCACTTCCAGGCCTGGCATTATGAACCAAGCAGCATCTTTGTGCATCATTGTTCTGCACACCATACCTGCAGCAATAATGGTCCTTACAGCACTTTGACTCCTAGCTTATATTATCAAGTCTCTTACCCAAAAGAGCAACCTTTCCCATCCCCGTCATTTGGCTGAGGTTCAGGGTGCCAAGGCAGAAAGCCAGTGCATCTCTGTTTAAGGGTCCCCTTGACTCATATCCAGCTTCAAGGCAGTTATAACTTACATAAGAAAATGTCTCTTATTCAGGGTCCTGCATGCTTAACCTGGACTTGACACCTTAACCTTCTGGTTCTGAATCCCTAGTTTCTCCCATTCATGACTTGGCTGTCCACTTAGAATAAGGCAGGAATCCTACTAACACCCCGTGTTAGAAAATACTGTTGCCCACACCATTGCTGCTCATAGTAACCTCATGAGGTAGGCTAGTCAAGGGCGCGATCTAACAATATACACAGGGAAATAAACAGAGCACAGGATGAGGAGGAATAAATGTAAGAGAAACACAGAGAAAGTCAATATTTGCAGCCTTCTCAAAGTGCAAGTCACAGGATGGAAAATGAGAGAAATTTTATCCTCTGGGTGGGGTGGCGCCAAGGTTGCTTCTTCGAGTTAATGCAGGAGTACTCTCTGCAAGGAGGGGAGCGCTTTCCCCAAATGCAGACGGGATGAAGCTATGGTATTCTTCAGGTAGGGCACTGGTCCCAGGAGAAGGCAGAGGGACAGCAGGTATCTCCTTTATGTTAAAGATCCAGGCATTCTTTTGGCTGCTGGGAATACAGGATGGAAAAGAATCTGTCAACAACGTTTGTCCCCTTTGGTGGTGCTGCTGGGATAGGACCCATGGCTTCACACTGTTTAGCAAGTGCTCTATGGCTAAGCTACTCCTCACTGCCCTCCCTCCCCCATCCCCAATGGCATAGCATGAAACACACCAGCCTAAATAGCAGAGCTATAAAACAGAAAACCTGAGCTGAGGAAAGTAGAGCTTTTCCTTTGTCCCCACTGACTCAGTCCTGCTCTCTCTGTTTGTAGCCTCCTCTCCGGGCCACACAGCCTTCCCAGAAGAAGGCAGTCCATCTCCAGTCCTTGCCTTTGCTGCCTCCCCTCGGCCCAATCACAGCTATGTCTTCAAACGGGAGCCCCCAGAAGGCTGTGAGAGAGTGCGTGTGTTTGAGGAGGCCACGTAAGTACATCCCATGGATGAGGCATGGGAGGGAGGGACAGCAAGGTGGGTGAGCTCATGTCATCCCACCAGACAGGTCCTTCTCCAGGCTCCAACCTCTCCAGTCTAGAGGTGTTGTCAACATCAGACCATCAGTCTCGCAAATTTTCCATGATCAAACTTGTTGACATTACCTACTCTGAGCACTTAAATCTTTGCTTATCATTATCTCCATAGAAACCTGCTTTCTGCCCACATGCCAGCCACAAGCACAGCAGGCGCTGAAAGGGAAAGAGATCTGAAACCTAAGCCTTGTGTTTCTTTTTCTTTCTTTCTTTTTTTCCTACCATCCGTGGGGAAAGTGTAAGGACTTGCTAAACCATAATCAGAGGGAGAGACAGAGAGGCAGAAAGAGAGGAGTGCAGAGACAGACAGACAGAGGATGAATATGAATAAATGAGAGAGAGAGAGAGAGAGAGAATGAACATACCAGTATTTCTTTACTCTCTGGCCGTTCAGTTCTAATGTTGTGAACTTCCAGAGAGAAATTTTGAATTCTTGCAAGAAAGAACTGTGGAATATTTTTCAATCATATTGGGTGGTTCAGAGGCCATCCACTGATCTCTTAGCATCTGTGTGGGTTTGAATTTAGCCTTTCCAGAAGCTACCCAGCCCCCTTTGCAGGCCTGGGAGAGCTTGCTCTATTTTCTCCTGCAGCTTTATATTCATTTGGGCAGATTCACACTGGAAGTTGTGGTTTCGATAGCAGCCAGGAAGTTTAGTCATGGTGTGGGAGTAAAGATTTGGCTAGGTCTGGGTTTGGGGCATTGAGGGCACCATTTGTATCTAAACTGAGGGAGAGGATAACCCATGGTGGTAGGTTCTGGAAAAACCACTGTCAGCAGGTCTTTGTTACTGTTCCCGCTGCTGCCTGGTGTTCTTCCGGCTTCGGTCCTCTGAAGCGTTGTAGAGGAAAGAGGCTTTCTCTCATAGCTTATGTAAGCTGGGCTCTTCTAGCTTCCCTCACTCACCAGAAACTCAGGTGGAAGTGAGGCCATGACTGGCCCTCGTTCTGTCAAAGATTCATGAAGCCAGAGGCAGTCTCACAGTCATCTCTGGCTTCCCACTCCGCATTAGACCTTTAAGAAAGGGTGGTGTTGATCAGTTATTTCCTAAGAACTAGGATTCTTTATTTTAGCAAATTTCCTACTTAGAGGTTCCTTAGATGTATATATTTCTATATTGGGCCATAGAACTCAGGACCTTGCGCATTCACCCCTAGCCCAAGAGACATTTTTAGTTGTCATAACTAGGGTGAAGGGGATACTAACCTGATATCTAGTTGGTGCAGTCCAAGGATGCTGTTACATGTCCTGTGACATACATGTTCTCTACCATGATCCCTGCAACAGGAAATTATTCAACCCCAGATGTCAGTAGGGTTAAGACTGAGAATCTTGCTCCAGGCAAAATCCACTACAGCAGCAATTAGACCTGAGGGGCCTGGAAAGTGGCAGAGTGTTGCTGGGTTTGGCCAGGGTACTGTCCTGAAGAGGAACCTAACTTCCTAGATGCCCTGCTGAAGCAATTGCCTTTCTTTTCTTTTCTCTTCGCTTTCTTTTTCTCTTTCTTTCTCTCTCTCTCTTTTCTTGTGAGACAGAGTTTTTCTGCATAGCCCTGGCCAGGCTGACCTGGAGCTCACAGTGACCCCTCTGCCTTTGCCTTCCTGAGTGCTGGGATCACAGTCATGCGCCACTTCGCTCAACATCTCTTTTTTTTCACTGACTATTTTTTTTCCCTCATGTACTTATGTGTCTGTGTCTCTCTCCATCCCTCAGGTCCCCAGGTCCTGACTTGGCCTTCTTGACTTCCTGTCCTGACAAGAACAAAGTCCATTTCAACCCGACTGGCTCCGCCTTCTGCCCTGTCAACTTGATCAAGCCCCTTTTCCCCAGCATGGGCTTCATCTTCCGTAACTGTCCCGCCAGCCCCGGCTCCCCTCTCCCCCCCGCCAGCCCCAGGGCACCACCTCGGAAGGATCCAGAAGCTTCCAAGGCCTCCTCACTGCCATTCGAGCCATGGCAGCGCACCCCACCTTCAGAAGAGTCTGTGCTTTTCCAGAGCTCCTTGGTAGTCTGAGTCCCCCTACCCCCTCCTACACACACTTTACCATGGAGACTAGTGCCTTTGGTGGCAAGCTCCTCATTAGCTTTCCAAGCTGGGCAATGGAGGAGCCCTTCCCTCTTGGCCTTTGAGCACTTTCATTTATTGTGTCAAAGTCCCGGGTCCTTTGGTGGACATCAGCTCCTCAAAAAGGGAGGAGACTTACCTTTTCCACTAGCAGCTAGGCAGCTCACAAACTTACACTTGTGTATCTATGGCTTCCCTTATTCACTAGAAGATCTTGAGTCTTCTAGCCTAGCGTGTGAGCTCAAATGACTTACAGGAGGCTCTTGTCATGGAACAAGTTGGCTGTGACTGAGAGGGGAGATGCCACAGGCTTCCTTACAGCTCCACCTCTAGAGACGCAGAAGAGCGGACCAGACGGCTCCCTCCTAGGGGAGCTGACCAGAAATGGTCCTCAGGGCCAGAACACTTGACCAATCAGCTGCTGGCAGGGGACCATGAGATTTCCCAAGTGGCATTTCCATCTCACTTCTACCCTGACTAAAGATTGTCTTAAGCAGCATCCCAGCCCCAAGTGGATAGTGGGAAGAGGGAGAGCTGGCATTCCTTCAGGGGGCATGCCGTGGCTCCGTGCCCTTCACCTGCCCCAGGGTTGGGTTGGATTAGCAAAATGCCTATTTTTCTTGAACTGATGTAGAAACTCTATTTTCTCCCAAAGACACTATTTTTGCAGCTATTTGAAGTTTGTATATTTTCTGTACTGCAAAGCTTACACAAAATTGAAGAATGTTAATGTTCAAGTTTTCTTATCCTGTGTTTAGAGGTTTGTTTTGTTTTGTTTTTGCAGATCTTGATGTTACTAGATTAAATAAATAAGTATTCAGCAGTTTGAGCTTCCTGAATACCTGGGGTGGGACTGGTGGGGTAGAACGGAAGGTCGTCTATCCACTACTTTGGCCTGTCTTCAGGAGAAGGAGTCTCCATTGAACACACAACGGTCTAGTTGCTGTGTGCATGGGCCTTGCTAGAGACTCTTCACAAAGACACACTAACAGGAGACGCGTGAAGTCCTGTCTAGAATGGAGAGCATGATGTGTCCTGCAAGTGGATATGGAAGTCTCGAGGGAAGGGGCCCATCTTAGTAAGAGTCTGAATAGGTTCCCGGGGGACAGTGAACTCAAGAGAGAACATGAGGGCAACTGAGGGGAGACAGTTTGACACTGCAGGTACTCCTTGCACTGGCAAGGAAACAAGACCAGGGCATGGCATTCTGCTAGGACAGCATTAAAGTTCTCACCACCATGCTTATCTGTGTCTCAGTAGGTACCCAAGGCACAGTTTGCAGCCTTAGAGGGGACAGAGAAACTGTTCCTGTTCTATGAAAGCCTCTCAGTTGTCAGAGCTCTTAGACATTTGAGAAAAGTGGGACTCGCCATCCCAGCGTTCTGTTAGTGCACGGACTTTATGAAGCATTTCCACAAAAGACAATTTCCATTCTGTTGGGTGGCAAGTTTACCCTAATGGGCACAATTATATCTACCTCAGAAGACCTCAGGAAGGACCCCTAGGCCAGGCTGTTCCAGCTACTATCCATTGGTTTGGTAGTCACCAGCAAAACAAATTAGGGGCTTTAAATGAAATGTCATTGACAAATATGACAATCATTGGATAAGAGAAATATAAGGACCACTCTATGAGTGAAGGAGGGTCAAAAGGATTAAATAACTTTTTCCAAAAAGACCATACCAACTTGTGGGGTGGGGAGAGTAAGGATTGGAACCCTGATCACATCACAGCTGGTGATTTCTGACCACAGAGCTCTCCTGCTGGTTATTATATTGCCATTGATTTCACATGTGAAAACTACCCAAGTCAAATGAATTGTTTGAGGTCTCAGTTGGTAAATAGACAAAAAATGGAATCCAAGACTCACCCAGTTACTGTTTGGTTCCCTGGAAGTATCCGCTGATTCAGTAGAGTAAGCCAAAGGGCAAGAGAATAAACACGTGGGAATTCCTCTTCCCAAAAGGAGGCCACTAAGCAAGGGACAGACCCTATCTTCTCTTAGTCCTCCTGTCCCTGAAAGATGTCTGGCGAGTCCCCAAAGCCTTACTGAGTCAGGTCCCTAGCGATGGGTGTGGTGCTGCCTGGCCTTTCCTTCCTTTGCCTGAGGCTGTGCCAAAGGAACAGGGCTGCTAGAAGAGAAAAGCAACCTCGAGGCCTACATGACTGCCTGCAACTTGGGACGGCTATTAGTTGGGGGGACTTTGGTAAGCTGGGGTTAGTCTTGCTTTGGCAATTCCAGCCAAGAAGGTGGGGAGTCCATCGATGAGCCCAATAATAGGTAGGGGTGTGTTGTTAGGGGATTGCTTCATTGGAGAGTTGCAAAGTCTTGAACAAATTCACCTAAGTACTTGGGAGGGAGGTGGAAGAAAAGGATTGTGAGTTCAGCGTCATTCTCTTACATAGCAGGATTGATGACAACCTGAGCTACATGAGATCCTGTCCTTTTTTTTTTTTTTTTTTTTTTTAGGCTTTTTAATAAACTTGAATTTTTCACTTCCAAGAGGTGAGGAAATAAGACTGGAGTTGGAAAAAAAATGTGAAAAAATGTGATGACTAATACTACCTCAAACTTGCACAACACTCATTACAGTTTATAAAACACTTCGGCAAACCTTAGCTCATTTAATCCTCAGAACGTTCAGTGGGTGACAGGGTGGTGATTACTAATTACCCCTAGTTTACAGAATGAGAAAACCGTGGCTCGAAATTTAAGTAACGCGGGCTGTGCCGCCCCTAAGGGACAAGCTCTGATCGATCAGAGCTTGAAAACCTAGTGAAGTGACTGAAGAAGGCCTTTACGCCTCACTCAGCCAGGTCTTGAACACCCCGGGAGTCGGGGTTGGAGGCGCTGGCGCTGGGCAGCGGCTAGAGGGCGCCACGGCTCTATGAAGCGTTCTTGGCGTTAGGACCCAGCCGAGGCCTGAGCGCTGACCGCAAAAAAAAAAAACACTTTTTGATTCACTCTCTTGGCCACACCGCCTCTTTCTCCGCCCACCTGTCTATTTTTGCTCCGTGTAGCCAATTGATAACATCCACATCCTCATACGTCATCACTCTACGCCGCGTTATCTCGCAGGCCTCCCCGCCGGGCTCCGGGTTGTAGGTGTCCTCAGCGTTGCCTGATCGGAAAAATCTAGATGATGCGACATTAGCCTCGATATGGCTGGCTCTCCTGGCCACCAGGAATGGAGCCAAGGTGTCAAGGCCTGCCTTCTTTCCTAGAACGCTCCTGCCAGGGCGGGAAGCCTCTTCCTCTCGGAAGATCTGAGCTGGCGTTTCTGGAGGTGGCTGCTCCGTCCTACGAGCCGGCGGTCGCACGCAGCTCCTATGAGGCCCCTGCCGCCGGCCGGCGATGTCCGCCTGGAGCTTTCGTCTTCGCCGCCGCTACCGCTACCTGCTCTGAGCGGGTCTCCGGCCGACTCGTCCGTGCGTCTCATGGCCGCTAGCAGATCCCTGGTGCCTGACCGGCTGCGCCTGCCGCTCTGCTTCTTGGGTGTCTTTGTGTGCTATTTCTATTATGGGATCCTGCAGGAGAAGATGTGAGCGGACCCTTTGGGGGGCAGGACTGCTAACATCCCCGTGCTAGGGCGGGTATCCAGTTCCCACCGTCCGCTTTACGGTCTGGTCCACAGACTTCCTGTGTCTGGTACAGATTTCCTTTTTCCCTGGCTCGGCCCTCTGACCTTTTTATGCACCCTGCTATTATGCATTGCCGGCTGAGCATCCTTGTAATTCAAAAATTCCAGGGCTAACCACTGGATTTTAGGGACGCGACTCTCCCCGCCCCCCCCCTTTAGATATTTTTACCTTTGTTGATTCCAAGAACGTTCCGTTACCTGAGATCCAGGTCCTTTATTTATTTATTTATTTATTTATTTATTTATTTATTTTTAACTCTCAGGTGCTTGTAGATCGTTAATCTTTTCTGTTCTTGGCTTTGCTTTATTTTCCAACCGGGGTTACTTTTCCGCCGTCCGACTTTCCTTGTTGCCCTTATCTGTGCTCTTTATGGATAGGGTATCAGTAGGCTGCCATCTAGCCTCTAGGTGTAAATCAGATCAACCCCTTTGGGTAAATAAGGTCAGTGATTCTTACTAACTCTATATCCACAAAAGGTCGATACTTTGAAAGGCGTCAGTGGATCTGAACATATTTATGACACCGAGCTACACACACTAATTTCGCCCGTCTTTTTAAAATGTGTTTCATCTTAGAACAAGAGGAAAGTATGGGGAAGGACCCAAACAGGAGACGTTCACCTTTGCCTTAACTCTGGTTTTCATCCAGTGTGTGATCAATGCTATGTTTGCCAAGATCTGTGAGTACCTCATAGTAATTTGTTGGGTGCACTCTGCTTCCCCCACATTCTGAGCATTAGACGTGAGTTCATCTTTAGAAATCTAAGTTTTTGTTATCTCCATACCCTTGAGTATTTAAACAGCCTCTCTCCGGGCTGTCAAAGCAATGGCTGTGAAATGAGATTAAAATATTAGGCCTTTAAATTATACCAACTTCTGAGTCAAGAATGACTGGGTCTTCTGTATTCCAAATCCCCATTGAAAATACTTAGAACATTTCCCCCCTTTATCCCTTTGACTTTGCTTTGTGTGTCAGCTTCAAACATGTCTTTGTTCCTTGAAGCCTATCAGCAGAGTTAAGCCCTCCTTTCTTGAGCTCAATGAATCCCTACCTCCACTCTGCATGTGGTCTTGTTAGGCTTAAGGGGAACTGGGGAGATGAATAATTTTTAGAGATTTCCCAGCTTAAGAGGATAGAAATAGCTGTCTTAATTGACAGGCAAGTTCCTTTCGTAAGGCCTCAGCTTTTGCTTCGTGGTCCATCCTTGCCCCACCTGGTTTCTCTTGTATGTTTTGTTTGTTTTTGTTTTATTTTTTGTCTTCTCCCAGTGATCCAGTTTTTTGACACTGCCAGGGTGGACCGTACTCGGACCTGGCTCTATGCTGCCTGTTCTGTCTCCTATGTGGGTGCCATGGTCTCCAGCAACTCAGCACTGCAGTTTGTCAACTACCCAACTCAGGTGAAGTCTCTGGGTGAGATGAGAGTTGGCCCAGAAATTGTGTGGACAGGACTGGGGGGGGGGTCTTCCCTCAGGTCTGTGATTTAAATAAAAGGAAACAACCCTAGAGGGCGAGGGATCTAGCTCTGTCAGGAGAGCTTGCCTAGCATGCCTGAAGACTGTTCCATCCCCAACACTGCATGAGCCAGGCATGGTGTCACATGCCTGCAGTACCAGCACTCAGGAGGTAGAGGCTGGATCGTCAGAATCAGAGGTTCAGGATCATCTTTAGCTATAGCTACATATGCAGTTCAAAGCCAGCCTGGGCTACTTGAAATTATGTTAAAAGGCGGGGGGAGGGGAAAAAGTCTTAGCAGAGTATACTTGAGAAAGAGTGTAGAGTGTGGGACATAGAGTTGGGGTACAGGTATGGGTTTGTCCATGATAGGGCTGTCTCTTGAGGCCAAGCTCTCTGGTACAGATCCAATGCTAACATCTCTTAATGTAGCACCTGGCATACTTCCTGGCACATCATAGATGCTCAAAAAACATTTGCTCGCTTTTATTTCAGGTCCTCGGTAAATCCTGCAAGCCAATCCCAGGTAAGCAAAGATGATGATCTCCATTTTCTGTGCCCATTCTTCCTCTTCCTCCTAGAGCTCCGAGTGGGTTTCTTCATCCCATCATAGGTCTCTCTGGTGCTTTTCCTGTCATCCAAGTTGCTCCCTGTGGGGTGCCCAGGTGGCTTAGGGGCTGGAGGCCAACCTTGTCTATTTTGTGTCCTCAGTCACTGTATCGTTTCCCTGTGTTTACACTGGTAGTTCATGTCCTGAGTCCCATTTGGGCCAACAGTTTCTTCTTTCAGTGTCCCATCTTTGCCTTGCTCTCCACCCTTGCCCAGCTCCTTCCTGGATCTTTGACTTTTGTCCCCTGCCCTTCTCCACCTGTTCACTACTTAGCCTGTTGCTCAATCGTCTTTATCTACGTAACAGCCTGACACCCCCCAGCCTCTCACCCTCTATAAGGCTCCTTACTCAGACATTTCTTTCCTCCCTCAGTCTTGGCTGGAGGAGGGTGTTGGGGTCACTAACACCAGGAGCTACTTGAATTGTCAATGTTCTTGTTTGTTTGTTTTATAGTTATGCTCCTTGGGGTGACCCTCTTGAAGAAGAAGTACCCAGTGGCCAAGTACCTGTGTGTGTTGCTGATTGTGGCTGGCGTGGCTCTTTTCATGTACAAGCCCAAGAAAGTGGTTGGGCTAGAAGAGCACACAGTCGGCTTTGGAGAGCTGCTTCTGGTATGCCGTCCTGTTGTGAAGGCAGCCTTTTCTAGCAGATTCCACCAAGGACAGCCCCAGTGAGGCAGGCAGAAAGCCAAGGGAAGGTGTGTTGTCCCTCGGCCCCTGTTGGGGATCTTTGCTGCAAGGTCCCTGGCTCTGCTATGGCCACAACAGGAATCCTGAAATAATTAGTGGTAGCTAAGCAAGCTCTCCTGGAGAAGAGTGTTCTGAGGTCTGTGCATAGATCCTAGTGTGAACTCAGAGACACCCAAGAGCTAGGAAGGAAGGACTGGTATGTGCTTCCCTGGGTTTTCAGGCAACATGGAAGCCGGACTTGCATGAACAGGAGCTACTGTTTAGTACCAGGCCCTTTCCCAAGTGCTTCACTTCTTTAGTGGTTAACTTTTACCACAGTCTCCTAAAACGGGTTGTGTTCTCTCCATTTTACAAATGAAGAAACTGAGGAGAGGCTAAGTCACTTGTCCACTGTTACACAGTTACATGGCATTCAGGATGCCAGCCAGGCAGTCTGATCACAGAATCTAGTCTCTGGAGTGTAGTTCTTACTGAGCCAGAAAGCCAACCCGCAGGAGGAGGCAGCCCTTTCCCAGCTCACCAAGGCCTGTGCTTCAGCTTGTCGGCTTTGACATTGAGCAATGGTGGGCTTCCTGCCCTACTCTGACTGTAGTTAGTCAGTCCAGTGCCTGCCAGAAGGAAGGCTAGCATGGTCTCTCTCTACCCCCTACATCTGACCACAGGCAGCTTTAGTTCTGAGGACTCTGTCTTAAGGTAGCAGCTTTTTGAAGTGCCTGAAGAGAGATCTTGTATCCTGGGTTAGGGAGTGGCCCTGCTAGCCAGCTCATTGCTGGCTGCTCCTTTTCTTTTCCCAGCTCTTGTCTCTGACCCTGGATGGACTGACAGGTGTGTCCCAGGACCATATGCGGGCTCATTACCAAACAGGTTCCAACCACATGATGTTGAACATCAACCTTTGGTCCACATTGCTGCTCGGTGCTGGTAAGGAGCCACTCTGCTGTTCTACGCACAGACCACCAGAGGGCAGACTGCTCTCTAGTTATCCCTAGCTCAGCAGCTTAGCTGCCAGTTGCTACCTTTGTGCAGGCCAAGGGCCTGACTTGGTTCCAACATGCCCTTCTGTCCAGGGCCTGAGAGACCTTCCTGGAAAGACCTGTGCTGGCAATATCTCTCCTCTCCCTGTTACTGACACTATAGGGTTAGACATGCTCCAGATGTCATGGGAAGACAGACAGTGAAACACAGGGGTGTCTAGGAAGATTCTTTCTCATGAGGCAAATGAAACATCAGTATAGTGCTTGCCAACTTATGAGTACACTGAATGGAGTTCAGGTATGAAGGCCTTTGCTTTGGAACCCGTGGTTTCTAACTTTCTCAAATCTGGGCACATGAGGAAAGTATTTTTCATGTAGTACACTGGGGTTAGCTGTGGCTGGAGACGACCAGTTCCAGGGCCTCCTTGAGCTGGAGACTCATGGCTCACTATGTCTGCAACATCTGAGGATCTCTGCATTTAATCACTTTTTAAATTGCTGGCTTTTGTTTTGTTTTCTGAGGCATTTTCTCAGTCTAGTTTAGGCTACCCTGAAACTCATAATCCTTCTGTTTCAGCTTCCCAAATTTTTTTTAATGTATTTTTATTTCTTTGTGCATTGGTGTTTTGCCTGCATGTCTGTGTGAGTGTATCAGATCTTGGAATTACAGATAGTTGTGAGCTGCCATGTGGGTGCTAGGAATTGAACCTGGATCCTTTGGCAGAGCAGACAGTGTTCTCCAGCCCCTTCAGCTTCCCAAATTCTGAGCATCCTCCTGCCTCAGTGTCCCAGATTCTGAGATTATAGGCACAAGCCAAACATACCCAACATCATTCTCTGATAGAAGTAAATCATTAATTTCATAGCCTTTCTTGGAGCATCAAGTTAGTTTCTGTAACTAGACAAGAAACTGAGAATAAACTCCACAGATGGTTCCTCACCCAGCCTCCCTCGTGGTATTTAAGCAGGCTGCATGCAGGTGTGTAGGTAAGCATAAGATGTGCTGTTCACCTCTTCTTTTTTTGTTTGTTTTTAGGGATCCTGTTCACTGGGGAGCTCTGGGAGTTCTTGAGCTTCGCTGAGAGGTACCCGACCATCATCTATAACATCTTGCTCTTTGGCCTGACCAGTGCCCTGGGTCAGGTGAGTTCCTCAGAGGAGGCAACTTAGCTTTTCTCCCGTGTCATTCTGGAAAGACTGCCTGGGAGTAGAGGGGCAGCCCAGTTAGCCCAGGTGTCTGTTGGGTGCTTAGGAGTCTCATACACCTTTCTCTTTCCAGAGCTTTATCTTCATGACAGTTGTGTATTTTGGTCCCCTGACCTGCTCCATCATCACCACAACACGGAAGTTCTTCACCATCTTGGCTTCCGTGATCCTCTTCGCCAACCCTATCAGCAACATGCAGTGGGTGGGCACTGTGCTGGTGTTCCTGGGTGAGTTCTGCTCACAGCAGGTTCCTCCAGGGAACACAGAGGGGAAATGGCAGAGACTTGTTATTTTAGAGAAAACTTCCCTAAAGGAGAAAAGGAAGCATTGTGTCTAGTGCAGCCTTCCTCCTGCGCATTTTGTCTAGTGATGTCTCCCAAGACATGGGTTTTCAAGATCCTAAGTGGGACAGAGTCTCGGGTGGTATATGTCAGCTCAGAGAAATAGCTGGGAAATTTTGATTCTGATTTTTCTTTTGGTGTTGGTGTGTTTGTTGCTGGTGTCTTGGTGACTTTTCATCTGATGACCTTGTCTTTGAGGAAGCAATTTAAAACTAGTCTTCCAAAGGTGGTTGTACCGAAAGCTGGGCAAAGTGATGCACAGTTTTAACCCCAGCCTTTGGGCAGCAGAGGCAGATCTCCTGTCCACATAGTGAGCTCCAGGAAAGCCAGAGGGACACAGTGAGACCCTGTCTCAAACCAAAACAAAGTTTGTTTGTACATAAGCCCCACCTGTGGGAAGCTAGGCTGGCTTCCTCAAATTGCTGGTTGGCTTTGTGTCCTCCCACGGAGTTGTAAGCAGCTTTTCTCCTTTCCATAGGTCTCGGTCTTGATGCCAAGTTTGGGAAAGGAACAAAGAAGACCTCCCACTAGGAAGAGAGAGTCTTCCTCCATTCCAGAAACTCTTAAGTTATTATCTCCAACAGTGACATCTTGGAAAAATGGACTCAGTCACGATAAGGGACTGGGTTCCAATCTTTTTATATATATTAAAAAAATCAAAGGAAGGAAGATCAGATATTCTAAACAAAGCACTTGGGGTTTAACAAGACAGGTTGCTAATTCCTGGTTTTGCACAGACTAGCACAAATAAAGAGAAGCAAAGCAAGCTGGAATTGAGACCCTGCTGCTGCTCTCTGGGCTGGGCTGGGTTTGGCGAGACTGGGTGGTAAGGCCCCCCCATGAAGTGCACAGAAGTGTGTATGAGCAGAGGGAGATCTGGGAGTTGGCAGGGTTGAACCAGCAGCCTCTGTTCCCACGGGCAAGCTCTAAATATGCTGAGACAGGTGGCTGGCTGCCGGAGCCAGAGGATGTAAAATCACTTCAAAGCATGGCGGCAAGCGAGTCGCCAAAAATGAAAGGTGCTTTCTCAAGGAACACCTTGAGGTTGAAGCAGGCCCAGGACCTCAGAATCCACTGGCTTTTGTCTTGTCCCCCAGCTGTCACCTGCCAGAACCTAACCTACAACCTGTGCAGGAATGTTTCCAAGGTGCTTCTCCTGATTCCCTGCCTTCCTCCTGTCCACCCGGTCCCCCTGGGGAGTCTGGATTTGTTCCCCCTGTTCCCCTTCCCCCTTCAGCAGAAGTGTCTCGGTCCTCTGCCGTTCTGGCATGCCAAGGTGTCACCATGCCAGCTTCTGCCTGTTGAAAGGGATGCTGGCGGAAGGCAGGGTGGCTGAGTCCTGGCTCCGAGCAGCTGTCAAGTGCTCTGGGTGGTAATGGGGGGAGAAGGAGGAGTGTGGCGCAGAGCCACCTGCCTACTGCTGCCTTCAGAGCTGGATCACCATCCTCCAAGGACCAAACTTTACACATGAAAGTGCACTGCCACCAGCTGCAACTTTCCCTCCATCTGTTCCAGCCCCCGCCCCTTGGCTCTCCAGATGGGAGCCTGGCCTCCTTCCTGAGTGCTGCCTTGACACCCTCTGCCCAGCCTGTTAAGCACTTCCCTTGAACTCCTCTTGCTCCCTAGGGGCTGGGTATCATGAAGCTCCGCCTCTAAAGGCCCCTTTTCAAACCCCTTTCCCTTGGGGGAGGGTTTTAAATACATGTGGTGGAATTGGCTTTTTCTTTCCTCCATTCTCTTTGTCTTTTCATCATCCAGAACGCTGTTGGCTCCTCTGCTCTCAGTTTCTTCCTGGGAGTTCTCCCGTGGGTTGGATGGTAGTTAGAGCCTGTTAGCAAGGCTAGGGCCCCACAGGTGGCCAACATCTGTGTCCGCTTTTCTAACAAGAAACATCGCTTTCCTGGCCCTCACACTTGCTCTTTCCCCCTGCCATTTAGCTGTCTTCACAAGTACCCTGAGCTGGTCACCAAGATGAGACCAATTTCAGCAGCTCGCGGTGAAAGGGCTCATAGGGTCAGTTTGTCCTGCCAGCTGGGTGTTTGGGAATCCAGTTCCTGGGTATTCCTGTCTGATCATCTGACATTTGGTGGTCCCTCCTGTGAGCATGCAGGAGCTTTAGTGGTAGCTGAGACTGGTGCTTGCTTCAAGGAGGCTGGAAAACAAACCACCGAATCTCAGATACTCGGGTGATACCCAGGAAGGTGTCCCGGCAAGGTGAGGCTTGACTAGAGTGTAGGAAGATGAAAGCCGGGCAGATGGAACTTTGGCTTCGTTGCCAAGCAGGAAAGTCAGCTGCCTCACACCCTCACCTGCTCTGCTGTGCCCAGTCAGTTTCAGTGGGAACACGTGGCGGGACTGTGGATTTCAGCTGGGACAGCAGTCTCCTCCAAGATACCTACAAACTCAGCTGGCAGCTTGTTCCGCCTGGCACGTTCACCTGCAGGAGCATGGGAACAGAAGGCCGGAGTCAACTAACGCAGTCCTTCTGTTCAGTCTGTACCAGGCCTGACACTGAAATACCAGGCAAGTTCAAACAGGTGATGTTGATCTCTAACCCTGGGCAACCTGAGGCCTCAGGTTTTTGAAAGATCAAAGGACCTCCTGTGCAGTTAATTCTCAGCTATGTCAGAAGGGAGGAACCCAGCTTGCAGACTTCCCTAAGCCTATGTTTTTAGTATGGGCTGTGTTGTACCTAGCTCTATTTTGGTCAAAGTGCCAGATCCGCCTTCTCCGGGTCTTTGTGTTTGGGCTCTGATTTTCTTTTCTGGCCTACAGCAGGGAAGACTGACCCATAAGTGCTATTTGGAGTGCAGTCTTAGGGAAAGCTATTCTGGAATTAAACAAATAAAAAAATTATATTGCTTTTAAAAGGGTGTAGAAGGGCAGACCTTAAGTGTTACTGGAGATCATGCATAAGGAACAGACTTTCCACCCTCACTCCCCTGTCACACACTTGCAAGGAGCACTGGACAAATGTCTGTTTTTTTGAGAGACAGGAGAACCTGAGGGCTGGAAGGTAGGTTCCTATTGTTGTCTCCTGGACGTGGGCCCTCCAAAGGAGGAATGTGAAGCCCCTCAGGAGGCCCATTGCCTCCAATAGCTGGTTCCACTTGTCAGGGAACAGTTTGTATGTTTTACAAGCAGAACTGGTCATTTCCCCCAGATGCCCTGGCAGAGAAATTGCCCCCTGGTCTCTGTGGGCTCATTCAGACTTTCCCATTGCACACTGAGCAGCTGTCTGCGGGAACACTGAGCTCACATGTTTATAGCACTCCTGCTTCCCCAGCGCTCTTTAGGCTGTGCCACGTTGTCCTTAAGGCACTCTTGGGGAGAGCTCGGGCCAGCAGCCTCCCATATGTGAAGAAGGAAACCTGAAATTCACCAAGGTGCGTTGGCTGAAGGTTGAACACGGCTCTGGGGGAGGGGCTTCTGGGGGCTAAGCCAAAAGCCTGTTTTGTTTTCCTACGCTGGGTCAGGGACTGCTTTAACCCACAGCAAGCTGAGCTGGTGGATCTCAGCTGTTTGTATTTTCTGACAATTCCTAGTGTAATCTCCAAAGAACTTGGGGATGGACAGCAAATAATGCTGACAACAAATTTAGTATAAATATATACTATATATGTGTATATATAATAGGTAAGATATAATGCTGTCATAGGTTATATATAGTATAATAGGTTACATATAACATAAGCCATAAATATATACATTATAATAGATAATATATAATACTATTATATATACTATAATAGGTTATTTATAACATAATAGGTCATATATATATATAAAAATCTATTATGGTTTACTATGTCTTTTTGAGACAGGTCTCATCTAGGCCAGGGTGATGTAAAACTGTACTTGGGACTAAACTTAAACTTCTGTCTAGATAATGGAGAGATGGCATGGGGGTTAAGAGCATTTGCTGTTCTTGCAGAGGATTGGACTTGGATTCCAGTACCCGTGTTGGTAGCTTGCAGCCACCTGTGACTCCAGATCCAGAGGACCTAATACCTCTGGCCTCGGAGGGCACCCACACTCACATGCACATACTCCAACACAGATACATAAGATAATTAAGAAACACACCCAAACTTTTGTCTTGATCTTTCAAGTGCCAGGATTACAAGATGTGTAATGCCATGCCCAACACCACTACAGTTTAGAAAAGAACATTTTAACTCAGGGAAAGGCTATCTATTTTCTCCCAAAAAGAATATAATCATCCCACTATCTTGATAAATTCAGTTTTCAATTGCAGAAGATGTTGGACAAAATGTTATTCTCTGTATGCAGGCCTGGTGGCATATGCCTCTCATTTCAGTTGCTTGAGGCTAAGGTGGGTTTCGAATTCAAGGTCATCCTGGGCAAGTTAATGAGAGCTCAACTCAAAAACAAAACAAAACAAAAACGGCAAGGAGAGTGATAGGCATGGTTGCCATGCATGTAATCCCAGCATTTGGAAGACAGAGACAGGAGTATGAGGAATTCAAGATAATCCTTGGCTCTACACAGAGTTCAAGATTAGACTGGGCAACAGAAGACTTGGGGCTGGAGATGTAGTGTGCCTGCTAGGGTTCTTGCCTGAGTATGGGTGAAGTCTAGATTGCCAGCACAGCATAAAGCCAGACATGGTAGAACTTGCCTGTATCCCCAGCCCTCGAAGGAGATGAAGGTAGGAGCATCAGAAATCCAAGATCATCCTTAACTAAATAGCAAGTTTGAGGTTAATCTTGGCTACATGAGATCCTTTCTCAAAGGACAAAAACAAAGGGGAACTGGGGATACAGCTTAGCGACAGAGCACTTGCTCTCGTTTGTGAAGCCCTAGGCTCAGTCCCCAGCCCTGCGGAAATAAATGTTTTCTCCAGTTAGACACCGCACGGTATTTTACTGTGAGTGTTCATATGGTGCAACTTTCAGTTCGAGCTGGTGCGGTGGCTAATGGTAATATTAGCCGCTGAGGGGCAGAGGTCAGAACGTTGCAAGCTCAAGGCCAGCCTAGGCAACTTAGCAAGACCCTATCTCAAAGCAAAATTTACAAAAAGGTGGGGCTGTAGCTCAGCGGCATTTCCCTAGCGTACTTGAGGCTTTGTGCTCAAGTCACAGTGCTGGAAAAGCACATCCCCCTGCAATGTCCCACAGAGCACCCCAGGGGTGTGCCGAAAAAGAAAAAGACACAGGGAAGCAACCTGTGATGGAAATGGCCCTAATTCAGAGCAATCTGAGAGCCCCAGGTGACCTCCCCTGGCCTCTGGCCCCTCTGTGGGGCCAGGTGGAGGACAAGGCTGTGGAGACTCCCGCGGTGGGGGTGGGGCTTTCCAAGAGGGGCTGCAAGGAGTCTTCCTGTGGCTTTTCCCGAAACCTCCCTACAGTATGTTCAGACTAGCTTCATTCACACAGCTTTCCATGTCATCCAGAACATACTGGACAGTAGCCACAGCCTTGCTTAAGCTATCTGACAGGCATGGTCCCCAGACCTGGAGCCAGTGAGCTTGGCGTGAGCCAATGAATCTGCCATTGGCGGGAAGGGTGGGAAGGGGACCCAGAGGAACACCAAACCATGAGTGATTCGGTCAGTGTAAAGGGCCACAAGGAGACCCTGAGGCAATGAGAAACCAATGGTAATTCAGCCAGTGGCTCCTCCCCACCAAGACACAAGTGCGGCCTGCTGCTTCCGCCTTCCCCTGAAGTTCACCTTTTTTGTCCAAATGTGATGTCTGGGAAAGGTGAAAGAGGAAATGCCCCATAGGCCAAGGCCAAGGGGCAGTGTGCTTCAGCCCCTTCTCAGTTTCAGTTTTGGCATCTGGATGTTCAGAGCTTAGCAGAGGCGCCACGTCTCAACCCACATCTGACTAGATGTCTTTCCTCCTACCTGGGATCCTAGAATCACCACACTGAGGCCACAGGCATGCAGGCACTCTGTGCACGAAAGCTGGGAACTCCATGAAGAGAGAAAGAGTGTATGTGTGTGTGTGTGTGTGTGTGTGTGTGTTATTCCAGGCTGTGAGAAAAGGGTCCACAGTCTCTTCAGATTCACTAGGGGCCCCATACACAAGATCCATCATAACCACGGGACTCTTAATTTAAAGTGACTTCCCAGCCAGCCATGGTGGCACACACCATTAATCCCAGCACTCGGGAGGTAGAGGCAGGCAGAGCTCAGTGAGTTCGAGGCCAGTCTGGGATATGTAGAGAGACTTTGTCTACACAACTGTGCGCATGTGCGCGCACACACACGTACACACACAGTGATTTCACAAACCGAGCAGTGCAACTAGGCCACACTGCAAAATATGGTAATTGTTTTCAGTGGCTGTATGGATGAGGTGATGAGGTTGAAGGCACGGATAGCAACCACAGGAGGCCATCCAGCTGCATTCCCAGTTTCCTCCAGGACCCTCCACATGCTCTCCAGGGCTGCCAGGTTTAATGAATAAAAGTACAGGCTGCTTATCTCACTTGGGAGTTTCAGATAAACAACACATTTTTGGTATACGTCTCTGTATTCAAATTTAGCCAGCATTCTATATTTTATCTGGCATTTAGTCATTATCCAAAATGTTCTCATGGGCCCCTGTCTTCCCAAGGAGGCGCTCTCGTTTTCATTCAAGTCGCAGTTCTGTGCTCCAGGAGGCTTCCAGGTACTTTTTGTTCAGGGCCAAATTTTTTTATTTCCCTGGTGGCCGGGGGAAGTGCAGTACCAGACTTGGTCAGCAGGGGGCACCACTCTCCCAGATTAGATTCTCCAGGCGAGTTGCTGGGGGCTTCAGGAAAGGAAAGGTGGTGACACCGAATTGAAGGTTCTATTTGTTGCTTCTCTCCACCACACCCGCTCCCCCCCCCCTCCCCAGCTCACGTCTCACCTAACACCCTGCCAGAGCTATTTCTGTGGATCAAGAACCTGATCCTGTCACTTGGCTCGGAAAGCACTTCCAAGGTTCCACAGTCACCTCCTCAATGCAGCTTAAAAAGCCCTTCAGGATCCCGCTGGTGTCTATTTTCCCTTCGTCGACTCCTACGACTTCCAGCCTGCTGCATCACACCCACCTTACGTTCCCAGCACTCCCATTCACCAGGGAACTATTTGCAGCTTCCCTTGTATGGTATTTACCGTCGTGCCTCTGTGCCCAGAGCTTTCCTTTGCTCGGAATCCCCTTTTCCATTTGGTACTTTTAGCCACACTGTTCATTCAACACATTGCAGTGGTATGCACTCAGGCAGGCCGTGGCAATGTGCTATGTGGAGCAGAAGGCTGCCTGGAACCCTTCCCCTATGATTCCCTATGAGGGAGGAATACAAGTAAATACCCAACAAAGCACTTGGACTTGGCTCAGAGGTTGACTGATCTGTCTCCCGCAGATGGAGGGGAACCGTTCCTTCTCAGATTCTCTGATGGCTCTCACATTAAGGGTCCAAAATCCTGACACCTGCCCAGTCATTGCAGAGAACATGCATAGATGAAGTAATCGGCTTAAGTCAGGAGGGAAGGGAGGGGTGTGAGGGGGTCCGGATGGAACTGTCTGTGACAGCCTGAAATGCATGTACCACCTGGAGGGTCCTCATATCGTCCTGATCAATGACATTTGCCACTTCAAGAGAAGATGGAGGGCTGGGGACGTAGTTCAGTAGGTAAATGGCTCGCCTAGTGTGCACAAAGTCCTGGATTTGATCCCCAGGACTTCATAAACCAGACATCATGATAATCTCAGAGCTTGGAAGGTAGAGGCATGAAGACCAGAAGTTCAAGCTCATTCTCAGCTACACAGAATGAGTTTGAGGTCAGCCTGGATCACATGAGACCCTGCCTCAAAGGAAGGAAAAGAAAGGAGGGATGGAGGGAGGAGGTGATGGGAAGAGGAGGGTGGAAACACCCTCTTTTCCCAGAACTTTCCCAGGTTTTTGTTCGCTTTACTTTTCGCGGGCTAAAAGCAGACAAGCCTTCTCATCAGTTATGTCCTAAGACCACCAAGCGGCCATCACCATAACACTTTCATCAGAGCCTAATATCAGTGTATAGCGCTTCTATGGGCTTTACCTGACCAGCTCACTCTAAGTGTTCAACAAATGTTTGTGAAAGAGAGGAAGGAAAAGAGAAAGGCAGGAGACAGGGAGTGACAGTTTGCGGATGGGGGTTCTTCTTGCCATTGCCCTGGGCATGGAACAGATGGAACCCAAAACCCTGAGGATGAATTTATTGCTGAGTGTGCGTATGTGCGTACACATGTGAGTTTCCATGTTAGCAGGCGTGACAGCTGGGAAGACGTGTCTAAGAACCATCAGCTTCATTCTCAGTGGGGCTCTTCAGCCAGCCCTTCTCGTTCTTGGAGGATGGGGTGGGGAGCTGGGGAAGAAGGCAGGGCTTCCTGGCTTTTTTCCAGGACCTGCAGCCACTGGCATAAAGATGAGAAAGAGTTTATGTAGGCTTTTGGTACCAACTGATGCATCCCCGGGGGAAGGTGTCTGGCAGCTGCTGCCACCCACTGCCTACACACCGGAGTGCCCACTGCATAGCAAGCAGTCGAGTGGGTCAGAGTTAAAAAGCTTCCTCTTCTCACTTGTCCAAAATGAGATCATCAGAATGATCCCTTAGCCTGCGTTGGGGGAAAGGATGTATGAGTGATCAAAACTTCCAAGGGAAAGAGAAGGCGGGGGCGGTTCACACCCCTCGCTGTGGCCCCCAGGAGCAGAGCAGTCGCTTGACTCTGCCGTGGTCTTGCTGCTTTTCTGGAAGGCTGTGCTGTGCTTTTCATCTAGAGAGGACGCTGCTTCCTGCCCACACAGAGCAGCCCATACGCATCCTCGGTGCCCCAGCGAATAAGGGCACATCTTTGAAAAATAGATATCTGAGGCTTCCAAGGCATATTTTATCTTCGAAGTACCCGGATCATTCGAGAAACAGCGACTCCATCTTGGCCCCGAAATGCCTCTGGAGTCTTTTCGAACAGGGTAGAGCAGAGGGGACAAGGGTAGCTGCCGCTGATTGGAGTTACTCTCTAGGCTGGACTTTGGAAGCGTCTGCCCCATGCTGTTCTCTCTGAGGAAGAAAAAAACAACAACAACAAAAAAACGCCTCAAACAACAACCTCCCGCAGCCTGACTCAGCCACCCAGGGCAATGCGAGGAGGGAAGCATTGTAGCAAGACTTTCCAGGAAGCAATCCCTCCGGCAGGCCGCTCTGACATGCCCAGGCTCCAAGCTCATGGTCTAGTCCTTGTCCCAGACTGGCAAATGAGACAGAGGTGCCAGAGAACTGTGGTCCTCTGTGGTGCACCTACAGTACCAGGGAAGGGGAATGAAAAAGGGGAAGGAGAAAAGGGAAATGAGACAAGGATCCTGAGACAGGGGGGCTTTTGCCTGGAGAAAGGAGAATCAGAGAGGTCTAGTCTTGCAGTTTGCAGCATTTTTAAACAAGGTATACCTTTCTGGCTGGGTGTGGTGGCGCAGGCATGTAATCCCAGCACTTGGGGAGGCAGAGGCAGGCGGATCTCTGTACATACGTTTGAGGCCAGCCTGGTCTACAGAGCGAGTTCCAGGACAGCCAGGGCTACACAGAGAGACCCTGTCTCGAAAAAACAAAAACAAAACAAAACATATGTGTGAACAGAGGATAATCTTGGGTATCATTCCTCAGGCTCCACTCACAGTTTCTTGGAGACAGGGGCTCTCCATCATCAATGACAAAGCAAGTAGGCTGGCTGGCCCCTGAGCCTGGGGCTCCGCCTGGACCTCCCCAGCAGAGTGATGACAGATGCATACCATCAGGCCTGGCTTTTTTATGTGGGTGTTGGGGATCAAACTCAGGTCCTCATGTTTACAAGGCAAGCACTTTGGCTACCAAATCATCTCCCTAGCCCTCATTGATTTATTTGAAAATTTACTTATTTTGTGTGTGTGTGATCAATGCATGCATGTGCTACCACACCCATGCAGCTCCTGAAGAGGTCCGAAGAAATACCTGGAGCCCCTGAAACTGGAGGTTTCAGGTTTGAGCCACCATAGGAGCCAAACCTGGGTCTTCTGTAAGCACAGAGTCCTGTTAACCACTAAGCCATCTCTCCAGCCCCCTATTTATTTATTTATTGGAAGTATTATCTTGCTTTGTGACCCAGGCTGGACTCAAACTCATAATCCTCCTGTCTCAGCCTCTCAGGTGGCAAGAGTGCATCATGACACTCCTTTATAAAGTCTGTTGGATATTGAGTCTGGGTATCCATTATTACATTGTCCAGGCTTATGTTAGTGTTTCTCTCTGTCTTCTTCCCTATTCCTTTTTTCTTAACCCTTTTCTCCCTCCTCCTTACTTTTCTCCCTCTTTTCTTTCTTTTTTTCTTTGAGACAGAATCTCATATAACCCAGGCTGGCCTCAGCATCACTATGTATCTAAGGATGGCCTTGAACCTGTGATCCTCCTGCCTTTACCTCCTGAATACTGTAATTGCAGGTGTGTGCTACGATGCTTGGTTTCTTGGGTGCTGAGGTATAAGCCCCAGACTTGGTGTATGCCAAACAGTACTCTGCCTAGTTAACCTACATCCAAATCTCACTCTCCTTTTTTCCCCTTCCTTCCCCCCCTCTTTTTCTAGACAGTAGACAGGGTCTCACTGTCTAGTTCAGTCTGATCTGAAAATCCCAATACTCCTGTCTCAGCCTTCCAAATACTGAGATTACAGGCATGTACCAGCCTGCCTGGCCCAGCTCTCACTTTAAATCCACACATCGAGATTTCTAGTCAAAGCTCAGGACAGGACTGGCCATCTCTCTGGGGCTACCGCCTGACTCTGACCTACTTCCTCCCACCCGAGTTGGATTAAAGAGGGATGCCTGTGCCCTCTCTTTCCTTCCCTCTGAACCCTTCCATATTTGCTGCCCCTTCCTCCCCTCCTTCCCTGGTGCTCCCAAGCCCCTTCCCAACAGCCCTTCTCCCCACCCCTGTGTTCTTCTCCAGCTCAGCAGTGGCCACACTGAATCCCTTCCTTGGCTCAGGCCCTCAACTGCCCGACAGACAGCCCTGCTGGGTTCCTCTCCTTGCTTCTGCACCTTCTGTCCAATTATCCCTCTGGCTAAGTTGCTCAGAAGCCCTTCCCTCTGCTCCATCCTTGCCTCCTTCTAACATCCAACGATTAATTTCCATTTGAGGGCGGGGCTGGGAAACTAGTTTGAAAAAACCAAACCAAACCAAACCAAAAACAAAAGCCTGGAGCTGTTAGGCAAGCTACTCTGTGTTCCGCCTGCCCTGAGAACTCCAGCCGTGCAGAGATGACACTACAGACCAGGTCATTAAGGGCCACAGGATCTAGTTTTAAGGAAAGTTAAGATCAAACGCTTTTTAGAGTCAGGCCTCACAAACAAGGGCTGGTGACAGGGAGGCTCCGAGGCCCTTCCACAGAAAACAAAGCTCTGACTCAAAGGCATCCTTGCTCGTCCACGTTCCTGAGTTTAATGTCCTTGGCTTGGGAATTAACTTTGAGGCTTTCCAGCACAGATAAAAATAGGTCTCATAAATGCCATCGCGGGCACTTTCCGATAAGGTGGCCTTTTAAGGGAAGCTTGGCTCCTAGGAGAGGGGCTGAGCCAAGGAGCCTTTTGGAAGAGTGTTCCTGTTCTCAGAACCAGCTCCGGCTAAACAATGGATTCAGGAAGAGGAAGCTAATGGTTGCGTCTGTGCCCCAAAGACCAGGAGTCACGGTCTTGAGAGGAATGTTTATTTCACTCATTCACTTACACACTCAGCCCACAGGCATTTATCCGAATACCTGCCATGTGCTGGATTTGCTGCTTGGTCGTAGGATCACAAAAGAGAAAGAAAGAAAAAAAAAAGAAAACCTCCGCCCTTAGGAGTGAACAGTTTGGGCAGTAACATGAGGAAGGAACCAGACAACTGCAGCCAAAATGAGAGCGCAGGGCAGGAGACAGTAGGTATAAAGAAGCAGCTCAGGCATGTGAACACCAGATAGTGTCCTGAGGCATGCTAGGTAAAGAGCCCCAACAATCGGCAGAGAATTAAATACTTTTTATTATATTAACTTCTTAGTGAGTGAGTGCATGTGTGGGTGTGTAGGGGAGCATGCCACAGAACATATTTGCATGGTATGGTATGCATGAGAAGGTCAGAGAATAACTTGTGGGTTGTTGGTTTGTTCCTTCCATCGTGTGGGACCCAGGGAGTTGAGGCCAGGTCATCAGGCTTGACAGCAAGCACCTTTATCCACTGACCTACCTTGCTGGCCCTTCAGTGGGTGAGGGAGGGCCTAGAAAGGTGTTAAGGAAAATGTGTAAACAGCTAGAACTTGGAAGGGAAGCAGATCTCTGTATGACCAGAAACTCCATTGCTAAGGGAAGGAGGAGCCTGGAGACAAAGCATGGGTCACAGGGACACAGGTCACTTAGCAAAGAGGCTTTTTTCTTTATGAAAGAGTCTGGACCTTATTTCCCTCAGGGTGGAGTGACGCCGTTGAAGGGTTTTATGCAAACAGGTGAAGAGATTAGACTGGCATTTGGAGTGTTCACTCTGGCTGGACAGTGGGGAACCAAAAGGCTGGGAGGCTTGGGAGGAGGAGGAGGAAGAGGAGGAGGAGGAGGCCTTTGTGGTCCAGGGAACAACTGGGGATGTGTCAGCAGAGGTGGAAGGAAGTGGGTGGTACTGAGAGATGAGCAAAGGATGAGTGTCAGAACTCAGTGATGCATTGGATGGGGCCTGGGGGAGCCGAGCCTGCTTCCCAGTCTGCCAGGCCTGTGCTGCTGATGAGACAGATGAAGCAGGTTCCAGATCTGCTGTTGTTAGGTGTCTTTAGGTCACCAGGGAGATATCTGGGTAAGACTAGGGTTGGAGAGAAGGGCTGGCTCGAGGCAGATTGGAAATATTCTTTGGCAGATGGATGGCAGTGGAGCTAAGAGAGAGGGAGCCATCTCCAGGCAAGTAAGGACAGTGTGACAAGAGGAAGCAGATAGATCCAAGGAAAGCCAGCATTCAAATAGAGCTAAAGAAGAGAGTCTGACGTGTCAGAAAAAGCAGCCAGAGAGAAGCGGGGAAGCAAGATTAGGGGTCTTCAGGGGATGACTTCCTTCTCTTTCCAATAATGCTTTAACTTCCCTTTAGAGAGTTCCCTTTAACTTCACCCCCCCCCCCATCCTCATCTCTGTGGTTTGCCTCCCAAGGCCTGGTTCTGCCCAACCCCCCTGGCCAATCTCACACTGCCTTCCCACTTGCTCTCTGTCCTTCAGTTACTATTTTCACACACACACACACACACACACACACACACACACACACACACCCTATGCCCTCCCTGGCCTCTATCTGTATGGTTTGTCCCCCACATTTGTCTTCTCTTTAACTCCTTACCATACCAGTTTTCCACTTAGATCTCTGTCCTAGTTTGCTTTCTAGCGCTGTGATTAAATACTGACCCAAAGCAACTTGGGGAGGAAAGGGTTTATTTCATATTGACACCCACAGTTCACTGAAGTCCTCCCACAATCCTCCCGAATATACAACATTATCAGATCTGTCACAGGACTATCCCATGATCCAGACGGCAATTCCTCTTCTAGTTAGGTTTCTATTGCTGTGACAGATCACTACGATGCTGGGTGGTGGTGGGAAACACCTTTAAGCCCTCGCTTGGGAGGCAGAGGCAGGCAGATCTCTGAGTTCGAGGCCAGCCCCGTCTATAGAGTGACTTCCAGGACAGCCAGGGCTGCACAAAGAAACCCTGTCTTGAAACACCAAGCCAAACCAAACCACCACCATGACCAAGAGCAACCTGGGGAGGAAAGGGTTTATTTCAGATCGTAGCCCTTCATGATGGGAAGTCAGAGCAGGAACTCAAGGCCAGAACTTGGAGGCAGGAACTGAAGGGTGGGTCAAGGGGAGCAAACTTGCTTAGTCCTCATGGCTTCCTAAGCTGGCTTTCATATACCACCCAGGACCACCTGCTCGGAAGGTGGCAGCACACACTAATCAGTCCTCCCACACTAATCATTAATCAAGAAAATGTGCGACAGGTTTGCCCACAGGTTGATTTGATGGAGGCATTTTTTCAAATTGAGGTTCCTCTTCCCAAATGACTCTTCCTTGTGTCAAGTTGCCGAAACACAAAACAAAACTAGGTGGGACAGCTTCTGACGTCCACTCAAGTCTTCTCTGACCTTCATGACGGAGTTATGGTCACTGCTTATTCTTCCAGGAAGTATGGGCTAAGCACTTTCTATCCATGGTCAGCAATGGGCTATATACCAGAAATCCAGGGACAGCAGAACTGATGTTTCCCCAGGGAGCTGATAATCCTAACAGGGAAGGCCCATAAACAAACAATTACACAAAAGCACATAAATTGTTGTTAGTGTTGAAAAGAAAAAAAACAAAACAAACAAAGAGTGCCATGATGGAAAACAACAGAAGATCTGTATTTTGGAGAGAGTAAGTGGATTGGAGAAGGCTCTGTGAGGATGTAAAAATGAATCTGAGACCTGAAAGAAGCCATCCTGCGAAGAGCAAGGAGACGTTTCAGGTAGCAGAAATAGTAACTGCAAAGATCTGTGCAGGGAGAGAGCTCCACGGGTTCTCGGCACTCTGATAGATGGCCAGCGGGACCAGGGCAAGGAGAGAAAACAAGGCTGCTTGATAGGATGGCACATGACTTTAAGTGTCTGCACTTGGCAGTACAATGTTTGGATATCACTCTCGGTGCGGTGGCCATTCAGAGTTATTTTTCGTGTGATTTGTTTTTTTATTTTATGTATAGGTGTGAGTACCTGCATGTGTGTATTGCCTGATGTCTGAGGAAGCCAGAGGACTCACTGGGTACCCTGGAACTGGAACTACAGATGGTTGGGGGCCACCCTGCCAGTTCTGGGAACCAAACTTAGGTCTTTTGTAAGAACAGGAAGTGCTCTTAAGTGAAGAGCCACCTCTTAAGAATCTTGTTTTTGTTGTTGTTTGTTTGCTTGGTTTGGTTTGGTTTGGTTTGTTTGTTTGTTTGTTTTTGAGACAGAGTCTCAGGCTGGCCTCAGCCTTGATTTGTTGTCCGAGTGTGACTTTGAACTCCTGATTTCCCGCCTCTATCTCTTCAGTGCTAGGATTACAGACAAGTCCTACCAGTCCTGGCCCATTCAAAGGTTTTAATCAGGACTTACATTTGACTTTAGTTTTTGTTAGATTGCCCTAGTTGCTAAGTGAAAAATAGATGAAGGAACACATAGAAGATTAGGAAAATACTTGGCATGGTAGACATAGCTTTAAGGTCAGCCTTGGGGAGGCAGACGTCTTTGAATTTGAGGCCAGCCTGTTTTACATAGTGATTGCTAGACTAGCCAGGGCTACGTAGTGAGACCCTGTCTCAAATTTAAAAACACAAATAAAAAGATGAAGACGATCAGTTAGGACTTTCTAGACCCAAGCAAAAGAGGATGTTAGCTAGAACTTGAATGAGGCAGTGAAAAGTTGTGCACTCAAAAGCTATTTGGAATTGGGATTTATGGGACTTCCCGAAAGATTTGGTGTGAGGTGCTGGGAGGCTGGGCCTAACTTCTGCCCTAAACCAGCAGAGGTTTGGCCTGTCCTAAATCCATTGGTCCCCTCTTTCTTTAGAGCCTTGTCAGAAGCCCAGAGAAACAAGTTGCAATCTGTGAGGTCCCTTCCAGTTGTAATTTAAGTTTGCTATGGACTGAAAAGTCTGAAAATTTGGAACAATCTTGTCATATCTTTGGACTCATCCTGCAGTATCTGGTGGAGCTCCATGTTCAGGGAGCATTCAGTAATCCCTAGTTGACTCTTCACTTGGGTACCAAACTTCTGTAATTGAATTTTAGATTAAATTCTCAGGAAAAACAAAACAAAAAGAATTCTAACGTAGGGTAAACTTTCATTTGAAGTCATTTGACCTGGAGAAAGTAGAGCTGTGGCCAAGCTAATCAAAAATTGTAAAATCCAAAGTAATTCCAATGTGAGTGGAGGCAGAAAACCTTTTTTTCCCCCCTACGTTAATTATGTGTTCCATTTAGGTAAATGTTGTTTTGGGGCAGGTGGCAACAGGGAATCAATCTCATTCAAAACAGAGAAGAAAGAAAAAGAATAAAGCCAGGTGTGAAGGGCTACATCTTTAACCCCAACACTCGAGAGGCAGAGGCAGGAGGATCTCTCTGAGTTTGAGGCCAGCCTGGTCTATCTGGCAAGCTCTAGGCCAGCCAGGGCTACATACTAAGACCTTGTCTCAAAGAAAAAAAAAACAAAATAAGAAAGCAACCGCTCCCAAAATACACGATAATAATTGATAATGGGTTGTAAAGTGGATAAAATTCTTTAGTATATCTTCCTCATCTCTGCATTTCTTTCCTTTTTTTTTTTTTTTAATTTTTCTGAGATAGGGTCTCAATATACAATTCTGGTTGGACTCTATTGACCAGTCTGGTTTCAAACTCACGGAGCGCTGCCTCCTGACTTCAATATATTCTTTGCTTAAAACAAATATTCTGCTTCTATAATTTATTTTGACGTGATGAGTTCTGAGATTTTCTAGAATATTTACTTATTATTAATTGATTTGAAACAGTCTCACTCTGTAAACCAGGGTGGCCTGGAACTCACTGTGTAACCCAGGCAGGTCTTGAACTCATGGGAGATCCACCTGCCTCAGCATCCCAAGTGCTGGGAGTACGGGCGTGAGCTGCTACGTTTGGCTTTAGACCTATCTAGAAAAGTAATGACATGCAGATGGAATGGTGTGGGTGGTCCAGCCGAAACCTAGGATTTAAATCTGCAGTTCCCCTCCTCTCTTTCACTGGTGCTTTTTTGCCTGGCGCTCCACCTTTCAGATGGCAAGTTTCCCAGCCGTTTTCTCGGGTTAAAAATTCAGAACTTCAATATCTATAAGCTTATTGAAATCAAATACTCAGGTAAGTACATCATTCCCAGACTTTTGTTTTATTAAAGAGGAGAGCAAAATGACAGACTACCTTTTTATATGCCAAGAGCTTTTGAACAAATATATCGTTTCAGTGCTTTGGATCATCCCATGGTGCACGGTCCATTCCACCAAGGAGGTAGGGAAGGCAGCGGCCCGGCCCGGACGTTTGACCTGCTTCCTGTGCTGCATGTTCCGCAGCAGCGCAGCCCTTCCTCATGGCTCCCTTGGTGGATAGGATCTCAGGTGTGACCCAGGGCCGCTCCCTAGGGCTTGGTGTTTGCTTCAGAGAGCGTGAAGGAAAGATTAGGTATCCTTGGTAGCTGTGGTTGTGTTAGTGTCCTGAAGCAGGACCTCCTCACCATACTGTCTGAGGGTGACTCTTCTACCAGCCCTCGGCATCCAGCTCAATTTCCAAATCAGCCTCCTGAGCCCCAGTCAGTATTTCTTCAGTAGATTCCAGTTGGGTTGGAAGAACCAGAGTTGGCACAGTTCTTGCAGCCGCGTACTCTTGTGGAAATGTAAAGAAACTGGCTCCGAGGTCGAAGAGTTTGTACGGGAGCCATAATTGGCAAGAGGCAGTGTTCTGGCTGAGAGGCTGTGCCACCTGGAGAGTTCTACAGAAGGGTACAGAGGTGCAGGGTAAGCCGGGTACACAGATGACAGAGGTGAGCGAAGAACAATTATCCCAAATCCATGCTCAAAGACACATGCATAAATAAGCAAGTCTCTTGCGCCAGAGACTGAGCTGTGTTCAAATATTATTTTAGCTCATCCTCATCACCATATAATAAGTTGGAAAATGTGAGTCTTGGGGAGGCTTATCTATATTTATATCATAGTAAATGTTAGTGCTGGGTTTGAACTTGAGTCTGCAGAGGAGAAGCCTGCTCATTCATTAAGCCACAGCGTCACCATGAAATTTAATCAACCAATTAACATGTTTCCTTTGTCAGTTTCCTATTAACCCCGGCAAGGCCCTAGAACAGCACTGTCAATGTGTTCTTGTTTCTTGTTTGATTGCTTTTTCTTGTTTGTGATCTTACATCTGGGTCTTTGAATGTGTCGCCTGTCTCTTTTTCTTTAGCCTGGACATTGCCAGCATCCAGAACTGTATTCCCTACTGGTCTTCCTGTAAATCCATCTCTACAAAGGACCCCAACATGATAGCCATGGGCTTGGCTCAGGGTGGGGCGAGGGTGGGCTTGGGAGGTGGGATTCAAAGCTGTCATTGAACCAACTGAAGAACTCTACAAAGACAGGAGACCTGCCTTCTTAAAGTGCTTACATACTTCTCTTTAGGCTGGCCTGCCTCTACCTCCCCTATGGTTCCAAAAAAAAAAAAAAAAAGTGCCTTTGCTTATTGAACTGTAAAACAGAGCCCAAGATCTGTGTTGGCAAAATAAATAAACAGCAGACATCCCAGGGTCTTTGGGGACAGATCCCTTGCCCAGACGTGGCTCATGACAGCCAATGAACATTTTGTCGTTTGTGTTTTGGATTAAGAAAATGAGTTCTGCATGTTTCCTAGCCTCACAAGGAGCAGTGAATTGAATTGGTGCCATTGTAAGCTTGATTGTTGTTGCACAGATAAAAGCCTCATTAAGTCCCTCATGAGGAGAGAAAATTTTTATTTTGAGGAAAGAGGAGCAACGGGGGCTTCTTTGCTTGTTGTGGTTACAACAACAAAACATTAAATGGAGGAAATAATTAAATAACTGAACTTTTTTTTTCTTTACCCAAACCTTGTCAAGAGGCTGGGTGAGTTTTTAATTAGTGCTGCATTTTCAATAAATCCAGATCAGTACGTGGTGCCGATTCTTTCCTGGATAAGGGAAAGATAATAATGAGAATCTTATTTTTCAGTCCCACACTAAAGGGATGCCTGGTATATTTAATCATGCTGTAGAAATCCTGGCAGCCTTCTCTGAGCCTGGCCTCTGCTCTAATTACATTTCTAGATTTTAGTAAATTGAAAGGGAAAATGTAGGAACAAAATAATTAAAACCGAAGAGGAAGTGCATATTAAAAAGGAGAAGCTGCTTAAAATTCTTGCACATAGTGCTTCCAAGGACATCTATAATCATTTAATCAGCTCCACACCAAATCAAAGCCCTTTGTGCAGAGGCTGGTAGGATCATATCTCAGGTGGGTGGCGTGGTCCTCACAGTGAAATGGGAGCCTCACTGCACAGAGCCACAGATGGCAGCAGGACCTCTTATGGCCCTCGAGATCACTGGGGATTCAGGCTCAGTCTGGACAAGCTGCTGGCCCCGATCTGGACCTGGAGGAGTCCTCTCCCATATCCTGGGCAGAGTCTAGTTAAACTGTGAGGATTAGTCTCACTGGTAAGGAAGCTGGACCAGATGTCCATTCCCGTAACCATGTCTTTCTGCACTTCTTCCCCACACTCCTTTTCCAAGGGGGTCTCTTTCTCTTTCTCCCTCTGCTTTTCTGTGAAATCAGAACAGGTAGCTGAACAGCTTGAGTGACCCCGAGAGCTAGTTTAGTGACTTGTAACTGGTCACCGGGTTACCACTGGGACATTTTCCATTTTTACAAGGACCCAACATCTCTCTGGCTTCAGCTCAGGAGAGAAGTGTTTGTTGATAATGATGATAAATGAAACCTAACTGGGCAGTTTCAAGCATCTGCCTAATAGATGACAAGAGCTCTTTCTTTTGGCTTCAGAGGCAAGCACACTGACCCCACCATTAGAGAGACCAGGCTCTCCTGGCTTAAACAAATCATTTTGGTTGGGCATGGTGGAACACACCTATAATCCTAGCACTCAGGATCAGGAGTTCAAAGCCAGCCTCTTTTACATAGTGAGTTTGGGGCTAGCCTGGACTATGTAAGATCATCTCAAAACAAAGCCTCCCCACCCCCCCCCAACATAATAAAGCAGGGGAAAGAAAACCAAGAAGAGTACTTTTATCTGGAATACAGGTTGCATAAGCTGGGGGGTGGGGGGTTGGAGTGTTTTGCTCATGATTCCTAGGACATTTAAAATGAGGATTATGGGGTTTGCTCTGTACTTGAAAGTGGAAAGCAGCTTGGTGCTGTCAGGGGTTCTTTTCATCCCCTGGGCTCGGTTCCTGGGCTGCCAGCTTTCCCTGCTGAACAGGCTCACCGGCCACCTGGCACGGAGAAGCATGTGGCAAGAGACAGGAGCACAGTCTCCTGGAGACTGTCCCACAGGCCTGGAAAGCAGTTAGGGCTCCAGGAAGCTGGTCCCAAGACAGGCTGCAACCTTGTTACCTCATGACCCACAGGGTCACTGGCTGGTTGCTCTCTCTGGTGGCCGGGACTAGCTGCATGACTGATTGTGTAGGCAGGAGACACAGTCTGCTTCTGATTTTGAGGGCTTGATTCAGGAATAATTTTTTTTTAAGTTTAAGGCAATCAAAGTACGTAATAACAACAAATACGTTGACATCATTATTTCAACATAAAGATGACTGTTTTCTTCCAGGGCTAAGATGGCCTCAGACAATTCTACTCAACTTGGGAATCACTTTTGGTCCATGGGAGCAAAGACATGAGGCAGACTGGGGACTCAGGTGTCCTAGTCAAGAAATTGTCACAGAATCAGCTTCCTCTCCATTGGGACACACACACACACACCCCTTCTGCCTTTCCCAGAAAGAATGGTTCTTTGGTTATCGTTTTTGAATGCTAATTTATTTATTTAGTTTTTGAGACATGGTCTCACTGTGTAATTCTGGCTGGCCTGGAACTCAGTGTGTAGACCAAACTATCTTTAAACTCACAGATGTTCTCCTGCCTCTGTGTCCTGAGTGCTGGGGTTTTCGCTGGGTCACACAGCACTGGAACAAAGTACTTGTTAGCATTTGCAGGCTAGGCTTGCCAGACATGGATCTCTAAGAATTTGAGTCCAGCCAGTCAGCAAAGAGTGCTGGGCCAGCCAGTGCTACATAGTGGGACCCTATCTCAAAAAACCAAACAAAACCACAAACGTAAAAAGTTTTTTTTTAAGAAGTCTCTAGCAATCGTTATAAAGTCCAGAAAACATTTTACTGAGAGTTGCTAAAAAAAAAAAAAGTTAAGAGCGAAATCATCTGTAATCCACAAACTGCACACCCAGGTTTCAGTTGTAAAATGCCTGTTGCGCTGCTCCACCCACCCGGGTCCCTGGATCTCTCCCTTCTCCATTCCGGGCCTCGCACCTCGGCGCGAACTTCCGCGCGCGCTCCACGCGCCCCCCTCCGAGTTCCCGCCTCTTTCCACTCTGGCCCCGCCTTCCGCACAAATCCCCGGGCCCTGGCACCGCCTCGCGACGCTTGCGCACTAGGCAAGGTAGGCGGGGTCTTGCAGGAGGAGGAGGAGCTGGACTGGCTTTGAGAGGGGCGGGGCGGGGCGGGGCCGGACGGGGCGGGGCGAGGCGGGGCGGGGCGGGAAGCCAGGGGAGGAGGCCGCGCGGGGTGGGGCCCGGCGGGTACGCGCCCGCTGCGTCGACGTGCTGACGACAGGACGCCCAGGCCGGTGTGTGTCGGTGTGTATGTGTGTGTGTGTGTGTGTGTGTGTGTATGTGTGGTGTGTGTGTGTGTGTGTGTTTGTATGTGTGTGCGCGCTCCGAGAGTGTGTATTTGTGTATCGGCGGTCACGCAGGTCCCGGATGTTGCGGGCAGTATGAGGCGAGCGCAGGGGGACGGGGACCAGCAGCTGTCGCCGCCGTTCTCAGGTGAGTGTGTGTGTCAAGAGTCGAGGAAGGGGGTTGGCCTGTTGGGGTGCGGGGGTTTTCCTTGAGAAGTGACTGCCCCCCGTCCCCCCACAACACACACTTTCCCTCGTGTATTATTCTCTGCCCCATTTCCTACACTGGCTTCATGGCCTGAGGAAGCCAGAGCCTAGTCAGCCGTCCGTTCTCCCTACCTCAAGCATTCAGGAAACACAAACGCGCCCCCTGCCTCCAGCCTCCCTCACCATCCTATCCCAGCCCCATCCCCCTTGCCAAATAGTGAGCTGTCGCCTGCGGCGAGATGGAGAACTGCGCATGCTCGAATGTGAAGGAGCTCGGGGTGCCTGGTGGCTGCCTCAGGACGCATGCGCATTGCTGTGCTGCAGGGACCTGCGGGATAAAGAGCCTCTTGACCACGCGCCCGCCTTCTTCCCAGGCAGTGCTAGGCTTGCCACCCAATAGTGAGCCTGTCGCTCCGATCCGAGAGGGAGGATTTAAATTATGCGAGGGATTTAAGGACAAAGCACTATTCGCATCTGATGTTGCCCTAGAGACTCCCAGGCTACCAACGCTTCCTAGAGCCAACGTGTCCTACGCTGACCCTTCCTTTGAAACTGACTGCAACTTCTAGTTCTAGAGTTACTTCCCTTTCCACCACTCTTGTTCGTCATGCCGAAACGTTGCTACAAACTTCCCCAAAATTTGGGAGTGAGTTCAACTCATTTATTCTGGCAGGGGATTTTGATAGCCTTGCTAAGAAGGACCAAGGGCCACCAAAAATAAACTAAGGTGGGAATTCCTCCCTAGTAAAATTCTAAGTTGCCTTTACAGAGTTAGATAAGGGAGCGATAAGTGCCACACACGGTTTGGGGTAACAACGACAAAACGGAAATCAAGAGATCAGGAGCTTCATTTCAGCCCTCTTACTTTGTGTGACCTCTTTGGCTCTTTGCGGGGTGTGTGTGTCAGAAAGTACTTCCTTAGTGTTAAAGTTTAGCTGAACATTAGTGATGTTCTGTGATCGTATGAAAACAGAGGCTATCAGAAATAATTTAACAACTTGTTCAGAAGTATTCATTTCAAATAATGAGTGATGATTTTATATTGGCAAGTTCCAAAAAATTAAAATGAGAAACTTTACAAAAATACTACAGTGATTTAGGACCTGGGCTTTTAGTTGGTAGACTACACTTGGTTTTTCAGTTTGCTGCTGTGTTGTCACTCTAGAGTTTGCTTCTACCATGAGGGGAAAAAGGGTTTTTGTTTTGTTTTGTTTTTGTTGTTTGTATGTTTGTCTCTGAAACCGTCAGGGTCTCATTTAGTCATGGCTGGCCTGAAACTCTCTATGCAGACCGTGGAGAGTTTCAAGACTAGTTACAGAGACCTGCTTTCCTCTGCCTGCTGAGTGCTAGGTGTACACCACCAAAGCTGGGTCCCCGAGAAGAACACTTCACTAGCAGGAAGTTTGCTATTGTATTGAAATGAATAGCCAAATTGTTCAGTGGAGAGAATGGACATTTTCTGTTTTTCAGTTGTTTGGCTAACCTGTGCCTCGGCTAGAGTCCTGGGAGTGGGAAATAATTCAGCCATATTTTGAAATTCCCTTTCCTTTATGTTCTTTCTTTGGTATTCTTACAAGATGTATTTTGGTTGCCATTTTAACTCTAGAACCTTATGTTCCTGGGCTTTAAAGTATATATTCGCTTTTTACTTCCTTGTTTAATACTGGCCTTTATGTGGTTCAGCTGTCTATTGTGCTGTTTCCGGTTGCTATGTTGCTCTTCAAACCAAGAGGTTACACAGAAGCAGCACAGTGGTTGTGAGGGTGGGTGGGATATATCATCCTGTTAGGAAAGAGCTGGATGCTCAGCTTCCCCCCGCCCCCCAGTGTAAATTATTGTGTCAGCTCCACATTTCTTACACACTTGGATCAGGCTCTTGTAAGATCTAGAAGTGAAACTATTGGGGGTAATGCTCGTCTTTCTTCACAGTAGGCTTTCTTCATCTAGGATGCTTTGTTCTTATCTGGAAGCATTTTGTCTTTGAATACACTGAAGCCTTATTTAAATTTTTGATGGTACAAAAGCATGGAACACTTTTAGGATTAAGATAAGTTGTTAATTCTTATTGGTGCTGAAACTTGTTTTAAAAATAAAAGGTAATACAAATGTGAAAAAATTCAAAAGGTACACAGTGAGAATGAAAAACCTTCCATCATTCTCCTCCTGTCCATCAAGTTAACCTTTTCAAAGGCAGCATCTTCTGCTTCCAGACTCTGTGTATTTACAAAGTCTTCCTGTTACTCTTTTTTTTTTTTTTTTTTTGCCTGAAACAGGGTTTCTCTGTGTAGCTCTGGCTGTCCGGTAACTTGCTCTCTAGATCAGGCTAGACTCAAACTCATAGAAATCCACCTATTTCTGCTTCCTAAGTGCTGGGATTAAAGGTGTGCACCACTACCAGGCTACTGTTTCTCTCTTTCCCTTTCTTTTCTTTCTTTCCTTCTTTCTTTCTTCTTTCTTTCTTTTTTTTTTTTGAGGCAGGGTTTCTCTGTGTAGCCCTGGCTGTCCTGGAACTCAACTCTGTAGACCAGGCTGGCCTCAAACTTACAAAGATCTGCTTGCTTTTGCCTCCCAAGTGCTGGGATTACAGCATGTGCCGCCACTGCCCAGTCATCTACATATTCTCGGGTATCTTTTTTTTTTTTTTTTTCACAGATGGTAAGGCACTATATCCATTTTTTACTTTTTCCACTCAGTTTATCTTGGTGATCATTTCATATAGTGTGTGTTAGTGTCTCCTTTTTAAAAAGTGACAAGGGTTGCATTGCTTATGATATTCCACCGTCAGTCAGTTCTTACCTAACGAGCCACATTTTTTTGTGTCTCTTGAATTAATTTTGTGTGAATGTGCCAGACCAATAGACGTATGCATTTTAATGTTGGCAGTATTACTGAATTGTTTTCCACGGAGATTTATGAATTTATATTGTTGCCAATAGCTCATCTGCCTGTTTCCTAATCAACATTCTCATAATTTAAAAATAAATCTTATGCAGTGTTTTCTCTGAGATTTTAAGTTCATTGTATAGTTTTGTAAGTTTCATTTCGTTGAGGAGTTGTGGATAAATTCTGTCACTGTTTTGTATGTCAAGAGTGTTAGAGAATATTCCTCGGTGAAAGAACAATGCCATAGAGTGATGTCGTGCACCTGGGTAATAGTATTAGGAAGGCATGTATTAGGATGGCATATGAGACCTGTGTTCCAGTGTCTTCCTTTTTACTCTCTGATTCTTGTTTCTTTGTGTGGAACTTCAAGTTATGTTTGATGTTTTGCATCAAATATATTTGGTAGCTATTACCAAAAGCAAGTGAACTGCTTTTTGTTGAATTGAAAAGACAACTCAGTGGTTATGGTACTTTACTAAGTGTCTATTATCTCCACCAGAATGTTGGTCTTAGCAGTCTTCTGATTGCAGAATACCTTACTATGAGCTGTAAAGAAATAGAGAAGGCTGGCCATGGTGGCACACACCTTCAATGCCAGTACTCAGGAGGCAGAGGCAGGCAGGTCTCTGGGGGTTTGAGGCCAGTCAGAACTTCATAGTGAGCCTCCACCCACCCTACTTGCTCCTCCCCCAAAAGATGAATGAATGAAAAGATGTCTGTGCCTAAAGGAGATTGTGGTCTTACTTGAAAACCAGATGCACTGACTATATGAAATAAGAGTCAGAAAATGAAATGTAAATAATAGTATGCTTGTGTTCTGTGCTAAGAAGGCCTGAAAGGAGTGATCAGGGTTGAAGGAGCTTTGTTTTGGCGGGCTTTCTGGAGGGAAGTGTATGTTGAGGTTTTTGTTTTCATCCAGCTGTTGAAATGAAAGTTTAAACATTCAGCAAAGTAGAAAGGATAGTACATGGGGTTGGGAATTTAGCTCAATGGTAGAGCTCTTGCCTAGCAAGCACAAGGCTCTGGGTTCCGTCCTCATCTCTGGGGGGAAAAAAAAACAAAAGACAAAATGATGGTACAATTATTACCCTTCTGTTTACCACTTCAATTGTTCACACTTTTGCTGCATTTTTAAATTTATATGTGATATATATGTTAGTATGTATAATATACAAGCATATATTGCAGATATATTTTACCCTTTAGATGCATTTTCTTGAAATACATTGTTTTACTCAATCATTCTTACAGTGTTTGTCACAAAGCAATTATGAGTAATTTTAAATTTTATTTTATATTTTGAGACAAGGTCTCACTATGTAGACCAGGCTGGCTTAATTCATAGAAAGCCACCTGCCTCTTCCTCTCAAGTGCTGGAATCAAAGGCGATTACCATCATTCCCACCGTTGTTTGTTTGTTTTCCCTGTTTCAAACTTGTCTCTTTAGTCTCAGAACCATCTGAAGCTACGCAGGATTAGTAGCTTTTGCTTTTTGAAGAGACCAGCCATTTGTGTTCCATTGTATATCATCTCTTGGAATTTTCTAATTGTTTTTTGTTGTTGTTGTTTGTTTGGTTCAATAAATTCGTTCTTTTATCGGTATAAGCTGATACTGAGACCTAAAGATTTGGTTAGAGTCTGATTAAACAGTTTTAGAAAAAGCGTAGCACCAGATTCCTCTGTTAATGATGTGGGGTTTGGTTGTGTGTTTCAGGTGAAGAAGCGCAGACTCTTCAATGAAATTTCCTCCTTTTATAATTAGCAGATAGCCTTTAGAGTGGCCCCACACTGGCTGCTGTTATTTTTCCAGTAGCCTTTCTCCTAAGGTGACAGTTCCAACCTTAGTGAAGTCAGTAGTTGCAAAGTGGTGATTTTTAAATTCTGCCATTCTTTTCCTTTGACTAATTTTCGATTTTCTATAAATTTCTCCCTTCTTAGTTAGTAGTAAACAACAGTTTCTACATAAAAAGTTTTGATTAATCTTTCTTTCCATTTACTATTTTCTGAGTAAGGAGGTGGTTTAATTAATAGGTGGCTAGAAAGGCCACAGACCAACAGCAGTCCTGGGGATTTATTAAAGGCCTGGAACATGGGAGACAAGTAAATGCTCTACCTTAGGTCACCCCATAGCTCAAATAGTCATCTCTACTGGTAGCAAATGAGTAGTTTCTTTTTCTTTCTGTTAGTACCATTTTGCATGCATGGCTTTTAATATGTTTGTCTTACCAACAGTTACAACATTCTTTATGATGCACAGGATGTTCCCTGTTTTGCCTTTGGAGTCCTGTCAGCTTAGCATATGAGTGCATCCTTGCTTTCTGGCATAAGAAGTTTCTGACTCTGTAACTTTCTGTCCCAGATGTGCAACCCTCACTTTACCTTTTTTTTTTCCCCCCTTTGTATTTTTCAGTTTTTTTTACCTTTATTTTATGTGCATGGTATTTTGCTTGTATGTGTGTCTGTGCACCATGTTAATGCAGTGCTGTTGGAGACTAGAAGAAGGAATCCCCTGAACAGTTATGCACTGCTATGTCGGTACTAGGAATTGAACTCCAGTCCTCTAGAAGAACAGCTGGTGTTCTTAGCTGGTGAGCCATCTCTCCAGTCCCCCACTTTACCTTTCCATAGCTTCCTTTTCAGCGAATTACATTGTTCATTCCTTTATGCGGTTCTGCAGCTAAATTCTAAAAAACGAAGTTGTCTTTTTAAACTCTGTATTCCCAGTGTTTGACTCACTTCTGTACTACTGGCTTTGCTGGGATCTAGATCTTAGAACTCACAATTTCCTTGTCTTGAATATTCTTTGTGAAAGATAGGTAGTGTCCCAAGGGACAGCATTGCTATCTCTTATATGAACATAACGTTGTCTGTAGAAAATGCTGTAGGTCCTTTTTTTTCCTCTTTGAGAGCAATGTTGCTTTTTTTTTTTTTCTGAGATGAAATATATGAAATGTAGCTCAGTTTTTAGAGTGCTTACCTATGTGCTTAGCATGCAGGAAGCCCTGGATTTGATTCCCAGCACCATGTGAACTGGGCATGCTGGTCCACACCTATGAGCTAAGCACTTGGAATATGAAGCAGGAGGATCAGAAGTTTAAGGCATCCTTTAGCTACATAAAGAGTTTGTCACATAAACTTTTTGGAGCATGTGGTGTTTTAACATTATATAAAAGAAGTCTTTGTGGATATGTGTATAAGTATTTGCTTTTCTTTCCTTTTCCTCATTTAAAGTATTTCTTTTAAAATTTCCATACATATTTCTCTACATGAATGTTATGTAAGATTCTGCTGTTAAAGCATATTTTTTTCATTATCACTAGATTTTTCATCTTTAAAAAGGAACAAGACAAATTGTTCTTAATTAGGGAAAATTTTCAGCCAAACCATGACCTCTGATTCCCAGTTGTCTTAACTCAGGGTCTGGAACATTGCTGTGTCCTGTAATACTATGTACTGTAGACTCAGGGAAAATGTCTGCTTATTTGAGTGCTTTCTGCAATTCTGTCACACTAATGAAGACTAACATAAAGAAAAGATACACTAGAGCCACGCTTTGTAGCTGGTCTTAGGGTGGGGACTAATTCTTGCCTTAGTAAAAAATGTTTAATTAGATCTTTCTATGCAGTGATAGTTTGAATAATCTCCCAGATTTCAGGTTACTCAAAGCAATGCAGACAGTAACAGTATTCTGACATTTATCTGAAAGCCATTTCCCAAGTTCTTTTACCATCCTCTCATTCTTACAAGGTTATTTATTCTAGTTTGGTTTCATAACAATTCTGGCTCCACATTAAATTCTGCTTGTGTATTTGAGGAAGCACACCTGTTTCTTGTGTTTGTTTTCAGGCATGGTAAAATTACTCTGAAAGGCTCTGTGGACACATTTGCTAATAAATTGGATCCAGTTGCTTCTTTCACTTTTGTTTTTGTAAAGCTCCCATTACTGGAAAATACTTCAGAAATAGAGTTTTGAATGAACTCTTGGGCCATCATTCTTATTACTATAGTCACATTTTATTTATTTAAAAATAAATGTATTTGTGTGTATGTGTATGTAAATATGTGCATGTTTGGGTACATGTGTGCCACAGTGTGTGTGTGGCAGTCAGAGTACAACTTCCAAGAGTTGGTTCTCAATTTCTAACGTGTGGGTCCCAGGGATGAAACTCAGGTGGTTAGGCTTCACAGCAAGTGCCTTTACCAGCTGAGCCACCTCATAGATCTAACAGTCACATTTCCATAGAATTGGCCAGAAGTTGCTGAGGTGCTCTCTGTGTGTGGCAAAGCTCGTTATGAAGCTTTAGGGGAGCTGCATACAGATATCAAGAGTAGAAATTAAAGAGTCAGTCTTTCTTGATACAATGACCATTAGTCTTGACTGTTCCTAAGAAGCTGCTGCCATAAAATTTCCTGCCATCACCAACTACCTCAGAGAGGGGTTGCATAAGTTTTCCAAAAACTTCTCATTTCTCCTGTCTGCAGATCTGCTTTTTTATTTGTAAGAGGGAAACTGTAATTATTTATCTCCCTAGATTGAGATGTATATATTCTTTTACCTGATATTTATTAAAAGGCAACATGTAGAAGTTTGCTATAAATAAAAATAAGCTTTTAAATATAGAACATCATACTGCCTGCCCTAAGTTTTACATTATAATTTGGGTGTACTGGTGCACACCGGTAGTTCCAGTACTTGGAAGGTAGCGGCAGCATAGTAGGATTGCCTCAAATTCCAGCCCAGTCTGGTCTATGTTGGAGGTCTAGGCCAGACAGGGACACACAGTGAGTTCCTGCTTTAAAAACACAAAAAGTAGGGGCTAAGGAAAACTCAGTTGGTAGACTGAATTGGGATCTCTAGCACCCATCAAAAGCCAGCATGGCACCTTGTGTCCATTATCACAGTGCCAGGGGGCAGAGGCAGGAGGATTGCTGGGGCTTACTTGACAGACAGTCTAACCAAATCAGTGAACTCTAGGTTCAGTGAGAGATTCTGTCTCTAAACACAAGGTGAAGTGATTGAAGAAGATACCTGACAATAACCTTTTCCTCCACATGCCCCCTTGTTCACTACTCCCAAAATAATATAAATAATCTTAAATATAAAATACTTTAAACTTGTTGAAAAGTATAAAGGGTAATTCCATTGTATACCATCACCTAATTATATAAAATCATTTTTTATGTGTGTATATGTGTATGTGAAGGCCAGAGGACAAACCTTGGGTATCATTCCCAGGAAGACAATCAACTTCTTTGAGACAGGTTGTTAATTGGCCTGGAGCTTAGCAATTTGGTACAGACTGGCTGGCCAGCAAACCACCCCAGGGGTCCTTTTGTCTACACAGCACTGGGATTACAAGCCTAAGCCACGGTGCCCAACCTTTTTTAAAAACTCATTTATTAAAATATGTATTTATTTTTAGTTTATACTTATGAGTATTTGCCTGAAAGTATGTGTGTTCACCATGTGTGTCCGCAAAGGCCAGAAGAGGGTGTTGGATCACCTGGAGCAGAAATTACAGCTAGTTGTGGATAGCTTTGTGGGTGCTCACACCCAAACCCTGGTTCTCTGGAAGAGCAATCAGTGCTCTTAACAGCTGAGCCATTTATTTCTCCAGCCCCAGTGCCAGACATTTTTATGTTGATTTTTCAGAATCTAAATTAGAAATGCTATGATAATAGATATACAAGCTTCTCTTTAAAATGTTGCTTTCAGTTCTTTAGTGTATATCTAGAGTTAGAATTGATAAATCATATGGTAGTTCTATTTTTTATTTGTTTTCAAGATCCTTCGTTCTGTTTTCCATGGTGCCTGTATCATTTTACATTCCTTTCAACAGTACACAGACATTCCAAGTTCTCCACATCCTTGCTGACACGTTTTTTTTTTTTCTTCTTCTTGGTAGTGGTGTCCTACTGGGTGTCATTAAATTCTTTTTTAGCTTTATCTTTTATTGAAATTGAGTTTTAAGTTTTACTTATTTTTAATTTTTTAAAGATTCATTATAGTTTTGTTTATTTATGTATATGTGTCTGTGTGCTATGAGTATATGGGTGCCCAAGGGGTCAGAAGAGGGCGCAAGATTCCTTGGAGTTGGAGTTACAGGTGATTTTTTGCCACATGATGTTGGAACCAACTCTGGTTCTACAGAAGAGCAGTATGTGCTCTTAATTGCTGAGCCATCTCTCCAGTTCCCCAGGGTTTTTATTATTATTATTTTATTTGGGGGGGGGAGTGTGAACAAAGTTGCACTTGGTAGTCCAGACTGGCTTGAAACTCATGATCCTCCTTCCTTAGTCTCTCAGGTACTAGATTCTAGATTGCAAGTGTGAGTCTTCATGACCACGGTAAACTTTACAACAATCAGATGTATTTTGTTCTCCTTTTCATGTTTGTTTGAAACAGAGGCTTGCGAGCAGTATAACGCAGGCTACCTTCAAACTTGTGATCTTTCTGCTTCAGGCTCCGTAGGGCTAGGATTCTAGGCATATGCCACTATACCTCGTGTGTGTGTGTGTGTGTGTTTTACAGAAGGAATTCTCTTTTATATTAGGCTAATGAATAAGTCTCTTTTCTCCTACATGTTTTATAGTTTTTCTTTTTACATATAGGTCTGTACCTTCAATTTATTTTGATATTCAGTGTGGAAAAGATAAAACTCCCTTTCTATAAGAATATTCCTAAAATATGAATCTAATTTTGCATGAGGATAACCCAATGACCCAGCCCTATGTTTTGGATAATTCATCTGTTCTCTATTCTTGTTAAAATGTCATTTGTGTTTGTCTATGTATATGAGGATTGCCTCTCTATTTTCTTTTCTGTGCCTTTGGCCTGCTTGCCTGTGAGCTGTTACCATACTGCTTTTATTATTAGAAACTTACAGTGATTGTTCTTTCTGATAAGCAAGCATTTTTCTTTTTTATGTTCATCAAGCTCCTTAAAAAACCCAGACTAGTTGGTTGTTATATTTTAATGTAGTCATTTGCTGTTAAAATATGTTCTTATGATGTTATTATGGCTTCCAAAATGGGGGAAAATTAAGCCTTTCTTCCTTATCAAACAACTGATTACTTGTTCTGAATGAGCCTATACTTTCAATTCACTTTTGTTTTGTTTGTGTGGTTTTTTAAAAGTTTTTATATAAAGATAAGATCTTCACATGGAAGATGACTTGATATGATTGTATTAAAACACCAAGAAAACAGTTTTGGTGATAACATTAGTATTGAACTTGATGCTGTTAAAGATTTCTTTCCTCTTCCTTTTTTTGTTTTTGTTTTTGAGACATGATCTCAGTTTATCTCAGACTGGCTTCTAATTTGTGGCAATCCTCCTGACTCAACTTCCTAAATGTTGGGATTACAAGTGTGAGTCACCCTCCGCAGTAGTATTAAAGCCTTGATTATGAGGAAATGGAACCTATTTAAACAAAGAGATTATCAAAAAGATATATATCAGCTGTATAGTACAGGGAAAGCTAAACAACCAGGTTTCAGAAAGTCCTGGAACCAAAACAGTCACAGGGATTTCAGCAATAAGAACTGGAAGACTCTGGTGCTCTATAAATAAACTTTAGTTTCCATGAAGCTTAATTCAGATTCCTAAGGGAGATCTGATTTGGTCAGGCCAAGGCTTGATTTCCCATGGGCCTCATATGTGCCTCAGGTTCAACTTCAGTTGTTTAGGGGAAGGGGAAGTTTGGTATAATAGAAATTTGGGGAATGGCTGGAATTAAGACAGATTTTTTTTTTTTTTTGAGTAATGATGAATCTTAGGATTCCTTATAATCTTAAAGTTATTGAGTATCTTAAAGAATTTTGTTTTCAGCCAGGCCTGGTGGCACACACCTGTAATCACAGCACTCAGGGAGGCAGAAGCTGGTAGATCTCTTTGAGTTTGAGGACAGCCTGGTCTACAAAGCAAGTCCAGGACAGCCAAGGCTACACAAAAAACCTGTCTCAAAAAAACCAAAAGGAATTAAAAAAAAAAAAAAAGAATTTTGTTTTCTTTTTTAAAATGTGGGTTGCATCTATTGGTCATTACTAAGAACTTAGAACACAGATGGCTCAGCAGAAAGGTGCTCCCCACCACTATGGTGGAAGAAGAGAATTAACTTCTACAAGTTGTCCTCTTCCCGTCACTGCATGCCATGCATATATACTCTAAATACATGTAATACAGCAAAAAGAAAACATGGTGCAAAACATTTTGGTTTTGGGTGGGGAGGGGGATCCTTTGGCTGTCCTGGACTTATTTTGTAAATCAGGCTGGCCTTGAACTCACAGAGATCCGGCTGCCTCTGCCTCCCAGAGTGTTGCGATTACAGACATGTATGACAGTAAAAAATAAAGTCATATCACCATTAAAGGCATGGTAAAGAATGCCTTTAATCCCAATACAGGGCAGGTGGATCTCATGAGTTTGAGGTTAGCCTGGTCTATAGTGAGTTCTAGGACAGCCAGGACTAAATAGTAAGACCCTGTCTCAAAATAAAGAAACAAACCAACTGAACTCATCTCATATTACACTAAATAGTATTTTTTTGGTCAGCCATATTTTTCTTTTATTTTTAAATTTTATATTTATTTACCTTATATCCTAAGGGTGCCCTCTCCTTTCTCTCCTCCCAGTCCCCCCACTTCTTTCCTTCCCCCTTCCACTCTCCCTTTTCCCCTAGAAAGGGGAGCCTTTTCCCCTCCCCACCCATATTAACCTTCCCCAGCACATCAGGTCACATTAGGAGTGCACATATCTTCATCTCTGAGGCCAGGCAAGGCAGTCCTGCCAGGGAGAAGTGATCCAAAAGCAAGCAATAGAATCTGAGTTAGAAACAACCTCCCCCGCTCCACTTGCCAGGTGACCCATTTGAAGACAGAGCCTCCCATCGGCTACATGTGTGCAGGGGCCCCTAGGCACTAAATAGTATTTTAAAAAATAACTTGAGCCAGGTGATGAAGGCATATACCTTTAATTCCAGTGGCTGAGTTTTACATGGATCTCTGTGAGTTTGAGGCCAAGCTGGTGTAAAGAGTAAGTTCTAGGACAGCCAAGGCTGCACAAAGAAATCCTGTTTCAAGAGACAAATAAACAAAACCTTGAAAATGACTGAGATTGGCTTTTTTTTTTTTTTTAACATTTTTGTAAATCCTTTTAATGTCTAGCTTAATGGAAGACAAGCCAAATTTTCATATCAGGTTCTATATTCTTGGGTTTTTGTTTGTTTGCTTTGTTTTTGTTGTTGATACAGGGTTTCTCTGCTTTAGTCCTGGCTGTCCTGTAGATCAGGCTGTCCTCAAACTCACAGAGATCCACGTAACTCTGCCTCCCATGTGAGGCATTCTGTATCCTTTTATTATTGTTGTTGTTTGTATTGCTTTGTGTGTTTGTATATTTGTGAGAGAATATGAGCACATATGTGCTATGTGAGTAAATACGAACCAGAGGATAACTTTCAGAAGTCATTTCTTGCCTTCCACCATGTTTTTGTTTTTACAGTGTTGGGTACTTCAGTTTAGCCAGCTTCTGAGCCTCTGGGTAGTTCTGTGGGAGATTTTCCCATCTCTGCATGGCAGTGCTGGGGTTACAGAAGTCTGCCACCCATTGGTCTTTTCTCCATGGGTTCCAGGGATCAAACTCAAGGTTGTCAGGCCTTCCTGACAAGAACTTTTACCAACTGAGCCATGTTCCTGGCCTCTGCTTCTATATTCAGTCTGATGTGGTAGATAATTTTGGTTGAAATATGGGAAGCAAATGTAATCTCAAAGGACAGTTAGAAAAGGGAGAGATATTTTATAGCCATTTCAGGCAATCACATACATTTGATATTATAATAAAACTTGACAAATGTTAGTTTCTTTGTAAGTTGGGTTTCAGTGTTGATCTGGAAATTATATTGATGCAACTGTTACATTGACATATGTTGGTATGTCTTGCATTTGAATGGATTACTTATTTAAAGAGATAGGATCTCTTTGTGTTACCCAAACTGGCTCCAAACTCTTTCAAGAGATCCTTCCTTCTTAACTTCCTGAGTAGCTGGAACAAGTTCACAGTTGAACGGATTTTACCAATAGTATTAGGCACTGGTCATTGGGGAAATTATTTACTCACTGAGTTCAGCAGATCTTCTAAATGTCTAAAACATTTTCAAGAAACACTTTAGTTATGACCACCATCCTTTTCATGAAAAAAAAAAAAACAGTGTTGGGAAACTGTCAGGCAGCTACAATTATTTAAAATTGTATTTTTTAATTAAACACTCAGATTTTATCATTGGCAACAAATACTGTCAGTTGTTTTCCTTAATGTGACAGACTCACTTCATTTTCAAGAAAATGTCTGTTAGGTATTTATGTCTGAATAACTAGTTTGTTCTTTTTCCAAGAAAAAAGTAGTGTTTCATGAAAAAGAAGCTAGTTGAGCTTAAAACCCAATTACAAGTTCTTTTCCTCAAAACCATTGTGCTTGAGAATACTTAGAAGTGCTTTCTGTTCACAGATATTCATGGGTTTATTTTTATTACTTTATCAAGAACATTCCTGAGCCAGGCATGGTGGTCTACATTTGTAATCCTAGCATTCCGGAAGTTGAGGAAGAGGATCTGAAGTTTAGTTGAAGGTCAGCCTATACTAGACCCTGTCTCAACAAAATGGAAGGAACATTCGTACAGTTGACTTTATTTCTAAGTTGTCAGTGGATGACTTTGATTTAGTGTCATTTCCTGTGCTTATACAGCAGTTTCTGTTCATTAATACTTTGTGTAATCAGAACAAATGCCAATATAGTTATAAAGTTAAACAACAACTTATTTTTATTGTAATAGTTATGACTTTGAAGACCTTTTGAAAGATCCCTACCAGGCATTGGCATTCCATACTTTGAGAAGTGCAGCCTTAGGAGGAGAGGCAAGTGTATGACAGAGAGACAAGTGTATCACGGTGTGGTGTAATCTTACTGGGTTGCTAGTGTAGTCACTTTGAGTTCCTCAACATGACGTCAAAATGAATGCTATATTTCAGAAGTGCATAAAATGTTTTAGATTTCTTTCTTAGAAACACATCCTAGGAATTAACATTTTCAAATACTTGAGTTTAAGGGATATATTCTTTCAAGTATGTGATATTCTTGGCATAAACTAATAACATTTATGTCTTATAGTACATAAAATTTAACATTTTTTCAAAAATTAAAAAAATTTAAGTGCGTCTTTATTTTGTGTTTGCACATGTGTGTGCGCAAGCCAGAGGACAGTTGGGGAAGTCAGTTCTCTCCTCGTGTGGTCCTAGGAATCAAGAAGTATTGAACTCTGATTGGCAGAGAAGGGCAAGGGAAATTTAGACAGAAAATTCGAGGAGCAAAACTGTGGAAGTGGGGAGTATTGGGTTGTAATCCTAGGTCTAGTTAGAGAGGGCCTCTTGAAATCTCTGTAAAGATAAGATTTAAGGAAATGTCTGTTGGACTGCAAAGAGACAAGAGGGCAAAGGCTATGAGGCATGCTAGTATCTGGTGTGTTCAGAGACCCAGCAAGGAGGCCAACATACCTACAATGAGGTTAGCGAGAGACAAAGTAGAAATAAAGAGGCTAGTGCAGTCTAGTGCCTATAGCTAGCCACTTGTTAGGTTAGCAGACCTGGGTAGCTGCAAGAGTCCTAATTCCTGGCCTGTACCTGTGTGATGAAGTAGAAATCTTTGCAGGTGGGACTGTGGCAGAGGAGAGGGAGAGAAGTGACTGTGTTTGAGAAGTATGTCAAAAAAGGAATCCATTTAATTATAGATTGAATGTGGGGGTTGAGGAAAAGGAAAGTGTCATGAATGATCCAGGTTTCTGGCTCAAGCAACTGGATGGGTAGAGGTGTCATTTACTGAGTTGAGACTGAAAGATAAAGAATGAGAGTAGGTGTGGGATTTAGAGGGAAGATCAAAAATCAGGAGTCAAACTTTAGATATGTCAAATTTGGGATATGAATGAGGCTAAGTATAAATATGTTAAGTAGGCAAATTTACAAGTGGAACTTCAAGTGAAATCAGACCTTAAAGTAATAAATTTGTATACCATCTACTTATTGATGGTTTTTACAGTGTCTAAATGACATCTTACATGAGATAAGTGTGATGGAGGAAGATCTGGGACTGTGGGAACTAGTTAGCTTCTTGCAGTTACCCGAACAAGAAGTGGTGATAGTGTGAATGAGGATGGTGTTGGCTGGACCGAGCAGAGAGAAGGTTGGAGATCTGAGGACCTGTGGAACCATATTCAGTGGAGGGCGAACACAGTGGGCAAGGAATTGAAGGCAGTTTTAGAATGTCAAGCTTGGATGAATAGTGGTTCTGTTGGCCGATATAAAACAGTCAGAAGTGGCTGGTTTGGGAAGTAGTTGGGTTTTGATGTGTTAACATTTAGTAGACACATTCCCAAGAGCAGGCAGTTTGGATTTTTTTGCACGGAGTTTTAGATGGGCAGATGAAGTTCAAAACACAATTCTATAATTCATTTCCATGAAATAATTTCATTAGTATAAAAGTGTTTCACCAAGATTTATAAAAATAGCAACTTCTACAGACAGTTTTGATGTGTTAGGCTGCTGACACGTGTCCTTGCTTGCTTTTGTGTAATGGAGTGTTTCCCGTTGGTCACCATACTTGAGATGTACTGTCTTTTCTGTGTTTCTAGTATTTCCAGTTAATTTTTCCCTTGTAGCTTTTCAGAAGTTAGTATCTGAGGAGGAAGTTTCCAAAGTAAGGTATAGGAGTAGGGGCAGGAGAGAAAGTTCAGTGGTTAAGAGCTTGGAGCACAATCATGAAAATTGGAGCTCAGATCCCAGGACTGATTTAACAAGCTAGGCATCCTGCATATGCCTGTACCTCTAGCTCTGAGGGATCCAACTTTCTCTCACATGCAGATAGGTGTATACAGACACACATATATGTATGCATACATTCAGACACACATAAATAAATCAAATTGTCTTTTTTTAAAAGATATGGTGGTACAGATAAGCATTTGAAATGGAATGGCTATGAAAACTGGTGAAGGTGAAACCCTGTCTACACAAAGGCACAGTGCATGGTGGTTTTCGTGTACCCTCGTTCTCAAATCTGTTGATTAGAGATGCCAAAGCATTGGAAAGGTAGTGATTGTTAACCTTTGGAATATAAGTTGATTCAGTGATAACTTGATTCATGGTCATCCATTCTGTTTATGGAAATAATTTTTACAGGGGTGAAAAGCTTCCTTCAGTGAAAATGACTAAATTATTTTAGAAAATTCTGGAAATACTATGAAGATAGCTAACTGTATAGCTCAGTTGGCACAGTGCTTGCCTGGTATGCTAGACACTCTGGATTTGATCCCCAGCAAGAAATAAATTGGGTGTGGTGATGTATATCTCTAAATGAGGTGTAGGAACAAGAAGGTCAGGAACAAAAGGGCATCCTTGGCTATAGAGTAAGTTGAAAGCCAGACTGGATTGCATGGGGGGGGGGGGGAAAGAAGAAGAAAAACAGCTGAAAATTTAGCTAAACCAACTTTGATACACTGTTAGTGATTACCACTCTTCTTGAGCTACTTTGTCACTTCTTAAGTAGTAGTGATAATAGTAAGTGGAGTAATTAATCCATATTCTAGTCCTTAAAGAATTTTTGAAAAATCTATTTTTTTCAGAATAAAAGCATTCTCTTTTTCTCGTTCTAATATAGTTCATAAAAAATAAATAAAAGTAGAAAAGATTACCCTAAGACCCATCACATGGAATTAACAGAAGTTGACATTTTCATTTTTCTAAACCATTTGTTTGTTTCTGTTTGTGTGTAAGTGCAAGTTTGTGAGTGTGCGTGTACATACCGTGGTATGTAGAGGTTAAAGACAATTTTCAGGAGTCATTTCTCATCTTGTACTTTGTTGAGGCAGGGGTTGTATTGTTTCTGCCTTTCTGTCTACTCTAGGAGAGTTTGTCCACAAGCTTCTGCATGATTTTCCTTTCTTAGCCTCCTGTCTCACAGTAAGAGAGTAGGAGCAGTAGAATAGGTAGGATTGTATATGTCTGTGTGGGTTTGTTCACATGAGTGCAGGTACTCTCACAGGCCAAAGACATTTGATGCCACAGGAGCTTGAGTTACAGGCAGTTGGGAGCTGTCTGACTTGGGTGCTGGGAATCAAACTCAGGTCCCCTGGGAGAGCAGTAGTAGCCATCTCTCTAGCCCCCTCTTTCTTTTTTTTTTAGTGACAGAGATTACCCACTGAGCCATTTCATAAGCCCAGTATTGTCTAACTCTTATTGGGCATTTCTTTAAATATCCATATGTATGTATTATATATTTATGTAAAGATATATTTATATTTTTTCAAAAATTGAATTATAAGTTATTTTAAAATTTGCCTTTATAGCCAGATGTGGTGGCACATGCCTGTAATTCCAAGACTCAGAAGACAGAGGCAGACTGATATGTGTGAGAGGCCAGGTAGGGCTACATAAGGAAGTCCTGTCTCAAAAAATAAAGAGTGCCTTAAAAATTCACTATACAGGGCTGGAGAGATGGCTCAGCTGTTCACTTCCTAGCGTCTACATGGCAGCCCACAACTGTAATTCCAGTCCAGGAGATCTAATGCCCTCTTCTGGTCTCCATGGGCACTGCATGTATATGCGCACTTACATGCCAGTCAAAAAAATAAAATAAAATAAAATCTTAAAATACCAATGTTTTTTCCATGTTGATGAAAACACTGTTTATGTATTTTTTTTTTTGAGGCAGGGTTTCTGTGTAGTCTTGGCGGTCTTCGAACTCACTTTGTAGACCAAGTTGGCTTTGAACTCAGAGATCTGCCTGCCTCTGCCTCCCAAGTGCTAGGATTAAAGATATGGGCCACCATGATTTCTTAAAGTAACTTCATAGGAAGCAGAGTATATTGGCACACTCTTGTAAGCTCAACACTTGAGAGATGAAGGCAGATCATGAGTTCAATCCAGTATTACCCTTATAGGAGCTTTAAGACCAGCCTTTAAGATTGGGTTGCATGTGATCTTGTTTCAAATGAGAACAAAAACAGTGCAAAGGAGATGGTTTGGTAGGAAAATACTTCCTGTGTAAGCATGAGGATCTGAGTTCAAATCCCCAGAACTCGTATAAAAAGCTTTACATTGCTGCATATGCCTGTAACCCTAGCACTGTAAACTGGAATCTTGGTGGGAACTTGTTGGACAGTCAGCCTAGAGAAACCTGATCCTCTGATTCAGTGACAGACACTGTCTGAAGGAAATAAAGAATGACAGACAAAAAAAACGTGACATCCTCATCTGGCATCTACATATGTACACCATCTTGCTCAGACCTATATACACGCAGGTGCACGCACCACACATACGCACAGACAAACCACAAATAAAGGAATCATAGACATCTGTTGTATGGATACATAATATGTTAGTGTTTTGTTTAGTTAGGGTTGTTTTGTTTGCTTGTTTTTTAAGTTAGTTGGGTTGTTTTATTTTTGAGACAGGGTCTCATGTAATGTGAACTGTCTTGGAACTTGCTGTGTGGCCAAGAATAACTTTGAACTTCTGACCCTTTTATCTTTAACTCTGTGAGTGCTGGGAGTACAGGTGTGTATCATCATGTCTAGTTTATGTGGTTCTCAGAATAGAACCCAGGGCTTTGTGCATGCTAGCCAAATACTCCACTAATTGAGGTATACATAATATTCCATTTAACCAACTCTCTATTATTAAACTTTTTTTCTGGTTTTATCTGTAAATTATACTGTCATGGACATCCTTGTGCATAAATCTTTATATGCTGTTCTCTTAGGATTGATTTCTGAAATGACATTATTTTGTGAAAGTGAGCAACAGAACCCATTAGATGGCTCAGTAGATAAAGGTGCCTGCTGCTAAGACTCACTTCTGAACCATCTCTTCAGCCCTAGTTTTTTATTTTTTCATAAGCACTTATCCTAGGCGTCATTAGCTCTAGCGAAAATATATGTTGGAGGCTAGAGAGATGGCTCAGCAGTTAAGAGCACTTGTTATTGCAAAGGACTGGCTTGTGGTTCGCAGCACCCACATGGCAACTTTCAGCTGTTCATAACTTTAATTGCAGGGGATACACCCTCTTCAGTCCTCCTGGCACCAGGCACTTGTGTGGTGCATATATATACATGCAGGCAAACAGTCAGACACATTAAATAAATCTTTTAAGGGGGGGGTAGATGAGATTTAGGAAAGATTTTATAGAACAATTACAGTTCTGGGCATTCCAGTTATTTGTCAGCTCCTGAGTTCTAAGTTAGTTACAGTAAGTATGATAGGAATTCAACGTGAACTGGGGCGGCAAGGTAGAACTTGACCTGGATTTAGAGAAGTAATACTCTGATAAGAGGAAGAGAATGCTTTTAGCTTTCAGAGTGCTGTGAATCAATTTGAGAGAGGCAGGTGAGTGAGATGACAAAAGAGGCCACAGTCAGCTAGTTGGGAAGGAGAGTTTATTTGTGATGTAGTTGAAAGGCTTTATGAGGGCTGTGTTGTATCTCAGGAGAGTCATTTTATTTTTAGTACATTTAAGTTGTATAGTGTAGAGATATAAGATACAGTAGAGAGCCATAGCCCAATTTTAAACAAACTAGAAACAGTATAGTCAGTTTTTATAAGAAATAAAGATTAAGGTTTATTTATGTGTAAATTACTTAAACATTGAACTTTCAAACAACAAATATTTATTTTACTGTATATTTTGTAGACACATTGCCACCATTGTGGATCTTACTCTCCTTTAAAATTAAAGTGCTTACTTAGCTTTTCTGACAGTGAAATTATTGCAGAACTTTTCAGGAATAAGAGATTTATGAAATAACTGGTCTGTATTCATGTTGGTACCCATTTCTGGCTCCTTAGGCACGGTACCACTCCATGCAACTTGATTCTTCTCAGTCTTTCGTTTTTAAATGCCATTTAGAGATTTTAATTTTTTTATGTTATTTGTGTCTGTGTCTGTGTGTTCACCCACATGTGTGTGCGTGCCATGGTTGTTGAGTGGTGGTCAGAGGACAAACCTGTGGCAGTTCTGTCCTTCTACAGTGGAGTTCCAGGATTGTAACTTAGCTCCTCAGATTTGGTGACACAGGCCAACTTACCCACTGAGCCACATTGCTGCCCCAGAGGCTCCTTTTAAAGTGTCCTATGGCTAAGAGCAAGCAGCAGGAGGATAATAGGAGTTCAAAAGGAGTTATTATATAATTGTTTTCAATTTACTCATGCTGGCTTCCTATTTTATTCATGCCCATGATAGCTTTAATATATATCAAAGATATGTAAATTATTACTTCATAGAGGAGATAATTTTGGGCATAAATCTTTAGGAAAAATTAGTGCATTTGAAAGTAAAATGTTAAGTTTTTTTAGTATTTTTAATTATTCATATTTTGTATACTCGTTACAGGATAATAATAGTAATTTATAAACTCAAGAGCTCTCAGCTGGGCAGTGGTGGAGACACCTTTAACCCCAGTGCTCAAGCAGAGGCAGTCAAGTCAGCCTGGTTTACAGAGTGAGTTCCGTCCAAGGCTACACAGAGGAACCCTGTCTCAGAAAACCTAATAAAACAAAAACTCCAGAATTCTCCTAAAGTACATAATGCTGAAAGCTAATTGCTCGCTTGCTTTATTTCTCTTCTAGGAGCACTTTCTTAGGTAACTAAACTCACAGGGAATGACAGAGAAACTAGAATAGCATTTTGCCAGTGGACTTCAGAGTATTTTCTGTAGTAGAGAATACTTCTGTGTTTGGTCCTTCCCCTTCCTAGAGACATAGTAGTACTAAAAATAGTTACTGTAACATTTGAGCAGGAGTGTCAAGCATTGCACTAGACATTTTACATGTGTTTAACTCATTCAATTGTTCATAGCACTCTGATAAGATATTCTCATCTGTATTTTATAGGTGAAGAGTCTGAAACACAGAAAGGTTTTTAAGTAACTTGCTGAGATCTAATAACTAATATTTTCTGCTGTAATCAAATGATCACTATTACATGGTTAAGCCTGAAATCTTAGCCAAGGAAAGTAAATGGCTACAGGCTGACTTATCTAAATCGTGGTGTACATGCTCGTTCCCTTTTTAAATGTTTATTAAGCACCTATACGTTGCTGGGCACTACTGCCCAGACACCAAACTTAATAAGGATAGTGCAACATAGGAAGTGTTCTCCAGAGAGTCTCAACCTAGTGGGCAATAATAATAATAATTACAACAGCAAGTGATACACACATTGAGAGTAAGGAGGAAGTATTTAATTTTCCTTGGAAAGATCACAGTAGGTATTTGCAAAGATGAAGTGAAAGTATTCTGGGTAGAAGAAAAACTTTCAAATATGCCATAGCAAAAATGAACTCACTATTAGTAGGAATGAGAGAGTAGTATTGTATTTAAAATAATATTTTAGAATATTGGTATTCTGGACTGAAGTGTAAATCAAGAAAAACAGATTAGTTTCAGATGTACCTCTAAGATAATATTGACTAGAATTGGGAGGTGGGGAGTTGAGGTGGGGGTGGAGAAGAGAGTGGGGAGCGAAGCTGACTCCTGAGATTTTACTCTGACTGTTTTGTGTGGGTTTTTTGTTGTTGTAAATAAAGACTCAGGAGCTGGATGCAGGGGTGAAAACCTGCTCACTCCAAGAGGCATAGACAGCACCCAGCTGACCTTCCTACTCAGCTGACATCTCAGGAAGAAAAAGCTACTTTCACTCAGCTACATCCCAGAAGGAAAACGTTCTTTCTCTCTCTTCATGCTGTCTTAAGTACCCTTCAACCCAATGTCTCTCCTTTCTACTTCCTGTGTTTCTCTATCCATTCTCTGGACTTCCTCTCACTCTCTATTTTTTTTAACCATGCTCACTTCCTATCATTCTGATTGCTTGCTCCGCCTTTTGACCTAGGTTTACTTTATTTAATTCTTGGATTAAAGGTATGTGCTAGGGCTGAGCCACACCACAAGTACTTGGTTACAGTGAACAGAAAGCTCTGGGAGCAAAGATGGAGCCATACCACCTTAGAAACAGGTTTTTACAGTTTACAGTCTCAGGGTTCACAATGGGATCAAATATCCTGCAACAGTTCTTGTTTTTTATTTTTTGTTCTGAGACAGGATCTCACTAGCCCTACCTGTTCCGAACTCACAGAGATCTCTCTGCCTCTGTCTCTAGAGTGCCGGGATGAAAGGCACACACCATCAGGTCTGACATCTTGGATGTATAGTAGGATCACTGTGGAAGATAATTAGGTTTTTGTGGAAAGACTTTTAAGTAGAAAATAGAAAAATAGAGAGGTATTTGAAGAGCAGAAAGTTACAGAGGTAGGCAAGCTTTCAACTCAGTGAAATGGATTGATAGAGGGTAGTGTGGACTGACTTAAAGACAGGATTAGAAGTAGAGAATGGACCCTTTCTCTGTATTAATTAAATCCACATCTAAATTTTTATTTTGTGGATATAAATTTTGAGACAGGGTCTTATTATGAAGCTCTGGCTGACCTGGAACTCCCTGTGTAGATCAGGGTTGCCTGGAACTCAGAGGTCTGCCTGCTGAGTGATGTATTAAAGGTGTATATTACCCTGCCTGGCTCTGGTCTAAACTTTTAGATCTGATTTATCTGCTTCAAACTTGGTTTAAAAAAAAATGCTACTGAAATAAATGCTTTTAGTTAGCTCTTATTAGGTGGTTGTCCTGAAATTTACCTCTCTATTGCTTTGCGTCTTGGTTGGGGTGGCATGACTATAGAGATATGTAAGACTTTACAGAACCGTGTGCCAAAAGGCGTAAAATGGTAACAAAAAGATTATCTCAGAGCTCTGTAGGTATTTTACTGCCTGTGGCCCTTGGACAACATATGGTTAGATCTTTTTCAGTCTCTCCTCTCTCCCCTCTCCTCTTTCTTCCCTCTCCTCTCTCCCCTCTTCCTTCTCCTCTCTTCTCTCACCCTCTTTCTGCTTTGTTGACCATACTGGCCTCAAACTTACAGAGATCCACCTACCTTTGCCTCCCAAGGGCTGGAATTAAAGGTGTGCACTAAATATTTTTTCTTTGTTTCTTTTAAGAGGGAGGTTAGCCTTCCTCTTACAGTGTAGCTGAGGTGACCTTAAATTTATTATCCCTACTTCTACATCCCAAGTGCTAGGACTAAGTGTAAGCTATCACACCTGGCCAAAATAATGTGTTTTCAGTTTTTTTTGAATGAGCTTTTGAGCTCATTCAACTATGGTTGATATTATAAATTAAGGTCATAATTTCATTCCAGAATAAAGAATAAACAGTATCATCTTTGTTTCTAACCATAATACAAGTTCATGTAATTTGAGAAAATTAAAGTTTAAAGTTTATAAAAGCGATTGACTCAGTTATAAATACTATGAAAGTATCAAAACATTGGTCACCAATTTTAAAGTCACTTATTTTTGTAAGTTATTTGCATTATGTAATCTGGTTGGATAAAAATTTTTGGTACTAATGGATAACAGCCAGTGTGTATACAGCTTAGTTATCAGGCGATGTACAACCAGTCACAAGCTAACTTTGCTTTAGTGTGTTCTTTACCCTGTAGACATGGTCAGTGTTGTGTTTGGTGTCTTTGGCTTTGCAGTGTGGATTAATATCAGGTGGCTCGTTTTTCTTTCCTTGAGCCACTGCTACTTAGTACTGTTCTTAAGTCTAAGAAATATGTTTTTGAGTCTTAGAAACCATATATCAGTTCATTTTATGATTAGAATATTTGGAGTTTTGGGCTCAATTTTTTTATTTGAAAATTCTTACTTGTTAATGTGTGGAATTTGTCTGGTAAATGGGATGTTGAACTATTAAGTAAAATTTGCCAACACACCTACAAGACTTCAGTTTTTCTTCAGCTTGCAGTCAATTCTTAAAAGCCTTCCCAAGTCAAAAGCCTACAGGTCAAGGCTTAATCATCTCAGAATTTGGGGACCACCCACACTTTTTGTTAATAATTTTCCAAGTAATCTTTCTTTGACCTTTTTTTTTTTTTTTTAGGCAGATTCTCATTATGTATCTGGTTGGCCTGAATCTTGTTATATAGATCAGGTTGGCCGTGTACTTAGAGCTTCACCTGCTTCTACATTTTAAATGCTGGAATTAAAGGTGTGTGCCAGACCAGTTAACTTTCTTTTGTGTGTGGTTGCTTGTATGTATCTGGGTGTACAGGTGTATGGAGGCCAAAGGTCAACCTTGGTATTGTTCCTCTGGACCTGTCTCACTTTTTTTTTGAAACATTATCCTTCACTAGTAATTAAGGCTCATTAATTACAGGAGCGTGGCTGGTTGACAAGCCCCAGGGATATGCCTTTCTCTGCCCCCCAGTGCATGAATTACAAGTGTGTGCCACCACTTTGGGCATTAAAAAAATATATAAAATACTCCCCCCCCAACAACAAACAAACAAGCAAACAAACAAGGATACCGGGAATTGAACTTAGGAACTCATGTTTATAAGGCAAGCACTTTACTGATTAAGTCATCACCCTTGCCCCTTATTTGACATTCCAGCCAATTAATGTACCTACTGATGTCTCTGTGGGTGACTAGAACTATTTACTGTGAGTCCATGTCACAGTTGGGCCCTGTTCTGATATAAGAACAAAGGCTAAAAGACAAGTCTCATTCTGAGAAAAAGTTCTGGCCTTCAGCACTAGTTAGTTTATGGGTAGATGATTATAAGCTTGGCCTTGATTCTGAGTACTTCCTATTGATGTCTACAATTGTGAAGCTTGTTCGTTGGTGATCCCTGATAATAACAGAAATGAGAGGCAATTTTCTTAAGTAGTTTAAATGTTAGATGTAGTTGCTTTACATAGATGAGGAAGAAAGACTATATTGAGAGTAGTCATATATAGTTTTTTTTTCTTTCATATTAAACTAGAGAGCGCTTTTGCTGAAAATACTTTTACCTTTTGATACTAGGCCTTGCTATGTAGCCCAGGCTGACCTTTAATTCACAATTTTTCTGCCTTACCTCCTTGAAACAATATTTTTAATTTTCCTCTAAAACCTGGTAGTATGCTACAGTTGAAATTTCATAGATGTATACAGTAACAAATTACAGAGAAATAAAATAAGTTTGTTTTATCTTACTATTAAGAACCCTTATACCCCTTTTCCCCATACATATAAGCTCTTAGGATTGTTTGATGTTTACATGGTTTTTTGCAAATACTCCCATTACAAAATTAATTACAGTACTCAAAATAGATGTCATGAATTAAATCAGTTATTACTGGACATCTATTACATGTTAGATGTTATATGAATTGTTAATTTAAAAACTGTAAAAAATAAGAGCTTCTTCCTGTTTGTTTTGTTAGCACATTTAGTACCTTTGGAATCATAGACTAATGTGCAGAAGTCAGCTGAATTTGTAGGAATTCTTTCTTAGTAACAAACGCAAGGAACTAAATTATATTTACTATGCTGGAAGCCCATTCTGAGCAAAAGTAGCCAAATTAGTGTACGTCTTAGTGAAATACATCCTCATCTGAGACAGAACTGGCCTTTTTTTGTGGTTGATAGAATTCATAGCACATAGTGTTTACCTGCCCTCTGAATAGTAATGTACTTTCTGTCAACATCAGTACTTCAACCTTACAAACAATAGACAGCACCGTATATCACATCTGCTGTAGTTCTAGTTGAAGTTTTTCTGCTTAGTTCATGAAAGACAGTTCGACCTGTTTTGTTTTAGTCTAAATCTCACTGACCCTTTTACTTTAAATTTTATTTATTCCCATTTCCCCCTTTCTCTGGCCATCTTGAATGGATAGATACTCAGTGAGGAATTACACCTCAGCTTCCCAAGTGCAGGGATCACAGAGATTATAGACTTATGCCACCATGCTTCTTATAACTTTTGAATCATATAAACTGCTTTTAAACTCATTTATAAAGAGAGCCAGGTAACAGTTTTTACAGTATTTCAACAGGGGCACAGAAAGTAATCACTGGAAATCAGATGAACTTTAGTGTCTTACTACTCTGGATTTTACTGTTTTTATTTCATTTCATATCCAGGGTGAATAGATTAGATAGTCTCTATGACTGTCTTAAACTATTGCCCTCAGTTTAGAAAATTCAGATTTAGGAATGTTTGTGTAGGATGCACTAAATTCAGTTGCCAGAACAGCCGTAGATTATGAATATATTGGCATCTCCTGCTTTTTTTTTTAAGTTTATTTAACTAATGCTATTTCCCATTTTTTGGAAGACCCCAAGTCTTAGACCTACAAGATGAGTTTTAAAGTAACTTCCTCTTCCAGTCATGATGAAATGGTATCATTCCTCTGATGATTTATAAGTTTGAGGGACTCGATTGACCCCTTAAAAGTGGATGTACTTATGAGAGCCTTAGGTGTTATTTGAATGAAATGTCTAAAGTCTAGTGCTTTCTTTTTTATTGAACTAGTTAACTAGTTATTGAATAGCCAGTTAAGTAGTTAACTATTCTAAAATTTTAGATTAATTTTATGATATTTAAAAAAATTAAATCTCATATGCTAGGGTGTGAATTTCCTTTGATTTCTAAACGATTTATTGTCTAAAAACAAACTCTTTAAAAGAGACTAAGAATTGTTTAAGAAGAAAAAATATGTATATTATGGAGAAGCTCTTAGTTCTTGAAAACACTTATTCTTTTATCTATAACTTGAGTCTTTTCCTACTTCTTCAAGGCCAAAAACATTTTCTATTCATGCCAAGCAGGGAAATGAGTAATGGTGAGCTTGATAGCTCTATATAGGATTGGACATTCAGATTACATTCAATAAATTACTCTTTTTAATCACGTGTGTGAGTGTTTTATATGCCTGTATGTCTATGCACGATGTATGTGCCTGGTGCCCAAGGAAGAAAGAAGAGGGCATTGGGTTTCATAGGTCTGGAGATACAGATGGTTATGCTATGTGGTGCTGGAATTGAACTCGGGTCCTCTGCAAGAACCAGCCAGTGCTGTTAACCTTTGAACCATCTCTCTAGCCTTCAATAAATATTTTTATGGTTGATTGACTTTAGGGCTCAGGCAGTAGAAGCATATTTACTAATGTTACGATTAGTTAGATTTAGGATTTAAAAAAAATCTGTCTCATAACCTTACTGCTAATAGGAGTGGGGGAAACTTTTATAAAACTTAAGTAAATCACAGGCCTGTCTCAAATGGGAGCTGTAGATATTTGATAATAGTTCAAGTAATTTGATTTAGCTGATAGGATGATTCTGCTTGAAAGAGAGTTTTGAGGGGAAGCCCTTTTATATTTTGAACATCAGAGTAAAACTACGCAGGTGCTGCTTTAATCAGTAACAATTAGTTGCATTGTGAAGGAAAAGGGCTACTGTGGTTAAGAGCAAATAGATTTCCAGATTTATCTTTATAATCTCACATCTTTAGAGAGGAATCTGGTTTGTTGTGGGTGTGACTGAGCAGTTACATTCAGTAAAACTAAAGCTAGCATGGGCAATATCAGTGTTGCATTTGTTTTTGGTTTGCTGATGGCACCTTAATAAAGAGGATTTGCTTAGTCCTTTTGTACTCTATGTAATGGGTAACTAATACCTCACCACAGTCTTTGTGGTATTGCTTTCAGTTTACCCATCATTATGGAATCTAGTGTTCTTAGCTACAGTCGGATGGTATATGATCAGTGTGTTATCTTTCATTTGCTCACTCTGAAATTCTTCAGCCTAGTACTTCCCTTTCCCAATATAACTGTGTTTGTTCTCAACTCTGCTATTGGCTTCAGTGTCAATATCACATTTGGCAAGCCACTAAGTTGCTTTGGAGTTCAGCTTCCTGATCTGTAGTACAAAATTATGTTGCTAGAAATATCTTCAGAGTGATTTTTAATTTTTTTTAACTCTGTGTGATTTTATTAAGTAATCAAACATTTATGGAGTGCATTTTATGTGCCAGGCAGAGTAGAGGATGTTCTGGGTAAAGTCCTTTTCCCTCAAGAGAGTAGTGAATTCATTGCAAAGAACTTTGCTTTCTTCAGATAAATTTAGTCTTTTACTTCTGAGAAATTAGTGTTAGCAGATTCAATTTTCACGTTATAAGTCGTTTGTTAAAATGGTTGATGCAGGGAGGGAGGGTCAGTGTTGTTTGGTTTTTGTTTTGTTTTACCATGTGCTCACAGGTTGGTTCTCATGCCCCAGTGAATGACCCATGCCTGTGTTGTTATGGACCCAGTGTGTAGGAGGGACGGGGTAGAGAGACAGTGGGAGAAGAGAGTAGAGGAGAGGGGAAATAGGGATCTAGAGGCCTAATCTCCCCAACATACTCATCTTATTACTTCTCCCACCACTTTATAAGCAATTTTCCATCCTGGGAAACAGATTTCCGTGTTTTTGTCATGTTTCATTATGATTAGTTGTTTTGTTCCTTTTTTGAGACAGGGTATCACTATGTAGCTCTGGCTGGTATGAACACATTACATAGATCTATAGAGTAAGAGTTAATGCTTAGAGAACTGGAGAGATAGCTCAGCAGTTAAGAGCACCGGTTGCTCTTGCAGAAGACTGGGCTTCTATTTCCAGAATTTACATGGTACCTCATCACCATTTGTAACTCCAAACCCAGGAGATTTGATATCTTCACTGTTACTCTTGGGCACGAGGCATGCACATGGTGTACAGACATACTTGCAAGCAAAATACACATACACATAAGGTAAAGAGTAAGTGGTCAAAAAAAAATAGTCTGCCTTTTCCCTCCTCCCTGCCTTCATCTCTCCTTTCATTCTTCCTGTAGTAGGGGTGAGTTTTGGAATGCTAGGCAAAAGCTCTACCATGGAGCTATGCCCTCAGCCCTAAATTAGTCATCTCTCTTGAAGTGGAGGGGGATTGTAGGAGTAGGGCAGAGGTTCGGTAGATGGCTAGTGTGTAAAGTCACTTCTTTTGCAGCCTAGCAACCTGAGTGTTCTATCCATAGAACCCAAGATGCAAGGAGAGAACCAACTCCTGAAAGTTGTCCTTTGACTTCCATGTGCACACTGTGTGCCTACAGAGACACACACAGTCAGAGAAGAGCAGAAGCAGCAGCTCAGGAAGCCCCACCATCCTAGCTGAGGAACTAGTGGTTGGCGGTTGATGGCTGCTGGAGGAGGGAAGAGTTGGCTGTCTTTACAAGTGTAGCTGCTGGTAGGTTCTTCGTACCTCTGTGCATATGGGCAGCACTAATTGGATTCAGGGGGTTAAAAGAGAAAGACAAAATCTAGAAGCATAATAATTGAAAATATTTTTGGAAATCAGACCTAAATAATTGTATATAAGAGAATTCTCAGAGATTAAGATGGCCTAGAGTTGCACATAGTGGCATGCACCCTATCTTCAGCTACTCAGGAAGCTGAAGTAGGAGGGTCACTTGACCTTGGGAGATTGACATAGCCTATGTAGCATGGTGAATCCCTGTCTCAAAAATTTATCAAATCTATATCATAAATCTGTAGTTTTGTTTAAGGGTTTATGACCTAAGTAAAGAGAAAATCCTGTTGGATGCCAAAAAGAAAAGAAGCAAGCCACTGTGTAAAACTGAGCATTTTCTAAGGAGGGCCTTAGTGCCTTGCCCTGGTTCTCAGCTCTGGAGGAACAGAATGTCTTTGTTGTTGCATTTTCTTTGTTGCTATAGGGTCTGGTTACACAGCTCAAGCTGTCCTTGAACCTCTTGCCTTTAGAGAGCTGGAATTATAGGCATGTACCACCACAACTTACTAGAACAGCGTAGCTACACCAAGATAATGATTGAACTTTAGAATGTACACAGCATAGTGTGTTAATGCATATGAAACAAATCATACAAGGAGTAGAGACTAGGCTGTTACTTTTGATTGAGGTCAGAAAGTCTTTATAAAAAGGACACTTTTTCCCTCGCCAGCCCCTTTCTTCCTACCCCTTAAGAGGTGACTTGACTTAGTAGCAAGAAGATAGCGACGATCCAGTGTAGTGATGCATACCTTTAGCCTCAGCTATGGGAGGCAGAAGCAGAGAGAGGAATCTCTTATGAGGTCAGCCAGGTCTAAATAGGCCAGCCCAGCCTACATAGTGAGTTCCAGGCCATCCAGGGCTACATGGTGAGACCCTGTCTCCAAAAACAAAACAACAATATAAAGGAGCTAGCAATGTATATTTCTAGGAAAATGGTCTTTAAGGAACTTCTCGGCAAAGAAGAGCAAGTCCTGAGATGGAAATAAGCTTGACGTGTTTGTGGAGTCAAAGATGAGGAAGGGAGGCAGGCCAGGGGCCTAGCACACTCTGCTTTCTGTACGCGAGGGTCCTCTAGGGCCTGACATGGAGGCTAAAGCTTTACTTTAAATGTGTTTAAGAGGAAAAATGGCATGATCTGGTTGGTGTTTTAAAAAGTTTAACATGGCAATTTTGTGGAGAATAAGCTGAGATAGAGAGGAAGCTAAGAGATCATTTAGGAACCAGCTGCCACTGTTCAGGTGAGCAGAAAGCGGCCACTAGTGATTAAAGGACTTGATAATGGGTGGGATATGCTAATACAGAGGTTGGCCTGAGCAGCTGTGTTGAAGATAGTGGCAGTTAATATCGCCGTTACGCTATGTAGCACAAATAAATATAGTTAAAGAACTGTAGAAATTCTGCTTTTTAATTCTGTAACTGGAAAAGGAACAGTAGAGGTCTTTATAAGGAAAGGTTTCCTGGGATCAGTAGCATATTATTCTGACAGTTTGGAATATAAACATTTTATTTTAAAGAGTTGCTGATGAAGTGTTAATGTGTTGAAAGCTATTCTAGAAGAATTAAGTATATAGTATCTGTTCTTAAAAGAAGGCATGAGTCCAGTCAGTGGGTTGTGATGTCTCCGTTAACAGTGGTGCTCAGAATGCTAAGACCATTTGTACAGAGTTGCCGCTTAAAAATGTGCCAGGTACAATGGCACATTCCAGCACCGAGAAGGGCAAGGCAACAATCAGAACTTAAAAGCCATCCTCAGTTACATAGGGACTTTGAGGCCACCCTATGCTCCTAAGATCCTATCTGAAAAACAAAAAGAAAATGAAATAAAAATCAAATCAAACTTCAAGCTGGAATATATGAACATGCTGTCTGTGAGATATTTCCCCAATCTTCTACATGTTGAATAAAAGACATATTCTTATATATAACCTTATGTAAGAATCAGGAAGTCAAAGGATTAGACTATTAGATTAGTAGTTAAAAGGCTTGTAGTCTAACTTAAGCTTCTTAATAACCATGTGACTAGGACAGCTGGGAAGCTTATTTCCTTGTTTGTGAAATGCTTGTTCTGCATGATTCACCAAGTTGGTAAAAATCCCAAATAAGTTCATGAATGTCAGAGTGCTTTGAAAACAAGACTGAAGCCACTTAGTACTGAGTACAGCTCTGCTTTTGAGGGAGTCCTTATATAGTCCAAAGCCGTGATCTAAACAAGTCCTTGGGAGGCGAGGCCTTGGGGGAGACCAGGAAGATGAAGTAAAGATGCATAGGTTTATCCTCGATCTGAATTTTGAAGTTACAGATTCAGTTACATAGACCTATTTAAGGGGCTTTATCATTCAAAAAGTGATTTGTAAAAGAGGTGGCTCTGAATTAATTGAATGTTAGGATGTACAAGTAAATTTGATCTCATTCCCATACCTGATAATCAGACCTTTATTTCTAGACTTATTACTAAAAGGAAGACTGCAAAATAAGGTTAGTTTTTTTTTTTTTCCTTACTTTATCTCCTTTTCTCCCTTTATTTTAGATTTGGACTATGAAGTGGAATTTCATTTGGTTTATTTGCAATTATATTTTCACTCAAGAGTGAAAAATACAGAGACAGAACAAACAGAAAAAGTAAAGAAAGGAGAAAACATTAGAAAAAGACTTAAATTTTTTTAGAAGTTCTCCCCCCCAAAAAAAAATCCCAAGTTTTTTTGTTTTTTTTTTTTTTACACACTAAAATTAGAGGAGAAGGAGGATTGGTTTTCAGAGGAGAGAGGGTCTTCTTCAGGGTAGCATGGTAGAGAGGAATGAGGAGGAACTCTGTGAAGAACATTTCCTGCAGAGACCAAGCCTTTCTGGAGGCATGTTGCATTTCTGTGAGCATTACTTTTGTTTAAAACACGCTTCCTTACTAAAATGGAGCCAGTCTCTTTCGACTCTCTGCTTAGGTCACCCAATGCTATGTTATCAGTCACTAATAAGGTCTTCACTAATGAGATCTGGTTAGATTCATTGGCTTTGAGGATATGGTGGGGCTCCACTGTATTATTGTCTATTTAAAAGATTACTCCATTTTAGCTCTTCTAATTCTCCATTTCCTTTGATTAAGTCTTTTCTTTTATTATTTCTTATTACAATTTATTCATTTTGTAACCCTGCCACAGCCCCCTCCCTCATCTCCTCCCAGCCCCATTCTCCCTCCCTCTTCTCCCCACAATGCCCCTCCCTTAGTCTACTGATAGGGGAGGTCTTCCTTCCTGACTGTTTTACAAAGTCAAATAAAGAAAGATTGAGAGATACCGTCAGTTAAAGAAGTCATCCTTTGCTTCCCACCCTTGCTCCACGGAAAATGTAATATGCATTTTTCAGTGTAGTGCATATGTATGTGTATATGTATATGAACATGTGTTGCTTTATGTGTTTGTTCTTCATATAATAAAATTTATATGGATATGTGAGTACTAATGTGTAGACACATGTACTGTGTATGTATATATATTTGAAGATTATATATTATATATATTTGAAGATTCTTTTTCTTTTCTCCTAGACAGTGTCTCTCTCTATGTAGTTTTTGTTGTCCTGGAGTTTTCTATGTAGAACATAGAGCAGGCTGGCCTTGAACTCAGATACTGCTGCTTCTGGCTGGTATTACCACACTTGTCGAAAGGTTCTACAGTAAGCACTTTTTCATTTATTCTTATTTTCTGACCACTATCCACTTTGGTGTGTGTATATATATATACATATGCTCAGCCATGCGTGTTTTGTTTGTTTTGGTTTTGGGGTTTTGTTTTTTGCTTTTTGAGACAGAGTTTCTCTATGTAATACCCCTGGCTGTCCTGGACTCACTTCGTAGACCAGGCTGGACTTGAACTCACAGAGATGCAGGTGTTTGTTTTGTTTTGTTTTTTGAGACAGGATCTCATTATGTATCTCTGGCTAATCTGAAAATCAGTATGTAGGCCAGGTTGTCCTTGAACTCACAGAGATCTGCCTGCTTCTGCCTCATGAGTTCCAGAATTAAAGATATGCATTACCATGCCTGCCCCTAGGCTTCTTGTTCTAATGATACTATTTTTATTTCATAGTATCACAATACTGTTGATGGTTATTTAATTTGCCATTACAGACAAAACATCAAAGAATTCAGGTATCCTGCCACCCACTACCCTGTTCCCCCTCCCCCTCATACACACTCACACTCACTCTCTCTCTTTCTCTCTCTCTCTGGGGTGGGGGGCGGGGAGTGAAGGAGAGGAATGAGGAAAAGCTTTTAAAATTTGTAATACTTCCTTTTTTTTAAAAACTGGTGTGAAAGGTGAAATTTTCTTTCTTTATGGACCCTTCAGAAAATTTGAAAATGACAGCTTTACATTTTAATTTTTTTATATTTTATTGTCTTATATCTAATCTGTTTTCCATAAACTTCCATAACTATTGAGATTTGCCTCTTCTATATAGACTAGGCTGGTCTTGAACTTGTGGTGAACTTGCTTGAACTGTGCTTGAAACTGCAGAAGCAGATTCCAAAGAGCTGGGATTACAGGCTATACCACCATGCTCAGCTCTTTTACTGATTTTTAACTACTCAGATACTTTAATTTACCAAATGTGGTACTATTTAATGACCTCTGACCAGGTCTGTGCAGTTCTTGTGTTAACTCAGAAATTCAGTGGGTCCTAGTCATAGCTACTAAAAATGCAGTGCTATCACGTTATCAATTTCTTAAAATAATCTATAAGCAAAGAAAACTTTAGAGCCTCACCCTAGTAACAGAGGACCAATATTCTGAATTATGGAAGATTTTTCTCATCCTTCTGCCTCCCTCAGATTTAATGACAAGGGTAGCATTTTAAAAATATAATTTTACATTGATATTTGCTTAGAATTACTACATATAAACTTTGTCTAAGGGATCGTATATTTTGATGACCAATCATTTTCACTTTAAATATTTTCTCTGTGGTCTTTAATTTGCTGTTCTTTATTTGTCATTGAAAGGTTGAATATATTTTTAATTTTTACCCTGCATGTTTTTCTCTCTTTAAACTGGATCCTATTCAGAATTTCCAGCACTTGAATCTAAAAGTGTTACAATGAAAACTGTTACTCTTCTCTAATAATACACACAGCCTGTTGCAAGTGTCAAGCAGGATTTCCTCTAACAACTAGCTTGGGCAGAAACCTATCTCATGAATATTTGGACTATCTAAGAATTTGGGAAGAATTTATACACTGGTTTTTTTTTTTAATAACAAATATGACCTTGAATTGGAAACCACAGTAATAAGTAAAACTAAAGTCCCAGGTGTCAGTGTTCTTTCAGATTTGTTCTCATTTTAGGGTGTGGTTCAGATCATACGGACCAGGATTGGAGAGTACCTTTGGCTAGGCTTATTCTCACTTTTACATGGATGAAGTATTTCATCAAAGTGCAAATGCAGTGAGGCTTGCTGCCAGCCTATAATCCCAGTGCTTGGAAGGCTGAAGAATGGAGAGTTTTAGATAACCCTGGGCTATACAACCAGATCCTGCACAAGAATGAATGAATGAATGAATGAATGAATGCATTGAATGAATGAATGCATTGAATGAATGAATGCATTGAATGAATGAATGCATTGAATAAGCATAGTAACAAATGCTGTCTACAGGCTCAAATATGTGTTTCATGTCATCTACTAGGCAGTTTTAGTTAGTGAATATTCTTCCTTATGCCGTGGTAATCATGGAGTTAAAATAGAATTGGTAACCTACCTGTTCTTTGTCACATCAACTCCACATTTTACATTTGATGTTGCAAAGATATGTTTGTTGTTTGTTTGTTTTTTAGGTTGCTTAAATGTATATATGTCTGGGTATGTGCATCTGCCTTTGGAGTCCCGAGTCCTCAGATTCCTCTGAAGCTGGAGTTACAGACAGTTGTGAGCTGCCCAGTGTGGGTGCTGGAAAACAAACTTGAATCCTCTGCAAGAGCACTACTTGCTTTTGACCACTAAGCTGTCTCACCAGCCCAACGACATGTTCGTATCTTACATCTTACTTTAGAACACTAACACTATGGAGTTTTCTTTCTGTTCTAGAAATTTCTATGAATCTCTTTTAGTCAAAATATGCATTTTTTAACTATAGTCACCCTCTTGGGCTGTTTCATTTGGATGAAAACAGCATCTATTATTCTTTGGCAATCAAAATATGAAAGAACTGTCTTCTTAAAGACCAATAAGATGGCCCAGTGGAAGATAAAGGTGTGTGCTGCCAAGACTGTCAACCGAGTTGGTTCCCTGGGAACCACGTGGTTGAAGGATAGAACGTGCGTTTGCAGGTGTCCTCTTTACATGTCCACTGTCATGTTGATGCTCACACAATAAAACACACACAAATAAATGCAAAAAAGAGGAACTTTTTCTTGGTGCTGGAGAAGTTGCCTTTGCAGAAGACCTAGGTTCAGTTTCCCAGCACCCAGATAGTAGTTTACAGTCATCTGTTAACTCCAGACCCAGGGGATTCAGTGCCCTCTTCTGGCCTCTAGCGCGCGCACACACACGCACACATATATATATGTAGGCAAAACATTTTATGTGTATATAATAAAACTAAATCTTTAAAAATATCTTATATAAAAAAAGGAAGCTGGACGTGGTGGCACATACCTTTAATCCCAGCACTCAGGGAGGCAGAGGCAGGCATAATTGCTGTGCATTCAAGGCCTCTGATCTAAAGTACTAGTTTCAGGACAGCCAGGGCTATCTAAAGAAACCCTGTCTCATAAAAAGGAACTTTTTCTTTCTTTTCTGTTCTGGCTTTTTGTGACAGTGTCACTGTGTAGCCCTGGCTGGCCTGGAACTCTCTATGTAGACCAGAATAGCCATGAAATCTGCCCACCTGCCTCTGTCTCCCAAGTGCTGGGATCAAAGGCATGCACCACCATTCAAGGCTCCAACATTTTTCTTAAAATTATGTTTTGTTTGCATATTTTAAAAATATTTTCTTATAATAAAAATAAAACATGCTCAGTTTTTACAAACTTAAAAATAACAAAAGATACAAAGGGAACACTGTTGTGCATTGTCAAATAGTTCTCATAACATGGGGTTTCTTAACTCTTTTGCCCTCAAGGATATTATCATTAAAAACAGATATTTTGCTTTGATGGGAGAAAATATAATTATACTTTTATCAGCGTTCTAAAATCATGTTCATTAATATAAAATGCATAAACCTAAAACTTGTTAATTAAAAATTGCTAATTTTAAGAGGCTGGAGATATGGCTCAGTGGTTAAGATGGCTGTTCTTCCAAAGGTCTTGGGTTCATTTCCCAGCACCCATGTGGCACTCACAACCATTTATAACTGTAGTCCCGTGGGATCTGATGTTCTCTTCCATTGTACAGACATACATGCAGAAAAAAATATCTGCTTATATTAGATAGATAGATAGATAGATAGATAGATAGATAGATAGATAGATAGATAGATAATAGATCTTTAAATCCAGTCATGGTGGCACACTCCTTTAATCCCAGCACTCGAGGGAGAAGCAGGCAGATCTCTGAGTTAGAGGCTAGCCTGGTCTCATAGTTCCAGAACAGTCAAGACTTCGCAGAGAAACCCTGTCTCAAACCAAACCAAAACAAAAAATTGCTAATTTATAGAGAGGTTAGTTTTTATTTGTTTGTCTTGAGACAGGGTATCTTTATGTATTCCAAGCTGGATGGAAGCTTTAGTCTGTAATCCTTCCTGATCTCACGCTTATCCTCAGGTCTCGTCTTTCCTTGCGCTGGGATGACAGGCATGTGCCACCACAGGGATGGATATAGCATTACTGTAAAGTCTTTAAACGATGGAAGTCAAAGGAAAGTTGAATTCAGTTATTTATTAAAATAGGCTTGTTTCTGGCCTCCCATGTGTCAGACACTGTCTAGGTGCAACAACAAAAAACATAAGTCTGCTTTTGTACAGCTTATTTTTCAGTTAGAGGAAATAGATTGTAAAAACTAGATACTTTGCTGGATAACTTTATCTAGCATAGAAAAAAAATGAGACAGGAGTGAGACTGTTCCTGGAGAGAGGACTGCATTTCAAGGGTGTCTGGGACCGTTCTTACAGAGATGGAGTCAGCAGTGGTGGGTAGTATGCCCCGATAATCTCCTGAGGACTGGAAACGTTAACCAGATAGCACACTGTAAACACAAAGCCCCAAGACAGGAGTGGGCCTGTGCTGTGAGGATCTGCAACAAAGAAAAGTGGAAATGGCTGGAACAGCTTAGGAGGTGTAGTTAGAGAAGAGACCGGAGAAGTGATAGAGCACAGCTTGTGCAGGGCCCTTTGGGCCATTGTTCAGATTGTGGCTTTTGCTCAGAGTGAGGGAGGGGTAATTGGAAACCACAGCGACATTTAACAAAGCAAAACCAAAAACCAACCAACCAACAACAAAAAACAACCAAAAAACCCCCACTCTGTCCTGATTTTGCTTTTTTCAGAAGGTTTGTTTCTTAATATAATTGGAGTATTAAGTAATAGCTCCTGGGGAATAGTCACACGTTAGATTTCAACACTTATGTCAATAGAGGAAACTCCTGAAACACAGATCTTAGGTATTAAAATTAAATTTTAAGCAATATGATAAGGTATTAGGCTGCAAGTATTTATTCTTGTGTGGCCCTGCTTTATTACCAAGTTCTCAATCCTGAATCATTTTTGAAAACAGACAAAGGTGTGTTCTGTGGGAGACCTTTTATTCACTGTTAAATAGTTGAGGGTAGCTAGATACCTATATACCATAATGTCACTTTAACAATGTATGCTTCAAACATTTTTATTATGTATTATGACACAGAAAAATACACAAAGCATGGTGTCCTGGTTAGTGTTCTGTTGCTGTGATAAACTGCTTTGACCTAAAGCACCTCACAAAGGAAAGGACTTATTTGGCTTATAGCTTATTGTTTACTGTCCAGGAGAGCCAAAGCAGGAGCTCAAAGCAAGGAACCTGGAGGCAAGATCTGAAGCAGAGACCAAGGAGGAACATTGTCCTAGCTTTCTCACCTTGCTTTCTTACACAATCCAGGACCACCCCAAGGGTGGCACAGCCCACAGTGCATGCACTGAGCCCTCCCATATCTATCATTAATATTAAAAAATACCTCAGTCATGCCCACAGGCTGATCTAGTGGAGACAGTTTCTCAGTTGAAGTTTGATCTTCCCAGTTGATTCTAGTTTGTGTCAAATTGACAAAAACTAACCAGCACATATAGCTATATAGTTTGAGGATGAAGTATTTTTTAAAAAGCAAATAATTAAATAACCATCAGTTAAATGCCTAGAAATACATCATTGCCTGCATCAGAAGGACACTCTCTATGTCTGGCTAGATCTCAACTTTGAGTTGAAGGCTAGCCCAGTCTACAGAAGGAGTTCTAGGACAGCCAGGTGCTATGCAGAGAAACTCTTATCTTGGGATAAAATAAAAATGAGTTGATGGGGTATATTAACTGTCCTAGTTTGAGCGTTGTATGTTGTACATAAGTATTAAGATACCACATTAAACTTCATCAATGTATAATTCTTTTGTCAATTTAAAAACTTTTTAAATGAAACTTTATATTTTAGTTTCGTTTGTGTGTATGTGTACATGCTTGTGCTATAGCAGATGTATAGAGGTCAGAAGATAATTTGGCAACAAGTCATTTCTCTTTGACCTATTGATTCTCTAGAATTGAACTCATGTCATGAGGCTTGGAAGGCAGGTGCCTTTACCCACAGAGTCATTTTGCCAGCCCAATTTCAAGGTTTTAAAAAAAATAAACTTATTTGCCAAGCAGTGGCACCCATTTGTCTTTATATCAGCACTGAATGTCTCTGCATCTTCTAGCCATTGCTAGTATTGTCAGGTTCTCTAACTTCTTCCGGTGTTTAGGGCCTAAAAATGTTAATTCTGAAATTTTAATTGAAGACAAACCCCAGAAACTTAAGAAAAAGTGAGGAAAGGACTAAAGGTTTCTGCTTCAACAACTACCCCTATAAACCGGGCATGGTGGCGCACGCCTTTCATCTCAGCACGCAAGAAGCAGAGTCAGGTAGCTCTCTGTGAGTGTGAGGCCAGCCTGCTCTACAGAGTGAGTTCCAGGATAGACAGAGCTACATAGTAAGACCCTATCTCTAGAAGAAAAAAAAATCATACATATTCAGAGAATTTTCATTTATAAAAGTTGGTTACCTACTGCCTGGAAGTTAGTACTGTAAGGCATTTGTCTTGCTGCCTTTGGGATGTCAGGAGCTGTGTCCCATTCACTATTTCCATTAAAAAAAAAAAAAAAAGCCTTGTACAGTGGTGCTCACCAAATATTTGTTGAACGGATTTGATCTAACTGCTGTTCTCTTGATAGAACTTTGTGACATTTTTCTAACTTTTGTTTTATGGTATCTGATTAAAGCTGTCTTGCTTTAGCATCCTGTTTAGGGTGATGCGATAGCTCTTTCTGTTACCAATAGTAACTACATTTGGTTTTACCAAGATCTGTTATAGTCTTGAGGGAAATAATCTCAGTGTGTTACAGTTCATGTGCCACATTTTAGAGACTTTGAAGACTAACCAGTGATTTATACAGTGCTTCATTTTCCCTCATGAAAGGAAAAATAGGCTCTCCCCTTTCCCTCCTTTTGCCTAGGATCTGTTCCTAGAAGCCCAGTTCTTGTTGTAGGATATGTGATAGATTTTTAGAGCAGTTGTGCTACAGACAGCAGCCAAGATACCAATCTTCAACAGAAACTTCTTTCTCTCCCTTGTACAATCAATATAATAACCTGTTCTTCTGTGGGCTCCCCCCTGCTATTTCCTAAAACCATAGGATAAATGATTTTGTTTAAATATGTCTTGCCTTGGTGTAATTTAGCTACATAGTACCTTTAATAAAGGGATATTTTATACTTTGTAGTAATATTTTTTCAACAATATTAACACAGGGCAAGTTATATTTCATTTTTGCTTATAAGTAAGAGTGTTAAAATCAACTATGGTTTTCTGACTTTCATTTTAAGTGTACTTTTTTTTTAAATGTATTCTTTCTAAATAAGAAATAGATCGTGGGAGGGTAGGAGGGACTGAGGGAGGGGGCTACGCCTGGGATTCAAAGTACCTAACCTGTGATTGAGATAAAAATAAATAAATTAAAAAAAAATTCAAAATACTAAAAAAAAAAAAAAAGAAATAGATCATTCAGGCTAGAGATGTTAGAATAGTAATTTTGTCTTGTAAGTCCTTTTACCAGTCATTTTATTGTAAATAAATCACCTGATTTTTGTGATCCTTTTTCCCTTTTAAGAACAGCCAAAGTAAGACATGTATGAGACTCAGAATCTAGGTAAGCTGACTCATCATCTCTATTTCCAGCAGAGATTTCCTGCTAGACAAGACAAATTAGAGTTTTCCAACTGATTTGCCTTGGTGGGTTTTTATATAGTTTTATTTATACAATTTAATCTTCAATGGGTAAAGCAGAATGAGATAGACAGAAATATTTTCTATTACTGAAAAACCCACATCTTTAGTAAAACCTACTGTTTTATTTTAGTGCATATGGAAGGTAAAGGTGAAGTCATAGAAGGAAGATGTGTAAATTTTCTTTGTAATGTGTGTGTACTTGTGTGTGTACATGTGTATATGGAGGGCAGAAGACAGTCTTAGTCATCCTCAGCAATAGCCATTTTCTTTGAGACAAGGGCCTCTTACTGGCCTGGAGTTACCAGTTAGGATAGTCTGGGATTACAAGTGAGTGCCACTATGATAAGCTTTAAGTGGATTATGGGGATTGAACACAGGTCCTTGTTCTTTCAAGGGAAGCCATCTCCCCAGCCCAACCAAAGAAACTTTTTTTTTTTGTAAGTGACTTCAATAAAGGCTTTATCTTAAATATACCTACTGGGAATTAACCAGAGCCTTTTAGTCATATCTTTTCTGGTGACTATTATATACTAGGAAAAGATTATACTTACTAATGGTGGGGGAAGCAATTATGTTTGGATTTGAATTTTTTTTTTTTTTTGAGACATAGTGACACTGTATAGTACAAGCTGTCCTCAAACTCACTTTCTTCTGCCTCAGCCCCCTCAAATGCTAGGATTATAGGTGTATGTCAGCAGTCCCAGCACGGTTTAAATGTTTAATCAAGGGTTAATACATGGTATGGAAACAGTAGAGTAAGAAGAGCTTCTCTGAGGCTTAGGATTACAATTTATAAAGCAAAACGCCATAAGCGGTGTGGTGGCTTTTTTGGTCTGTAAAAGGAGTTAGAATTTTGAGCAATTTGCCTTTTCATATATATTGTACCTTAGAACTCAACTCTTTAATGTTGACTTAAAATCTTACTGCCAAATGGCTACTCTTTTAAAGTATTCTCTCTGTGCTCTGATTTTTGCCTCAAACCTTTATGTATACTTTTTACATAGTTTTACTGGGCAAAAATAGGTGTTACAGCATTTTAATCTTTTTTACAAGGTCATCAGGAACTAAGGACATTCTCTTAAGATGGACATCCTGTCCAGCTTTTCCCTGTTTTGTCTGCCTATGTGTTTTACTTTCCCTTTGACTCAGGAATTTGGAATGAATGCTGGAGTCTGAGAACTTCTGGTTTTCTTTTGTTCTGGTGAGTTTATTTAGATCCTTAACATAGTCCAATGCCTGACTAGACTGGAGTCCATTGAGTTCCCAAGACTTTCCTTATCTACCTCCAAATGCTGGGGTTCCCAGTCTAGGTCCCTGGTAACACTTTACCCAAAGAGCCATCTCCTTTGAGTGCTCCCCCATCTCTTTCCCCTATCTCCTTTCTTTCTGTTTCATCCCTCCACCATCTCCAACACAAACACCAATACAGAATCTCACTTATTCCTGGCCTCAAATGATGTGACTGAAGATGACCTTTTAACCATTGGTTGTTTCTGCTTCCACTTTCCAAATACTGAGATTACTGACATGTGCTCTTTTGTTTGTTTGTTTGATTTTCAAGACAGGTTTTCTCTGTGTAACGTAACCCTGACTATACTAGCTTTGTAGACCAAGCTGGCCTTGTGCTCACAGAGATCTCCCTGTCTCTGCCTCCTTAGTGCCGGGATTAAAAGTGTGTACCACCTGGACATGTGCTATTATAACCAGTTTATGTGTTGCCAGAATCACATCCAGAGCTTCGTGTACACTAGGCAAGAACTCTACCAATTGAACTCCATGCCCAGCCTAGAATTTGGTTATTTTTAAGAAGGAATTTATATTCTATGTTTAATTTTTAGATAAGGCATCTTGCTTTATTTAATCAGGAGATAATTTAGTTGTAACCCTACAGAAAAATATGATAAGCTCGGCACACATACATACATACACACCACCCCAAACTCACCACACACAACACACACACACACACAAAGAGGCTGGGAAGCTAGCTCTATGGTAGAGTGCTTGTCTGTCCTAATTGGAGGGGTTACTGGGGCTTTTCCTTTCAAAAAGTATTTCTGAGGAAAATTGAGTTCCTTGATAGGTTGTAGTGGTTAATTCAGAACATAATGTTTGCTTTTGTAGTATGGTAAATGCCCTGGAGCACATGAGCCCTTTTCTTTTCCAAGTTATTGAATTTACCACTCTATATCCCAGCAATGAGTCTGACTCTTTCCTTTTATGTTTATTCTGTGAGCCCCCTATCTGGCCAATTTTTATTAGCAATAAGTATCTTAAATGTTTTCTTCCTGTAAAACTAGATGATATTATGGGGGTTATAGACAGCTCTCCTTTTTTTGTGAAATGGTTTCAGTTTTTTAATTCCTTGCATGTGGGGGATGGAGAGATGATTCAGCAGTTAAAAGCACTGGCTGCTCTTCCAGAGGACCTGGGTTCAGTTCCAAGTACCCACATGGTAGCTCACAACTGCCTATGACTCCAGTTCCAGGGATCCAACACTCTCACACAGAAATGTATACAGGCAAAACACCAATGTACATAAAATAAAATTTTAATTCTTATGTGCTAGACACACATACATAGTATTAGAGATAATCTTTTTTTTAAGGTTTTTTTTTTTTTTTTTTTTTTTTTTGTCTTTTTGAGACAGTTTCTTGGTTGTAGCGCTGGTTGTCTTCTCTGTAGACCAGGCTGGCCTCGAACTCATAGAGTTCCACCTGCCTTTGCCTCCCAATTGCTGGGATTAAAACCATGCACCACCACTGCCCAGCTTAAAAAGTATTCTTAACTATACTGTGTGTGTGTGTGTGTGTGTGTGTGTGTGTGTGTAAGTATGTAGACATAAGTGTAGGTGCCTGTGGATGCCAGAGGCTGAGACTCCCCCTCTGGAGCTGGAATTACAGGGGGTTATGAGGCACATGAACTGGGTGCTGGGAACCAAACTTGGGTCTTCTGTAAGAGCTGTATGGCTCTTAATTGCTGAAAAATCTTTTTAGCCTGTTTTCTGTGTATACGTTTTGGTTCAGCCAGCAAGATGGTTAGCGGTTAAAGGCCCTTGTCCCCAAGGTTGATGACCCGAGTTGGATTCTTAGGAACCACATGGTAGAAGGAGAGAATCAACTCCCCTAGTTTGTCCTGTTCCCTGGTATTTATGCACAACACTCCGTACACTGAATGAATGAATCAGTGAATGAATGAGAATTTTTGTGTGTGTGAGCCAAAACTCCTAGACTTGTTTTACTTGATATTATGATCTTTCCATTCTTTCTTCAGCTCTGCCTATAAAAACTTTATACAATATGTTTTCTCTTGCATCTTATTTATCTTGTGTGTGGGCACACATGTGGTGAGCTTTGGTAGTACTGGCTAATACTAGGGTCTACTTAACAAGGTAGTTGAATGGAATCTCCTTCCCAGGGCAGGCTTCTGAGTTTGGAGTATAGATGCATTGCCTTTTCCCAGTATATCTTGAGAGTAGAGGTTGGTGCCTGTATGACTGTATCAGGAACTCTTAAAGTGGTGGATGATTTTAGGGGAAGGAAATTACTTCCAGACCCTTAAATTGGCAGTATTTTTATTTTTTGTTTTTTTATTTTATTGCTATCTGGAAAAGTTGTATCTAAAGTGAACATTATTTTATATTTTAACCTTTGAGATGCCTGCTAGATCTCCTTAGGAACAAGGACAGTTTGTGTTAATGTATAACTTACTGCCTTCTAAGGGGGGCACTAAAACTGTAAACTCCCAGCATACCCTGAAGCTTGGAATGAATAGGAACATTCTGCTGTTGATCAATTGCATTTTGGGAAAAACTTCATAGTCTTTCATATACCTTCTTGTTCATTGCTAGCTTAACTTGTAAGCATGAATCCTACCAGTCTATTTCTGTAAAACTCTAGCTCATAGTACTGGAGAAGAAGGAAAAATATTGCTTAAAGGTACTGTCCTGTACGCTAAATGCTACATTTGTTTCAGAGTTTTCCACAAAGCAATAGTTTGAAAAAACAATTTAACTCTTTGAGATGACACTGAATAGGCTGGTCTTGAACTCCTATACTCAACTGATTCTTCTGCCTCAGCCTTCCAAGGAACTGAGACTAGAGTTATTCACTGCCATGCGTGGGCTTGAACCTTAGTTAGAGACATATTTGGCTATGCCAGAAAAATACTCTACATCTTAGCTTGGTTTAGAAAAACTTAGTTAAGTGTCTAGACATAGATATGTCTACCATTGTACATTTTTGTACACATTTAATTATCATTTTTATATGTTAATTTTAAGGTAATCAAGCTGTGTCAAATAGGAAAAGTATAGGTTAAATCTAAATAAATGCTACCTGCCTCAATTTGATCATTTTATTGGAATCTTATTATATAGAATTTAACTTGAAATTTAACTTTGATTTAGACTGGCACTCAGGCAGTAGCACATGATAATGCTACTTTCTTTCTGTAATGCTACTTTTTCATTTTTTTGTTGTTGTTGTTGTTATTGTTTTTTTTCAATAATGGGCTCTCTGTGTGTAGCCCTGGCTGTCCTGGAAGTCATTATGTGGACCAGGCTGCCCTCAAACTCAGAGATCCACCTACCCCTGCCTCTGGTGGCCACCTGTAATCCCAGCAGACAGAAACAGGATCCAGGGACAAGCTGGCTTATTAGACGAGTAAGAATTGGCAGGCTTCTGGATTCAGTGATAGTCCCTACCTTAGTAAATAAAGGGGAGAGTGATGGAAGATGCCCAACATCAAATTTGGCCTCTGCACATGCATACATAAGAGCAGGTTCACCTGCACACACACATGCACCCACTCACATGTGAACACACATACACACACGCTTACATACCACACATCGATATATATTCATATATATGCACACATTTACACCTTTATATATACACACATATATATTACACACACAATTATATATCTATGTAAGGGTATGCCACAGTTTGTATATCTGTACTCACTCAGTAGTTCATGGAGTTTAACTTACCAAGTAGAACACACTAAGGGAAAATATATCCCAAAGATTCTAGCTATTCAACAAGAGGCTGATGGAACAAATATTTATTGAGTGCCTGTCATGTTACCATTGGAGACACAGGGAGATGCTATTCTCCCATGGAACATAAATTCTAGTGGGGAAGACTAGATATGTGTGGAAATATAAAGAAAGGTAATTTTAGTTATTCTTAATAAAGGAAAAAAGGGGGTAATGTGGTGAAAGAAATAGGCTTAGAAGTGAGGACTGCCCCAGAGTTGGTGATCAGTAAGAGGCTACCTTAGGATACTACTTTTTGATCCTACCTTAGGATACTACTAATTGACAGGAAGGAGTCAACTTTAAAGACCTGGTGGAGCCATGCCTCACCTGATAGATACCATGCCTCACGTATCTAGTCCCAACACTTAGGAGGCTACGGCAAGAAGCTCACAATGAGATGAAGGCCAGCCTGGGCTGCAGAGTGAGACCCTATCTCAACCCCTGTTCTCATGTTGGGGGAACATGAGGAGAGAAAGCTCTGTAGGCTGAGGAGAAAGTTCATGTGATCAGTAGTGATTTGTGCCAATAGAATTAAAGACTAAATAAAGCATATTGGTTAAAAAGAACTGCAGGCATTGTTATGAGGCAGAGAGGCCATAGAGGTCAGGACTAGAAGACTTGTTTTACTCAGAACAGTATAAACTGTGCGTTGAAGTAGGTCTCTGGGTTCTTTCTCTGTTGTTCTCTATCTTTTTTCTTTTTTTTTCTTTTTTTGAGACAGGATCTCTTATCAAATCTGGAGCTCATGTACTTGGCAAGACTAGCTAGCTAGTAGACTGCAGGGATCTATTTCTTTCTGCCTCCCAAGCACTGGAATTATGCGTGTGTGCTGCCATACTCAATTTTTTATGAGGGTATGAGGATCTGAACTCAGGTCCTTATGCTTTTTTTTAAAAAAGCCAGTATCAGTCAGGTGTAGTGGCCCACGCCTTTAATCCCAGCACTTGGGAGGCAGAGGCAGGTGGATCCCTGTGAGTTCAAGGCCAACCTTGTCTACATAGTAAGTTCCAGGACAGCCAGGAATGTTACACAGAGAGACCCTGTCTCAAAAGACCAAAATAAATAAATGAATGAATGAATGAATGAATGAATGAATGAATGAATGAATGAATGAATGAATGAATGAATGAAATAAAGGAGCAGATTCATAACCCTCACCCACCACCAAGTGCCACCCTAACCTGAGCAGGCAGAGCAAGCCTGAGACAATCCCGCCTGGTGCCACAGGTCCCAGGTAGGCAGACCATGTCAAGATAATCCCTGCTCTGTGCCAAGGCGTGGGTGGGGCATAGCACTCCTGAGACAACCCCAGACACCCAAAGGGCCTGGTGGCCACTAAGATGAGCAAGCAAGTGGTAAAGAGATGGAAGAGAAAGAGAAACAGAAGGATGTGTGCACAATGAAGATAGAACTGGAGATTCAAGGGTAGCGAGGAATAGCCTGATGTGAGTAGCCAAAGATCCCACATAAGGTCATGCATCGTAAGGTCCATGGGCCATGTCTAGGTCTGTGGCTTTGCAGCAGGAGGGGTCTGTTACCACCAAAGGCCAGGTGGATGTTTCTGGTCTGGGCTGCCACCTGGGCCCATGTTGGTGTCTGAGGGCTGTGCAAAGCTGGCCTCGCCCCTTACCAGCTTCAGAACTAGAGAGCTGGCCCTGCACCTTGCCTGGGCAGCACAGTAAAGCTGGCCGTGGTGGCAGGAGCATGGAGAGTTGGCCCTGTCCCTTGCCAGCTACAGCATTGGGTGGGATTGCAGGACCAGTGCTGGAGAGCTCACCCTAGTGGTGTGGGTGCAGGAGAGCTGGTGAGCTCAGCTACCACCCAGGCCCAGATTCAGGCGTTGAGTTGGCCCACCCCAGTATCTACCCCATCTATGATCTGCTGGAGTGTGTGAAGGAGCTGGTCCTGCAGATCCAAAGCTGTATGACACGGGATAACAGCAGGCTCTCCAAGAGCAGTTCCAGTGAGGATCCAGTATTGATAGTGGAGCAGAAGCCAGAGGCCCCAGACCAGTGACTCACCGCAAAGAACGTTAGCAAGTAGAGATGTGTGGACAAAAGGGTATACTGTAACACACTGTAGCTTACACAACAAGATTTTTCTTTTCTTTTGGGGAGAGTTTGCAAGAGCAGAGGGCAGATATGGAGATAAGTGGGCTGGGGTGCATGATGTGGTATTCATAAAGAATCCATAATTTTTTTTATTTCTTTATTCTGTATACAATGTTCTGTCTGCCTGTACATCTGCAGGCCAGAAGAGGGCATTAGATCTCATTACAGATGGTTGTGAGCCACCATGTGGTTGCTGGGAGTTGAACTCAGGACCTCTGGAAGAGCAGACAGTGCTCTTAACCACTGAGCCATCTCTCCAGCCCCCCAAAAAGTTAAATTTTAAAATATCCAAAATCTGGCATAATCTGTTTATACTTTAGGCCCTTCTATTCCAGGAACCAGTGTTGTTATATCATTTCCATTAGTAAAATCTGATGTAATTTAGATTGTTTTTTCCTCCTGGTGTAACTTCAAACTGTGACATCTTCCAGCACCATATTGACAAAGTCATCAAATGCTAGAGGTGTACCAACAATTTTTTTATCACAATGTGAGTTGTTGATCCTATACATTTTTCCATAAGCTTTAGCTACAGAACTGCAGTGAGTTCATGGTTGCATTGGCTGGCTTGGCCACGTTAGAAGTAGCTGGGTTTTTTTTGTTGTTGTTGTTTATTTTTTTTCAGTCTCTAGATCCATTTAATATTGCTAAGTCCTTCTATAGGTACATAGGATACTTTTATGATCAAAACAAAAAAAATCAGTAGTCTTATAAGATTGTATAGACTATAAACTGGCTTGACATACAAGAAATCCCAGCCTTTCCTTTGCTGACTGAGATTGCTCTTCAGTACTTAGTTTCATTTTAAGAAGTGTCTCTACGTCAAAAAAGAAAAAGCCCTGTGTTTTTAATATTTCATTAGATTAGACCAAATATACAGAGAGTTTACTTTTAACAAATATTCAAAACTCACTCAAATATTGCAACAAAAGATGTCAATATGACCTGTCCCCAAGGTAATGAAAAATTATTACCTCCTGGGCTGAATATGCTTGAGCACACTAACAGAAGAAACAGAAATTTCTTTTAGGTCACATTAGTCTCTTGAAAATGAATATACCCAAGTCTTTTATATGTTTTTGCTATTTTTTCTTTTTAATCAACAGTGTTGTTTTTGGCATCTTATATTTTAGAAAATGGAAATGTCTCTCAGGTTTAAAATAGGTATGGCCTTGGAAATTTCCTTTAGAAATTGTACAAGCTGTTGAGAAAGGCAGACTTTATAAAAGTTCTTAACTGTTCTCTGTCAGAAAGCTCTGATCCAAGCTCACACTATGGTCGTAGCTCATTTGTGTTGGGCATTATACATTGTACCACATGGAGGTGCCAATATGCACCTATTCTGGCATACAAAATAAGTTTCATGGTTCAAATTAGTATCTTCATGATAGTATTCCTATCATTTAAAAACTGATGGATATGAGGTTAACTCAGGTAACATATGCAGCATATATGAGATATGTCTGTGTGCATTAATTTGTTTTTTTTAATTCTCTGGATGAGTAGATTAGATTGATGATGAAGGAATGCTTATGAAAGATTAAAGAAAATAATTGCACAAGCTGTCTGCTTTACACTTTCCAGAGACATTGTCTTAGCTCAGTGAATAGCATGCATAAACTACTGGCTGTTCTGTTTACTATTAATGGAATCTGTCTATATCTATCTTGGAAGAATTCTGATTGTTTAAGAAGTTAGCCCAAATTAATTATTGACTAACCCCAACCAATTAGCCCACTTGATTTATATTTCTAAAATGAAGGAAATTAGTCAATCTTTCTTCCTTTGTAAAGGAAAGACACATTTCATCCTTGCCAGAACCCTCATTTTATTAGATCTGGGATTTGATGTTATAGGCCATGAGTTGGATCAATATTTATAATTTATCCAAAAGAACAAATTACTGATTGTCATTGCAACAATTATCTGATGTTCTTAGTGTTGTTTGAAAGCCTGTTTTAGAGATCTGTCAAAAAGGAACAACAAAAATCAGAAAAGTTAACTAACTTAATATAAGTAGATATTTTTACTGAGTGAATAATACCTTTGTTTTGTGACACTATGCTAGATGGTAAGGGGATGGATGCAAAGAACAGATAGAAATTATTTTTAAGTAACTTTAAAGTCTACTACAAGCAGCAGAATGTTTATAAGTTTACAAGAAGGCAGGGAGAGATGGGTCAGCTGAAAAGCGAGCTGTGTGGACGCAGTTCAAAGCATTGTTTCTACATGATAGCATTAATCTTTTCCCTTCCACAGTTTAACCTTCTAGTTAAAAAAAAAATCATCTGATATTTATTGACTTAAATCTCCTTCCAGAAGATGGTTAGTGACTTCAGGGTCTTACAGTCGTGCTAGAAAGCATCCCATCAGAGGTGAACACAAGCTAATAACACTGCCTCCAGTATTAGAGTTGAGAGGAAGGTGCTGAAGTACATTTTTCTGTGTAATTTCCAGGGAGGCCTTTCCTTTCAGGTCAGGGTTTTATAAAATCAGCAGAAAAATAAATGGTGGTACATGAAGGCATCCTCAACTTAGAGTTGTCAGTGCAGTAGAGTTTGGTAAGCTTAGGAAACTCATTTTCTCATTAGAGAACTTGGGTGGTCATGTCTTAACTTGTTTGAAGCTGTGAACAATATATTTTGGGTCTAGTCTCTTGCAAGCATTCTCAAACTATGGCCTTCAAATAGGTCTCTTATTCCCAAGGTTGTTTTTGTTGAGCTTCTGCAGCAGTTGACATGAAATGCTGCCGAGTTCATGCAGCACCAGGTTACTTTGCTGATGGACACTTTGCCCATGGTGCCCACTATGAGTGAAATTAATTAGATTTCAGTTATCCCAGCCAATTTTCCTCCCAGCAGGTTGTTTGGTTAGAGCTGAGATCGAGTCTCCAGTTCTCCTAGGTGCTGGGTTGGACATTTAAATAAGTGGTGTTTTATTTTATTTTTTCAAAGAAAAACTTGGTTATAAAACAAGTCAAAGGCAAAAAAAAAAAAAAAGGAAAAAATGGCCAAGACCAAAATAGTATTTCTTTTTTTAAAACATTTTTATTTTAATTTTTTAAATAAAATCACTTTGTTGTAATAAACTAACAAATAAAAACATCATGCTGCTAGATTAAAGTAGCCATTCAAACAAACACTTGCCAGTCCTAACAAAACAGCATTTCTTTATCATAATGGAGTAATATTCAGTGGAAAGAAACTAGGAAATTAATAAAATGTCCTTTGGGAAAAATATTTTTTTCTAGACGTTTTAAAAAATTTATATTTGTTGAAATGATAGGTATTGAGCCTGGGGCTAAGAAAGCTCTATACTACCCAGCTACAGTCCCAGCCCTGCAGATAGTTGCTTGTTAGAGGAATTTGAAGGTTAAAAAGCAAAAGAACTTCAAAATCAGCTTAGATCAGTATTTTGTGATGACTCAATGTGGAGTGTAGCCTCTAACACACGCCTCCTGAGCCAGGTGTTAAGCTCTTAACTCACATGTAAAATTCACATCTTCTTAGCTGGGCTGCCCAGAAGTAGGAAATCTGAAGCTTCATTCTAGGCAGCAGTGATAACTGGGATGTGTAAAACTGCCTAAGGTATATTCCTTGTTATTAGACAAAAGAGTCTATGAGACTGGTCCTCATGACTTGCACAAGCCAGTAAATGCAGTGGTTAGAAAGATTAAAGGAAGCAGCATGCCATGTGTATAAGACAGTTAACTTCATCTGTGATGGCAAATGATGCTTTCGTTATAAATGCTTCTAGGGTAGTGTTTATGACCAGTGGAACATTTAATTACATTTATAAGTATATTTATTCTGGGTAGTATGAATATATCTTATTAATCCTGCCAGTGATATTTTAAACAAATATTTGTGTGTTGAATTACTTTTGATTTTTTTTTTCTGTTATTCATTTATACCATTTTCTACCAGGATTTGTGGAAGACTGAAAAAATACTCGGGAGACAGCTCAGTCAGTAAACATGCATGTAATCATGAAGGTCTGAGTTCTGATCCCTAGCACCCATAAAAAGCCATGCATGGCACATGGCACATGTCTGTAATCCCAGCACTGGGGAGGCAGAGACTGGCGGTTTCCTGGAGAGCTAGCCTAGTTGAATCTCTGAGTTCTAGTTTCAGGGAGAAATCCTATCTCAAAAAGTAAGGTGGAGAACCATAGAAGATACCCTTTATCATCTTTTGGCACAGAAGTGCGCACACGTGTGTGTGCGCGCGCACACGCACGGGAACACACACACACACACATAAAAAATATAATAGTTTGGCCCTGTAGTGGTGGAGCATACCTTTAATCCCAGCACTTGGGAGGCAGAGGCAGGCGGATCTCTGTGAGTTCAAGGCCAGCCTGGTCTACAGAGTGAGTTTCAGGACATTGTGAGAGCTACATACAGAGAAACTGCCTCAAAAAACAAACAAACAGAATAACTAAGAGAATTTTAGCAAAGAGGCAAAGAAAATTCATGGAATTAAAACTGATGTAGATTGAATGCATCATTACATATAAAAAGCTTTTAGAACAGGAATATACAGTGTCATTTTAAGAGATGAGTCAAAAATTTTGTCTCAGAGCGTTCAAGGAGCCAGGCAAAAAGGACAGACGGCACCGTATTGGTGAGATTAGTTCAAGAGGGTAAGTGCTTACTTACCATGCAAGCCTGACCGCCTGAGCTCAATCCCTGAATCCATGTAAAATGGAGAAGAGAAAACGGACTTTAAAGAGTTGTTCTCTAACTTCCACATACATAGCATGCATGTGTTCACACATATACTCATTTTTGCATACACACACACAATACACTACCATCATCATTTTTAAAATTATTTAAACCAAATGATTTAAAGAATAGTAGGTACTCAAGTAGCTGTTATCTAATAGATTTGTATCGTTTTATTTGCTTCTTATCATCCTAATTTTAAAGCAAACATTGAAGGACCTGAAGAGATGGCTCAGTGGTTAGTAGCACAGGATGCTTTTCCAGAGGATCTGGGTTCAATTCCCAGCACCCCACATAGCAACTCATAGCTGTTGTACTCCAGTTCCAGGGGATCTGGTTTCCTCTTCAGGTCTTCTTGGGCACCAGGCACATATATGTGTACAATAAGCAAAAATGCTTATATACACAAAAATAAAAACAAATCTTTAAGAACAAAAACATGAGAGACAGAGTGTCTTCTATTCTTTTCAAATCTTGTTTTCTCTGGTAACAACTTGCCATGTTTTTTGTTATTTTTGTTTTGCTTCTACAACATGCTTTAATCTCTACCAGTGCTTACATTTGCAGAAATAATGTACTGCACTTGTCTTTTTCATTTGTTTGTTTGTTTGCTCACTTTACAGTCTGACTGAAGCTCTCTCCTTCTCCTCCCAGTCCCACCCTTATACCCCGTCACTTCCTTCCCTCCCTTTCTTCTCAGAGAAGAGGAGGCCCCCTATGGGTACCAACCCACCCTGGCATATCAAATCACAGCAGACCTAAATGCATCATCTCCCATTGAGGCCAGACAAGGCAGCTCAGCTAGAGAGTAGGGCCTATTTCTTTCAAAAACTTTTTTGGCACTCTGTTTGATAACCATGGTGTTACAGATCTAGTTGTTATTTTAAATCTTAAATTAGTTTTCCATTATATGGAAATAACCCAGTTTACTCACCTGTTCCTCACTAAAGGTTTTTTAGTTAGTTTCTAGCTTTTTACTGTTTTTTTTTTTTTTTTTTTTTTTGCTTTTTACTGTTAAGAGTGTCACATTGGAACTCTACCCATGTCTTGTGCATAGTGCAGAATTTCTCTAGGGTGGTGGTTCTCAACTCTGGTTCCAGGACTAGCAAAGCAGGATCACCTGGGACCTTTCTAGAAATGCAGTCTCTTGGGCCCATCCCATATTGTTGAATCAGAAGCTTGGGGGTAGTATAAACATTCTTCTCAAGAGGTAATTCTGTTGCCCTCCAAACCTGGCAATCTCTGCTGCAGTGTGCATTCTGTTCAAAGTGGGAGTACTAAATTCTGTGGCATGTGTACTTTAAACTTTGCTAGATATGACCAGATTCTTATACACATAATATAATTTTGGTTTCAAGATAGAGTTTCTCTGTGTAGCCCTGGCTACCCTGGAACTCATTCTGTAGACCAGGCAGGCCTTGAACTGTCTGTCTCTGCCTCCCAAGTACTGGGATTAAAGATGTGTGCCACCATCGCCTGTCAAGTATGCTTCTTGATTCACCATCTTGCCAACAGTTTGAGAGTTTCTATGGCTATCCTGTATCTCTGCAACTTTGCATCCTTTGACTTTTGTTTGTTTGTTTGTTTGTTTGTTTTGAGAAACAGGGTCTCATTGTTCATCCCTGGCTGGCCTAGAACTCTTTATGTAGACTACACTAGCCTTGAACTCACAAAGATTTGCTGCTTCTGACTCTCAAGTGCGGAGACACAGGCATATAGTAGCACACATGTCCTAACTTATATTTTTAATAATTTTTTCTTTTTATTATTAATTTATTTTTTATTAATTACAATTTATTCACTTTGTATCCCCCTCCCTTGTCCCCTCCCACTCCCATCCTCCCTCCCTCTTCTCCTCCCTTGCTCCTCCCACAGTTCACTGATAGGGGAGGTCATCCTCCCCTTCCATCTGATCCTAGCCTATCAGGTCTCATCAGGCATTTTTCATAATTTTATTACACTTATTTGATCTATTTTGTAGAAATGCCATGCCTATATAATGGCACACATGTGGTCTGAGGACGTTTTGTAGGACTTGGTTCTTTCCTTCTACCTTGTGGAGTCTAGGGCTCAAATCAGGTCAGTAGGTGTGGTGGCAGGCTCCTTTATCTGCCAAACCATCATAATGGTCCATGACTTATTTTTTTAAAAACAATTTGAGTTGGATTTTATTTACTAGTAGTACATCCCACCAAAATGTATGGCAGCCGTTTGAAGGGGTCTGGGGCTATGGGAGAAATGGAAGTTAAGGGACTTGGAGTGTGCGCTGGCAGAAGTTTGACACTGCTGAAAGTATGATGACTGCCGTTAAGAGTGTAACCAAGTGGAGTAATGAAGAAAATCCAAAAAAAGTAATTGAGGGCCAGATGTGGTGGCATATACTTTTTTTTTAAAGATTTACTTATTTATTAAAATAAAAAAATTTATACTTATTTATTATGTGTACAGTATTCTGTCTGCAGTCCAGAAGAGGGAACCAGATCTCATTATAGATGGTTATGAGCCACTATGTGGTTGCTGGGAATTGAACTTTGGACCTCTGGGAGAGCAGCCAGTACATTTAACCTGAGCCATCTCTCTAGCCCTGGCACACACCTTTAATACCAATACTGGGAAGGCAGAGGCAGGCAAGGTAGATTTCTGAATTCCAGAATTCCAGGCATTCTGATCTATAGAGAGAGTTCCAGACCAGCCATAGCTACGTAATAGAGAGACCCTAGCTAAAAAGAAATAGAAATTGAGATTGAAGTGATTAGCAGAAAAATCTAGAGAGTCGGGTGAAATTTTTGACTTGGTGTTACAGAGAAAGGAACATATCTAAAGGAAGTGTAAAGACATTGCCCTTTAAGAGAGCAGCTGGCAGAGGAGTGGAACAGAAGGCTGTTCTTAAGTTTGCAGTGAAGCACAGGAGACCAGAAAAATTGGAGGGTAGGCTACCAAGGTCTTTTTCAATAGGAGTAGAGCATGTGTGTCCTAAGGGAAGGTTCTGTACTAACCGTGTTTACTCTTTGTTAAGTAGCCTCTTCAGAAATGTGCTTTCATATATCCTTTGATTAGGTTTGTCTCCTGTTGTTGTGTTGTTTCCCTCTGTAGCACATGTTGACTCGATACTGGCTGTGTAGACTAGGCTGGCCTCAAATTCAAGAGATCCACCATCTATTTTGAGAGTGCTGGGATGGAAGGTGTGTGTGCCACCTTGCCGAGCAGTTTTTTAAAGATAATGTTGAGTATTATGCAGATGGGTATGGCATAGTAATAGAATTTTATTTATTTATTCAATTCATTCGTTTGTTTGAGACAGGGTCTCATGCATCCATGGAACTTGCTGTGCAGGCCTCTCACTCACAGAGAAACACCTATGTCTGTCTCCTGTGTGCTGGGATTAGAGGTGTACGCCACTATGCCTAGACAGTAACGTAATTTTATCTAGGAGACTACATGGTCTTCTCTGAAGTTAATATTTAAATCAGGACAGAACATTTCAGACAGGCCACAATGTTTCCAGTCTCTTAGAAGATCAAACAAAGAATAGGATACTAGGGGGGAAGGGGACTGGGAAGAGCAGAGGGAGGGGAAACTGTAGTTGGGATGTATTATTTGAGAGAAGAATTTAAAAGTTGAGATTAACATTAAAGTAATCCTGTTTGCCCTGAATGAGAATTAAGCATCCTCCCTAGGGTCCTCCTTATTACTGAGCTTCTTTAGGTCTGGATTATAGGTCTGATTTTCCTGTATTATATGCCTAATATCTGCTTAGAAGTGAATATATATCCAAGTGTGTCTTTCTGGGTCTGGGTTACCTCACTTAGGATGATCTTTTCCAGGTCCATCCATTTGCCTGCAAATTTCATGATGTCCTTGTTTTAAATAGCTGAATAATATTCCATTGTGTAGATGCACCACAGTTTCTTTATCCATTCTTCAGTTGAGGGATATCTGGGTTGCTTCCAGATTCTGGCTATTACAAATAAAGCTGCTATGAACATAGTTGTTGTATGGTGGAGCACTGGAAGCAGTTGAAAGAGAGAAGAGGATGTGAGCCTACCACAAATGTCTTTTGAAAGATTCCACCCAGCAGGGATCAAAGCAGATGCTGAGACTCACAGCCAGACTTTGGGCAGAGCACCCAGAGTCTTATGGAAAAATGGGAATAGAAGGACCCAGAGGGAACAGGAACTCCCCAACAGAGCCAACAAATCTGGGCCCAGGAGGCCTGCTGAGACTGTTGCACCACCCGAGGACCATGTATGGAGAGGACCTAGGCCCCCTGCTCAGATGGAGCTGATAGACAGCTCAGTCACCATGTTGGTGGCCTAGTAAGGGAGCAAGAGCTGTCTCTGACATGGACTCTGTTGCCTCCTCTTCAATCACTTCCCCCTGGCAAGGCAGCCTTGCCAGGCCACAGAGGAAGAGGATGCGGGCAGTCCTGATGAGACTTGATAGGCAGGGGTCAGGTGGTAGGAGAGGAGGGTTCCCCTTTTCTGAGGACTGGGGGAGGGGAAGGAGGAAAGAGGGAGGGAGGGTAGAATCAGGAAGGCCTATGATTGGGATGTAAAGTAAATAAATTTAAAAAAATTTAAAAATATTAAAGTAATCCATTCTAAAATAAAGGCTAATAAGTCTTTTTAATTATTGTGTCTTACCAGGGTGAAGAAAAACCAGAAATCTTTGCCTCCTGACTTTGGAAACCCAGTTTAACCTTCAAACTGGCGATGTCAAGGGTTCCAAGTCCTCCACCTCCGGCAGAAATGTCGAGTGGTCCCGTGGCTGAGAGCTGGTGCTATACACAGGTAAGTTTGTGTTTTCACCAGTGTCAAAAGCAACATGATCACTTTCTAACTCCTGAGTTTCCTAGTTCTCTGGGGCATATCTGCCAAATAGCACAAGATGAGGTCCTTTTTAGTCTTGCATTTTTTGTTTTTCTGACATACAATCTGAATCCCCAAGAGTAGTGCTTTTCTGTGGTGGTTTCAGGGGGAATCGTTGGCTAGATCTTTTACATCCTCCTTGATAAGGGTGTTCTAACGCTGAGAGCAGTGTTTAGATTCCCGGCCCCAGGGATGGCATCAGCATCTCAGTTATGGGCTTTTTAAGGGCCACAGAGCTTTAACATTCCCTACCTACCCCTGTCCATTTGTTGTTGCTGCTGTTCTTCCCTTGACTGTGATTTTCTTACTTCCAGCCAGTGTTTTCAGAAGTTGAAAAAGTTATAAAACAGTAGGTCACTGAGATTTCTTTAATTTCTTATAATGAACTGATGTCTTCCTGTGGGGATAAGGGAAGGATGCTTGTTTGATCTTCAGCCTGTTTTTTCCAGGTTGCCCACATCCTATTTAATTCCTTCCTAATTTTCTATCAACAGATCAAGGTAGTGAAATTCTCCTACATGTGGACCATCAATAACTTTAGTTTTTGCCGGGAGGAAATGGGTGAAGTCATAAAAAGTTCAACTTTTTCATCAGGAGCCAATGATAAACTGAAATGGTGAGGAAGCATACCTCTAGTTGTAAACTTTTTCTATAAATTGCTGTGTTTCCTGGTTTTAATAGGATATGGACAGGATGTAAGTTCTTAAAGTAGTTTCGTATCCCCATTGCCAATAGCAGTGCTGGACTCAGCAGGTACTAACTAACAAGTGGTCGAGATAATTTAACGAATTTATTATAGCTTAGCAAACTCAAGTTGTATAGGCTAATAAAAATGAAAAATGAGGGTGGTGTTACCTGAAGATCCACATTTGGTCCCTGGGGCCCACATAATGGAAGGAAAAGAACTGATTTTATGCAAGTTGTCCTCTGATCTCCACACTTGAACTGTGGCACTCATGGACCCACTTACAGGTAAACAAAAGGAATTAATAAGTGTAATTTAAATTTTTAAAGGAGGTCTGGGCATGTAGCTTAGCAGCAGACCTGTTCACCTATCAATGTGAGGGTTAGGTTTGTTCTTGGTACTGCAGTAAGTTTATGCAGGACTGGTAGCCACCCAGCTCTAGCTAACCGGAACTCTGTGTGAAGGGCCAACTACCACCAGATTTTCTGGCTTTTCAAAAAAAGCAATAAGTCTAATTTTTATGGGCTTGCTTTGAGGTGCAATCTCACTATGTAGTGTTGGCTGGCCTGCAACTCACCACGTAGACAAGACTAACCTTGAACTCACGAAGATCCACCTGCCTCTGCTTCCTTAATGCTGAGATTAAAGGCATGTTCCATCCTGTCTGGCAACACATGTAAATTTTTTTAACATAAAATCTTGACTTTTAAGTTGTCTGCACACACATGAAGACTTAGACTCCATCCCCAGGTGAATGCGGTAGACACCTGGAATCCCACCACTCAGGGGTTGTGAGGTTCTCCACCTCTCACAAAAGTTCATGGTGGGGCTGGGTATGCTGGTACAGGCCTTTCATCCCTGAACTCAGGGGCCAGAGTGGATCTATGAATTCAAGGTCAGCCTGGTCTATAACAAGTTCCAGGGTAACCAGGGTTTTATAGTAGACTATTTCTCAAAAAGGAGAGCAGGGCAAAGGTTCAAAGTCATCCTTACTATATAGGGAGTTTGAGGCCAGCCTGAACCACATAAGATCCTATCTCAGATAATAATAATAGCCTACTTTTTAACAATAAAGGAGATTTATTTGGCTTTGTAAGTGGCATGGTGGAGATAATTTTATCCAGGAGACACATTGTTGCATTACAGACCTTATTTCCATGTTATTAAATATCTTAAATGTAGCTTCCCTATACTTAAAGTAAAAAAGGTATATCTACCACATGTCAACAGTCTTTGAGCTTTCTCTGAATTGACTGCATAGTCAAGTGTGTGTTGCTCATGCACGAATGGATTAAGTCTGGGATCCCTGGATGAGTGCCTGTTGCCAGGTAAATATGATCTGGGAATGAGGATCAGTGCCTTCTACCCTCAGTGTCATCTTGAGGAATAGGAGCAGGTAGCTATGGATACAGTGATATGTCCCCAGCAAAGATCAAAACATTTTGTCTCTGAACCACCACGTTGATCTCTGATAACCCACTGAAGAGTTTATTAATTTAATATTTGTTGACTTTGTACATTAAATGACAGACTAAGTACTGAGCGAAATGTTATTCCAGGCATTATATTTAAACCTCTTTAGCGTCTTGTACAGTGATATATATGGCATCTGTACTCCCTAGAGAGGAACTAAATTAGACCACCTGTTTGAGAGAAGTGACATAACTTTGGCTGGGTCTGAAGATACACGTGGCTTGTGTATTCTGTGTGGTAGAACAGTGTTTGAACTACATGCACTTCAGCTAATGACATTTGCAACTTCACTCAGTTGAACCTATTAAGTTCAGTCTAAGTTCTGCTTTAAATTATCTTTAACAGATTGGCATTTCAAACTCTTATTTAGAAGCCAAGCTTAAAGCATTCCCCTGTAGAATAAGAGTTTTGCTTTTATCTGTGCTTCTTCCATAATGCCTCTGTTATTTTAAATCTTAAAATATAATCTCTGGAGGTTAGAGAAATGGCTCAGCAGGTAAGAATACTTGCTGTTCTTGCAGCATCTGAGCTTAGTTCCCAGTGTGCATACTGGCTGGCTCACAAGTGCCTGGCTGCGGCTCTAGAGGAGTCCCATGTCTCTGACCTCCGTAGATGTCTCTCTTGTTCTCTTTCTTACACACACATGTGCACATGTGCAAAAAAATACCCATAAAAGAGTAGGTACCAGCCAGGGTTGATGATGTGCGCCTTTAATCCCAACACCTGGGAAGCAGAAGCAGGTGGATCTTTGTGAGTTCAAGGCCAGCCTTGTCTACACAGCAAGTTCTAGGAGAGCCAGGTTTGTTACACAGAGAAACCCTGTCTAGAAAAGCAAACAAACAAAAAAGAGTGTTACTATGTTTATAATCTCCAGAATAATTTTCCCACAGTGTTACCAAAAGACTCTGACTTTTTAAAAAGTATTTCTCCATGAGAAACTAAGGGCTACTATTTCTGAGATTGAAGAATGAAAAAAAAGAGTAGTCTGAACAACTTTTAAATATTTTAGAATAAGACAAGTGAATGACTTGGCAGTTGTAAAGGAAATGGCAGAGGTATAAGAGATATGGATGCCCTTTTATTTTTGTCTGTTTTTTTAAAAGCTGTAGAAAAGTTGTTTTCAAGTTTCTATTGAATCAGTGTCCTGGAAAGGGGCTTAGAGTTTAAAAAAACAAAACCTTGTAACAGCACAAACAGAAACACTCACTGGATTCTGATGTTCCATGTTAGAGTGCAGGAACTATACCTGTTTTTTTTTTTTTTTTTTTGATCCACTTTCATTTCTGTGTTGAGCAGGTGTTTGCGAGTAAACCCAAAAGGGCTAGATGAAGAAAGCAAAGATTACCTGTCGCTTTACCTGTTGTTGGTCAGCTGTCCAAAGAGTGAAGTTCGAGCAAAGTTCAAGTTCTCCATCCTGAATGCCAAGGGAGAAGAAACCAAAGCTATGGGTAAATGTTTTTCTGTTTTCACCTCCAGTGCCTTAATATACCAATAAGTTGTGTATTTGAGTTGGTCTTTAAGTAACTCTAACTATGACTCTTTTTCATTTTTCATCCCAGAGAGTCAGCGAGCTTATAGGTTCGTGCAAGGCAAAGACTGGGGATTCAAAAAATTCATCCGTAGAGATTTTCTCTTGGACGAGGCCAATGGGCTTCTCCCTGATGACAAGCTCACCCTCTTCTGTGAGGTGAGTCCTTTTGTTCTGCTTTGAGACTGGCAATTCCCTGACCTGATGTGTATTGGTAGGCTTAATTGTATTGTGTCAAGGATGTGGAATGAGAAAAATTCCCAAGGGGAGTGGTTCTGTACAAACGTTATTTATGTGACTGATTGAACTGCCTTATGATTTCAAGGTTGCTGGGCACTTGAGCTCTCCACTTGTTATACTGTTCATAAGAACAAAGATTGTATCTGTCAGTTTTGAGTTGCTTGAGTCAAGATCCTCACTGTTTTTTTCTTTCTTTCTTTTTTAACTGGGGGTAGTTTTTTTTTTTTTTTTCAAACAATATTTGGAAGATCTGACACTTGAAGTTGAACAGAGGCCAGCATCAGCAACTAAATTTGTATATCTGTTGCTTAAACTTCGTGGCTCCTTGTTGAGTGGCAGGTCCAGGTGTTTGACTGTGGGTGCTCTCCTTTCCTGCTCTATAGACTAGGACTTGGGCATGCATGGATGGTTTGTCTTGCAGGAGCTGCAGAGTCGGGGGCCACTTTTTCTAGGGTGAAAGCTGTGAAAACGGACCTTAGAGGGGGAGAGAGAGCGATTGTCAGAATGAAAGGTCAGTCTCTCTCCCCAGAGGCCTAAGAGCTTTGAAGAAGCTTTAAAAAGTTCCTTGACTCAAGATCCAATTGAAAGGGGATTTTTAATATGGATACTGTATATTTTTATGAGTCATTTCATGCCATTTTCCATACAACTAGAAATGTAAGCAACTTGTATTGATAAGTGAAAGCTCTGTCCTGTAAACTAGAGTATTAGTGTTCTTGTGTATCTCATAGTCAGGAAACATCTTGAGAGTGAAGCAAATAACCATTGTACTTTCATGAGGCAGAGTGCAGTCAAGAGTCCCAATTGCCAGCTAGCTCATCAAATATAGGCTTGTGCTGTGAGTTAATGACCATTCTGAAGGCACATCACACCTGTGTAGTCCAGAAACTTCTCCCTTAGGAATCTTGCCCTTTCATGAAAGAAGCATGGCCAGCAGTAGGAGGATTGTGGATTGTAACAAATAATTGCTAATGATTGAGAAACTGCACACTGAAAAGGTAAAATTTAGTTTGCATAATAGCAATTCCCTCTCCATTTTAATTGCAGAGAAACTGGATGAAATGGTAGAATATCAGCACCTGTATAAATATGTGACATACGGCAGTTGTTTTATGTTTAATGAACATATGTCTTATTAACTATAGGTCACACTCACTTGTCTGAGTAGTACAATGAGAATAACTATAATGGCTTTGTTTGAGGTTAGATGTTGTATAAACAGCATCAGTTTCAGTCTTTACCTGTTGCCTATCCTAGGGATTTGTGGGGGATTTATTTGTTTAATTTTTTGGGTTTTGGCCTTTCAGGACAGAGTTTCTCTGTGTAACAGAGCCTTGGCTACCCTGGACTCTTTGTAGACCAGGCTGTCCTCAAACTCACAGAGATCCACCTGCCTCTGCCTCTTGAGTGCTGGGATTAAAGGTATGCACCTCCATGCCCACCCCCACCCCCGCCTCTTTTTTTGAGCAGGTTTCTCTGTAGCCTAGGGTGGCCTCAAGCTTACCATTATCTTTCTGCTTTGCTTCCTGAGTGCTGAAAACTTGTCTTTCAAGAAAAACTCTAAGATAGGGTAAAATTATAATTTTGTTAGAAATGAAAGCCAGTCTTCAAGCTTCTTTAAAACAAATCTTCACTAAATATTTCCTCTGGTGTTTTAGGCAGTGCTGTGACTTGTAGCATTTGCAGGCCTGCAGTGGGTCCATTCTTTTTCTTCTGTGCTTCTTCCTCTTTCCCGATACTGTTCCATTTGGCCTGCCCTTACTTGGTTACTCTTATCCTATGGTTAGGTCTGCGGCTGAGTTCCAGCATTCTCTCTTCACTTCCTCATATGAAATTCTCTTAGGAGAAATCTGTGGTTAAGTTTAGATTTGCCTTACTGACTTAGAAGGGAAGTGAGATGACACATTGGAAATGAGGAGATGTTGAACAGGGAAACGTCTGCTGGGTTCTGCTGATGCCGTGCTTTCTCACCATAGAACCAGGTGTGCCATCTGTTCCTCTCACACTTCCCAGTTGGCCACAGGTGCTGAGTGTTGCTTCTCATACTTGGTCTTGTGCCTAGTGAGACTCGATCCTGTTCCAAGGCTCTCTGTGGACTTAGTAGCATTCAACACTGCAAGACGGTTGCGTGGGGGTGTGTATTGGATGTGTGGGTTTTTAAAATGTCTACAATTCATCCAAGTTTTTAGCACTTTTCACAGCTAGACCATTTTTCATTTAAGTCCTATTACTTTGACCTGTTTCCCCTGTATTGGCAGAGTAGTTATAAATAAGTTTATTTTAATTCGTGTTTATATTTTATTTTCTATTAATTATTTTCTAATTATTTAGAGGTTTTTATGAAAGGATATCCACATTGAAATTTAGGTGCAAGAACCCACTGTGCTACATTGCTCCCTCAGACTGTTCCTAGATACTTCTGTGCTATCCTGACGTGCACTAAGAACAACTGCTTCAAAGGTTCTTGGTACTCTCAGAGGTCACGAGGGAATCCTAAAGTGAAAGACTGAGAACCACACATGCATTTTGAGCCTTTATTTCAGTGGTATTACTACTACTGAATGTTTAAATTAGAGTGTAAACTGAAAATATCAGGTGGGTGGTCTTGTTTAGAATGTGCCACATAGGGTTCACTTTCAAATCTTGGTGATTTTTGTTTGTTAGGAAATATGGCGATTCTTCCAAGTTGATTTTGTTTAATTAACATACTTAGAAATATTTTCTAAGCATTTCTTGAATCATCCCTTTGAGCTGGATTAGTTCTATTTTTTTTTTTTTCATTTCTGGTTACACTGAGAGAAGCGGTGTCTCGGGAGGTCAGGCAATTTTTCCTAAGGTTGTACAGCGATTAATGTCACGGCCGTGTCAGCCCTCCATTTCCCGCGCCCTGTCTGCCGTGCTGCACTCAGTAGAGCTGAGCCATTCATCCAGGAGAGCAAGGGCTCTCCCAAGTTTTCTTAACAGAGAGTGTTTACTTTGGTAATGAAATGGAGAACATTAAAAACAAAGTTTAAATTATATTTTTAATTTTCTCCTTAATAATTTGGGCCATAGAAAATCTTCGTGAGCATTTTTAGCTTCAGTTAATCCTTTCCAGTGTCTTATATTGAAAACAAACATCCATTAGCAGTGAAGGTGCACGAATCTCCCCTTCATTGCCTCTGCAGATGGAAGAGTCCTCTTTGTAAGGTGGTGGTTAAAAAGAAATAGGAACACCATATGAAATGCCACTTATAAAATATCCAGACATTAGCTTATGCTTCTAAAACATACTTTTCCATTTTCATGCCTAGAACATTTCTTTGGTTGCTTGAGAATATGTACTTTTGCCCAATTTTAAATAGATGTCTATTCATTTTTCCTTTTTATTAGTGAATTGTTGGTATGCATTAATTGCACTATATGAAACAACCAATATTTTCTCTTGATGTACAAAGACATTAACTTGATAATGCAGCAAATTTGTAGGTCATAAAGCATGTAATAAACACATATCACCAAGATGTCAGTAATGTGAAGAAAGCCTGTGTGTGCTGTTCCCATATTGTCCCCTGACCCTCAGAGAGCAAGGAAGTTACTTCAGTTTTTATATTATTCTGTGACTGTTTGTATGCCTGAACAACACAGTCTTCAGATTTACTTGGTTTTGAGTTTTACAAACCTGTTGACTATTGTCATTTAGGACTTGTGACTGTTGTCATTTAGGGCTTGCTTTTATTGTTTTAACATTGTTTCTAAAACTTATACTTTATATGTAACCACCGTTTATTTTTAGTGTTTTATGGTTGTAGAGTTTGTTCTTAGTGATTGTGGTTGCTAGTGTTTTGCTCTGAATGATGTGCTGCACTGGAAGCAGTTAGCATGTGGTGTTTCCTTAGTTCCAGTGTTTAGTTGTATAGATATTAGTATTTTGCGGATTTTCCTGTTTACGGAGGTGAATGTACAAGATTTTATAGTCCTTAGTCTTTCATAGGTATTAAATATTTTCATGGATTTCCCTTTTATGTAGATGAACATATAACACTGACAGTCCTAAGTCATTCATGAATTTTCTTTTTAAATTTTTATTTTTAGATTTCATTTTCTTGGAAAGAGAAGTTGAAGCTGGGCATCATGACCCAAGCCTTTAATCCCATACTCAGGAGGCAGAGGCAGGCATATCTCTGAATCTGAGGACAGCCAGGGCTACACAGAAAAAAAAACCTGTCTCAAAAACAAAAAAAACAAACAAACAAAAAATGAGAAAGGAAAGCGAAGTTGACTTTAAAAGTGAGACCCTTCTATAACTTGAAACTTGGGAGATTATACAGCCTTCCTGAGACATTTTCATGCATTCATTTATAAGACGAAATAAATGTCACAGTCACATCATCTTCACAGCTGCAGTTCTGAATGAGTCTCCATAGTCAACTTTATAGGCATAAAAAAAGTCTTTCGTTTTTCTCCAAATGGTCTCATTTTAGCATCATCATTTGTAGAGGAAAACAATCCCTCTCTAAGCTAAAAGTTTGGGCTCTGAAGACTCATTTGTGAGTGCCATTTAAAATTTATTTTTAATTAAGCGAATTTAATGTTGGTAAGAGGTGCCAGACATTCAGAGCTCTGGAGATTCCAAGCATCCATATATCTCCAGAACAAGCCTGGCTTACACAGTAAAGGTACATTCTCTTTGCTGCTGTGTTCCTGTGTCCAGAGAGAAGAATTGCTGTCCTGAGAGGTGCCACATACTTTGGGCCCTACTCACTACAAAGCATATGTCTAGCCAGCAGAAGGTCCACTGGTAACCGTAGTTCACTAGAAATTCAGCTTAGCTTTTGCCAATTCATTTTACCCGGTCTACTCAATTGCTATTAAGCGTTAATGATTTTGGGCTCCTGTCAGCCTGGTTTAATTCAAACTAGCAACATAATGCCAAAAGCTTTCTCCATTCCCTTCATTGGCCGTCCCTGGGGATTCCTGACTTTCCCTATGGTCTTTTCCTTTTTTTAAAAACCAGAATTTAGAACTATAACTGGGAACAGACAACTTTCACTTTTAGTGTTAATATTATATCAAAGAAAAGAGGGTACTAATAATACGAGAAAATGGTTGAGCCAAATTAGAAACCTTACAGAGGACAGGAGAGGCTCCTATGGGGTGGTCTGTGCTGGGTTCTGGTTATTAAAATATGGTTATGAACTGTACCTGATAAATGTGCTCTAATGCTGAACACATTCATAACTGATTAACTTGACTGCCTCCTTGTGCAAGATTGTAACTGTAGTTTTAAACAAATGAATAAGTTTCTTGACCTGGTAGTAAATGTCTCACTCTTACACAGACGGCATTATAAGTCATTTGGATCAAGCATTAACTTTGCCTCTGGGTCTATGACTGCAGCTAAAGGATGACTTGCATCTTGAAGGTCAAAAGAAATCTGGGTCATCAAGGATATCCTTAAACTGTCTTTCTCATCAGACTCTTAGCAGAAGAGCAGGGAGTCAATTCTCAGGGCTTGAGTTCTACTTAGACTTAACTTTTTTAACATGATCTATTGTAGGAGAGAAAATACAGTGGATACTGGTTGCATGACTACAGGATTTTATTTTTTTGTATGATGGCTGTCATATTTTATAATGTTAATATGATTTGTAAATCTTTATAATTGGTATCTTAACATCTGACTTTCAATAACCCATCTATAAATTTAGCTTGCTTTCTATCTAGGTTAAATTAATTCAACTAGTTGGAACATGCTACTGAAGCCAGAGTGAGAAGTTGGAGCCTTCCATATGATTGGCTCTGTCCTATTCCAGGGCTATAAACACATGTGTAACCTGCAGTTAGCCATCTTGAATGTCATTGTCACAGATGACCGAGTTCAGGTATAAAACTTAGGGTATACCTGCCCAGTTAGCCCTACTGGAAGGCCTTCCTAGCTCAATCATCATGAGTATTGGGCCATTATGTTCATTAATCAAACATCGTTGAGAAATGCCAGTTACTTACCAAGCCCTATAAAAAGTATGCTTTACCTGTGTTTCCTGACTAATGCTTTGGGGCTTAAGTTACTTGATTTCTTAACAGAGTTTTATATGGTGACCTCTGTAGCAGGTCTTTGTGTATGACCTTTTTTTTTAAGGTTGGGTAAGGGGACTATTTGAAATTAAGCATATGTTCTTGTCAGTTTCTACTTGGTGGATGTGCTTGGGTTTGCAAGGGGATGGAACTTCTTAGAAACTGGAGGAAAACTTACACTGTGGAGCTGTCATTGTCCTAAGGTGTGGTATAAAGGAAGTGTGATTGTAATAAATGAGGAAATCATTGATCCAAAGGAGAAAGTCTTGATATGTGGAGGTAGTTTCAAGAAAATGTGTTATCTAAGTATCAGTAGCACTGAAGGAGAAGTTCTCTCTCCGTTGCTAGTAATAAAAGCTTTGTTTTTGTCTTCTTATATTTCACAGGTGAGTGTAGTACAAGATTCTGTCAATATTTCTGGACAGAATACCATGAACATGGTAAAGGTTCCTGAGTGCCGATTGGCAGATGAGTTAGGAGGGCTGTGGGAGAATTCACGATTCACAGACTGCTGCTTGTGTGTGGCTGGCCAAGAATTCCAGGCTCACAAGGCTATCTTAGCAGGTTGGTATTTATTCACGGTTCACTTTGTAATTTTGATGCAATAGGGAAAATAGTGGCTACAAAATTCCCTTTGGAACAACTTCAACTTTTGAATTCTGTACCTAAGTAAATTTTTAAAATTCATTTTCGTTTTGGTGTTTTGAGATAGGGTCTAACTTTATAGCTTAGGCTGACTTGGAACTTGTTAGCCCAGACTACCCTCAAACTTTCAGTCCTCAGCCCCTACCTCTACCCCCAGTGCTGGAATAATAGATATATGCCACCATACCTGTACTATATTTTCATATTCTGAAGGCAGTCCTCATAACCAAAAAGGCTATTCTCCATAGAAATACCATTTCTGGTTTGTCTTGAGCGGACAAAGTATAAATGATGGTTATACAAAGGTATGGCATATCTTTGTACTGGGAAGGTAGCTCTCAGAGCACCGAAGAGCAGGTGGTAGCTCCTAGTTGGGCTCTGAAGCAGTGAAGAGGATTCTAGTCTAAAGACTAAGTACTGTCAAGCTGAGACTAGGCCTCAAATGGTTGTCTGTTCACTATAAACATGCGAGAAGAATCAGCCTATTGCTACTGACCCAGAGGATCAGGTCGTGTTCTGTCCGGTCCTTGATCTTTAAGGCCAGAAAGACACCAGAGGAGGAACTAAGAGAGCTGACTTCATGTTACAGAAAAGGGGAGTTCTAGCCACACACTGCTCTGCAGACCACAGAGCATGTGAGAGGATCGAGTGATTCTCCAAGTAGCAAACTTTTTCCCAAGACTCCTTTGCTGAGATGTCTCAGTGCCATCATTCTAAAGCACACACTTGAGATGAGTTCAGCCTGACTGATGTGACAGCTTCCCATTTCTGCCTCAACTAAGTATTGTTGTCAGTGCACTTATTTGTCTCTTTCTTGTGTGTGGTACAAGCTTGTATTCGTACATGTCTATGCAAGTACATGTACTTTGTGTGCATGAGCAGAGGCCAGAGGTTGAATGTCTTCTTCTGTCACTTTCTGCATTACTTTTTGAGAGAGGGCATCTCAGTCACATGGAGCTTACCATTTTTACTGGACTGACTGGCCAGTGAGGTTCAGGGATCCGTGTCCCGCCCATGTCTTCACCCAGTGCTGGAGTTATAGATACATACCTGGTTTTTAGGTGGTGCTAAGGATCCAAACAGAGGTCTTCATACTTATACAGCAAATACTTTATCCACTGAGCCATCCCTCTGCCAACCCCTCCTCCCCCATGTCTTTCTGTAGATGCAGTTAGCTTTCTTTTTTTTTTTTTTTCCCCCAACAGTAGATACTTCAGACTTCAGCCATTCCCCTCCATCCTCTTCCAGCTCCCACAGGATGCCTTTGCCCAGGTTTCCTTGCAGGAGGCCGTTCTGTAGGAATGCCCTTGATGCTTATTGTCCCCTCACCTGCCTTTTGAGTGGCAAGGAGGTTTCCCTCAATTTCAGAATGGATTGCTTGGGTGCTTCTGCTCTCTGAAGCTCGCCCTGCCTTCCCAGAAGCCTTTTTTCTCTCAGTGCATATGCTCTCTTTCCCCCACATACCTGAGCTGAGTGTCTTGAGCTAGCACACTCACTGTCTACTTTCTTTCCACACATTGTCCTCAGTTCACCTCCTTGCCAGGAAAGCAATTTTCCAAAGATACGTGAATGGCCTGTTAGTTTCCAAGTGTGAGAGGCTCAATCAAGCACTAGTTGATTCCATGTTCCACTTTTCTCCCAGCTCTTTGACTGCCTTGTTCTTTCCCCTGACAGCACAGAAAATTGAACCCTGGTCCCCGTGTGTGCTTGGCATGCGCTCCATCCAAGTTGTTTCTATGCTGTGGCTTCCCTCCCTCTTCCTTCTCCCTTGAGATATCAGCCAGCCATGAGGGTCTGCTTCAGTATTCCCTCTGTTTTCTCGGGATTCTGTTCCCATTGCATCAGCTGTGGTCTGTCTACTGGTGACTTTCTAAGCCCTCCCTGCTTCTGTGGACCCTTTCCTCATGTTAAAGCACTAGCCCATGAGTACCATATAGCCTATAACGTCAAGATATAACTTTCTGAAATAGATTAAAATACTGAGGTTCACAATTGAAATCTGAAAAAGTGGGGAGAAATTTCTGCTTTGTAACCCAGTCTGATCTCACACTCAGAATCATCCTGCCTTACAGGTGTGCGCTGCTATGCCTGGTTCATGTATAAATTAAAAAAAGAAAAGAAAAGGTTCAGAAGGTTAAATGATTTTCCCAAGAAACTGGTTAGAAAATGACAGAGCTAAAATTCATTCTTTCTCACATAAACCACAGGCCAAAAGTTCTAGGTCTCTTCACCTTCCTGTACTCTCCATCTGTCCTCCCACTGTTGGGCACAGGGTTGGGAGTTTCAACTTTGACCCCAACCTTTGATTTACTCAGCAACATGAAAAATTTTGAGTTCTTAGTCATTTTATTACCTTTTGTGGTTGAAAGTAGGTTATTTCTGTGAGTGTGAGTGAGTGAATGAGTGTGTGTGTGTGTTGTTTCATGGGTGTTCATAGAAGGTATATGGTCTATAGCTCTGTTTCTTGACCTTTTTTCTTCATTCCCATTTCTAAAGAGAAAAACTGAATTCTCCATAATAAAAGAAATTAAATGTAAAGAAGATGATTCTATCAAATAAAGAGAGTTTTGAAGGGCCGTAAACCATTATACCATATAAGGCTTTTACAGTCTTTTGGGGATGATATCAGCTTCACTAAGAACACATAGCCAGAGTAATAGACAACTTAAACGTTCATTATCAAGTATGCCATTGAACCCAGCTTTTGACCTTCTTGCTCTGTGATCTCTATAGAGGTGCCTTTGTTTCAGCCAAAAATTCAGGTATTAGAACACCCTACTCAGACCATGGACTACCTTCCATTTGAATTTCAAAGTCTATGCAAGTAGTATATATACCATTGTTGTGGCACACATAAAATTTTCTTTAAATGTAGATTACTAATATAGAGCCAATGAAATGTTTTGAAAACATGTATTTATGTTTTATAATTCCAATGTGATTTGAGTCCAAGAGCATTTTCTTGGGAATAGGACAAGAAGAACAAAGATCTTTATTCTTACTGGGGTAATTGAGTAGTTTCCATGTGATAACCTTATTGTTTCCCTCTCACTTGTAGCGCGGTCTCCAGTTTTCAGTGCCATGTTTGAACATGAAATGGAGGAGAGCAAAAAGGTGTGTAGCAGGTTGGACATGCATCTTTTTAACCCAGTGATTAAAATCAGACCCTTCCCAGTCTGGCAGATTTATTTTCCTAATTATCTTTTTCTCACCGTGTCATGAAGTAGAGTTTCTTGAACAGACAACCTCCTGAGAACAGAGAGGTTGTCTGGGAGTATCTCAGATGAAGTGGACTTAGTGCTCAGCAGGTCATCTGAACAGTTTGGGATACTAGAAAGTCTAGAGACTTAAAAAAAAAAAATCACACATGTAATTTTACACTGTATTTGAGGAAATAAAGGAGGTATACACTGATAGGAGGAAAGCTGCTCAAAAACAGTTAGGAGGAAGGCATTTTCTAACCATGTTAGGTTTTAGTTCCTCACCAGAACTTAAAATCATGAATAGTTTGGGAACTTTGTTTTGTTGGGATGTTTCTCATTTTCGGCTTTTCTGGCATAGAATCGGGTTGAAATTAACGATGTAGAACCTGAAGTTTTTAAGGAAATGATGTGCTTCATCTACACGGGGAAGGCGCCAAACCTTGACAAAATGGCTGATGATTTGCTGGCAGCTGCTGACAAGGTAAGACTTAAATAGGAAAATAATCCCAGGACCAGGTGTTATTGTGACCTCTTCAGTATTTTGAAAGGGCTTATGTGTTAGTATAGGGGTAAGTGAGCATATATACATCTTAATTTAGGCAGAACAATCTTACTTATACATGTTGTTCCAATACATGTATAACCTTTTGGTACTAAAAGTGTCCTGCTCTGAATAGTAAACTATCCAGGGTCACCCTACTCTGGAAAAGAAGGGTATGTTTGGTATTCACCCCTCTTCTTATTCTACCCTAAATTTAACCACATCAGTAATAAAAATTTAGGTAATGCTAACATTTGCATTGTACTTTATAATTTTCAAGATTTTTTTACATCATTAACTTATCAAACTTTATCAAAAAGAATATATATAGTCTTGAGCCTGTGAGGTGGCTTGATGGGTAAGGGTACTTTGCTGCCAAGCCTGAAGCTCTGAGTTCAATTCCCAGAATTCACTGAGTGGAGAAACTGACTCCTACAAGTGGTCCTTTGACTTCTACGATCGATCGATTGATCGATCGATAGATAGAGTAGATAGATAGATGTGATTTTCCCTCCCCCACCCACCCACTCACCTGGATTTTCAAGACAGAGTCTCACTGTGTAGCCCTAACTGTCCTGGAACTTGTACTATAGACCAGGCTGGCCTTGAGCTCAAGAGATCTGTCTGCCTCTGCCTCCCAAGTGCTGGCTGGGATTAAAAGTGAACACCACCACTTAGTTTACTAAGAGATTTCTGAAAGCAAGTAATAACAGACAACATTTCTCCAGCTTAGTTGACCCTGGAAGCACTTTTCTCAAGAATCACATCTGATTAGAAGACCGAGAACAAAATGGGAACTGACTTCCATTGTAGAGGCACATGAGCTAGAGTCCACAGGCTGCCTGCCTATGTCCTGGGGCCCTATGCAGATAGCACTTATGAGGTGGACAAGATGATTGGTAATTGCCCTGTAGAAGTGTTTTAGACAGGAGCAGTGGATGTGAGCAAGTTGAAAGGGCTTGTTACTCACTGCCAGCCATATACGTCATGAGAAAGCAGATGCTGGGGGGCTGCCTCTTCCGGTTGCATTCTGAGTTCCAGGACTTCTCTGAGGAAAAAATGGTTCTAGCTAAGAACACCATAGCCTGTCCAGGTTTTGCTCTGGAAACTTGTCTCCTTTTGTGCCTACAGAGAGAGGAGGGTGCCTAGATTTAAAACAGAGGTCATCTGTGTTGATGAGCATTTTGGAGTATTACTGAAAGTGAAATATATAGACTCAATCATTGTTCTTGAAGATTGGAATAGTAACTATTCTTACTGCCTTTCAAGACTTGATGAGTAGTCAGCAACATGAAAACGTCATGCCCTTCCAGTCAATCTCATTTCTAACTAGAAATTAAGTTTCAAAATAGAGACAGTAAGAAAATATTTACTTTAAGTTGGATAAAATTAGCAAAGCCCACTGCTCAATTTTGTTTATTTTGAGATGGGTTTGCTTCGACTGGCTTTGACCTCACAGTCATGCTCTTTAGCTCCTGAGTACTGGGGTTTAGCTCTGTGTACCCAAGCATGTCCCAAGCCTGCTTCATAGAGTTACTGAAGTGATCACTTGTGCTTATATACTTCAGGTCTTTACTTTAATCTTTGAGATAAGATTGTTGAGTACTACAAAGAGCACTGCAAAACCCACATTTTAGACAGAAATACTGAGGCTCAAAGTTAAAAACTCCTATGTCTCTGAGTTTTCATTCTAAGCCAGAAAACCTACCGGTGACCTACTAAAAGTGCATGGGGCATTGAGAATCAGCCTGGATTGTCACTCAACGGTGATGTTTTCAATGCAGCATGTTTCCTTCTGATTTTAAAAAAGAATATAGTTGAATCTCAGTAGAATAAATTTATAAATGAGAAGTTGCCAAGAAGTGGTGGCACACACCTTTAATCCCAGCACTTGGGAGGTAGAGGCAGGCACGATTCTGTGAGTTTGAGGCCAGCCTGGTCTACAGAGCCAGTTCCGGGACAACCAAGGCAACACAGAGAAACTTTGTCTTGGAAAAAAAGTACATGGGGTGGAGTAGTCAATAACTGATGTGTGCACTTTCAGATTCCACTCAGAATTTCCCACTGGGCAGCCTTTGCTCCAAGCCTATTTGAAAGCATGCCTTACGTTTATACCTCTCTGTGAATTTTGGAAAACAGTGTAAAAAGTCTTTCATGGAAGGATCCAAACACCTAGAATTTACCCAGGAGGCTGAAACAGCTTCTTCTGAGCCTTTCCAATCTCCTGGGGACATGTATAATTAGACCAAAAACAAAACAAAACATACTGGCCAGGCCTAGGAGACACAGTTTCAATCTCCCGAGTAAGTACTGCCATTAGGCAGGGTTTTCAGAAACATAATTAAGAAAGAAAGAAAAAAAAAAAACAACTTTGTTCCCCCATGAGACAAGAGTGGCTACTTTTGTTTAATTATGCAGGCGGGGTCAGAGCTATTCACAGCAGAAGTCCTTTTCAAAGAATGTGTAAAGAAGGACAAGAGGAACAGTCTCTGGCACTGTAGAAAGACTGAACATCTACTCAGCTTTCCCCAGTACCCTCATTTCTTGTTTGTCTAGTATCATTTCCCCTTTTCCAATGAAAACTGTTTCCAGTTGCTTGAACATAAGAAATTAAAGCAGCACCAAAACCAATAAAAGTTCTTTTTTGCTGCAGGAGATCACAGTGCCAGCAGGTACACCTCTTTGCCTGAAATTCATAATAAAATTGTCTTGTTTTGATTGCCATGATTCAGCCTTGGAGGGCCATTCTGTCATTGAATTCTAAGGCCCTGAAGCTAGAGGCCCTATAGAGAGACTGTGGAAAGCCTCATAGCAAATGCTTCTCCTGTTAATGCATTGTATTTCATGCCTTTATTCCTCAGTAAGTTCATGCTATGGTAGAGGGCAAGTAGCAGTGGCATCAGACCTAATCAGCTGGATCAGTGTGCCCAGCATTAACCTAGATCTTCCATTTCCAGAATGTTTGTGATATTTATTTAGAAAGCAGGAGTATTTAAACTGAAGCTAGAACCAAGATTTCTGCTGCTTTGTCCTTTTACCTTGGGAATCTTAACCTCAACCCCAATAAAATAGAACTTGATTTATGTTTTCCTATTTCAGGGAAGCTCTTGGTTCACCCTCACCCAGCAACAATGTGTGTCAGAGATGCTGGTGAAAACCACCACAGGGTCCCTTTTCACAGCTTGATGGGTCAGTTGGGGTATCTTCGCAGGGTATTGACAATGCTTAAATAAAAAGAACTGTGTCAGGTTTGGTGGGGGTGTATGCCTTTAATCTCAGCACTCCAGAGGCAGAGGCAGGCAGATCTCTGAGTTCGAGGCCAGCCTGGTCTACAAAGACAGTTCCAGGGCATTAAGGGCTACACAAAAAACAAAAACAAACAAAACTGTGTTTCAGCTCAGTTGGCTATAAGCGGTAGGACTACAGAAGATGTAATATATGTTTTGCTGCTTGCAGCTGGCTAGTGCCTCACTGTCCGGTTTGGTGGTGATTGTTTAAGAAAGGCAGGTGACCCCCTGCTCAGAGATGTAGACCATAGGCAGCTCAGTCTCCATGTGGGTTCCTTAGTAAGAGGAGCAGGGACTGTCTCTGACATGGACTCAGTGGCCAGCTCTTTGATCACCTCCCCTTGTTGGGGGACAGTCTTGCCAGGCCACAGAGGAAAAGGATGCATCCAGTCCTGATGAGACCTGATAGGCTAGGGTCAGATAGTAGGGGAGGAGGACTTCCACTATCAGTGGACTAGGGGAGGAGCAGAGGGGGAGAAGAGGGAGGGAGAGTGCTACAGCTGGGATACAAAGTGAATAAATTCTAGTAAATGATAAATCAATAATTTTAAAAAGAAGTATAGACTAAAAAAAAGAAAAAAGAAAGCAGCTGATAAAGCGAACTTTGGGATACAAATCTACTCTGATTGCCATTTTCTAACAGGTAAGCTTTAGAACTTGATAGATGACCCTGCCCGCGTTGTTCCAGTTCTCTTCACTTCAGGCTTAAACAACTGGCCTTCAGCGTGTTCTGTTTGTGACTGTGGTGGTGGCTTTCCCTGCTCTGCGAGTCTGGTCAGATACCCAGCTGCCCAGCAGCACCACAAAGAGAGCAGCTTGAGTAGCAGTCGGCCCCGAGAGGCCGCTCTGACGCAGCGCTGCTTGTTTTACAGTATGCCCTGGAGCGCCTGAAGGTCATGTGCGAGGATGCCCTCTGCAGCAACCTCTCCGTGGAGAACGCCGCAGAAATTCTCATCCTGGCCGACCTCCACAGTGCCGATCAACTGAAAACTCAGGCAGTGGATTTCATTAACTAGTAAGTAGCATCTTCAAAGTTCCTCTTTCAGAATAATTGGGATAAAGAAATTAGAAAGACTGTGGGTTAGTGAGTAAAGTGAGCAAGTAGCTCCTTTAACCTTTGGTAGTAAGAGAGAATTTTCATCTTTTCATTCAGCCTAACAGTGTGAAAGATGGTTTTGCTCACATGGATCAGGTTCTAGTTGTGAGTGAAGCTCCTTAGTTCCAAACAGTGGTGGAGCTTAGTAGTGATAACTAGCTGGACTGGAAAAGCTGTGTGCCCCAAATGACAGCAATCTCGTTTTACTTTCACTGGCAAAATGAAAGACTGAGAGATTTTAGAATAGAGGTTCATCTTTTATGAGTTACTAAAAAAAAATGTTTTGTAGTCTTTGTTAGGCTTAGGGAAAGAGAAGTGATGGACATTAACTGGTTGTTAAGACTATTTTGAAAAGGAAACAGTTTACCAGACCTGTCACTTCATTCCCAGTGACAGGTGACCTTACCACAGTACTTTCTCAAGTACTTTGGAGTTGCTAAGACAGGTTATGACTATAGCCCTTCTTCTCATTGGGACATACTCTGTTATTCCCTTGCCTGATGGGGAGCAAAATTTGGAGGAGGGGAAAAAAGCCTTCACAGCAGCACCTTGGGGTTAACAAACCTAAGGGGTTCAGGTAGATGAGTAAAGAATTTTAATACAGAAAATATCCAGATATGGGAAAATAGTGTCTTCTAGATCTAGTTATATGGTTGTTTCTGATGTAGCCTGAGACAGAAGAGGAAGGGAAGGACCAGTAAGTGTCAGTTGTGCTCACTGTGGTAGACAGGCACTTGTTACTTTTCAGAAGATGACTCAACCATTGAGCAAAAGATGGCTATTATCTTTTGTTTTCTGACCATCAGCTAGGCGCCGGCTACATTGTGGTCAGCAAGACTAGTAAATGGCAACACCAGGTGGGAGCTCAGAGGTGGACATTGAGGAAGCCCTTGCTCTTTCTATTTATTAGCATCCAAGAATATAAATACCATTAACAGTGTTAAGAGTCTGATGAACAAGCATGTTTTGAGAGTGCAGTGCCTCAGAGTACAAGTTTTGGGAATTAGAGGAGCCACAGCCCAGTCTTCCGGTCTGCACATTGTCTAGCAAGCACATTCTTATGCATGTTAAGGGTTCTGTTTGGGTAGTGCTTATTGCATTAACCCCTTCACACTAAACTGTGGAAACATAGGTAGCTGTTTGGTCCATTTGAACACTCCCTTTGGTAACCTCTCTCTCCACATTTCTCCTAGTCATGCTTCGGATGTCTTGGAGACCTCTGGGTGGAAGTCGATGGTGGTGTCACATCCCCACTTAGTGGCTGAAGCTTACCGATCTCTGGCTTCAGCACAGTGCCCTTTCCTGGGGCCCCCACGCAAACGCCTGAAGCAGTCCTAAGATCCTGCCGGTTCTGAGACTCCATTTATTTTCCAGAAGTAGCAGCCACTGTTGCTGCCACTGACCACCAGGTAGACAGTGCAATCTGTGGAGCTTTTACTCTGTCGGGGGAAAGACTGCACCATGACCCAGACTTTCAAACAGCACTAAATAACTTAGGGGACGGGGGGAGGGAAGGGCCCAGGACTCGGGGCTACTCAACCTAATAAAATCCCTGTTGCTGTGTCACCGTGTTCCCTTTGGCCTGACCGAGTTTGACACTGGGATTCAGTTTAGGCGCTGGCCCCAAGCACATCCCAGCAGTGGTACTTGGGAGAAACCTGTCTGCATCTGACTGAGCAGAACAAATCGTCAGGTGCCTGGAGCAAAAAGGAAAAACAAACAAACAAAAAAAGGACATTTAGTTTTTAAGAGAAGAGAAAAGGAAAGAAGAAAGAATTTTTTCAAAAATCGGTTTGTGGATTCCAGTAGTATTTATGTTGAAAGAAGCAAATTTTAGTCCTTCCAACTGTGCTAAATCTTGGATATTTGTGAAACTCGTCACTGCACCGTACAAGTATGAGAAGAGCTCTCGTTAGCACTTACTCTGCAAGAGCAGAGCCAGCCTTTTGTCCTCTCGTGAAGAGTGATGTGTGAAGGCAAAGGGGGAAGGAGGCCATTTGATCCAGAAGATGAGTTTTCATGGTAGTACCTTTTGCAAAAATCTTTATTGGTGTTGAAAACTGGAAAAAATCATTCATCCAGAATTCATACTGTCTTGACAAGAGCTATGGTTCTGTTTTTAGATATCGTGGAAAATGGGTTTTTTGGCATTTTTCTCTGATTTTTTTTCTTCCCTTCTCCTTCCCTTTTTTCTAAAAAAAAAAAAAAAAGAAGAAGAAGAAACAACAAATCCAAAAAATACATAAAACAGAAAGAAGAGAAAAGGAAATTTTATTATTATTGCTATGTGAAAAAAGATCCCAGCCCAGATTGCCTGGCTGTTTGTGTCTGACTTGTCGCCTGCATAGGGCCCGGTCCTGTCACTTCTGATTAGCCCCTCTCCAGAGGGGAGACTTCCAAATGTTAACTTGTTCTTTTTGAAAATATAAATAATTACTATTTTGTACTGTGTGGTATCTCTGGTCTTTTGTTTCTTTCACCTGGCTTGTCTCTTGGGTCTGAGTTTCTTCCTTATTCCTTATGGGATTTTGAAGCCCTGGTTTGATCTTCATCTTGTAGGGATTATGTTTGAAAAGTCTAAGAAGCAATAGGGATTTATTTATTCTCCATAGTCTCAAGTTTCCTTTGTGAGCTCAGCATCTGCCAGTCTTTTGTCCTTCTTGAGGATCTGCCAACCACATCCTGATGAAAGACTGGGACCAGGTCCTACTCTGCCAAGGCAAGCAATTGTAGTGGGCTTTTCTGCACCCCATGTCTGTTAATACCTAATCCCCAATCTCCTTTCTTCTAACAAAATACAAAATATATATAGGGGACATGAATATGGAGATTAAATAAAGGGAAATTGTTGTCTCTGATGGGTCCTGTCATTGACTCATGTGTTTTTGGAAAAGCTAAGATCTTAACTTCCAGTGAGCTCACAAGAATTCTGTGGGGCTCCCAGCTTCACAGCACTGGCCAGACAACGGGACGCACTAGAAATACATTGGCCAAGGTTGCATTATTTAACTATAGATGGAACTTCAGCTCTTTTCACATTCCCCTTCCTTTCAGTGACTTTACTCTTGGCAAGTTTTCTGCTTTTTATTTTATACTGGGCTGGGTATAAGTGGCAGGTTTGTTTTTTTGTTTGTTTGTTTGTTTGTTTTTTCACAAGTGGGATTTGTTTATTGCACTCTGTGACCCTTCCCAGTTTCCTCCCAAGTGTGACCTATGTTAGGAAGTATCTGGTTCCCTGCATGCTAGCTGCTGGCCACTGTCACTTTGGCACTCACTTGGTACATAGAGTGGCCCATGTGGGTCACAGCATCTCCTCTGCCCATGCTGCTTCTGTGTCTGTTCTGTAATCCTCGGTCCCTAGCAGACCTTCATCTGCAGTGTCCCTTTTGCAGTGTCTCCATGAGCTTGGTTGGGCAGGTGATAGGTAGTGCTGGTCTGTAGCTGGAAGGGGTGAAACCCGAGGAAGGAACATGCCTAAGGTCACACGAGTACCGAGCACCAGATCGTCTACTGTCATATCCTGGAGATTACATAAGGAATGGAGGAAGTTCCATTTCTGGAGTGCTTAGGTACAGAATTGGAAGTGAAGCTAGCTTCCTCTGGGAATAGTAAGAACAAAGCTCCAGAAAGGTGCCTCTACTGGCCCGCCCTTGAGCGCTTCCAGCAGGATGACGCTGACTTGCTTTCCTGAACTTCACTCACAGCTCTGGGTTGAGGATAAAGGACTCAGAGAAAGTGCTTTCAAGAAGGGAGCTGTCCTGACATCTGGCTTTTGGCAGGATATAGGTCTGTTCTGGGATTTTTCCATACTTGTAGAATTTCCAACATGGACTTTACTGTGGTTCAAAAACTGGTGGAATTTCAGGTACAGATGAAGCTGCTCAGTGCTTCTCCTGTTACTGTATTTTTTTCTGGCCATGTTTGTTTTCGTTTAAATGATACAGTTGAAGCCATCTGGTTAAGTCAACATCAGAGCCCCAGCATACTGTTCATAAACCTCCCACTGCCACCTCCTCTTCCCTTAGCTCCCCCACATCTGAAATTTAATTCAAGTTAACTCTGCAATCTGGGGCATGTGCTGTCACTGCAGAGATGCCCGTGCCAGTGGAACAGTTGGAGATTGCAATTCCACAAGGATACGGCTTATTTATCAAAACAATATTTCAGGCAAGTAGTTCCCCAGAACCTTCGGAGTTTCAGTTTTGGGGCCAAATATCTCTGGCAGTGTCTTCATCTCCCTACTTCCCTGTGGTCAGCCCCTGCCTCAGAGCTGGCCATTCATGAGAGGAAAAATATTTCCTATTTCCTACATCTCAACGTAGGTTATTAGGCAGCTTAGAGACCTTTGTAGGTTTGAACAATTTAGGAGAGAAATGTTCCTCTTCCCCTTTTCCCCCCCGATAAGGCTGCTGGCCCTCAGCTCTCAGAGAGCTACTGCCGCTTTTTTCTTTCCCTTTTAATTCTAGCCAGGAACATGAAGATCCTACGCCAGGCCAGAAGACCTCTGGCTGGACCAGTGTTCTGAGGGTTCCTTTTATAAAATGTGGCTTCAACCTGTTATTGGACTTCCATCTTGGATGGGCCTGTGCAGATGAAGGGAAATAGCTTCTATGTTTGTGGGCGAAAACCAGCTGGGGAGAAGGGGTGGAGTCGTGCTGGGAGCTGACTGGTGCTTTGTTCTGGCCCTTCAACTCCTATAAAAGAACTACTAAGTCAACATGCAACATGGCTGCATTGAGTCTTCTGGTATTCCTTTGTGAAAGACAAATTTTTGGCTGGAACCCAACTTTATTTTCCACAACTAATTATCTTTTTAATCGGCTGAGGCCCTGTGCATTTCCTTTGTCTCATGACTTCTCACCATACTCTGCCCTCCATCACTTAAGATTCATTTCTGATGGCTCACCAACTAAGCAAACATTCAGGTAAGTATCGTTGGCCTGCTGTGTATGTGTAAGCACAAGGTAGCCATATTTTCCCACTTTCAATTCCAGAGGTGACTGTTCCAACCTGGACCCTTTGACCCAATAGGTGGATACCTCCCGGATACACTGAGCAAGAAAGCAGATGTAGGAAGATCAGCCTTTGGGATAATGAGCTGGGAGAACCAGAAGCTGACCTTCAGATGAGAACAGAAACTTGAGTGGTGTTGGCTGATGGGGTCTCTAAACCATTAGCAAAATGAGTGGAGGCGCTCGCTCTGTAAATCTTAACGCTGGAGGACGAAGTAGCATCTGCAGTACCGTTTGCTGATTTCTGCACTCGGAGAAAAAGAATTCTAGACTTGAGGGAATTCAATACAAGCAGCAGAAATGATTAAGGAGTTGAAGGGGATCAACTCTTGGGGAAAGACATTATGAAGATAAAGTACGTGCCACTCCAGTAGAGGAATGTACCTGCAGCTGACAGATGTCACAGGCATTCTGAGCACTTGCTGGTTTGTACTGAGTGGCTCTCACTCATTCCAGTTGTGTAAGCTGGGAAGGTGGAGACATCATTTCCTCAAGGTCATGCCTCCTGGCCCAGAACCAAGAAACAACAGCAGAAAATAAGACTATTTGGTGCTTAGACCCAAGGACCAAAAAGAAGGTGAAAAGCCACCTTTGCCTGGCAGTAATGTGGAGTTGTCCACTAATGCTCGGGGAAAAGGTCTTAATGATGGCTTCTTCCCAAACTGAAGAAGGAGGTGGCCAAGAAATTCATCTTTCCATGTCAGAGAAAACAGACATCCAGGAAAGAGGCTATGTACTCAAAGTGACAGAGACTAAAACTTGGGCCACTAAGAGAGCAAATGCTTGCGTAGCATGAGAGATCTCCAGACTTTCCAAGACTGGACCTAGAATTTCTGCTCTACCAATTTAAGTCTAAAAGAGGCAGAAGCAAACCAGAGAGGTCGTAGAACTAAGGACTAGAAAGCATACATTAGGATGAAAGTGGTTACCGTAAAGCATTTTCAGTCATGGTGGAGCCAGAAGCCAAGGCTAATAAGGATAATTCAACAAATTGAGTACAAGCTACTCTTGGCTTAGTTTGTGAGTGAGAGAAGAAGGGAACCAACCCCTAAGAACATAATTCAGTCAAGTCAGTGAACACACTTATTTCTGTGTGTATAATGATGTACAATGTAGTTGTTGGATGTTACGAGAATTTCAGCCACTGATATTTATGTACTGAAAGTCGTGTTTGCAAATAACTGTAGCTTTCAGTTGAGAAAGAAAGCAGCCAGAATCAGTCTACACTCTTTTGAGAATGATTCCCTGAAGACTCGTTTCTGTGCTTCAGCCTATCTTTCAAGTAAAAGTTTGCTTCACACCTTAAATGTTTTCATGGGCCAGTGGTTGGTTCGCTGGTGTGCTACAAAAGGCATGTTATTCAGCTCCTAAATACAGAAGCCCTTTGCCAGTCTGCATGATGCAAATACTTTCACCATGGCTGACTTCACATCTTCAAGGTGACCTTACTGAATGAGAACTGGGAAGAGATGTGCACTGTGCCATTTTCTAGACTCTTCCCTGTAGAGACACCATAGATGCAAATAGCCTCATGGCCGGAAGATGTGAAGATGTGAAATGATTAGGAGGAGATTGACTGTGCTTATTGTCTTTGCTAGTTGTATGGTCATACAATTTAACTTTTAATAATGGCTGTTTAACAGCTAACTCTTAAGATTCCTGAAAATTTAGCAGTTGGCTCTAGAACGCCAGTGTAAACCAGCTGTAGCACACCACTGGTTTGGTTTCTGATTGTCCTCTGAGATTTCTGTGCCTGGTTATTTCCTGTTATTCCACAGTACTTTAAAATAATGTGTTTGTGGGGCTGAACAGATGGCTTAGCAGCTATGAGCACTGAGTTTGATTCCCAGCACCCCCTTCTGGTCACCTTGGGCACCAACATGCTTGTGGTGCACAAATACTTATGCAGACAAATGTCCACACACACACAAAATAAAAATAAATTTTAAAATGCACTGTGTCATTTAATGGCAGAGTAAAACTGTAATTTTATTCATTTATAGATCTGTTGACATTGATTCATGAACCAATAGTCACATTACACGTTTTGATCTCTCTGGGTAAATTAACACATTTTTATTTCTGTCTCTCACCAGTACTAGAAGTCTGTGTTGACTGGAACGCTAATGGAAAGCAGGCATCAGCACCAAGGAGTTACCTACCACTACCAGCGGTTCTTCCAGGGCCGTGACCTCCACTGTGCTTCCTTCCAAAGTTGTCCAGAAAAAAAAGGGCATTTGAGTGTGTCCGGCTGTCAGTGGGTGGTCCCCAAGGCCCTCCCACCAAAATTGGAAAATCTTTGCCTTGATTTGGCCCCATAAAGGCCTTAGAGAAGCTAGAGTTGGTAGCTCCAGTTAAGAGCATGTTCTGGCTCGTCCAAAGGACCCAGAATTAGGTCCCCAGCGCCCATGTCAGGTGGCTCACAACCATCAGTAGCTTCAGCTCCAGGCAGTCTAGTGTCCTTTCTGGCCTCTTTGGGAACCAGCACACACATGGCATGTACACACACATACAGAAAGCAAAATCTTTGGGAGCTGGAGAGGTGGCTCAGTGGTTTACTGCTCTTGCAAAGGACCCAAGTTGGAATCCCAGCACCCAGTTCAAAACTGCATGTGACTCTAGATCCAAGAAGATCTGACACCTCTGCCCTCAGGGAACCTGCACTCATGTGTACATATCTAAACACATATATGAATAATTAAAAATATTTTAAAGGTTCTATGCTGCTTCTGTTTAGTGCTAATAATTCACTTATAGATCCAACATATAGTATGCCAAGGACCGTGCTGGTCTCTAGGCACACAACCACAAGTGAAACTGACTGTTCCCTTGTACTCATAGGAGCCTAGAGTTTAACAAAAGGTAATAATCCCATAAATACTGTTTTTAAAATGTACTAAAGATCTACCAGTGAGGAAGAGGTGGATAACATAATCAAGAGATCCAAGGCAAAATATGTTAAAGTGTCAACAAAAGAAAGTAAAAAAATGGGGTTAGAGAGATGGCTCAGTGGATAAGAGCTCTGTCTGCTCTTCCCGAGGTTCTGAGTTCAATTCCCAGCAACGACATGGTGGCCCATAATCACCTATACTGGAATCTGATGCCCTCTTCTGGCATGCAGGCATACATGCAGATAGAGCACTCATACATAAAATAAAAATCTTAAGGGGCTGGAGAGATGTCTCAGTGGTTAAGAGGACTGACTGCTCTTTCTGAGGACCTGGGTTCAATTCCTAGCACCCGCATGACTGCCTATTAACTCCAGGGTCTGATACTATCATATAGACATACGTGCAGGCAAAACACCAATGCAAATTAAATAAATAAAAATAAATTTAAAAAAAAGTAAGTAAAAAAATGTTTATTAGAATAAGCAACGTAGCAATCCTTGGTGTCTGTGGTCATTTCAGGGTAAGACTACGAACGGGGAAGGTCGATAACTGGGCAGGGTGTTCAGGCAGGTCTTAGAGGTGTTGCTATGATGGGAAGGAGGCACATAAGTGTGGTGTGTGTGTAAGATTTTTAATTTTTGTTTTGTTTTTGCTTTGTTTTTGAGACAGGTTTTCTCTGTGAAGCCTTGACCGTCCTGGAACTTGCTCTGTAGACCAGGCTGGCTTTGAACTCACAGAGATCCACCTACTCTGCCTCCCAAGTGTTGGGATTAAAGGCGTATGCAGCCGCTGCCGCTGCCACCACCAGCAGGCCAATTTTTTAATTTTTGAAAATTATGTGTAGGGATGAAGAGAGAGCTCAGTGGTTAAGAGCACTGGCTGCTTCTCCAGAGGATCCAGGTTCAATTCCTAGCACCCACATGGCAGCTCACAACCATCTATAAGTCCAGTTTTAGGAGACCTGGTGCCCTCTTTTAGCCACTGTGGACATGTGGCACACATGTACACCCATGCAGTCAAAACACATGCACACATTTTTAATTATGTGTGTGCACCTAAGTATAGGTATCTACTGGTCTTGTATAGCTAGTATACAAGGTATAGCTGGTCTCCTTGGAGCTGAAATTACAGGTGTTTGGGAGCTGCCTGACATGGGTGCCAGGGACTGAACTTGGGTCCTCTGCGAGAGCAGTACTTGCTCTTAACTGCTGAGTCATCATCTCTCTAGGCAAGACAGGAGCATGTTTAGAGCTGGGAGTGGTGAGGTAACCCAACAGACAGGAAGCCGTTAAAGCCCAGCTGTGCCCAGAAGAGAGGGGACAGTGAGACTGGGCCACGTGGGATCCAGCCATGCAGAAACCGGCAGGCCTGTTTAGTGGGAAGGTAAGCAGATGTGTTTGTATCTGGTGACTCATGGTTTTTGTTGGTGGTGGCTGTTTGTTCGGTCTGTTTGGGTGGGAGGTGGGGTAGGAACAAGGTCTCTTTATGTAGCCAAGGCTGTCCTGGAACTTGCTATGTAGACCAGGCTGACCTGGAACCCACAGAGATCCTCCTGCCTCTGCCTCGTGAATGCTGAGATTAAGAGTGTATGCTACCACACCTAACCTGTGCCTCTTATAGTTAAGTAGGAATGAGGTGATGGCCACAACTGGGAGGGAGTGGGGTGTAAGGTAAGGTCTGAGGTAGCTGTGGAAAAGGAGTCGGAGGTGGTATACCCAGCCATCGCTGAGTGCTGCCATGTAGATCTGGGCCTTAAGTGATGCTGGCCGAAGTGCAGACCAGGCTAAACGCTTCCTTTCTTACCTGTACAATGGACATACCAGACAGATGTCTAAGGAGTTGGTGAGTGAGTAAATATCCCGTAGAGGGATATAGAGGCTGAAGAGATGGCTCAGCAGTTAAGAGCGTTTGGCTGTTCTCCCAGAGGTCCTGAGTTCAATTCCCAGCAACCACATGGCGGCCCATAACCATCTATAATGAGATCTGATGCCCTCTTCTGGCATCTGGGTGTACATGCAGATAGGGCATTCATATATATAAATAAAAATCTAAAAATAAATAAATATCCCATCCCTAACACACAAACTTAGCATTGAGTTGAGCCTCCAGAAAAATAAACTGCTCTCAGAGTCATTGATGTTTCTGTATGGTTGCTTCCATTTCTAAACGGTGTCTCCTGTGGCTTTTGGGGTCCATTTCCTTTCAGGATTTCTTAGAACACAAATCTATAGTGAGGCACTGACAAATAAGAGCACCTCTTGGTATGCAGGGATCTTCTAAACTAGGATTCACTCTGGGGAAAAAAAAATGACTTGAGGTGCCTGGCTAGCTGGTGTCCTGTGGACTCCAGGTCTCTTGCTGCTGTTGTAATGTGTAGAGGCAGAAGAGACCACTAGAGTCCCAGGGAAGAGCCTGCACTGAATCTCTTGGTCACCTGGAAGTCACCCTTGGGTTCTCCGTTTATGATCCTCACTATCACCACTGTGATATCCCCAAAGGTCAGGAGAGCAGACATTCTGGAAGGAGGTAAAAGGCAGGACAGAATCACTTCAGCCTGTAGTTACACAAAAATAAGGGTTGGCAGGAGGAAGTCGCTTGACGCCCAGAGCCCTGCTTCCTTGGCTGCTGCCGCCCTGAGAGGCCCAGGAAATATGGATGCTAAATCAAGCCCCTCTCTGCACGATCCTCCTCCTTTTGCTTCTCGTTTTCCTGTCTTTGCTGTTCCCTGTTCCTCCCTCCTTCTGGAGCATGGAAGCTTCCATTTATTTCTCCCCTGTTTTCCTAGACATTTCTCTCTGTCTCTAGTCCTGCTCACTAGATGACATCTTGAGCCTGATCCTGCTGCATTAAAAAAAAAAAGAAAGGAAAAAAAATCCTGCCTCCAATGAGCCCTTCAGTTCTGATCTCCACGGAGATGTGGCAGATGGCAGAGCCTGACTGAACGGCAGCAGTCCCCCATCCCAGACCAGGGAGCTGCCAGGACTTAGTAAATGGGCTAGTTATGTGCTGTTCTTATTTACCTCAGCTTGGTGCTCCCCCAAACCAGAAGCACTGTCATGCCCTACACAAGCAGCCTGGAGGAGTGCAGGCTCCTCTCTAGCTGGTTCTTTGTCACTACGGGAGGTGTCTACATAGCTGCTGAGTTCAGGACTTACCTGTGATTGAGACTTCCTAAGTCCTGTGTCTCCCACGTCCTCAGCCCTTCTAGGATGTAAAAGAAATGGCTCACGCGGGGCCATGCGGAGAACTCACTTTGAAGTACAAGAGTCCTCACCCTCAAGGGTCCCATCCAAGGCAGGGCTGTGTTTTACACACAAAGGGGGAAACCAGCAAGCAGCCCTGGGGCTAGCCATGCTGATGAACTAGTCATGCAGGGAACTGCGGAGAGGTCTAAGACTCAAACCTAACTGCTAACTCAAACCTAAATGTGCTGTCTGGATAGAGCCTTGTCCTGACCAGAGAAGAGAGGATCCTGGGCACCTTGGAGACCATTTTTTTTTCTCAAGTGGATGGAGATGATGTGGGTGGCCAAGGAGAAAGGGAAGGGGCTAGCTTTGACCTGGACATGGCTGGGGGTCCCGTAGTGGGGTTGAAACCCTGGTGACATAGGGTAGAAGAGCACCCAGGCCTAGAGTGTATTTGGGGGCTGCATTCTGGGTATTAACTCACGCTCTAAATAAAGCCCCTGTCGTCAACCACATTCTCAGAATTGTATATTGTTTGTGGATAGAGGTGTGGGGGGATATACAGTCATGCTGGAAGGGGCTTACTAGAGCCAGCAGAAATGGGGTCTGGACCCCCAGGGTACCCACAAGGGCCCTGATCCTATGTATTTTGTAAAAAGCCATGACAGCCTTCAGCCCTTCCTTAAGATTTTTTTTTCTTGCCCATTCTTCCTGGAGCAAGGCATGAGAGAGCCCATGGTCACCATCCTCCAAGCCTCCTACCCAGGATCATTGCAGGGATATAGCCTGTGACTGTGCTAAACACATTTCCTGATACTTACTGAGAGGGAAAGAGTATCCCCATTTCACGGATAAAGAAATTCAGATACAAGCCAGAGGTGGTGGTGCACACTTTTAGTCCCAGCACCTAGGAGGCAGAGGCAGGAGGATCTCTGAGTTCAAGGCTTAGCCTGGTCTACAAAGTGGGTTCCAGGACAGCCAGGGCTACACAGAGAAACCCTGCCTCCAAAAAAAAAAAAAAAAACCAAAAAACAAAAATCAGATATAAAGATGTTCACCAACTTCTCTGATGTCTGCAGTGAGGAAGTGTGAGAAGCAGAATTTGAATCCAGGCAGCCTGGCTCCAGAATCGATCCTCAGCTGCCAGAGTACGCAGCCTGCTCTGTAAAGGAGACCATTCCTCCTCCTCTGACATACTTAGGCGTTGGAGGCGGGTGGCCTCCAGAACCAGCCACATTGCCACGGAGGCCCTGGCTCCCAGCTACAACGTGAGCAGGTGTGGACGGAGAAAACTTACTGCCCCCTTTCAGAGAGGTCAGGGAACTATATTAAAGATCACCTAGCAAGTAAGACCCAAGCCCAGCACCCTTCAGACACATGCCAGCTCTACATAGCCTAACCCTGACTCCAGGGAGAAGGCAGCTGGGGCTCCCTGGCTCCTTGGAGACTCTTCTTTCCCAAATCCAGGTGACGCTTCCTGGAATACAGAGAAGGTGGCAGTTAGGGGCCAGAAAATTTATTTATTTTACAACCCATGATCCTAGGCCAGACACCACCCATCACCATTCCCCAAGATCTCACTGTTGAGCTTTTAAAGACCATTTTAGAGATGACAGCACAGGCTGCTGAGGACGGGCAGGACGTGTGCCAACAGTGCTGCTGTGTTTCCTCTGCTGCCCTTGCTCTTCGCAGGAACGCAGGGGTTCCAATGATGCAGCAGCCACTTCCTCTCCAGCTGAGTGAAGGTATTCACGAAGGGCACTGTCAGGCACAGCTGGCATGAGCCCACACACAGACCTGGATGTGCCCAGGGTGCTCGGGTTCAGGTAGCTTCGTACTAGGGAAGTACCTCCCAGACCATTCAGGTGGAGCCTCACACCCCCTGCCCCAGGGAGCCTCCAGGCTAACAGAAGAGAGAGTGCCATGTGCACACTCTCCTCCGAGTCCATCGAGATGCCCACATCTTCTAAGAGTCCTAACACTGCACATACAGTCCAAGTCAAGATCGGCCTCTGCAGAGGCTGGGGAGAGGGGATGACCGAGGAAGCAGGTTCTGGAACATCGGGGAGAGGAACGCTGTCAGGATAGCACACAAAGGCCTAGGTATTAGAAGACCCCCTTCCATAAAGCTAAGCCTGGAAAGCTCCCAGGCTGTAGTTATGGAGGGAGAGTCGGGTGGGGAGGGAGTGGGCCCTGTGGCTCCCACACCCTGGAGCAGCTTCCTCCTGAGACTCATGTTTCTGTTCCAGCCCCCCCCCCCCAGCCCCCGGCAGCTCATTGACCCTGATAGAACACTTCCTCTGAGGCGATGGCTCCAGTGTGAACCAATGCTTCTTGTCTGGGTCTCCTGGCCCAGCGGAGACCAGCTGGAAGTTTGAGAGGCTTTATTAAACAATATTTGTTGAGTGAATAAGTATGAAGGAAGAACAGAAGGGGTATTAACGGATGATGTCCACAAGGCCTATAAATAGCCCAGCTCACGGGTCTGGGTTTCGGGCTGTCCTTGCCAGGGCTTGGCAGGCTCTTGCCTAGCTGAACTCATTCTGCCATCACAGAAAAGAGTCCTCAAGCCGCACAACCCCTCGGCAGCCCACTGAAGTGGGCCTTTATTGTCTTCCATACCTAGAACAATGATGGCAAATAGTGACTATGGTTGAGGCGAAGCTTCCCTTTGGTGGGTACAGAAGTGACCCTGTTTCTTTAGCCATACCATTGGACAGAGATCTGGGCAGGACCAGGGCCAGGGTTAGGGTCCCTTAAGCAGGCCACGCAGGCCCTGCCCTCAGCTCAGAACCAACTCTGATGGCATCAGGCTTCAGAGCCTGGAACTCTGTTCCCAAGGTTCTGTTCTGCAAAACCACTCCCCACCATGTCCCAGCTGTGCCCTGTAGACCAAGCCAGAACCCCGGCTGCGCTGCCTATTCCAGGCATTCTGTAGCCGCCACCATGGGAGGCGATGCCAGCTCTCTGGGGGCTGATAGGCCAGCCACTCCTCTGCCCTGTCAACAGTGCCGCCTCCCATCACCAACCCCCTTCTGCCTCTGGACTTCCAAAGCAGTGTTGTTGCAGGTAATTAAAGGGTTTTAATTAAATTAGGATCCCATCTGGCTGGGATCAGTCAGGCCCTTAACGAGGATTGTGTGTCACCAACATCAGAACGTGTATGGGGACTTAGACACATGAGGACTGAATTTGGGGCCTGGAGGCCCTTCAGACAGGGGCAGAGAATCCTGAGCTCCCCGGGGCTCCCTGAAATAAAGAAGTCTCCTGTACTACCACCTCCAGAAATGAGGCCCGGAAAGGGAGAGGGCAGTATTTTCCTTCTTGCCTAGAAGTCTACACACATTTCTGAGATGCGTGAGATGTGGGGGTGTTGTCTTGACTCTACAGATGAGGAGACCAAAGTCTGCAGGAAATGCACTAGATACAGCTTCGAGAAATGGAGACCCTGGGGATGAGCTGGCCTATGATTCCGGACCTCAGAGACAGAGGAAGGAGGCCTGGCAGGTGTTCAAAGCCAGCTTCTCATATCTAGCCAGGCTAGGCCTAGGCTACATGAGGTCTGCGGAGGGGTGGGAGGTGGGGAGTGGGGGGACGGACCTAAACCAGAGGCATAAAGATGGTGGGAATTTCATTTTTCTCACAGGAAGCTTAGGGCTCTCAGAGACCACATCTTTATACAGCTTACAACCTGGACGGTGAATGGGGGACAAAGAAGGGAAAAAAAGTAAACACTTCTATCTTAAGATGCCTGAAATTTACTGTATAATCACTTTGCCTAAAGATTACTGGCCAGATCTTCAGTCACACAGCCACATGTAGAAGGCAGAGTGTGAGGGTAGGGACTGAAAAATATCAGATATGTCAGGCAGCTGTGTGCCCAACTAACAACTGGGGAACCCTTTACTAAAGAGACAAGGGAAATGGATATTGTATTAGGTATCTTATCCCTGTAACAAAAACAGATAAAAAGAAAGGGTTTGTTGGTTTGTTTGGGCTCACAGTTTGAAGAGACACAGTCCATCATGGCGGGGAAAAGATGACATCGTGAGTGTGGGGCAGGAGTGTGTGGTGTTCAGCTTCTTTTTCTTTCTTTCAATTCCGTCTCAGGACCCCAGCTTATGAGATTGTTCTTCCCACATCCAGTCATCCTCCTTCAGTTAAACCTCTCTGGAAACACCCTTGTAGACACTACAAAATGGGATAGGTGTGGCCCCTATAGTATTCTAAATCCAGTCAAGCTGACACTGTAGATTAACCATCCAATATGCTATGAGTCAGTTAGCCATTGCTGCCATAGGCATCATGTAGCAGAAGTAGAACAGGAATCCATGTCTCACCCTCCAGCCTTGCACCAACAATTTCACCAACAATGTACCACGGTAGACCTTTCACCTCTTCAAATAAGGAGGCTCACTGAGTGAGCTGGCACATGCCTTTGTTCTCAGCTCTCAGGAGGCAGAAGCAGGTGGATCTCTAAGTTTGAGGCCAGTCTGGTCTACCTATTGAATTCCTGGCCGGCCAAGTTACATACTAAGACTCTGTTTCAAATTATTCAAGCCAGGGGGTAGTGGTGCCACCCTTTAATCTCTGGAGGCAGAGGCAGGTGGATCTCTGTATGTTCGAGGCCAGCCTGGTCTACAGAGATAGTTTCAGGACAGACAAGGCTACACAGAGAAACCCTGTCTCAAAACAAAACAAATAAACAACAAAAACCCTCAAATAAAGAGGCGCTTGGAGAAGGTCCTTTGTCCAAGATCAGACAATCCATTCCACAGCAGGGACCATCTCCAGCTTCCTGCACAGCATGATGCCACTTCCTTGGAAGCCTCTGTGGTTTAGGAAGAACTAGCGTGTTCCTTGGGACACCTAGCCAGGTGGCTCTGAGCTCATGTGCAGAGTAGCCTTGAGCTCAGCAACCTTCACTCCACTTACTGGATCAGCTTTTTAAAGCTTGACAGGTCAACAGGAAACGAGGTCCCAGATGGAACCAGAACCCAGCCCCATGATGGGCAAGATCCACGTCTCTTGTGGCATTTGTGCCTCGGAGATATTGTCACTCCAGGATGTCGACTAACTGGCAGGTTCCGCCCCCACCCCACCTTGCCTCTGCCTGGTGGGGCTGATGGTGTCTCCTGTCACCTGTCACCCCAGCCCCCGGTTCTCCAGTCAGCACCTCAAGACTGAGAGTCTTCTCGGAAGCAACATTTCTCTCTCCCACTCCCAGCCATGACACTGGATCACTTCCCAACTCGGAGTAACTGCTTCGTTGAGTCTCCCACAACCTATTGCAAATGCCCACTCAACGATCCAAGTCCCCGATCACCCGATGACCTTCAGCTGCCTCCACCCCCACAAACCCCTTCCTCCAGCTTCCCTCTCCACCCACCCACCTCGTGCATCTCTGAGCAATGGGCCTCGCCACGGGAGTCTGCCACATTGCAAGGTCATCGGCATTCCTGCCAAGAATGGGGAAGGGGGTGACTCAGTTCCCGCTTGCTCATCTAGGGAAGGAGAATGAAGGAGAGGGAGGAGGGACAGAAAGCCCATTCAGCTTTGCCTTCAGCTTCACCCGGAGGAAGACTAACTGGGCTCTGCTGACAGTGGCACCCCTACTGGCTCACACGTTACAGAGGAAGTTACTGCAATACAGATGGGACCGTAGTGGCCACGTGGCACCTGTGTGCACGGCTGAAGAGCAAAGCAACTCTAGGCGCCCCTGGTGTTCAGAAAAGAGTGGTTCTTTTCTTGCCCTCAGGAGGATGTTAATCTGATGGGAGAGAGGGAGAGCCTTTACCTCAGTCTGAAGCACCACCTTGTTCCTCCTCAAAAAATGTCCAGGAGGGAGGTATGACCCCCAGCACCCTCCCCGCAAGACTCTGATGGTGGAAACACAAGCCATGTCCTCAGAGAGCCCCCTGGTTTGGTAGGCTTGCTCCAAGGGCTACACTATTAGAGAGACAAGATCCCTACTTAGTGGGCGAAGGCCGGGACAGACCAGGGTCCCCAGACAGCATGACAAGGTTGCAAGCCGACCCTTAAGGTTCTTCAGGGAGGTCAAAGGGTTGGTGGGAGGGATCCTTCAAGAAGAACTAGTCTCCTGTGGGTTTCGCCAAAGGCCAGAGTGAAAGGTCAGGGTGCCTTGTGGGATCCAGGGTCTGTCTCTACAGGGGATGCCATAGCTGTTGCTCAGGAGGGCAGAACTGGATACCCTCTCTGCCAGGGAAGTGGATCTGCTACCCTGTGAAGATCAAGGAGGCTCCTTCGAGTTCCGAAAACCCTGAGAGGCCGGAGGGCTCCTCCAAGGAATTGGGATTTGGGAAGATATTTGTTAGCCAAATCTGAATTGAGAACAGCCTGGTTGCTGGGCTGGGGGAAGGCAGAGAAAAGGAGGCAGAGTGTGCATGAGGGTGAAATGAAGTTATTAAAATGAGCCCACCCCCTGCGCAGGCGGCACGGTGTGCCAGAAAGGCCGGGCCCTCCAGCTGTCGGCAGCAGCTGGCTCTCCACGGGAGAAAAGGAGTAGGAGGGGCAGGTCAGTGTGCCCCCATGCTCTGCAAGGGTTCAGCGTTCACACAGGGGTGGGGAAGGGGGAGCCAGTCACAGTTTCTTCCTCTTCTGCCAGACCCTACAGGTGCCCTGGGACAGTGTCTGATGAGAACAGGTGGGAGAGCCCTCCCAATTCCAGCAGCCAAGGTTTTTCTTGGGGGAGGGGTGGGAGGTTTGGGGAGGGGGCAGGTCCATGCTCTAGTCACTGGTACGGAGGATGAGGTGAGAGAAAGCTGTGTAAGGGCATGTGTGTCTTGAGTCCGCTCAGGGCATAGCTGGAGAGTGAGTGTGCCCCCCCCCATCCTGCTTTCTAGGTCAAGTCACACACAGAGGGGCTACAACCAGGTGTCTGTGTGCCGCCGCCGTGTGGACCATCTGGGTCCAGAGCTGCTGGGCGGAGAGCAAAGACTGGAAGTGGTCAGGCCGCTGGCCCTTGCACTATGACTCGCCTCATTACGGTTACCTTGTTTCCAAGAGGGACCATGGGGACCTGAGTGCTGACCTTCAGAGAGAGCAGACCTAGAATGACCTCTGGAGGGAGCGCCGCCGTGGAGGCTCCAGCCCCCCCTTCGCTGAGCCCCCGAAGTCAGAGAGCCCTTGCCTCAGCCTCCATGCATTCTGATGCCACCCCCAGCTGTACGAGGGAGTGGCCACTCTCCTGCTCTGTTTGTCCCCACGCCACCTCACTCTGTCCCTTCTCCCCTAAGAGGCAGATGGGAGTCACAGCTGGAGAGAACGGAGAGGGATCACTCCATCCTCCGGCGCGGGAGCCAAGTTTCCTTAGAGGTCATCAGGCAGTGTTCAAGGTGTGTCAGCGCCTCTCTGCCCAGGGCCAGCTCCTCCTCAGGCTCTACCCACTCCTGCTGAGTCAGGGAGGACCCTGAAGCTGTAGGCGCACCAGCCCTCCGGGTGCGAGTGCTGCGCGCCAGAGAGGAAGACACAGACAGGCCAGTGAGGTCTGTGAACTCCATCAGCCCAAACAGAAAAATAATAGCAGATCCGGGACACCACTGGGCGGCTAGCACTGCCCCCTGCAGGGCCAGAGATAGCAATTCAGTGAGGACCTGTGGAGGAAGATGTGGCCCTTACCTTCCTTGCTGGCTCGTACCCCCGAGCTGCCCCTTCGGGTGCCATGCCCAGCTAGGTTGTCTGGGCCTCTAGCACTAGATCTGTTGGCCAGCAAAGAGTGTCAGAGAGGGCAGCCCAGAAACCCCAGTGAGTCCCAGCTCCAGGTGGTCTGCGGGTTTGGTCTCCGGTTGGAAAATGCTACCCAGACAGGGGGGGCCCGTGGTCCCTCTCCCCCGGATAACTCAGAATACAGTGCCCCGGGAAAGCTTTATTCCCTGCTCCTAGGACAAGACTCTGCACACAGAAGTGACAGGGCATTTCACAAGACTTCCCACCCCTCCCCCCACCCCACAGACAACACTAGGGCACAGTTCCAGCGTGGCCACACAGTCCAGCCTCCTGCGCGCGCCCCCCACTCTACCGATAGCCTCCCAGCCCGGCATCGGAGGCCCTATCCCTATTCCAGAATGCCCCAGCCTCACGGACAGACAGACAGACGCAGAGAGCTGGCTGTTGAGAGGGAACGCTCTCAGCAGGGGGTAGGGGCAGAGGAAGGGCGAGCAGTACACAGGCCAGGCTTCTGCTCTTTGTCCTTCATGCTAAGAGGACCAATAGTCCTGCTTCCGCTGAAGGACAGGATGGTGTGCCATCAGCAACAGGGTGACAGAAGTGCGGAAGTGCTGGAGGGGGAGAGGACTTTTGGAGAGGGGTGGTCCCGGCTTCCTAGCGACAGGTAGTCATGACAGCAAAGACCTGAGGGTGGGGGTGAGGTCGCCACTTCAGCCTCAGTGCAGGAAAGGGGCCTGGGGCAGCCCACTGCCAGCCCCCATGAGGGAAGCCACTGAGCCATCCGTCCTAAGCCGTCTAACCGGGCCTACACAGTTGGACTCCCCTTTGTGGACTGCTGGTCTCTTTTTGAATGGCAAGGAGGGACTCAAGGGTAAAGGTCTTCTCCATGGCTTGATCTGGGGCCGCCCGGCCTGCCTGCCCAGGGACCTCAGGACCCAGCGTCGACTTTGGATGGGAGGGAAAGCCCTGTAAGGCTGCCCAGGGCCTGTTTCTCCTCCATAACGAACACGTTCTAACCTCAGGTGGGGGCCAGCCCTGGGGACCCTTCCCCGACACCACCGGAGGCCTGACCCTGGCCCACCTGGCCTCTCGTGCTCTCCACCCCCTCCCTTCCTGAGACCCATCCCTCTCCCTGCCCAGCGTGCAGACAGCCGGCCTCCTGCGCAGACCTCCGCGGCCCATCCAGGTCACCCAGATGGGTAGTAGGGGGTATCGCTGTGGTAGTTGTAATCTGGGCACACCTTCTGCACCAGCCGGTAGTCAGTGCTGTAGAAGGCGATGTAGACGCAGACGACCTTGAAGGGCTGGGAGCAGCTCCAGGTGGCCGAGCTCTGCGCGTGGTCTCGGGAGCAGATCTTGGCTGGGTCGTGGGTGCAGAGCGAGGTCCTGCGGCCCCGTTCTACCTTCTCCCACTCCATCCGGCAGTTGAAGATCTTGGAGGCCTTGGCTTCGATGAAGATCTGCTGCTCCTGGTGGAACTCCACCGCTTTGCTCGGGGGCACAAGGCTGATGGAGATGTTGCCCTGGCCCGTGGCGTTGTGGCGGAAGTGGACGCTGAAGGTCCCGTTGCCGTGGTCCACAATCTTCCCTGTGACCAGCAGGTTCAGGGCCACTGTCTTGATGTTGGAGTAGAAATCACCCCATCCAAATATTTTTTTCACCTTGGTCGAGGGTAGGGGGCTTTGCTTGGGGCGGTTGGGGGGCTGCCCAAGGACACCCCAAGCCTCCCCAGGTGGGGCCAGCAGCCCTAGGAGGGTGGAGTTGGCCAAGGGGCGGGACTTGGGTGAGATGTGACCTCGCTTCCGAGGCACTCTAGGCCGAGGCTGGCCCTCATGGTCATCATGCTCAGGATCCTCTGAGCCAGGGGGGGCATCCTCTTGGCCCCGGATGACCTACGGGAGGGATGTGGAGAGAGAATTAGAGCTTTGTCCCCAAAGGACCCAGCAGATTTGAGACCTGGCAGACCACCCCATCACCACCTGCATGGTCCCTGTCCCTGTCTGACTAAGGCTGGGGGCGGGGTTACCCACTCGGTCCCTTGTGCTGGGGTCAGGTGTGCACCCTGGCTCTGTCATGATCCACTCTCATGCTCTGACACTTCAGGAGCCTCCTTGTCCTGTCTTTACTAGCCTGCCTCTGGCTGCTATTTAAAATCTGGAAGGGTGGTCAGGGTACTAGGTACTCAAGACACACCTCGATACTTGCTATAGGCCCTAGTCAGATGGAAGGGGCTCAGCGTCTGATCTTGCAGAAGCCCCCAGCCTGAAGGAGAGGTAGAATTTCTACCCCAGAAATGTCCAAGAAGCCAGGGAAGCATCACTTCTGTCCTCCAAGAGTCCTTCACCTGGCAATAAGGAGCTGCAAGGTATTTGGGGAGCCCCATCCTTGTCCTGGGAGCTCCCTTCTGCCAGTGCACATACAATCTCAAACCTTTTAAGATGTTTCAGTCTTCCGGCTGAGACACCATTCCTAGACTAGGATAACAGCTGCCCTTAGAGGCAAAGACAGCCGACAGCCCATAAACTAAGAACCCAGAATCCAATGAGAGGCCTGGTCAGGTATCAGATCGGCTCAGGTTTTGCTAAAGCTAGGAGACCAGGCATGAATGCCACACCCAGATGGCCAAAGCTTGTAGAAGCAAAACCCTTCTCCAGGGAACACGCGATGACACGCCAAGACGGCACTTGCATGGGGAGGGAACAGTTCTCGTGAGTCCGATTTCGCAGGTGAGGACATCAGGACTTGCAGGTCACATCGCCACAGGACACGGGCCACAAGTGACAGCCCTCCAGTCACGAGGCACAGTCCCACCTTGTACCTTCGAAAAAGACTTTTACCAAAGCCCTGAGTCCACCTGGAGCATTCTGGCAGACTCTGGCAGAGCTTGTCTTGCCTCTGCAGGCTCAGCTGTGGTGACAGGCCACACCTTGGGGAGGCTTGGGGAGTGGAGGGAGCCAGCAGGGCTCAGCCTGGCTCCCTAAGGTTCAGTGGCTCCGAGGTGTGTTTGCTCAGTTTCTGAAACCAAGTTCTCACCAGTGTGTCTATGTCACCAGTGAGGAGACACGGGCTTAACCACAACATCTGGTCTGGCGATGGCATGGGTGGGGCAGAGGGATTCCTGAAGAGATGGAATGGGAGGCTCCGAAAGGGTTTAGTTTCTATGCCTCTTGCTCTGGCCTTGGCTGTGCCCATGACTACGCGCAGTGAGCAAGCTCTTTCCTCAGTTAAGGCTGGCCCTGCCTGCCAGGTCCCCAGTGACCCCAGGGTCAGGATAGGCAGGAAGGGAGGCTCCTGGCTGCCCACCTGTGCGTACTTGGCTCTAGGGTTTAACTGAACGGTTGAGACAGTCAATAGCGAATAGGGCCCCAGGTAAGGGCCAAGCAAGGAAGGCTTCCTCCCTTCCTTCCTTCCAGCCCAACAGTGGGCTGCGGGTAGGAGGGTTGCTGTCAATGGAAATTGTTTTGAGTAAGGGTCAGGTCCGGTGGCACTAAGGCTTCTCCAGGACAGGATTGGGGTCGGGGCAGATGTGGGGCGGCGGGCATGGGTCGCGGGGGGGGGGGAGTTAAGCTCGGGGCTAGGGTCCGGGGTGGGGTTGCAGGCATCTTGGACCGCGGGGGAGCGGGCTCTGGGCGCTCAGCTCAGCTGCTGTGAGCGCCTGGGGCGGGAGCCGCCTGCCCAGGTCCTGTGGGGCTCGGGCTGCGCGCAGCCGGGAGAGGCGAGGAAAACAACAGGCGAGGAGGGAGGGAGCGGGAGGGACGGCGGGAGGCAGGGACGCGGGGGCCGCCCCCAGTCCGCCCGGGCTTGGCGCGCCAGGGCCCACAGTTCGGGGGTTCTCTGGGCCCCAGAGGTCAGAAGATAAGCCCGCGTCTCCTGACCGGGCAGGTCGCCGGCCCCACCCCCGTTCCGCGCGTCCTGGGATGCTACGAGAGGTCGGGTAATCCTTGGCGACTCAGCTCGGGGGGCCTTTTCCCCTGTGTCACTCGCACCTCCCGCCACCAAGCCGCGGAGTGGGTGGGCCAGCCGGGCACCCTCCTCCCCGCCCCTATTAACCCTTCCCGTCCGGCCTCTGGCCTCGGACCCGCCCTCTCCCCGATCCTCTAGCGTTCGCCCGCATCCCCGGGATGTCGGGGGTGGGGGGAAAGGGAGAAAGTTTCAGGGCTCTGCAGCTTCCCGCGCTCTCCCCATCCTCTGGCCCCCCGCCCTGAGCCGCTCCCCGCGGACCACTCACCAGATAGAGGCTGCCCTGCACTAGGAACACGAAGCAGCAGCGGGTCAGTTGCATCTCTCTCCTCTGCTCTCACCCGTCTCTCTCTTTTCCTTTCGGGGTCCCAGGCCCCCTCCTCCCCGGACTGCTCCTTCAGGCGCGCTGTCCCATGCTCCGGTCCCCGGTGGCTCGCGGCCCTCCCCCTCAGCCCTTCCTCGGGACCGACCCCGCCCCCTTCGGTCCAGCTGTGCAGCCGCCGCCCCCTCCCCTCGTCCAGCTGCGCGCCGCGCGGTCCCCTCTCGCGGTCCCAGAGGTGCGCCCCGAGCGTCTTGAAGGGGGCTCCGGCTGCGCGGTGGCTCGGTCGCTCCAGATAGGCGCTCGGCGCCCCGCTCGCTTCCAGAGGCTCGGCTCTCGCCCAGATGTGCTGGGGACCTGCGCGCGCGCCCGTCCCCGGTGCTAATTCCCCAGACCAGACGGCCCCTCCCGCCCCGTCGCGGCGCGCCCCCTGGCGGACGCCCCGGGCCGCGCCGAGCCGCGGCCGCCCGCTCCCCGCGCTGCGCCCCGCCAGACTGGAGCGCTCCTGGCGCCCAGGCGGCTCCGGCTTCCTCGTCCCTCCCACTGGCGGCGGCGGCGGCGGCAGGTACGGTGAGCCCAGTCGGTACCTCCGGAGTTAACTCCTCCCCTGCCGGGCCGAAGCTTGGGGACCTGGGACGCCGACTTTCCAGCGCAGGGGACAGGAGGAGGGCGGAGGAGCTGTCGGAGAGGCGGGGAAAGGCTGGAACACTGCGGATGGGGACACCAGCTTTTCCGCCCTTCTGGCAGGGCGCCTTCTTTTCTGTCGCGGCACCAGGAATCTGTCGCCCCACCAACCTCCAACCCGCCCCCCCCCCCGAAGTCCTGGAATTTGGAAAGACAATTCTGTTCAAACCCATTTTTAAGGGCCCAAGGATAGCTACAGCGGCTCCCAGCTGCCGGTTCCTACAAGACTTGATGAGGGTGCAGAGGGAAGTTCTTCTAAGTGTCTAGCTCGCATGCATCCCTTTTCTTAACACGTCCGTTCCTTTTCTTCCTAGATGGTCTCAGGACCTCAGAGCAGTCATTACGAAGCATTTGGTTGAGGCGTTGGGCAGAAAAGACCACCAGGGACCAGGCTGGGTTCTGTGGTTGGGGTAAGGGTTTGCCTCCTGAGAAATAGAGGAATGGCTGGGATGTACAAGGCCCCTCAGAGCATGCCCTTCCATTCTTCGCTACCCATTCTCCAAGACGCAGGTGCTCACCAGGCTGAAAAGGGCCCCACCCCAGTGGGAGTCCCGGGTTGCTCTGGTCTCTTCAGATCCACAGGGCAAAAAAAAAAAAAAAAAAAAATTAAAACCTAAACATGAGATCCACCCTTCATCACTCCCACTCTCAATGGCTAGACCTCCTTCCTAGCTCCAGAACTCCCTTCGTCTTCGGAAAACCAAAAAGGTGGGATCTGTGGACCTCTTGGAGGCATCTGGGGTGGCCCTGGCCTAGGCTGGGCCTGTGGGAGGCTCTCCGCTCTCTCCTCTGTGACCCTTTGAGATCAGGTGTGGTCCCTGGCTGCAGCCCCCAGCTCACACCCAGCCTCCTCCCCCACCATCTGCCAGAAGCTGTGCAAGGAATGCAGATGAATCTTAATATCAGCCTGGGCCAAGTGCAAAGAGAGGAACTGCAGAAGGAGGTAGCCTGGATGAGCAGCCGCCTGTTTCCTGGACGCCCTGGGCCTTTCCTGTGTGTGTGTGTGTCTGTGCATGTGTGTGTGTAGTCAAAGACTTCCAAAACTAGGAGAGGAAGGAGAAACAGGTAAATTTTTGTGTGGCCTTGGAGACTCTGGTCCAGCTAGGAGGAAAATGCTGTTGATCGGAGCGTGGGCAGCTAGTTCCCGTCCTCAGCTAGGCAGAGGCGTAGCTGAGTGTACTCCTTGCCCATTCCAAGTCATGCCCCCTGGAGAGCGCTGTGGCCCAGGAGAAGAAGTACTGCTTTCAAACCAGACAGTCTCAGCTCCCACGGCGGCCTCTCCCACCCCACCCCCACTCCTTCGCTGTGTGACCTTCGGTGGGTTACTTCCATGTCAGTTTTCAGACCTGTCGTTTGGAGAACGAGAGAAGACACAGAGTGCAGGCCCAGTGTGGGCACCATGGTTGGCAGGGCACCGTGGGAGTGCAGTAAGTGGGCAGGCTCGCTTTTGCACTTCCCACACATTTGCTGTTCTTCCTGCCAGCCTTGCCCTCACTCTCCTCTCGGACACTCCTGGCTCTCACTTCCTTCAAGTTTCTTCTCTGCCTTCATCCATCAGCCACTGGTGGAGCCTGTCTTCGGTCCCAGGCTCCAGGCCAGAGCCAGAGCTACAGAGATGAATGGGACATCATCCCTGCCCTCAAGGATCTCCTCGCCCTGTGTGTGAAGATCGATCATTATAACTCACTGCGGTGAGTGCAATGACACAGCCCCCAGAAGGCCTCGAGAATGCACCTCGAAAGGCGGGGGAGGGGCAGGAAGGTCAGGGCATCCAGGAGGTCAGGAGGAGTAGGTCTGGCAAGGGCCACTTCTGGCCCAGGGAGCAGGAGGCTAGAAATGACAGCAGCTTGCAGTTCTGGGGGTGCCTCCTCCAGGGGAGGAAGAGAGACAGGGGTCAGCCACTGGGGGCTTCTGTGTCAGCTGAAGGGGGGGACCCATGTTTATGGGGGAACCTTGAAAGGGATTTAAGGGACTGCTGATGGTCCAGCTTGCCTTTTGGACGGCTTTTGGAGAATTCACTAAAAGGAGGAGGGGGAAAGGAAGCAATTGGAAATTCAGGGTTGGGGGCCCGAAGACATCAGCAGCAGGCAAAACTGGAAGAAAAAAACCCAGCCAGGCTTTGGCTGTCGCTGATGCGCAGGATGCAAGGAGGGATCTGAGGGTGCTAGGCAAGAGATGGCCAAGGGGTGCCCTGGTCTGCCTTGGGAGTGGGAGGAGTTCAGCTTTGGTTGTGACGTATCTCTGTGTTGCTGTTGGGCATCCAAGGACACCAGAAAGTCTGTCCTGGGTGCCGAGGGTGCTGGAGGAGTTGCAGGCACCGGAGGAAGAGCCCTGAGCAACCTGACATTTAAAAAGCAGGCAAAGGAAGACAAATCCCAGGTGCCCGTGAACAGAGTAGGCCACTCAGGAGCAAAGTGGGCCATGGGGCCCATTCGGGAAGCCGAAGGAGCAGGAGCTCCCTCACTTGAGGGTGCCCAGCAGAAGGACAGAGTGACAGCCACCACCATGCAGGCCCCAGGCTTCCTCGTCAGGGTAATGGGAGCCCAGGGCTCTATGGTTTCACAAGCCCTTGCCCCAACCTCGAGCTCTCTCAGAGTCTGGATGGAACTGTGAGAAAGTGCTTGCCCAGGGCACACAAAACCCGGGGTTCCACCCTGTAGACAAGGCATGGTGGGCACATCTGTAACTCCAGCCCTGGGAAGGAGGAGCAGGACTATCAGACGGCGGAGGCTACTCGCAGCTACATAGCTACACAGTGATTTTAAAGATTTCTTTCTTTGTTTGTTTATTTTTACGTTTTGTTCAGATTTACCTGCATATATGTCTGCGCACCACTTGTTTGCCCTGGTACCTGTAGAGGCCAGAAGAGGGCATGAGAGGCTCTGGAACTGGAATTATAGACAGACCGCTCTAAGCTGCTGTGTCGGGTCCCCTGGAAGGGCAGGCGGTACTCTACCTTTTGCTGGTTTTGTTTTGTTTTGTTTTTTGAGACAATGTCTCATAATGTAGCCAAGGCCGGAATCCCCTATGTAGGTGAGGCTAGCCTCCAACTCTCAGGGATCCTGCTGCCTTGACCTCTGGTGCTGGACGTCACCCTGCCTGACTCAGTCACTGCTCTGAACCACCGAGCTATCTCTTCAGTCCCTACAGGGTGATTATGAAGCCAGCCTGGGCTACCTGAGTCGGTGTCTGAGGTAGGAAGGAAGATTTGGTGTGACAGAGCATGCCTTTGAGCCCAGCCCTTGGGAGGATGAGGCAGGCAGAGCTTTTTTGAGTTTGAGGGCAGCCTGAGTTAGGTAGCAAAGCCCCTCTGTGATGGGGAATGATGGAAGGGAGGGACTGAACCACAGCAAAAGGGACAAAGGAATGCTAGCAAGGGAGGGAGAAAAGGGACCCTGGGTGCACTAAGAGCCCTCCAGCAAAGAGTGGGAAGACAGGCTGGAGACAGGGTACCCTCTGTGGCACCAAGCTTCACAGCAGTGGTAAAGACACGCAAGGCGTATCTTGTCACTCGGGGCCTTATCTCTGTATGCCCCGAGTCCTTTCCATAGCATCTCTTGCACGCAGAAGATACTCAATAGAGAGAGAGAGAGGCTTAATGTCTGAGACCTGGAAGCTCCCACCTCCAGACCCCTCTACACTCAAATGCCCCTGGCCCAGCATTTGCTGCTCACCTCCTCCCTCGCTTCCCGAAAAAATCCTGTGTGTGTTCTTTCCTCCCTGCCTCCCCGGTGCAGCCCAGGCCAAACAGCACAGTGGGCCCCTGATTTGCTGGCAGCCAATGAGTGGGAGGTAGGAGTTCCTGACTATTTGAAAGGCAGACAGACAGTGACGGCTCTTAAACTCGCTGTCTGGAGTGGTCTGAGGGAGAGAAGAGGCTAGCTATCATTGTTAATCGCCTCTCTAGGGTTAGCTGGCGATTTGCAATTGTAAAGAGTTGAGCTAGAGAGTTACGTATTGGACATTAGGGAGGCCCCGAGGGGGGGGTACCAAACTTAAATAGGGGTGCTGAGCATGGATCCCAGAGAGATGAGTGGGAAATGATGTGTGGAGCGGCAGGGAGAAGGAACACACCTTCTAGGCAGATGAAGCAGATCGAGGAAAAGCCACAGATGAAAGAGAGCCCAGGAGTGGGGTTCTGAGGGGGCCCGGATGAAAGAGCCATTTGTTCCATGAATAGTTATCAAGTGTCTACTTTTATGTCCGGTCCTGGCTGGTGTGCAGGATGGCTCTGGATGGGCGAATGATATCTTCATTTGCATGGAAAATATGAGCTGGGGGGGGGGAGTCATAAGAGCTCTGAGGTGCTGGCACATAGGACAAGTTCCAAGAGGCAGGAAAAGAGAAGGGTCCTGGTTTACATGGGGTCCAAAGGGTGAGAGGGCCTGGGGATGCCAGAGGGTTGGGATGGGTCTTCTAGGCAAAGGGATGGTGTATTAACCTCCTGAGCCCATGAAGCTCCTGTAAGGAAGGAGCTGGTCGGGAAGACAGGGAGAAGGGCCAAGGGAGGGGGGGGAGGGCCGATGATGGCAGGGGTGTGAGGGGGCAGGGCTTCGGGGTTGCAGCGGATGAGTCATGAGTCCTCCTATTTGCTTTACTCCCTGGAGACAGCACCCAGAAGAGCATCCCGCTCCTTGTGAGGGGTAGAGCTGAGAGGGAGAGTGAATCCAGGAGCCAGGCAGTGATGGCAGCCTCAATTAGGTCAGAGACATCAGGCTGTGAGGGAAGGGTAGTGGGGACAGGAGGCTCTGAAAGGTGTACAGGAGGAAGGATGGAGGGGCTCAGATTGACCACCAGCTCTCTGGCCTACGGAACACCAGTGTGGGAAGTGCCTGTGGGGCACTTAGGATTCAGTCACTGATGACAGTGGAGGGCAGAATGCAGAAAGCAAAAGAGTAGGTGTGTGAGCCTGGAAGCTCATCTGAGCGAGAGTGGGAATTGCTGGCAAAGGGCAGAGCCACAGGGTAGGTGCACAGTAGGGCCACAGAGCCTGTTTTGTTGTAAGTAATAAAGAGAGAGAGAAAGGACCTCAAGGGTGGACCTTTGACTTGGAATGATCTGAGGCAGACTGCTCAAGTCCCAAACTGCGCAAGCCTTAGGCCCTGGTGGTGTGTGTGTGTGTGTGTGTGTGTGTGTGTGTGTGTGTGTTACTCCAAGAGCTTCACAAGCCTTCGCTTTCCTTTTCCTGGCAAAGCATAGTCCTGCTAAGCGTGTGGCTCTGAGGCCCAGCCCTCGCCATCTTGGTTGGTCTGTCCTCTCTCTGGATCTCAGGATGTGGAGAGCTTCGGCCCCTCTCCGGGTCTTTGTGTGGGTGTAGCCCGGTGAAAGTGCTTTGTAAACTGAACAAAAGGAGTGCCGGGGGTCCTTCCTGTCACCTTCCAGCACCTTGGGAGGTGAAGAGTGTAAGGGAGAAAACGCATCCGGCAAGAAGCCAATACCTGACAACGGGTCAGAGGCAAACCTCTCAGCCACCTGTGGGCTGGACCCAAGTCACAGTGGTTAAGGAGAGCATTGCAGGGGGCGATGGTGAGACGGAGCGAGGGTGTGGAGTGAGGCCGCGAGCGGCCTCTGCTCGCCACCTGGTGGGCAGTCCGGGAAAGGCACGGCCCCCTGGCCTCCCGCCTGATTCCCCTCCCGGATTAAAAAAACAACAACAATGAACGGTCATCACTTAAGACCGAAAGTTCAAGATCATACCCGTATGTATCTCGAACACGAAGTCAGGTTAGGTTACATGACCTCCTGTGCCCTACATCTCCCCAAAAATGGTATGAACGGGGTTGAGGCGCATTTGAGCTCCGGAGACAGACGGCCTGGTCTCTAGCCTGGACTTGTTCACCGTCTTGGGCAGGTTAATTTCACCTCCGTGCTCTTCATGGTGATAACTATGTCTGGCAGAGACTAAGCACTCACTGTGTGCTAGCGGTTGTAACATTCTGGTTTGTCATCCAAGCACAGATCCTTTTTCCAAATGTCACTGCTGTGCTCATACCGAGGCAGCGCTGTTGATGGATGGCTACAGGGAAGATAAGATGGTGGATGGACGGATGCAGGTCTTCCATCTTGGGGCGCACAGCTGCCTCAGGCTCGTCACTGTGAAATGGGTCACCTGCGGCGAGGAGTTCTATTTCCTTTGCACGAAAGGATCGCGGGGCGCCCAGAGTCCTCCAGCTCTCCAGTCCTCGGGGGCCGTCGGACTGGCCTTGTGGGTAGCAACTACACTGGCCCGAATTCTGGCGCTGGAGACTCTTTGGATCCCCGTTGAACAATTTTTTTTTTGCCAGAACTCTAAGCGTCAGCTCCTTCTACAAATCGATTCTTGTCGGGCCTGTCCAGGAGCTTCAACAGTTCCGGGGGGCCACTCCCCAGGAGGGCAGACACGCCTGGCTGCGCCTTGCATTTCTAGGCCTGTAGCGACGCCTGGCGACCGAAGGAAGAAAACTGCGCCTGCATCCTGGCGGGCTTCTGCCAGCAAGCTGAGAGGCCCTTCTGGGTGCGGTCCTGGCGGGTGCTCTTGAACAGTGAGTGGCCAAGGGAACAGCAGACACTTCCCGTGGGATCCTGGGGTCACAAGGGCTTCCCAGAGTAGCCTTGCCTGAGGTGTCTACTGTGCGGATGACATCGAGATCTTTCTTATTCCAAATCCCTTCAAAGATCTGGCAGGGGACTTAGGAGTCCCAGGAAGGACTGTGGGTGGCGGTCAGATATACTAGGGCCTCAAAGGGAAGGGTTTCCAGCTTGTGCCCCTATGAATTATTTGGGGTCATCGTCGTTCCCTTTGTGGCAATTTCAGCCTGTCCTAGTTTATTTTCTATTGCTTTGACACACACCACGATCAAAAGCAACCTGGGGAGGTCTGTTTTATTTAACCCTTCTGGATTGCAGTCCATCCCTGAGAGAGGGCAGGGCAAGAACTCAGGCAGAGCCATGGAGGAATGCTGCTTAGGCTGGCTTGCTACCCAGATTCAAGTTCAGCTACCTTTCTTGTGCTTCCCAGAACCACCTGCGCAGGAGTGACTCCGCCCACAGTGTGTGTGTGTGTGTGGGGGGGGCTTCTACATCAACTATTATCAAGAAAATGTCTCCCCTTCCAGACAGTGCTTGCAGGCCAGTCTGTGGGAAGTGTTTTCTCAATTTCTTCCCTCTTCTCAGGTGACCCCAAGTCTGTGTCAAGTTGACAAAGAAACAAAAGCAAACAAAAAATAAACCAGCAATCAGCCCTTAAAGATTTCAATGACAGTACATGGGACACAGGTGGATGAGCTTAGGTATGACCACAGCCTGAAACAGACCCCAGTCCAGGCTGCAGACATGAGGCCTAAGGGATGAGTGGAGGGCCAAGGGAAGGACAGAAGGACACCGTCACCTGGACCTGGCTTTTCGGCCTCTGTTCACCCTGGGTCACTGTGGGAGTACAGCTGCCAATACCCACTTCCTGCAGACTCAGAACCCACTTGCCCTGGCCCTGCAGATGATGGGAGGCCACAGTCTGCTCACCCCCACTAAGCCAGCCCCTCTGTGGTAATTCCCAAGATTGTGGTGCAAAAATCACACACGTCACACTTGGTAATCAGGGACCTCCTGGGTCCTGCCCCGCTCCTGAGGACTTTGTCTTTGTTCCCTTCCCTCCCCCTCTCCCACTCCAATATACTGCAGGGCAGGCTGTGGGACTCCACTGATGTTCATGGGTTCGGGCTGAGTGTGTGTGTGGGGTACACCAACTAGTCTCTCTTCCCACCAGCATTTTCTACACCAAGCAAAAGGGAGTCAGAGTTTGGAAATGCAATCAGTGAGGTATGTCCGTGTAGCTGTCTTTCTACTGCCTGAAACTTGGCAAGTCAGGTTGGTAAACATTGTCTGCATTCTCTTGTCTATCTATCTGTCTATCCAACCCAAAGAGGCCAGTTCACTACTGCCACATTTTACACAATGGGAGGGCTGAGGTGTGGAAGGATGAGACAAGAGAGACAGAGAGAAACAGAAAGAGAGGGGGAGAGATGCAGCAGGATGTGGGCATGTCTGAGTACTCCAGGCTTCTCAGAAGACAGGAACTTCTGAGATGCTGTATTAATTATTTTCCATGTTGTTTTGTCAAATTCCCTAACAAAAAAGCAGCTTCAGGGCTTATTTTGGCTCGGGTTTGAGAGCCGGGTCATCCCTGTAGGGAAGCTGTGGCAACGAGAAGAACAGGCGTGAGCTGTGCCAGCAGGCGTGGGAGACCTCTGGACACATTGCTGTCACAGTCAGAGAGCAGAGAGAGGGGAGCCCGTGCTCAGCATCCCTTTCGCCTTTTTTATTCAGCCTGAGACCCCAGGGTGGGCCTTCCATCTTCAGTTAAACTTCTCCGGAGTTGCTCTCACGGACACACCGAGTCTCCATCACAGTGGCTTGCTTCCGGATGCTCCCAAGCCCTGCTCACCTAGACAGGACCCCAGGCTTCCCTCCCTCCCCTCGATGCCTCTGCCTGGCCTCTGAGCCATTTGCAGCCCCTCTCTGACTTTACCATGCTGTGCCCTCTACCTGACCTCTTCCCCTGCTTGGCTGGTGGGCTCACACCTGCTCAGCCTCGGAGGCAAAGCCTAGATGAGAACTTGGCTCTTGCCAAGGCCTTTCTGTTCATCATAGGGTTACATAAATCTATTTTCATGCAGGCATGTAATTAGGTAATTATGTAACGTACTCTGAGTATTTCCTCACTTTCCTCCAATACGCTCTTCTTTCTCATCACCGCCTCCCCACAACTTTGTTCGTGTAGACCGTTGCCCTCCCACTTTCACGTCAACTGTGCGTATCATGACTTTATGTACCTGCAAAGGCTAGGCTGGAAATGATAGAAAACGTGGCATTTGTCTGAGACTGACAATTCATTTAGCATGACTATCTCCAGCTGTATCCATTCATTTTTTTCATGAAAACAACAGAACCTCATTCCTTTTAATGGCTGAGAAGAATTCTAATGCGTATGGAAACCCCATTTTCTTTGTCCACTCCTCTGCAGATGGCCACTCGGGCTGGTCCTGTCACTTTAGCCATTTTGAATGTCACTGCAGTCATCACTGACGTTTGCAAACATCCCTGTGCTCTGCCGAACTGGAGTCTCTGGGGGTAAACGCAAAGGCGTGGGATGGCTGGTAGATCTATTTTTCATTTTTCTTTGGGAGGGCATCCCTACTGATTTCCATAGTGCCAGGCCTACTCACCCAACTTCAAGTTGTACTCCAGAGCCAAAATAAGAAAAAACAGTGCCATAGTGTCATGAACACAGAGACGCAGATCAATGGAACAGAACAGAGGGCCCAGATCTAAACCCACACAGCCAGAGCCACCCGGACTCTTAACAAAGGCACTAAAAACGTACAGTGGGGAAGTGGCAGCTTCTTCAACAAACGGTGGCGGCAGAACTGGGTATCCAAATGTCGACGGAGGCTAGCAGCCTGCACCTCAGCCTGTGTGAAAATCAGCTCCTAATGGATCAAAGACCCTAATGTAAAACCAGAAAGCCTGAAACGGTTGGAGGAAGCAATAGGGAAAACACTTCAGTAGCCCGGCACGGGAGAGGGCTTTCTGAACAGGGCTCCAGGTGTGACGGAAACAGCGTTAATGATTGACAAATGGGAGTCTGGGAATGAAAGATGCCCACACAGCAAAATAAATGGTCAGAAGAGACAGCCTGCAGCATGGAAGGAGATCCTTGCTAGCTAGCTAGATAAGGATGAGAACCCAGAATATACAAAAACCTCAAAGAAAGTGAACATCCCAGCTCAGCAAATGAGCTCATGAAATGAGCAGACAGTTCTCAAGTGGAGAGATAAAAATGGCCAATACACACTTGAAAACATGATCAGCGTCACCAGCCGTCAGAGAGATGCTAAGCGAAACTACGCTAAGCGTAGCATCCACCTCACCCCCATCAAACAACAACAACAGCACAGCAGTCATCAAGAAGAAAAATGACAACAAATACTTGGTGTATAAAGGCCTTTGCCACCAAGCCTGACAAACCTGAGTTCTCTTCCCAGAGCCTTCATGGCGGAAGGAGAGAATTTACCCTAAGTTGTCCTCTGACCTCCACAGACATGTCATGGTATATATGTGCCACATAAAAACAAGATAGACAACCACGAAGACAAGAAAAAAGAAAAGCTCCGGCCTCTTCTTTGACTCTTCGACAGTGTATTTAGAAATTCCATTTGTTTAGCTATCTATGTGTTTATTTGTGTAGGACAGCGGTGCCAAGGTCAGAGGACAGCTTGCCTCAGGGATGGCACTTAAAGCTGTCAGACTTGGCAAGGAGCATCTTTACCCACGGAGCCATCTCACCAGCCCTCAAACCGAAGCTCTTCTGAAATCGAAAGGGCAGCCTTCCACCGTTGGACGCGAGCGCCTTGTTCTCAAGCATGGCTACTTTTGGTTCTCCTACTAGAGGGACGGGGGTCTATGGCCCCGCTCCTGAGACCCCAGAGGCACTCCATGCCACCAGTAGTGAGTTCTGTGAGAGACCACGGCCAGAAAGGTGGGGTTCCAGATATCTGTGTGTGGCGGAGGGGGGAGGTGGACACAGTTTTTCCAAAGAAGGTGGATATGAGCTTCGGAGCTGAGTGTGTGTTCACGGCAGCATGGGAAACTGAGGAAGGTGGCTCCCCTGGGTAATCATCGGCTGTCATCAGGAAATGCCTGTTGGTTTAGGGGAAATCAATTTGTCTAGTAAATAAGGCTGCCATATTGTGACCCATCTGGTAGGAAATGAAGCCAAATGTCCCCTCCTACCATCTGACACCATCTACAAAACAGATCCCAGGGGACCTAAAGATCTAAGTGGAAAAAACACACACACACACACGAAAATACAAAAAAACTAAATGTTTCAGAAGAGAGTAAAAAACATTAGAAGAAAATCTAGGAGGAATTTTTTTTAAACACTTACTTATTTTTTATCTTGTGTGTGGGTTTCCCCTGCGTGTATGTAAGAGAGGTCACAAGCGGGAGCCAGATCCCCTCTAACTGGAGCTCTAGAGGATTATAAGCTGCCGTGTGGGTGCTGAGACCCAAACCTGGGTCCTTTGGAAGAGGAGCCGGCACTCTTAACCACTGAGCCATGTCTCCAACCCCCCCCCAACCCCTCGAACACTAATTCTTTACCTTGGGGGGTGAGATAACTCTTTTAAAAAGATAGTGTGTGTGTGGAGGCCAGAGGTCAACCTGGTGTCCTTTCTCAGGAGCCCTGATTTTGTTTTGTTTTGAATCTGCATATATACCTACTCGCCAGAAGGAGGCACCAGATATCATTGCTAGGGCTCGAACTCAGCGCCTCCGGAAGAGCAGACAGTGCTCTGAACCTCTGAGCCGTCTCTTCAGTGTCCCCATCCCCCACCCCCGGAGGAGCCTTGTTTTTTGTTTGTTTGTTTGTTTGTTTGTTTAAGACCAGATCTCTCACTGGGACCTAGCACCTGCTGACTACATCAGACTGGCTAGCCAGCGAGTCCCACGGACCCTCCCATCTGTCCCTTCCCAGCTCTGGGATTACAAGTGCCGGCCACCTCCCCCAGTTTTTCACTCGGGTGCCTCATGCTTCTGAGGCAAACACTTTGCCAACTACAAAGCCATCTCCCCAGACCTTCTTTTTAGTTTTGCTCCCGGTAGACAGGCTCTCAGGTAGCCCAGGTTGGCCTGGAATTCACCGTATACTTAAGAATGGCCTCTGAGTTCACGATCCTCCCGCATCCATCTCCTTAGCGGCAGGATTTCAGGTGAGCCCCACCATGCAGGTTCCGGAAGCTCTTGGTTTTTATGTGTATGGGTGTTTCCCTGCATGTGGGTTTTTGTGCACTGGTGCTTGTGGAAGCGAGAGAGGGTGTCATAATACCTGGAACTGGAGATGCAGAAGGTTGTGAGCCACCAGAATTGGTCCTAGGAATTGAACCTGTGTCCTCTGCAAGGATCTTTTCTCCTTTTTTTTTGATACAGGGTTTCTCTGTGTAGCCTTGGCTATCCTGGACTCACTTTGTGGACCAGGCTGGCCTCGAACTCACAGAGATCTGCCTGCCTCTGCCTCCCGAGTGCTGGGATTACAGGCATGAGCCCAGCTGAGCTGGTCTTCTTCTTTTATTTTAATGTAATTTATTTATTTTTATATTAATCACAGGTTAGGTACTTTGGTTCCCAGGCGTACCCCCTCCCTCATTCCCTCCCACTCTCCCCATCCCTCCCTCATCCCCTCCCTGCCCCCTCCAAGTCCACCAACGGGCATCCGACCCCAGATCATCTTGTCTCCTCAGGGCTGGCTGCAATGTCCTCCCCTGGGATCTAGCCAGGCTGTTACTCCCTGGCGTGTATGGGGGAGGGTTAAAGAGCCAGCCATCTAGTTCATGACTGAAACAGTCCCTGTTCCCCTTACTAGGGTCTTCAGTTGGACACCGAGCTA
>CM053746.1:24190662-24315783 GCA_028658305.1 Pachyuromys duprasi | reverse complement strand
AATGTCCATCCCATTTGTTCATCTAAACGAGCATTGATCATACCAACCTGGGTCCTCCTTTCTGTATATCCTCCCTAGGTGTGTAGATTTCAGCATGACCTTCCTATCCTATAGGTCTATATAAGTGAGTATATACCATGAGCTGGTCTTCTTAAGCAAGGCGGGGAATTGAGAAGCTGAGACAGACAGGAAGAGGAAGGGAAGGAGGGAGGAAGAGAGGGAGAGAAGAGAGAGAGAGAAGGGAAGAAGGAGGGAGAAAAGAAAAGGGAGGGAGAGAATTTATGAAACTTTATTTGACATAACGTTTCATTAATTAAAAATACAAACAATAGATTGGAATATATGTAACAAAACCATTGATATCATTTCTATAAACATACACCATATACCAACAAGAGGCAAACATGAAAAGCAGGCAGAGGTGCAGGTGGAGAAGAACTCCCTCTCCGGACTCAGAGCTGCAATTGAAGGCAAGAGGCAGGTGGGCCTCTCAGAAAGGAGTGGGCAGCCAGGTCCTTGCAAGTTCCAGGACAGCCCGGGCTACATCATAAGTCCCTTTCTTGGAAGACCAACAGTTAATTTTAAAAACTAATGGAGTTTTTTTTTTTTTAAATAGCTCCACACTTACAGAAGCAGGAAAACCAAAACAATAACAAAAACCACACCAAAAACTCTGCTAAAGCAGGCCAGCTGGTTCCCAGGTGTGTCCTGTCCCCCCAGAGCCATCTTTACACCAGCATGGCTCACTTGCCATGAGCAATGAGCCAGGGTCTCCGTATTGTGATTAAAGCCCACAGTTTATTCACATTTCCTTAAGCTTGTGCGAAGCGCTCTTTTTCTGTTCCAGGCCCCGCCATGACATGTGACACTCATTTCCTGGCACTCCTCTCGGTGGGCCTAGGCCTGTTTTATCAGATCGTCCTGGTTCTGATGACCTAATGGTTTGAGGGGTGTTGCTCAGGCTAGGGGTTGGCGCTGTTAGAATTTGTCTGATATCAACCCTCCCTTCCTTCTCCTCCCTCTCCCTCCCCCTCCTCCCTCCCTCTCCTCCCTCCTGATCTAGCAAGTATTCATGTCATCATTACTGTACCTCTGATCTTTTTGCTTTTTACTTTGACAGAGGGTCTCACTAAGTTGCTCAGGCTGGCCTTGAACTCACTCCAGCCCAGGCCTTCCTTGAACTTATAGTCTTCTGCCTTAGCCTCCTAAGAAGCTGGGAAAACCGGTCTGTACCACGAGGCCTGAATGGGCATCTCGATCATAAGGTATCCACGAGCCAACCTCACCGCTGTCCCCCTCCCCCACATCTGGAGAGATGGCTCAGCCGCTCATGAGCACTTCCTGCTCTGGTTCCTCCAGTTTCAGGGACTCTGTTTCCCTCTTGTGACCTCCTCAGGCATCAGGCACACTGTGTTCAGGCACGCAGTCATAACACACATATATGTAAAGTAAATAAATCTTAATTAACAAACAAACAAACAAACACCCAGACAAAGACAGCTTGCCAGACAAAGGGTTTTATTTTAGCTTACAGTTCAAGAGGCAACGCATTTTGCTGGAAGTCAAGGCAGCAGGGGCTCGAAGTACCTGCCGCAGCACCCCAGTCAGGAAGAGGCATGCCGCGGCTGGGCCCCCTTATCCTCTATTCCAGAATCCCAGGAACTGGTAGCACCCACCGTGGCCAGGCCTTCTCCCCTCATCTAACTAAATCAAAATGATCACCTCCCTCCCCAGGCAGGCCCAGAGGCCCACCTCCCGGGTGGTTTTAGGTCCTGTCAGGTTGGCCAGGATCCACTAGCCACCCATCTCAATGGTCACCTGGCAGCCATACTCCTCTGCCCTCTGGCTGGTCTCCACCCAGGGGGTATCCTAGGTTAGGGGTTCCCAACTTTCCTAACGCTGCGACCCTTTAATGCAGTTCCTCGTGTTGTGGTGACCCCTCCCCCCAACCATAAAATAATTTGTTGCTACTTCCTAGCTGTGATTTTGCTGCGGTTTCGAATCTTAATGTAGACGTCTGCTATGTGACCCCTTGCGGGGGTTGAGAACCGCTGCCCTGCCTAGGGAAGTCCCCAGCGTGCCTTCGGTGGCTTTCCTGTGCAAGTAGAAGAACATTCAAACTCAGAGTGGTAACCTACTACTGAGCCTTCTCTCTGGGGTTCCCTTTAAATATACTTCCTCAGAGAACCCCACTTAAGGCACTGGCCCCTGTCCCAGCCCCTTCCTCTCCCACCCATTTGCCCAGATTCCTCCTAGGATTTGAGGTGTTGGCAATCCTCTCCTCCCCCAGTAGTCTTTGGACCCCGTAAGGCGGTGGGTGCCTTCACTGGGGCCTGACTGCGAAGCCACTGCTTTGACCAAAACGTCAGGCCATCCGGTGAAACAGCACCCCCCCTCCCCCGACACCCTGTCCCCCGCTGGGATCTGGAAAGAGGAGAGGAAAGCTAGCAATTCTGCCTTCAGGTTCTCGGGGTTTGTTTAAGTGATTCCAAAGAACATGTAGTACGTTGACTTATAATTAAAAAGAAAATCCAATAAAGTTAATAAAAAAAAAAGAGATTAAAGTTTTCATTTCCCGGGGACTAAACAAGAAGGCGGGAGCGCAGGTGTCTCCTAAGGCAGGGGGATTGGAGGAGTGAAGAGCGCCGGAGGGGTTGGGGGGTGGGGAGGTGAGAGAGACAGGGAGATGTTCCGGGGCTGTGCGCCAGGGCCGCTGGGAGGCGAAGTTGAGGCTGGGGAGCCGTCGAAGCTGCGGCGTGCAGTCGGCTTCCCGTGGGTTATTTGTCGGGTGACTTGGTGAGGAGGGTGGCTTGTGAAGGTGGCGAGGCCGGCCATGCCGGGACATCACCACTGGAAGGTGGACAGCTCGTGGTCCACATACGTATACGTTCCGTGTCCTCAGAGCCTTTTGGCGTTAGTCATAGCTCACTTTCCCAGCAATAACACAGAGGTTGGCACAATAGTCCAAAGGTCTTCCAGCGTGCATGCCTGCTTCAGAGGACGCCGGAGACTCGTGGGAAGTGAGGATGGGCAGGGGTGCTGATGGAGGGGTATCCTCACTTGGTTACCCAGGCTCTCCAGGAGGAGACTCCGCCTCTGGCCAGCAGAGGGCGCTGCGATGCCGCGGCATCGCTCTCCGCGAAGGGCTGGGCGCTGGACTTGCTTCCCAACCGTCCACTACCTCCTGCCGGGCGGGGTCAGCGCTCAGGTCGAGCTGGGCTGTCCAGCAGCACTCCAGCGTCTGCTTCTTAAGATGAGGCTGTTTCAGGAGCCTGTACAAAAGTCACTCCTTCCATGCCCCGGCCTCCTGGAGTTTCACAGCTAAGTCTCTCCCTACGCTGCAGTCTTTGCTCATGGTGCAGTTTCTAGGGGTTCAGCCAATTCTTGCGGCTGAAAAACCTCGTGGGTTGTTTTCTAAAATGTAGAAGCCTTCCACGCCCTGCACCTCCCCGCCCCCCGACCAAGAGATGGGTCAGCCACGGTCCCTCCTGTCCTAGAGACACCACTACCTAAGCCTATGTCTTCCCACCGCCTTCCAGTCCCCAGCTGCGCCCGAGATGCTCTCCTCTCCTGTGGAGTGAAACCCGCAGACCCCTCCCCCACAGCGGGCTAGAGTGGCCCCTGCCTTGTGGATCCTCAAGACTATTCTGTCTTAGGCAGGTGAGCCCAAGGCTAACCTATCTCTGGACAGCCCTTCCTGTGTGATTTGCAGACACTTCCAATATTTCCCAGGCGCCCCCCCAGCTCCCCTAATCCCCACAACTTCTGATGCCCCCAGTGGGGGTGGAGGGTCTGGGAGAGGTCGTGTGCTGGACCATTTAGGACCTGCAGGCGCTCACTACAGCGTCTTGTCTAAGTCCATTCCCTAGTGCACCCCTCATTTGGTTCTGCTGCCTTAGGCCTGGCGGAATCTTGGCCCTCTCTCTCCCGTACCGCCACCCCCCCCCGCCCCCAGACAAGGTCTCGGGTGCCCCAGGCCTTGAACTCATGTGGCTGAGGATGACTCTCAACTTCTGATACTCCTGTCTCCATAATTCTGCCCAAGTGCTGGAACTGCAGACCTGCATTGCACTATCCGGCTTTATGCAGGGCGGGGGATTCCTGCATGGTAGACAGGTGCTCTACCAACGGTGCCACATCCCTGCCCATTGGGGGTCTATTTTGTCCCAAAGTCAAAGGAAGGTCTGCCCCCTCTCACTTGCCCATTTTGTACGTTCTGACATTCTGAATGTCTGGGCTACGTTTCCTGGAGTTCACTGGGCCCCTGGTGGGACCAGGGTAACAGCAGAGCAATCTTGGGACTCCATGCTCTCGTGGCCAGACCCTCAGCCCTCCTGTGTGACTTGGAGTAGAGACCCCAGGCAGATGCCACATGACCCTGACTGCCTGGCTAGGCTGACTCACACCGCCTTCTGCCTAAAACTGAGGGCTCCATAATACTGTCCCCCAGATTCAGGGAGTGCGGGATCCGCAGGAGTGAGGTCAGACCCATGGGGCTGCTGGGAAGGGTGTTTCAGGGCCAGCTTCCTAGGAAGAGTACCCAGCATCCCCAGCTCTGTAGCCTGTGGAGTAGGAAGTGTCTATAGCCACATGGATGTGGAGTTGGGGCTGGAGGGATGGCTCAGTGGTCAAGAGCAGGTACTGCTCTTCCAGAGGACCTGGGTTTGATTCCCAGAACTCACAACTGTCTGTAACTCCAATTTCAGGGAATCTGGTGTCTTTTTCTGCTTTCCATTGGCACCACACACACACACACACACACACACACGCAGAGAGAGAGAGAGAGAGGAAAGCAAAACACTCACACACACCTTGAACATGTTGAAAAGGGCTGAGCAAGCAGTACCCACAAAGACCCACCCACAAGGCTTCTCCTTGCCTCTGTTCTGATTTTTGTCAGCTGTGAGGATCAGGTCAATGGGCAACTTCTCAGGATCTGCCATGCTGTCACGAGCTGGGAGTGGTGTGGACCTGTGTGGACAGACCCTACTGGGAAGTCCTGGGTTAGGCATCAGATCGTGCCCAGAGCTGTCCAGTCCTGACCCAGGCCCCGGTGACAGGAGGGCATGGCAGTTACAACCCTGACCAAAACTTGCTTACTGTGTGACCGTGGCAAGGAAGCCCCTAGAGCTTCCCAGCCTCGCTTGCTTTCCCTACCTACAGAGTGGGTCAACAGTATCTCCAACAGTCATGGACTTAAATGATGGGGTTTAACAGGAGCTGCGAGAGCTAAGTCTGTGCAGCGTTGGGGAAGCTCCTTTGATTCTGTCACATGGACTGATTGGCACCCTTGCAACAAACGTGGGGTCCGCTCTGTCTCTAGTCCCATTCTGTAGACGGAGATCTCCACTGGGCTGGAGAGGCAGAGCATAGGCCAGACGTCCTCAGAAGCAGGCGGGTCTTTATTGCTCACTGACCCTAGAACTCAGGTCTCGAATGTTCAAACTCTCATTGAGTCCTCTTAAGAATCCCAGTGAGCCCATGGGCAGGGAACCAAGGCCTGATGGTCTGAGTTCAAGTCTCAGAATCCACATAAAGGTGGAAGGAGAGGACCAACTCCATAAAGTTGTCCCCAACCCCCACATGCATGAAGTAGCATGTGCCCTCCTCATCATGGGAGCGCATGTGTGTGCATGTGTGCTCTTGAACACATGCACTCGAGAACACACGCACATGTTTAATTCCAGCACTAGAGAGGCAGAGACGAGGAAACTTCTATGAGTTCAAGGCCAGCCTGGTCTACATAGCAAATTCTATCCTATCTAGGGCTAAACAGTGAGACCCTGTCCAAAAAAAAAATAGTGTCCTGGTACCTGTTACTTCCTTTCCAACAATATGATCTCTTCTGCCATTGCCATTTTCCACAGTGTGACCTAGCCAAGAGGACCCTTAGCAAAACAGACTTCTTTCTTTATAACTTAGCCTGTTCCCCACCTCCCACCCCCACCCCTTTTTTGTTTTTTTTTTTGAGACAGGATTTCTCTGTGTAGCCTTGGCTGTCCTGAATTCACTTTGTGGACCAGGCTGGCCTCGAACTCACAGAGATCCACCTGCCTCTGCCTCCCTGAGTGCTGGGACTATAGTCATGTACCACTGCACCAGCTGTCTCTGGCATTTAAAAAAAAAAAGTATATAAACACTCTATCTGCATGTATACCTGCTCACCAGCAGAGGGCACCAGAGCTCATTATAGATGGATGTGAGCCACCACGTGGCTGCCGGCAGTTGAACTCAGGACCTCTGGAAGAGCAGACAGTGCTCTTAACCACGGAGCCATCTCTCCAGCCCTGGCATTTTGTTATAACAACAAAAGGCTAGCATATCACCTGGGAAGCTGTGTTAGGGGACTTGAGGGGGACTCTGAGGAGAGGGTTGACAAAGGAGTTAGGGCTGAATGTGCAGGCTGGAGGCAAACCTCTGACCCAAGGACAGCCATTCTGACCGGATTGCCGGGGACCCTCTGGCGGCCAAGGCACTGAAGCAGCTGTCACACAGTATGGCCACTGCCTGGGCTGCTCAGTTGGGGTCAGAAGGGCTTGCAGCTTAGAGGACCCCTACAGGCATGTGGAGCTCTGAGACCCTGTGTAGACTGATCTTGGGGGTGGGGAGAGGGGTGGATGAGGGGGACTGCAGTATTTTAGGAGGTATTCTGGTCAAGGCGGGATGTAGAGAAGCGAGCCCGGAGAAAAGGTTCAGCCTCTTGTGAGATTACAATTCTAGGGTTGCTTAGAAAGGGCCAAACTAGGAAACGCATGCAAATCAGATGTAAGTGATATGTAAATAAGGAGGCTTCTCTTTCCCAGCCTGGGCCGGGGCCATAGGAATCTTCCTGGAGCCTCAAGCAGTGGAAAGTGTGGGCTCGGGTTCAAAACCTCACGGGTCTTCCACGGGATCCCATGGGATGTTTCCAGCTGCTGCTCAGCCTGGTTCCCAGCTGTGAGGTGGCAGTGGGGGAGGGTGGAAAGAGGGGGAAAGGCGCTCCCAGACTCCAGCGGGGAGAATGGATGTCACAGTGACAGCTGGCCTGGCATGCATTCACCAGTCAGGCCCAGTTGTTGGGGCGCCAGGCTGAGGGATCAAGGGTAGACAGGGCCCCTGAGATGGGCTTGCAAGGGCTCTTCTGAGCTTTCCTTGGTTTTCACAGCACAGAGCACCGAAGGTGGAAGAGCCTCCCGCCCCGCCTCTCTGTCTGCGGAGGAGCTGAGACGGCTCAGCACAGAGCCATCGGGCCAAGACTGTGCCCTCAGCGTGTTTGTCCGTATGCCAGTGAGGGCACTGCCTGACTCCAGCACACGAGCTGCACGGGCGGCGCACGCGCCAGCCTTCGCCCGCCGTCTACACCATCCGTGGGGCGGGTTCACCAGCTCTGGGTCCCCGGCCTTGGTGCCCAGCCTCCAGGCCCGGGGCAGCAGCTGCCCACACATGCGCTCCAGGCCCAGCAGGGTCCCCCACCCGGGTTCCCACGCTGGTGTCCACAGGAGGGCCCAGCCGGGGGTGCGTGGTTTCCAGGCCCCACACGTTCTGCTCCCCACGCTGTCGATTCAGTTCCGATTCACACGCGCCTGGGGGTCCAGCTGCCTCCGAAGTTGGGGATCCAGTTTTTTTCATTTGGCATTTCTCTTCCACAAGGCAGATGCTGCCACTTTTTTCTTCCCTTGAGACCCTTGGAAGCAGAGGCTGTCTACTTCATTTAGACTACAGTTCCCGAGAGCAATGGCTATCCAACTGCCACTTAAAGGCAGGGTTCAATACCAGCCCTTGGTTTGGGACGGTGGGCAGACATCACAATTTGCCTCGGGCCTAACCAAAGGCTCTGCTGGAATTCAAGTAAAAGTAAGGTCCAGAGGGAGCTGTAATGACTATCCCATTCCCGTAACCGTGTGGGGAAACTGAGGCTGATAGAATGGGTGTAGCTTGCCAGTGGCCCATAGGAGCAGAAAGCAGACACTGAGGCTCTGTCTCCTAACTTAGGTTCCCTCCTAGATGTTTTCTGGTCTCTAACATGTTCCTGTTCTCAGGTCCTCTCCCCAAGATGAGCGTGAATTTCTGGCCTCAGCTCACCACCCTTGCTGGCCCCAATCTGCCGTCAGTGCGGCATTTACAGCTGGGCGAGCTTAGGGCCTGGGCCGGTTACAGCTGGAACGGGGCCCTCAGTTGGGTGGCGGCTCCAAGAAGGACTTACAAGATGAAGCCCCCTGCCCACTCCCCAGAGTGACAGGCTCCTGGAAGATAGGATAGCTCCTGCAGGCTAGTGAGTGTTTGGGAACCACGGGGCTGCTTGTTTCTCTCCTGGCCCCTTGGGACCTGGTGGTGAGAAGCAGGGCCTGGTGAAGACCTCAGCCCCAGCAGCAGCAGCAGCAGCAGCAGCAGCAACAGCGAACTGTCTCTCTTTCCCATGAAGCATGCCCCCGCTCTGGCCTCAGGCAACTGTGAAAGGACAGGGAATCTCTGCCCTTGGGGAGCCCAAGGCGGCCAGCCCTGCCCTCCCTTCCATAATCCTTAAACCATCACATCCCCTGCAATTGGTCAGCTTTGGTCCGTCTCCAGTGGGCTGGAATCCCTGAGACCCTCTTCTGGTTGAGGTCCGGACCGCCTCTTGCCTGGCTCCAAATTAGTCTGTGTGTGTGTGTGCGTGTGTGCGTGTGTGCGCGCGCGCGCGCGCGTGTGTGTGTGTGTATGTGTGTGTACGTGTGCGTGTGTGTGTGTAGCCTGGCCCTTGGCGGGCGTTCGCGAGCTGCGTGGAATTGAGCTGGGGGTTTGAGAAGCACAGTCCAGCCCCAGAGCTCCTGATTACCCTCTTGGGGGCACACTGGCCCCACCAGGCTCCCCACCTCTCCTCCAGCCAGCTCTTCCGATTCCTTCTCTCCAAACTCACATCCCTTCTGGGCCTCACACCTTCCATGGCTCCCTACTGCTCTCCAGGCCACTCCAGCCCTGTGCTGGGCGGTCCCGGTTCTTCTCTCCCAGTCCTATGTACGGTCTTCTACCACCTCCAGCCCTAGACTCAGTAATCCCACCCACGCCTGCCTGGGCCGCGCGAAGCCCCTGCTCTGTGTTCGTGTTACCCCGTGTATCTCTCAGCATTTTCGGGAACAGGGCCCTCGCATTAAGCACAGGCACGGACCCCACACACCAGCCCTCCCTGCTCCGCCTCCTCCTCAGCCCTTTTGATGTCCTTCTATCACTAGTCACATCGGGACAGACCTGTTTGTGATTTGCCTGTGTGTTCCGCATGAGCTCCAGATGGCTGAGCCCGTTTTTTACAACCCAGAGCAGGTCCTGTTGTCACAACCGCAGCCGGCAGCGCTCAAGGGCAGTTTCTGTGTGTCTGCAGGTATCACCTTCCCTTAGGCTCCCAGGACCCCATGTTGGTTAGCTGACACCTCGCATCTTGACCCCGGGGGGCGCGGGTGGGAGTGTCCTCTACACCCCTCCACAACTATTTATCCAGTTCAGGTTCCGACCACACCCACTTCCTGTCTCTGCTCTTCAGAGTTGAGGGGAACTGGAAATAGGAGGGGGAAACCAGGCAACAACCTTCAAATGCTGGCTTTCCGGGGTGAAGTGCGTGCCTTAGGATTCTGTAGGAGTAAATGAACGAGCCTGGAGCAAGAGGGACAGCCTCTGTTTAGACAGTCTGCTGGGGTGGCGGGGAAGGGCAGTGACATGGCATAGAACTCCTTGGGTCCATGCTGGGCGCTCGCGAGAGGTGAGCCACCCCCTGCTAGTCTGCCTGTTTGTCTGAGACGTCCCCTCTCTGCCCTTCTTCCCCAGCTATCCATGCTAGCCAGCCCAGCTGTGAGGCTGTCTGGCGCTGTGGGGTGTGAGGACATCTGGGCATTGAGGCAGCAAGACAGGGCCCCTGGGCGTCTGGCTTCCACATTGTGAACGACCCAGGAACTCCCACAGGCTGGAGACTCAGCAGTTGTCCTGCTGGCTGCCTGGGCAGAAGGACCAGTGATTCTTTCTCTTTCCTAGTGATGGATTGTGGGAAGATGGTGGGGTCTCTACATGGAGAAAGAAAATAAGAGCAAAGGACGAAGAAGTGGCTTCTGGGCTGACCACATGTATGGTAGAGCTGGGAAAGATCTCCCAGAGAGCACGGCCTCACCCAGGCCGGCTCCTTACGTGCAGGCCTCTGACACTTGCTAGCCCGAGTTCAATCCCCAGTTCTTCATGTTTACAAGGCTCCACCGTCCCTTCTAGTGTCCGGCCTGTAGCTGAGAATCTCTGTCCCTGGCTGGTCTCTAAGATCCCTGAGGTCTGCAGCCTGCTGACTCAGCACAACCTTCCTGGCGCCACACAGGACCTAGGTTGTCGTAAAAGGGGAATCTAGGTAGGATCCTGGAGAAGTGTCTGAGACATCCTTCCCTGTCACAAGTGTCCACCTCTCTCCGGTGCCCCTAGCTGCTTCCCAGTCTGATCATAGACCCTGTGTCCCAGATTGTACCGGCTGGTTGTGTGTGTCAAGCTAGAGTCATCAGAGAGGAAGGAGCCTCAGTTGAGGAAGTCCCTCCGTGAGACCCAGCTGTAGAGCATTTTCTCCACTAGCGATCATTGTGGGAGGTGCCATCCCTGGTCTGGTGGTCCTGAACGCTATAAAAAAGCAGGCTGCCAGGCTCAGTGACCCAGCACTCCAGGAGGCAGAGACAGGAGGATCTCTGTGAGTTTGAGGGCAACCTGGTCTACGAAGTGAGTCCAGGACAGCTAAGGCTACACCGTGAAACCTGTATCTAAAAAAAAAGAAAGGAGGGCTGGAGAGATGGCTCAGAGGTTAAGAGCACTGCTTGATCTTCCAGAGGTCACAAGTTCAATTCCCAGCAACCACATGGTGGCTCATAACCATCTATAATGAAATCTGGTGCTCCCTCCTGGCATTCAGGTGTACATGCAGGCATAACGCTGTATACATAATAAATACATCTTAAAAATAAATAAATAATTAATAAAAAGAATGTCCCAGCAAAAGAGAACTTGGCTGAGCTACTAAAAAAAAAGAAAGGAAGGAAGGAAAAAGAGCAAGTCAGGGGAAGCAAGCCAGTAAGCAGCCTTCATGGCCTCTACATCAGCTCCTGCTTCCAGATTCCTGCCCCCCTTGAATTCCCATCCTGGTTTCTGTTGGTGATGAACAGCAAAATGGTAGTGTAAGCTGAATAAACCCTTTCTTCCCAACTTTCTTTTTGGTCGTAGTGTTTCATCGTGGCATTAGAAAACCCTAAGACACAGATGGAAGATGCTTGAGCTTGCTTTTCTCCAGAAAAGCACTTTCCCCTTCCCAACCCCACCAAACTCAAAGAGCTATGTTTGTATGTCCATGTAGGCTGAACCTGTGGTCTCTGTACATCAGGCAAGCACCTTCCCACTGAACTACTCCCTAGGCCAAAGGTGACTTAGGTATGTGAAGCTGGCCTCCCCCAGGGCTCAGGGGCCAGACCTCAGCCGTCCGCACAGCCCCAAAATTCCTGTTGGACTTCAATAGCCTTTACTGAGTCAGAGTCTAGACTTGGCCTGTCGGAGAGGGCAGAAGTCTGTGGAGTGAGCTGTCTGGAGTGACAATGGTGTTCATCTGTCCCAGGTGATGGTTGTGATGGGGAGATTGGGTCCAAAGTCAGTGGACTTAGAGTCATCACGGTTCAGGGGTGCTCCTTCTGGGCCTGAAGGACTTTCCCTACCTGAGGGAGCCTGGAGATGCCTCAAAGCAAGGAACAGAGATGGCTTTGGCCTCAAGCAGCTAAAGGCAGCTCCCCGCTGGTGGTCACTGAGCAAACCACAAAACCAAAGCCTACCAATGACCGCACGACCTTGAAAGGGGACCTGGAACTCCACACCTGCACTCTGAACAGAGACCTCAGCTAACCCATGGGGAATGAGGGACTCTCACATCACACCGTGCCTTTCTGAGCTGTGGGGCTGTGGGTTTGTTTACTCAGGGCCGCAGAGTGGCTTGGGAGACCGGAAGGCTGAACTCGGGTCTGCTGGTACCATTTCCTCCCACTTCTGCCCACCCTCTTCCCACTCTCTCCACCTCTAGGCCCAGCCCGGTGCCTGAGGTATTTAACTCAGTTAAGCCATTGGTGATTTGGGGAGCACAAGGTTTGGGATTCCCAGACTCTGGGGCAACATGGGAACAATGCCAAACCTGTCCCAAGCACACACCCCGATCCAAGGACCAACTGCAAGGTCACAAATGACACACCCCCCCTTGTCCTCAACACCCTCCCCCCCCAACACACACACACACAGGGCTGGCGCCACCTGAGGCTCAGACAGCCCAGGCAGACGGCAGCTGGCCCCCTCAGCTCTTCTCCGCTTCTTGCCCCTCAGGCTGGCTATGGAGGAAGAGTTCACAGCCACCATGGTAGGTCAGCAGCTGGGAGAGCCCAGATGTGGGGGAGCCCGGACTAGGGGACAGTGTTACACTCAGATGGTCTGCCAGCTTCTCCAAAGGGACAGGGATGGTCACAGTGTCCAGGAATGGAGTGGGGGCGGGGAGTGCATGTCATACTCCACTCTAACCCCCAGCCCCGCCTAAGTATAAGTAACTGAAGATCGGCTCAAAGGTAGGCTTGACGATTGGCCCTGGGTTTTCAACACACAGAGGTGTTCACCACCCCTTCCTCTGGGTCTTTCCTGCCCCAGACATCCCAGGACTTGGCTAGAAGCCTCCAGCTAGAGCAGCTGGCAAGAAGAGGCTGACCCTTCACCAAGGACTTCCTTTGTCCACAGTGAATGCACAGGATTCGGTTTCTGTGTGGACCCCTCCCCTCCCTGCCCCCAGCCCAGGGCTCCATCCATCCTGTCTAGGCCAGAGCTCTCCCAGAGTCACACAAAGAAAGCATCTCAGGTTCCCTGCTCAGGGGCGCCTGCCCTTTGATCTGCCCCTCTTCTGTCCCCAGGGAGCTGGGTGCTACAGGATGAGGCTCCATCCAGAGACAAGCACCCAGAGATAAGATCTGGGATGGGAAAGAGCCTCAGATGAGAGAGACTTTAAAGTGCCGGCACACACACACACACACACACACACACACACACACCCTCACCCTCCACCAAGCTCACTCCTGACTGCCTACCTGAGTTCTCCCTCCTCTCCCAGTCCTGACCTTCCTCCCAGATCCCTACTGGGAAGTTCTCAAAACCTATCTGCTCTCCCCTTTCCTAGTGGCCCTATGGGATAGGAGCAGGCCTGGGCTACCTACTGCAACGCCATCCCCCGGGGGCCTGGGAGATGCCCCTTACGAGCAACCCTCAAAACCCAACTTTCAAGAGAGAGTTGCTCACTCAGCAAGTTGCCAGTGGGTCCCACAAGCCTGCGTTCTTCCAGGGCCCCCAATCTTAAGGAGCACAACATTGTGTCCACCAGGAACGGGCAGACCGGACAGACCCAAGGGCTGAGACCCTACGTCGCACAGGCCCCCTAGTCCACTGAGGGGCTGTGCCCGAGAGAAACCTATGGGCTTCCTTTTCTGATCCTCCTGGGGTAGGGAGGTCTCAGGCAGGGTTCCTTGGACCAGGCACCCAGCAGGTCCCCTCCCAACCCCCTTTGCTTCTTTTCCCTCATGTTTGTTTCCTTTGCTTGCTTGTTGGACTTTTGCTGCCATCTTTAGTTTGTTTTGAGACAGGGCCTTGCCTTGTAGCTCTGGCTGACCCGGAATTGTCAAACCTCCTGTCTCCACCTCCCAAGTCTGGCTTCTAGGCACTTCCTGGCTCTCCTTTGTCTGTTATGCTAGGCTTCCAGACCAGACATCGAACCCAGGAGTCTACGGGGCCACACCCATTCAAGCCGTCACAGAAAGAAAGACCAATTAACTCCTTGGATCATCAACCTAGCCTTGGGTGGAACCGTTTCTATGGTTTGTTGTGGGTGCCCTGTGTGGGGCGGGTAGATGTTTATTCACGTTTCCCCAGGAGAGGCTAACACAAGGACCTTAAAGTCATGCTAAGAATTCACTCTGCTGATGTGAAAATGTACGTTTTCTCAGTGCAACTTGATAGCTAGCGGTCAAGAACTGGAAGCAACCACGTTTCTGCAGGTGAATGAAAAAACAAACCAGATTCATCCATCCAGCAAATATTATACAGTGATGAAATGACACGGGGGAGGGGGGATCAGAATGGGTATTTCTAAGCGAATGAAGCTTGGAGACCACGAGGGAGAACCAGGGTGTAGGGATGTAGTCCAACCATCGCAAATATGAACCACCCTCACTGGAGAGGGTGAGAGGAAAAAACAGGGATCTCTGTGACTTGGGAAGTGAGCAGCTGTGCTTAAGAGATGAAGGCAGGAGTTCCTCATAAGTGCTGGCCTTAGCTCATGGAGTCATTTGCTGTGGGCTGATATCCTGATACTGCCCCCCACACACTGAGCTAGATAGTTAAGCAAGGGATTGGCAGGTTTCTTCCTATGCCTTGGGAAGAAGGAGGTGATGGAATGATCGATAGATTAGATACAGATTATGTACAGGTACATTTGCAACATATATCTCCATGTTGCATGCACTAGCGTGCGCACATAGACACACACACACATTTTCTTGCTCGTCAGCTAAGGCCTCGGAGCCTTCACATCCTGTGGGATAATCACATACTTCAAGCCTACATCTCGGTTTCTAATAATAAATTCAGCAAAAGGAACAGCGAGCCCTTAGAGAAATGGCTGACTTTAGGACTTCAGCAGAAAAATGATCCTGGAGTTTCTGTAAGTGCCCAGGGGTGAGCATGTGCTTGAATCAGACAGACCAAAGCCCCACAGCAATGCTGAGAGACGGGAACTAACTGAAGGAGCTTCTAAAGGAAGCTCTCGTGGGCCTTCACGAATCTCTCTCTCTCTCTTTTTTTTTTCTTCCTTTCAACTTTTGAGGCAGAATCTCTCTCTGTAGCCCAGGCTGGCTTCACTTTGTGATCTTCCAACCTCTTGCTCTCCGGGGCTGGAATTACCGGCATGCCCCACCACACCCCAGTCCAATAATGGACAATTTAAGCAACAAAATTAAGCAGTGTGGGTAGGGACGCTGTTCATTTGGTAGGCTGCTCACCTCACACACTTGGAGCCTTTGGTTTTGGTTCCCAGCACCATGTAAACTGCATATGAAGGCATATCCCAGAACTCAGGAGGTAAAGGCAGGAGGATCAGGAGTTCAAGGTCATCCTTGGCTATTCAACGTGTTCAAACGATGGCCTAACATGTATGAGACCCTTCCAAAAAACTAATTAATATTATGATGAATCAATCCCATAATATAAAATAAAACATCTATGAATCCTCAGTGAGTGATTTTGTAAACAAGTGACCGGCCAGGCCTGGTGGTACGCACCTGCAATCCCAGCATTCAAGAGGTAGGCACCAGAGGATCACGGTTTTAAGGCTAGCCTCACTTCCATAGTAAGTTTCAAGTCAGCCTGTGTTACCAAGAAAGACTGAGAGACACTGCGATGAAATAAAACAAAAATTTGTGCATAAACGGAGAGCAGACATACCCGGTGTAAAATTGCAAATGTGTAATGCGTAGCCTGTTGTACCCATGATTCTACATCTGTAGATTCAATTCCCAGCACCCACTTGATGACTCCCTCCAGGTTGTCCATAACTCCAGTCCTAGGAGATCGGACATTTTCCTGGCCTCTGAGGACGTCACATGAATACAGACATTCAGGCAAAACACTCATAGAAATACTCATAAAGATAAAACAAATAGGAGGCTGGAGAGATAGCTCAGTGGTTAAGAGCACTGGCTGCTCTTCCAAAGGACTGTGGTTCAACTCCCAGCACCCACATGGCAGCTCACAACTGTCTGCAACTCCCGTTCCAGGGGACCTGATTACCCTCACACAGACATGCGTACAGGCAAAACACCAATGCACATTAAACAAATTAAACAAAAAATAAAACAAATAAAATTTTTGAAAAATTAAAAAAAGAGAGATCCTGTTTCAAAAACAAAGAAATTAAGAATTTAAAAAAAAATTAAATTTAAAAAAATAACAAAGAAGCTATAAACAGCAATACTACACACGTGGAAGACTTGTATCCAAAAGTATATGAAGAACTCTGAAAATTCAGCAACTAGAAAGAAATATTCTGTGTTAGTCAATTTAGTAATTTTATAATTAAAAAAGTTTAATATATATGTTTTTAAATATTGTCTTTTTTTTTTCTTTCAAGATGACAGGGTTTCTCCGTATAGCCTTGGCTGCCCTGAAACTCACTCTGTAGACCAGACTGGCCTCGAACTCACAGAGCTCCATTTGCCTCTGCCTCCAGAGTGCTGGGATTAAAGGTGTGCGCCAGCCACCACCACCGGGTTAAAACGTTTATACATACTATTGTTATGCTCTCTAAATACATACAACTTTTGTCAATCATATCCTATCAAAGATAAAGGGGAAAATAAAAATTCAGACAGAAAAATAAGGCTTCTCTGTTTTGTTTTGAGATAGGGTCTCACACAGCCCGGACTGGCTTGAAATTCCTTCTGCCACTAAGAATAACCTTGAACTCCAGCCTCCACCTCCCAAGTGCTGACATTCTAGATATGCAGCTCTATGCCTGGCTCCGAAAACAAAACAATATTTTTTAAAGACGGAAACAGACAACCAAATAAAATGCAGGCAAAAGAAAATCTGCCGGAGCTGTAGCCCAGGCTTGGAGTAGTTGCCTCATGCTTGGGGCCCAGGATTTAATTCTTTGTGCTGAAAACATAAATGAGCCAAAGATCTGAGTCAATGTTTTGCTAAAGAAGATCTGCAGATGGCCAAGGGGTACAGGTAAAGATGTTTAGCAGCATTAGTCACAGGGAGACAGCCGCACCTGAAAACCGTGCTGGGATACGGCAGAACCCACACTCGAGTCAACAGCTAAAGCAGCGAGTCTGTGCTCTAAGCGTCGGCAATGGTCCGGAGGAGCTGGGACTCCCACGCACCGTGTGGGGAAGGACGAAAATCGCACAGCCATCCTGGAGGACAGTTTCTCACGAGCTAAACACAGAGCGAGCCGATGACACGACCATTCCATTCCTAAGTGCTTTCCCAAAAGAAAAGAAAACATGCATGTCCACACAGAGACTGGACGCGAATGCTCGCAGCCCTACCTGTAATATCAAGTCTCCCACTAGAGCCTCTGCTTCCTGTCCAGCCCATCTTGTGTGCTTTGCCTGACCCAGACGAGGCAAGGACTCGAAAACTGAGCTGTATCCCACTCTCTCTTCTTACTTTTACTTTTTCAAACAAGATCTCCCATAGCTGCCAGACTGTCCTTGACTTTTCTTCTCTCTTTCTGTTTTGTTTGTTTTGAGGCTGGCCTGGACTCACTTTGGAGACCAGGCTGGCCTCGAACCCACAGAGCTCCATCTGCCTCTGCCTCCCCCAGCGCTGGGTTTACAGGCCACCATGCAGGGCTTGTCCTTGAGTTTTCTATATACCCCAGACAGGCCCTGAACTTATGATCCTCCAGCTTCAGCCTCCTCATGAGCTGGGATTATAGATCTGTGTCACGAGGCTCGGCTTTGATGGCAGCTCCTGATTCTTCACCACAGAGGTGACTGATCCCCATGTCCTTTCTCTCTGATCTCCTGACTACTGGGAGCTGTTATTTTTGACACCAAGCCACTAACAATTATTTTTTTGTGATTTGTTCAAAAGTTGATCCGATCAGGGTCCTGGAGAGGTGGCTCGCCAGTTAAGAGAGCGTCATGTTTTTGCCGGAAACCCGGATTTGGCTCCCGGCAACCGAGTTGGACAACTTGCCACCACCTGTAACTCCAGTTCCAGGAATCCAAAGCTCTCTCCTGTGGGCACTGCACTGTTATGGTGCATGTACATATACTTAGGTACCCACATGAATAAAAAGATACATTTTTAATAATAAACGTATAGCAGTATCGGATGATGTGGATATTGTTTGCGCTGAGCTGTGCGCTATGATTACAATGTAACCATGTCAGTGAAACCTTGTCATTTTATGGATGGGGAAACTGAGATCAGAAAGCGTCAGAGTTCCGTTGAAGAGCACAGGGCTTGTGGGTGGGAGGGCTGATGTGAAAGCCTTTTCAGTTGCCTCAAGCCTGGTTAGCTTGGAGGGGGACTTGAACCAAGGTAGTTGTAGAGTGCATTGATTTGTACTTGGAAAGAGGTGGGTCAATGACAGTAAACATGTAAGCTTGAGGGATGACACTGTCATCAAGTGAGAAAGAAACAGTGATAGAAAACATATAGGCCTGTGTCCATGAAGGCAACTGAATTAATAAAGAATAACTTTTGAAAACATAAAGCACCAGGATAAAAGTGCTTTTACTGGAGAATTCCACCAACTATTTAAAGAAGAAATTACATTAGAGCTCTACACTATATCCAGAAGACAGGGAAAGGCAAATTCTTCTTCTTATTATTATCATTATTGTTATTTTTATGAGACAGGATCTCACTGTTAGCTCAGGCTGTCCTGAAACTTGTAGACCCAGCTGGCCTTGAACTCATAGAGATCAATCTGCTTCTGCCTTCCAAGTACTGTGGTCAAAAATATATACAACGCTGGGCTAGAAAGGGGAATTATTCTTGTCCCACGAGGCCAGCCTTACTCTAACACCAAAATATTGTCAGAAAACTACTGACCAACCTCTCTAATGAACTAATATGTAAAACCCCCTAAGTGATACATTAAAAAACTGAATCCAACAATATATGAAAAAAATTGTACACCACAGTCTTAGTGGGATTGATTCCAGGGACACAAAGTTCCTGATCTGAAAAATCAATTGATGTAACCCATCAATCCAAAAGACTAAGTGAAAAAAATCAATCATATAATTATATTAATAAATGTGGAAAAGGCATTTGACAAAACCGGATATTTGGATTCAGGAAACAGCTCTATGGTAGCATACTTATGTAGCATGCCCGAGTGCTTGGGCTCAATACACACGTACACACCTTCATAATTAAAAAAAAAAAAGTCTCTCCAAAACCAGAGAATTCTTTCCACTTTATAACGAATATCTATAAAAACTTATAGCTAACATCACTGTTACAAGTGAGAGACTCAAAGCCTTCGATCTTAAAAGTTTCAATTGCAGTGATAAAACACCAATTACCAAAAGCAGCTTGGAGAGGAAAGGGTTTATTTCACCTTACACTTCCAAGTAACAGCCCATCACTTAGGAAGGCAGGCCAGGAACTCAGGCAGGGCAGGAACCTGGAGGCAGGGACCGAAGCAAAGCAGCATGTTCCCCATGGTTTGCTCTAAATGCTCTCTCTCTCTTTCTCTATTTATTAATTATATATTCAGTGTTCTGCCTGCCTGTACACCTGCAGGCCAGAAGAGGGCACCAGATCTCATTATTGATGGTTGTGAGCCACCATGTGGTTGCTGGGAATTGAACTCAGGACCTTCTGAAGAACAGCCAGTGCTCTTAACCTTTGAGCCAACTCTCCAGCCCCTGAATGCTTTCTTAAACAACTCAGACCACCTGCCCAGGGGTGGGATGACCCACAATGAGCCAGCCCTCCCCTGTCAATTATTAATCAAGAAAATGGCCCACATTTTTTGAAAAGAAAAAAAAAAACAAAACAACCCAATGGAAACTTTTTTTTTCCAGTTGAGGTTCCCCTTCCTAGATAACTAACTTGTATAACGTTGAGGAAACAAAATAAAACAATAACAACAAAACAAAGCAGACGCCTTCTCATAGAAGAAGCAAGAATATCCTCCCTCAGCTCTGCTTCCTCCCCTTCCTCCTCTACTTCCCCTTCGTTTTCTCCCCTCTGTCTTTCCGACTTTCACAAGGACAAGATGGCCTTCAGCAGGTAAACTGTGACACATCCAGACAATGGTATAACATCCATTGCTTAAAAAAAAAAAATGGAAACAAGCTATCAGACCATGAAAAAAGTCATATTACTGAGAGACGGAAGTCAAGGTGACAAGGCTATGGGATTCCAACCATGTGACATCCTGGAAAAGATAAAACTATGGGTGTCGTATAAAGGACCAGAGATTTCTGGGGAGGGAAAGGAGGGACCAGTGAGTGGACTACACAGTTTAAGTACTACCTTGGTGGATACAACTCATTATACATTTGTCAAAAACCGCAGAGTGTACAACTACCCAGAGAGAACTCCCTGCGAATGGTGTGGACTCCAACTCTGTCGTGTCGCTATTTCTGGAACTGAAACACTTCCTTCTGAAGGGGAGAGATGGGGACTCAGCAAGCTCAGAGGCAGAGGCCCTGCTCCCCGGGCTTACATAAGCAGGAAGAAATTGCCGAGAAAGGGGAGACTCTTGCGTGGAGCTGCCTGCAAGCTGAGCAGTGACCCCCAAGGACGCAGCCGGGGTGCGCTTTTTGGTGATGGAGCTGCCTTTGGGTTGCACATGCTTCACCCAAACTCACTCAGCACTTCCGTCAAACTCAGCCCGGTCTGGCTGGGCCTGGGTGGAATCCTTTCTCCGGTTGGTTGCGTGCCCCACCTGGCAAGCGACACGGTGCCCTGGATGCATCCCTCTAAGCTTTCAGATCGTGATTAAGGTGCCCTGTGGTACAAGATCTGACTGGTCACGTCTTCAAGAGACAGACAGTATGCGGAAACTCTCTGTACTTCCAGCCCGGGTTCCCGGAGACCCTAAAACTTCTCTAGAAACAAAACAAAGATTATTAAAAATAAAAGGCCGACCGCAGAGCTCAGAGGGAGGAACTCTTGGTTTGTTTTGAGGAGGGTGATTCACTTAGAGCCCAGCGTCCCCTGGCAAGCTTCGCATGCACACATAAGGGCAAGAGGAAATCGGGTCTAGGAGAGAGATGCTGGCCGGATAGTAGGCGTGAGGGTGGGGCAAGCCGGGTTGTTGTGGAGGGTTGCTTAAGCAGTGGCACAATTACGGGGAAGGGGTCGAGAAGGGCTCCCAACCACCCCCGCCCCCGCCCCCGCCCCGCAAGCTCCTTACTTCAGGTAGTGGGCAGAGGGAAGATGGAGGGGTGATTTCATGTCCTGCTGGCTCAAGATGGCCACCTCATCCTACCCCGACCCCAGCATCTTGCTCTTTAGAGCCACTGGGAGGCAGAGAAGGGGGGGAATGTTGGGGGACCCTGGAGGGACAAAGGGGTCCCTTTTCTTTTTTCTTTTGAACCTGAGTTTCGTTATAGCAGAAGGGCTCAGGCGTTTATGGGGTGAGGGAAGTGGAGGGCATTTATGGACTGGGGGCTGGGGTGGGGTGGTGGGAGAGAAGGGAGGGAGTCCTCAGAGGGGTGCACCGCACAGGTGGGAAGAGGCAAAGGCTTTTCCACAGGCCGCTTCCATTTATTACAGAAAATGCATTGCGCTGTGAAAGAAAGGGGGAAAGCGTTTGCAAATACCTTAATTCCATCTTTGACTTGGTTCGGTTTCCTTATGAAAAGTTTTTCTTGGCAGAGAGAGGAGGGGAATCCAAGAGGGCCCAGGTCCCAAGTCCTCAACTTGCTTAGGGCCAGAAGCCAAGGGCCTTGAACGGTTTTAACCACGCTGAGTTCATCAGAAATGAATAAAGAGACCTGGTTTCCCACTAGCTCTCCATCGAGAATCCCATTCCCCCACTTTTCCCTGGGGCCACCATTCTCAGGGCCCACCCCTGACCTCCACGAGTGGAGGGGAGAGGGAGGGCCACAGCGCACTTCCATTGAGAGAGGCTGTGTTGTAATTGAATCCAGGGACCTTGAAATAGGCAGAGGCCAATGGCTTTCCCCGGCCTAATTAGATGTATTAAAACACACATACACACACACACACACAAAACCTAGGAAACAAATCCATATGGTCTACGATTCTTTTCTCAGGCTCTTTACCCTCCTGAAGTCGTAAATGTCGTGGGCTTTTTAGCACCAAGGGATTGGGAGAGGGGGAGGGCCCATGGGCTAAGGTTTCTCTAGTGTAGCCAGTCCAGAATCTGGGGTTTCAGCACCAGGGTCCGCACCCCCCCACCCCAGGCCCTGGCTCTCTCTACGTCTGGCACACAGCCTCCAACCCTCACCCACGCAAACCTCCCTTCTTCCTCAGGCCTCTCCGCCCATGCTAATTCTTCCCGGATTCTCCCTACGCCCCAGACTCTCCCCACATCCTCGCACCCGCCCCCTCCGAAGTCCAGGCCTTCTCCCCTTTACCAGCGCCTTGGCGCATTCACATCACCTTCTCCCTGGCCTCAGCCTCTTCTGCACTGATGTGAGCCCACAACCTTTGGTCAACCTTCCCTCCTTGTGAGACCTTTATTCACCACCAGGCTGGAAGTTTGATCAGAGAAAAAAAAAAAGTAGGACTTTTCCATCAGACTGGGGAGAGGGTAGTCTTTGAAGTTGCCCCAAGCCACCTTCCTCTGCTGTAAATAGGAGGCTTCCAAAGCCAGCAAAAAGGACCTGTAAGGTTTGGTGCGTATGGGGACATCATCTCTCAGTGTAGGAAGGGGTAAAACCTGGAATAGGAGCAGTGGACCCCTCCAGGCTGTGTGTCTGCTGCTTGCGCGTCCTAGCCTGGGTGTTTCTGCAGGTCTGCGTTAAAGCCAGGAAAGAGGCTTTTGGTCTTGGTGACGGAGTGATTGCAGAGCAGGAGTGCCCACTCACACTGGGAGTGAGGTACCTGCTGCTTTGGAAATCCTGTGCAGTGTCTTGCCTCTAAGACCCTCCCCCACTCATGGGGATTGTGGGAAAAAATTAGAGGCCTGTAGTCCTGTGGTTGGTTCCATGCCTCCTTCCCATTTAACCCCTGCAGGTGGTCAGTCTTTCAATGGAAAGAGAGTATTTGCAACTACCCCTTGCACACTTTAAATCATCTCCGGGTGACTTGCAACACCTGATTCATTGGAGATGCTGTGGAAATGGTTACTCTACTGTACCACTTGGGCGAATAATGACAGGAAATTATACACTGGGGCAATACAGGTGCGATTTTAAAAAGAATTATTGTGTGTGCGTGTGCGTGTGTGTGTGTGTGTACACCCAGGACACTTCACAAGTGTGGAGGTCACAGGACAACTTCCAGTAGTCGGTTCTTTCCGTTCATTGTGTTTTTGAGGCAGGGTCTCTCTTGTTGCTGCTGCGCTGCCCTCCTGTGAGTTTCCAGGGGAGTCTCCTGTCTCTGCCTCCCACCTTGCTGAGGGAGCGCTCTGATTACAGACTCAAACCGCACAGAATCCAGGTTTTTCGGTTTGTTTTTAGTTAAATATAGGTCCCAGGGATTGGACCTAAGTCCACACATACTTTTACTCACTGGGCCATTTTGCTGGCTCCCACTTTTTGTTTTGAAGGCTTCCAACCCATCATTAGATCTGAAAAGCTGGCTGCATTTGGAGGGCTGAGGTCTCAAAGGTGGCCTCACCTCTGTTGTGCGGCCATCTTGTGATCTTGGGGAGGTTTCTCTGAGCCTGTTTCCTTGTGTACATTTGTGGTGACTTGTACAAATTGTTCATCGGCACAGGCCAATTAGTAAGAGCTCAGCCGTTCTCAAGGAGCCCGTGGCCCAGGCGAGACACAGAGGAGCATCTCTGAAACGCTAAAGGGGGTTGAGGAATGCTTGTGGGTAGAGCCACCCAGCAGAGAGGTGTCTGCCATCTATCCAGAAGCCGGGGTCAGCCTCAGCCCAGCCCAGCGGTCAGGATCTCTTTGCCTCGCTTCCACGGCTTTCCTGGCTTTCCCCACTGCACGCTCTTCCCCCAGCTCCTGCCTCGGAGGCCCAGGCTGTGTCTGCCTAACAAATTGGTGCCTGTGGGTGGCTTCTCCTTCTCCGTGTCAGCCAAGAATGGGGGCGGGAAGGAGCAAACTGCTGGCCTTGCCGGAGCCTGAGGGACAATCATGAGTAGCTTTTGCCAAACGTGTCAGGCTGGATCAAATCAAGGGGCTGGGCTCTGTTACTGTGCTTCTCTATCCTCTCTCACTTTGTCTCTGTGCACAGCTAGGGGTCTGGGTCCTCCTTGGAAGGCAGTGCTGAGCCTTTTTGGAGTTGAAGTTGACCAAGTGCATGGGAGGGAGCAGGCTTCCTTCAATCTGGTGCAAGAGAACCTCACAGCAATCCCAGAGTTCTGAGCACTTATCCAGGGGTGGGGTGGGGTGAGTAGTGACCTCGAAGAGGGTCTCAGAGATGAGTTGGCTTATAACGTTTTTAAAAAGATGTATGTATTTATTTATTTATGTACTTACTTACTTTGAAACAGGGTCTCACTATGTAGCTGCCCTGGAATTCATTCTGTAGACCAGGCTGGCCGCAAACACACAGAGATTCACCTGCTTCCACTTCCTGAGTGCTGGAATCAACGCATGGGCCACTACACCCGGCCTTTGCTTGTTTTTATTTTTTATTATTTTGAACTATGTGTAAATGTTTGCAGGAATGCACAGTGCCCACAGAAGTTCCGGCCTGGAATTTGAGTTATTGGCAGTCGTGAGCCACCTGACACGGCTGCTGGGAATCGAACTCAGGTCCTCTAAGGAGAAAACAGTGCATGCTCTTAACCACTAAGCCATCCCTCCAGCTTCAGCTTATAGTGCTTTCAAATATATAAATCAAGAACCCAAGACTGAATGCAAATTACTGAGGCATTCTGAGGCAGTGTGACCTCAAGACCCGGGTAGACAAACAGAAGGTGCCAGCTGGTGCCAGGCAACAGAAAGGTTGCAGTTAAGGCCGCTCGCAAGGAGGGAAGTACAGGATGGGAGGAGGGAGGGAGGCCGAGGGAGCGAGAGGGATACAAGCTACCCAGTCAGGCTGCAGTGACAGGCGTAAGGGGGGCAGGGTGGGAGATAGGCTGGAAGGGCAGGGTGAGGTTCCTGGGGGCAGTGGGGGGAGGGGGGAGGCCACCGCTAATACCGGGGCGGGAGAGACAGTGACTCAAGGATAATTTGATGCAATTATGTTCGTAAATATAATTTAGCAGGGTTGTGCTAGATTCAGCTTCGTGCATGCAGTATTAATGTTAATAAGTAGCATAGCAAACTGCCCAGTTAGTAGCTAATTATCCCCATTTTACAGCTTAGGGAATAGGAGCTCAGATAGGATTTGGGACCAGATTTCCCAAAGACCCCAGAACCAGTAAGTGACAGAACCTGGCTTTGAGTCCAGGAGTGTGAGGCTCTAAAACCCACTTTCCTCTTATTACCCAAGGGATGGGATTGAAATTACCAACAGAAACAGTGGTGAGAACGTTCCGGCAGGCAAAAGCCTGGAGACTTCTTTTTGGACTGCTGGGTGATTTTCTTTTTTAAGACTTATTTATTATTTATACAACATCCTGTGTGCACACCAGATCTTACTATAGATGGTTATGAGCTACCATGTGGTTGCTGGGAATTGAACTCAGGACCTTTGGCGGACAGTGAGTGTTCTTAACTTCTGAGCCATCTCTCCAGCCCCTACCGGGTGGGTTCTAATAGAGACCGAAGGAGGGAAGGAGTGTCTCTACGAGGCTAGATTTCTAGCCAGGCAAGAAGGAACATGCCTATAACCACAGAACTTGGGAGGTAGGGAGAGGAGGATCATCAGGAGTTAGAGGTCAGCCTAGGCTACACAGGGAGCTTAGGCGAGCCTGGGCTACACAGTGAGACTCTGTCAGAAAATGAAACAAAACAGGGGCTGGAGAGACGGCTCAGTGGTTAAGCACTTGTGCTAGTCTGGCAGAGGACCCGGGTTCTGCGCCTACCACATGGTGGTTCACAACTGTCTGGAACTCCATTTCCGGGAGAGCTGACACCCCCTTCCAGCCTCCAAGGACACGAGGCAAGCATATGGCACACATGCAGGAAAAACATTCATACACATTAAAACAAAAATGATTTTTTTTAAAAAGAGCAACATCTCTGAGAAGGCTCAGATCCTTGTGCTCCACTGTAGATAGGCAAGGTGGTATGTCGGCTGAAGGAGGGTGAAGGTGTGGTCCAGGCGGGGTGCCCAGAGCAGGAACAGGTCTGCAGCATGATCCTACTGTCTTCGGGGACCCTGTACCCCAGGGCCGGCCTGGTTGGCTCTATGCCAAGTTCCCAGCAGTCCCAGCCTGCTGCAGCGGGGGCGGGCGAGGTACTGGAAAGCAGAAAGAGGAGGCCCTGGTGGGCATCGATGTTCAGACTCCAGGCTGTGACCTGGGATCTCCTTTCTTCTTCCCCTGGTGGGCTCTAGCTGTCTCTCCCCCCCCCCCACTCTTTGGAAGGGGACAGGAGATGCTGGAATGGGATCATCTAGTAACATCAAAGTAAGGTCAGTTTATCTTCAGTCTCCATCCTACTCCTTGAGTTGCAGTTCCCACCACCCCTTACCCCCAGGGGCCTTTCTCTCCATCCCCACCCAGCACCCCTACCTCCAACTTCAGCCTGCTCATAGCTTATCCCACCTGGGATGGGTCCAGTGCAATAGAGGGCTCCATGAGGCAGGTGGAGCCCTCACGGGGCTTCTGGCAAACCCTTGGCTTTCCATCGTCTCGTGTCTGTAAAGTACAGCTTCTCACACAGGGCCCATGAGGTGAGGATACGGAAGGACAGTTCTGCCCATGCTCTGTAAGCTTTAATGCGCAGGACAAATGTCGTCTGACGTCATTAAGTCATGTTTCCAGGGGTCCCTGACAGGCAGTTAGGTTAGGTCACAGTTTCCCATGGTCCCCTGGAATTTCCAATTTGGGACTAGACTCTAGATCAGTCCAGAGTACAGAAAACAGACCTCACAGATAACCCTCACCCTGTCAGGCTAGAGAGCAGATAACCCACCAAGCCGGGGAGACTGGCTGCCCCTAGGTCTCCATGGAATGGCTTTGTTGATGGAAGATTACCTGGATGGGGGCACTGACTCCTTGTTGGGACAGCCTCAGTGCCAGTAGGGCAAACAGATTCCCATACTACTCCCACCCTTGTTCTTGGCCAACCGGGCACCCGGACAGGTGAGGTTCTGCAGTCTGGCGTGGACGGGGCCTCCCTCCCAGCCCCCACCCTTTCCTGAGTCACTGTTCTGGCTTTACCCAGCTTCGGGGCTTCTGGCAGCCTCTCTGGAGAGGCATGTGACAGGCCCCAGCCTGACAGGCATGTGGCACTCTCTGGGCATGTGCCCAGCCCTTGTGTTGCCCTATGAAGGAGGAGCCAGGTACCCTAAAGTGTTGAGGTGTGTGCCAGTCACACACACCACCACCATCCTTCACACACACACACACACACACACACACACACACACACCAGAGAGGATGCTGGGAGTATTTCACTGGCTCACAGAGCCGGGGACCTGCTTCTCCAAGTCTCAAGGAGGCAGCATTTTGACAAGAAATCTAGGCTGTGGCTCTTGAGACAGAATCCTGCCTCAGGAAGACAACTTCGGTCGCCATTTTGACTAGTCCTGGAGCTCCTGGGGAGGGAGACACTGGCTCATGCTGGCAGGATGATGAGGCAGCAAGAGTAGGATCCCGAGGGCCTCAGCAGGGACCTTTGAGGCTGCGGCTGCCACTGTTGGAAGATAGAGGGCAGAGCTGAAGGTTGCCCAGCCAGAAGGCTAAAGGCTCCAGATGATGGGGACCCCACTCTCCCTCGCTCCTCATACAGGACTCCCTTTCCGTCCTCCCTTTCACCTCCCCTTCTCGGCACAGCTTCCGGGAGGGAGACTCGGTCTCAGCCAGCCAACATGCTCCCCTCTGACTGCCACCACCTTTCTCTTGCAAGCCAACCCAGTGGCTTGCCCTAGTCCTTCCCCTTCAGGGTCTCTGCCCTGGAGTTCCAAGCTCCCTCCTTCTAGAAATTTGCTCATTTCTTAAGATCCCTCAATTCAGATCCAGGCCCCGCAACTCACTGCCCAAGCCTTCCAGACTTTCGGCCTCTCTCTTTCACTCTGGTCACCCAGGCGGGGGGCCTGTTCAACGGTGTGGGGGTCCCTGCAAATGCTATGGCTGGCCGAGGAACGATCCACACGAGGAAAGGAAGAAATCCGGTCCAACACAACCTAGTTAGCCAGGGTTAGCCCCAACTTCTAGAGTCTGACCCGAGCAGTTTATTTTTTTGGCATATCTAAGCACAGCACAGCCTTGGGGGAAAGTTCCCTTGTGATAATTACCACAACAGAGCTTAAAGGCATGGCTACATGGAGACTCTTTTGCAAAGTACCCGTGACCTCTTTCGTAAGACTGGGTGATTCGGGGGACGCCTGGCTCCACAGAGAGTGGAAGATCACCAGGTTACTGACTGCAGCCAATCCCAGCATTCCAGATGGAGAGCAGGTGTAAACTCCTTCCACTGAAGAGAAGAGCCAGGTTTCCCTGGTGCCATCCAAGAGCACAAAGACCACGCTGGCCTGGAACCCTGCCTCTGCCTGTCCGAGGGCTGGGATCAAAGGCGTGTGCCACCATGCCCAGACACATTACTTCTCTTTCTTCTTTGTTTGCTTGTTTTTTTTTTTTTTTTTGAGACAGAGTCTTACAGTATGACTGTAACTGATCTGAAACTCATTATGTAGAAAAGGCCCGTCTTGAACTCACAGAGACCTGCCTGCCTCTTCCCTTCCTCCCAAGCACCGGTATCAAAGGCCTACACTGCCATGCCTGGCTAAATTTGTACTCCATTATTTTACTTATGCATGTGTGTCCGTGAGTAAAATCAGCGAATTGTTTTCTACCTTCCTTCTCACTTAGGTCTCCTGCCGGGATCAACTAGTCTCCTTCCTTCTTCCAGACCATTTTCTCGCTCAGTCGATCTCAGTAGCTCCTCACTCCGTCCAAATTCCTCAGACTGCCACCAAATCACCACTAGACCTGGCCCTGTTCCTTTCCTTGTTCTCATGAGCATTTATGGGAATCCAAGCCAGCCTCCCACTCCTTTCCCCCGCCTTTGCTTTGGCTGTTTCTGGTCTTAGGCTTTGGGGCTCAATCCAAGTGCTATCCCGGTAGGACCCTCTTGGGGATGGATGTTCAGAGCCCTAATTCCTGCTGAGTGCTCCTGGACCACAATACTCACTTTTAAATTTTTATTTATTTATTTTCCTGAGACAGGATTTCTCTCACTGTCCTGGAACTCCTGTAGACCATGGGCTTCGAACTTATGGATTCTCCTGCCTGTGCCTCCTTGGTGCTGGGATTACAAGGTCTATGCCACTACTTCCTGGTCCCACATTTTTTTCCAGTGATTCTTTTAGGTTTATTCTCTCTCTCTCTCTCTCTCTCTCTCTCTCTCTCTCTCTCTCTCTCTCTCTCTCTCTGTGTGTGTGTGTGTGTGTGTGTGTATGCAGGAACCCAAAAAAGCCAGCAGAGGGCGACAGATTCCTGGAGCTAAAGTTACAGGTAGTTGTAAGCTGCCAGATGTGGAGGCTAGGAACAGAACTTGGGTCCTCTGCTCAATGGTAGCAAGTGCTCTGATTTCTCAAACCATCTCTCCAGCCCTTCTTGATGATTCCGTCTAAAACTTCACACTGGGGCTACCTGATGAGGAAGTGGGAGGGGCAAGTGTTGAGCCGGGATGAAATTACATTTGATGCTTTGGGAAACTGTTTTAGAACTGTCTTATCCCCTGCACACACACACACACTCACACATTCACACACACTCAGTCCCTGGCTTCAGGTGAGATGACATTCCTGCCCCAGGGATGGAGCCTTCAACCTTCACCTTAGCCCATCTGTGATCACTGATGGGACACAGGGATAAGCCAATCAGAACCAAAGACCCTTGGGCACTTTGGTTGGGATGTTAGGAACAAAGCACTCTCTACCCCAGGACCGTAAACGTGAGGCCTTGCAGCACAAAGGAGATGGCTACCTGAGGAAGGGGAGCAGGAGGTGGAGGTGGAGAAACTGGGTCCTGGGGATGTCCTATGCTGGCCTTTTCATTTCTGACGATGGTGTAAACCGCCTCACCGGCTTGCTTCCTGTTGCCCCGCAAAGACTGGGTTAATTACATCCAGGGTTGAAGAGAAGAGAGCTCCTTAAGGCTGGCTCTGGCCTCTGTCTGGGGACCCCAAGAGGTCGTGACTGGCCCTCTGCTCCAGAACTGAGGAATGGCGCCTGAGTTGCCCTGTGCCCCTGGCCTGCATATCCTGTGCACAGGGCTGGCATCCAAGGTCTGGGGGAGTAGAATGAGAACCATCTGGACTGCTGGTGGGAGCCTTAGCCCCGGGGTAGAGCTAGATCTCTGGGATGGACGCTGAGCCCCAGGCCAAGGGTTTTTGAGGTGGGGCTTCAGGCTCCTGCTGGATGATTCCATCTTATATTCTGAGTCACTAGGCTATGGGGTAGGGAAGGGCATTCATTCCTAGATATTTTCCCCCCTAAGGGGGTAATCCCAGCTTGGGGAAGAGACCCAAACTCACCTCTCCATGAGCCCTTTGGGAATGTTGCAGGAAGTGAAGCACTTAGGGAGTGGTGGGTGGGCAGGGGTTGCAGGGAAGAAGTGCCACCAGATCTGGGAAGTACCCGGATGTGGTTGGAAGGTGTACCATTGAGTGCCCTGGAAGGGATGAGGGGTGAGAACTAGAATGTTCCGTGTGTTCTTCTGTGATGGCACCTTTGGGAAACATTCTTGGCCTCATCTGGTTGGCTCATAGGACTGGCTGGAAAAGGTCACTGCCTAGGTGGAGCATGCTGGGAAATGGGGATGATCTCCTGGGTCTGGGAGTCCTCACCCTGCATTTGGAGCTGATGATAAGGGCCTGAGTTGGGGGCTGTGTAGAGGATCACTCCAGAGCAAGTGCTGGGAACTCCTACCCACTTTGAAGAAGCTGGGCTGAGAGCTGGAGCTTAGGCACAGGCCAGGCAGGCTAGCAGAGAGGTGTCTGGTGCGTCTAGGAGGGGTCAATGGGAGGACAAGAAAGTTGGAGCAGGGAACCAAAAAGGAAAGGAGGCTGGAGAAAAAGTCCTCCTTGCCTCTGCCTGACTCCTGATGCCCCGGGGCCCCGAGCCTTCTGCCCACCAGCTGCCACAAAGCTGAAGCATGCCTGCTTTATATTATCGGTGCTGCAGGTTCCCCTAGCCATATGGTCAGCAGACCCTCAGCTGGAGCACCACGAAAAATGTCTTCTGTTGACCCCAGCTCCGGTCCAGCCCCTTCTTTCCCCTGGAGCTCTACCACAGGCTCAGGCCTCCCATGGTTCTCTCTGTTGGATGCAGAGACCTTATACATGTTTCAAGTCTTTGTCTCTCTTTGCCCATTGGCTGACTGAGGGGAGGGGGAAGGGAGGGGGCAGCTAGGCCTTCAAAGATGAAGGAATGAGACAGAATGAAACAGAGACTCTTGGGTCTGAGTTTCGAGGAGAGGTGTCGTGGGAGTGTCGGGAAGCAGGTAGGAAGTGAAGACTGGGTGCTAGGTCCAAGGTCGCCGGGGACACAGACAGAAGCTAAATGGTTTTCATTTGCCCTCTCGAAGCCCTGAGGAGTTAGAGTGAGTCCCTTCTCTGGAGGTCCAAATCCCTACATCTCAGCATGATGTTGCAATGGCTTTGAGCAGTCTCCACTAGCCATTTGTGATCATTGACCCCTGACGTGGCTGGTCTAAAATGAGGTGTGGAGGAAGAATAAAAACACACAGGAGCTAGGCCAGGCGGAGCACACCTTTAATCCCAGCACTCAGGAGGTAGAGTCAGGAAGATCTCTGTGAACTCGAGACCAGCCTGATCTACAGAGCAAGCTCCAAGACACCCAGGACTGCATAGAGAACCCCTGTCTTAAAAAAAAAAAATCACAAAGAGAAATGACAACATCAAAACCAAATAGGATTGAGACAACTTAGTGGGACAGATGTGTGTGTGTGTGTGTACTATTTCATTATCAATCAATTTTAAGAATTGATCACATGTTTAAGTGATATTGTGTATCTTCTATTGGGCTAATCCAACCATAGGGTCAGCTGTTTCTTTTATTTGTATAAGGTACCCACTGAAATGCTTGCAAGGGTCACTTGCACTCTGTGGGTACTGGACGGTGGGAACTCATCACTCGTCATCTACCAGGCAAGTTGCTGAGCATGAAGCCATGAGCAAGACCAGAGCCTGCATCTGCTTTCCGGGAATTTAGAGTAACCCAACAGTCACTCAGACGGGTGTCAAACAACAAGGGGGCTTAAGTAGTGTAGAGAAAAAGGAGGGCGGTGGGGCTTTCGGAAGCTGGAACCTAGAAAGTTGATTTGGAGCTGGGTGTTGTGGCACAGCGCCTGTAACCCCCAGGGCTTGGAGTATGGAGGCAGGAGGATCAGGAGCTTATGGCTACTCTTGGTTATATATGGAGGTTCAGACCAGTCCGGGTTATAGAACCCTGTCAGAAGCAGAACAGATTAAACAGGCAAACCGCGCGCGCGGGGACACACACACACACACACACACACACACACACACAGAGAGAGAGAGAGAGAGAGAGAGAGAGAGAGAGAGAGAGAGAGAGAGAGAGAGAGAGAGACTAATTTGGAGCCAGGCAACTAGTCAGGCTTCCTTAAAGACTCGCGGGACTGAGATAACTTGGTAAAGAATATTCTAGATAGGCTAGCACACACAGAGGCCCTGTGGCTGAAGGAAATTACAAAGTTTTCAGGATTCTGAGGCTGTTTGGGAGGCACACAGAGAGGAAGGCCAGGATCTAGGCAGGGAGTCTGGGGGACTTGGGAGGGGCCTCATGCACCTCTGCAGGACCACAGCAGGCAGGAGAAAGCTGACTGCAGAAATTTAACTCTCGAGGTGGTGGGGGCAGGAGGGACTGAGAAGGGCAGAGGTTACACCAAGCCCTCCCCCGACCCCCAGCCTTGAGAAGGGATGGGGAGGGTTTCAAGTCCTCTGCAGCTTCCAGAGTCCTAAGAATATAGTCCAGACCACTTCAACAGACTCCACAGGAGCCCTGGCCTGTCTGGCCCTCCCCCTTTTCCTCCCCTCCTCGCTTTTCTGGGCTCCAGGCTCCAGCATTTCTCCAGGCTGGGCTCTGTTCTCTTCCTGGGCCTGCTACCTCATGCACCCCTAAGAGCCAGCTTCCATGTCCCTTCCCTGACCTCTCTGGGGCTGGTTGGGCTTGACTGGGTCCCTGCTTACACTATGTATACTAGCTGGGACTGCCGGCTGCCGCTCTCTGAAGAATGCAGTCATTGAAGAGAAGACTCCCGTCCTTCCTTATGTCTTCCTGCCAGACAGAATCTGGGTTGTCTACCTTTTAAGGTGAAGATGGTATTTCTTTCATCAGAACGTGAAGTCCCTCGAGGTAGCAGATAGGCTTCCCGCCTCGTAGCAGAAATCTATTCCTACCGTTGACAGGCCCACAGGAGGAAGATGGGTCCCCAGGCCTTAGGCCTGTCTCCGCTGTTAGCTTCCTTATGCCGAGACCCTTCTTCCCATGGCCTCTGAGTTTCTCCCCCTGTCGGTGGGAGTGAGAGACAAGGAGGCTCCTGTCTCCCCGCTGGCCCTGCTCCCTGGGTCGGGAAGTCTAGCGGTTTGTTCACTGTTCTTCCTTCTCCTGCCTTCCAGGGTGACTACATACCACTCCTACCGGAGGAACTGAACAATGGACCAGTAAGGGATGGGCAGTTCTGACTACTTGCCACATCAGCCTCAGAAGGGGCACAGCCTGGAGACAGGGGTTCCAGAGCCTAACTGGACAGGGACGCAAGAGCTCTGCTTAGGATCTGGTCACAGAGTCTTGAGGGAAGGGCCTGCCTGACTCCTGGCTAAGGGCAGCCAGTCTCCTGCCGGAGCCATCTGGACCAAGATCCTGTGTGATCTTGTGTAAGAGTGCGTTTGTGTGTCTTACAGGCCATGTGGGTGGCTGGGCGCTGTGGGGTCATGACCTGGCCCTCCTAGAGAGCCTCTGGCCCCCCGTGTGGTCAGTTTCACTTCTGACATCTGGTCAAGTTCACAGCTGGCCAGCTTCCTGCAGGGCAGTTTTTGTTTCTTTTCTTTTTAACTTTCCCTCTCTGAGATCTGGGTGCAAACTGTCCTCATTCTTTTCCCCCACCCGCTTCTTGACTGCACATGTGAAGTTGCTGGATTCTTGTCAAAACTCACAGAAGAATGGACATTTGGAGCTAAGTTGGAGATTATAAAGTCTGGGAGTTTGAGGGGAGGCACCCTGATCCATACATTCAATTCCAACTAAGAAAACATGGGTGTTTCCAGAGAAATCTCTTGGTACCATTTTTTTTTCTTTTTTTTCTTCTTTTCTTTTTTTGCTATTTAATGTTCATCACTTATGTTTTACGACGTGTAGGTTTCAGGAGGGCCCAAGAAATGATTACACAGGATGCAAGGGGAAGGTGACAGGAAAGTGAGGTGGTCTGGAGCTCAGCATCGCCAGCTGAAGGGCCAAAGATTCCATCTTGACCCAAAATCAGGCTAGGGAGAGCCCAGAACCAAACACATGCTAAGCTGCATTTGCAGCTCCCCACCTCTCCCCAACTTCTGGGGAGAAAAAAAATAAATACACAAAGAATGTCCCATTCCCCAGGTACTTGGGGAGGGGGGCCAGCAGGTGGGGGGGGGGTCCCTCCACTCGATGCAGATTGAGGTCCATAAAAATACCACCCGTGTACAATGCCCCTGGTTCTCCGTACAGGGTTGGATGGACCCTGGGTGGGGAGGGACAGTGGTCAGTCTGTGCATATCCTGCCCAGGGCTCCTTCATGCTAAATAGAGGGGGAGCCCACTCATTCCAACAGCAAGCAAAACAGAACAGGCCAAGAAGGGGGGGTGAAAACGCCACCAAGACCTCACACCCCTTCCTGGTGGTACTCAGGAAATCAGTCCTTTGCAGGGGCCTTGAAACTTAGGAGAAGCCTGCCACAGCCCACGGGCCAGCATCTGTTTCTTTTGTCTCCTCGCCGTGTTCTCACACCAGCCTGCTCTCCCTTACTGGACTCTTCCGGCTGCAAGGAGGGGAGGAGAGCATTCCTCCACGTCCCTTGGAAGACAGACGCCAGCTCAGATGCAGTGGTCCTTGGCCTGCCAAGCCCTGGGGCGAGGAAGCCACTCTGATCAAGCTCAGCTCCGTTCCCTCCGATGTTTCTCTGGCAGTGACCCCCAGCAGCTCAAAAAGAGCCATGGGGAAAAAAAGCGAGACATCGTGTGTGCGTGCGTGCGTGCGTGTGTTATGGTGTATGGTGTGGTGTTAGGACTGTGGGGTGGGAGTCCTTGGTCCCTGCCCCCTAGGGCTGATTCTAGGGGCTAATGTTGGCTTCAGGCCTATGCTAAGGAGGAGAGCATTAACCAATACATCCTTTCACAAATGTGGATAAGCTTGAAAGCAGCACCCCACTCCCCAAGGCCCTTAGCCCGACTCCATCAGAACGGGCCAAGGGCCCAGGTCTTGGATAAACTTTGTCTGCACAATGGTTGGGGAGGGGCCTGGAAGTAGTAGAGGGTGGAGCAGATTTGGCTTCCAGCTAGTTCCCTGAAAGCCACTCCATCCCTGCCTTCAAGCTGATGCCCTCATTGAGAAAGTTGAGTATCAGCCTACATTTGATCTCCATGTTGCCGGGTGGCCTAGACCAGGCCCTGCCTCTCTGGGCTGTACTGTCTTGTGTGTAAGAGGGGAGTGTGGACCGCGTTCCAAACCTGCCTTCAGCTCAGATAGGCCTGTAATCCTCTTCATCTTTGGCCAGAGGGGAGAAGGGAAGGGGCTAAGGAAGGTCTAGCCTACCACAATACCCCCGCCCCTGTTCTCCAGTTCACAGTGTGGAGTCCATGGCTCTGGTTCTTCAGTGCCTCCTGAGTCTCTGGGGTACCCCTGTTAACCTTTTCTGGTGTCAAACCCCCAAGATCTGACACAGCTAAGGTGTGGGAAAGGGAGGAACGGCCTGAGATGCCAAGGGGGCAAGACAGGCGTGGGGTGGTCCTGTCTCTCGCTGGAGAGGGAGCGTGGTCAGAAGCAAGGGCCCCTCAGCAACAGGAGCAGCAACAGGGCTATGGTTTGGGGGGGCGAGCAAGGCTCGGAGGCCCTGCACAGAGGAGCTTGGCTCTGACTGTTGGGCCACCCCAGGGGAGAGGGAGGGGTCAGCTCTGTGGGGGATGGCTAGAGCATCAGTTGTCGGAATGTGGGACAGGACAGGGACTTCCGGTCTGGGAGCTCACACTGGGGACGTAGCAGTGGACTCGCTGCACAGGCTCTCCACAATGTCAGCTCTCTGGATGCGGCGCAGGGCGGCTAAAAGGGCATCAAGCGTTGCGCTGTCCTGGGCAGCCCAGCTGGCCAGCAGGGCTCGGACCGGGCAGGCCTCATGGGTGAAGGAGTCTATATGCTCAGGCTGGTAGCCCAGCTCGTCTGCCAGATGTCGCCAGGTGTCCCCCGCAGAGCCATTGAGCAGTTTCTCCACCTCCTCGCGCTTGGTCAGGGGCAGGCTGCTGTACAGGTTGCCATCACCCTTGAGAGCTGCAGAGAGCAAGAGAATGTCAGTCCCTAACCCGGAACTCACTTTCCTACGGGCACTGCATCTAGAGGCTTGGGGTGAGACCCCAGGAGGCCCAAGGCACACTCCTCCCAAGGTCTAGAGTTAGAGGCAGAGGGATGACCAAGGTGGGGTCCTAGAAAGGTCCTGGGTGGGAGGGACCTGGGTCCTGCTGACTCACTGTCCCTTCCTCACCCTCAGCTCTGGCATCATCCTTTCTGCTAGCGTCCCCTCCCCCCCCAACAATCACCAAGGCCGAGGGGAGGGGAGGGAACAGGGCACTTCAGCTCCAGACAACTGCAGCAAGTGTCCCAGAGCCTGGCTGTGGGCCGCTAATGAGGGTACACACTTAACCACTTGTTCCCTCGAAGTCCAGGGCAGGGGGCTAATTGCAGCTACTTTGGGCAGTAATCAACCCCCAGGGGGGACAATTAGCCTGATGAGTCTGGATGCTCCAACTTGTAAAAGCCTGCATTTCCCAAGTCATCCCAGGGGGAAAGGGTCCCTTTTCCATGCCCCGTGTTCCATCCCCAGCCCCACCCCGGCTCGGCCTCTCCTACCCTGCTACAGAGCCAGGCCCTCCTGTAGTCTGATCGGAAGCCCAGTCTTTCCTCTTTCCACTCACCCTGGCCCGAGGCAGTCTGTGTGTGGGTCTGCTGGTCGTGCAGGCTCTGGCTGTCCACAGAGATGCCACTGTCACTATGCAGTTTCTCTCCCTCTGGCGGGGGTGTCTGGTTCACTGGACGGCTGTTGGCTCCTTGTTTATTTTGCTTGCAGCTGTTCCACCTGGAACCCAGGGACAGCCCAGGGTCATGGGGTGAGGATTGTATCAAGGCAGCCAACGTCACTGTGATGATGGTTGAGGCCAGGGGCATGGCAAGTGCCCTCCAGAGTGTCTAACGGCCTTACTTATTTCCTTATATGATGCTCTTATCCGAAAGGCTGGGAAGAGATAGGGTGCTCATTTCTGTGCACTCAAGTATACATGCACACTCACGTGAGCACACACACAGAGAGAGAGAGAGAGAGGAAAATTTCTTGGCAATTACAAGCAACAACAACAACAACAACAACAACAAAAAAACCCTGAAAATAAACCAAATGTCCATTAAGAGAGGACTGTAACTGCATTACGGTTCAGGCGTGTTATTGAAGGAGAGGCTGTAAATGATCAGATCATCTGTGCTCCCAGGAAAGCTCTCCTGGGGGAGGGGGGCCGGGGATTAAGAGGGAAAGGCACAGTACATTGTAGAAGGTGAATGGTGTGTTTCCACTGAGTCACTGGAAAAGCTCTTCGTGTGTACATATAATTATAAAAAATTCATGAGTGTGAGTGTTTATATAAAGAAAAGTGCTCTATAAACAGCTGGAAAAGTGTTATCCCAAAGAGATTTCCCACAAGACGGGTAGGACTTAAGGAGCTAAAACGAGGCTTTTGCCTTTTGCTTTAGAAGATATTCAGATGTCCTGGGACTGGGACAATTGCTCACTGGCAGTGAGCTTGCCTGGAGTGTTCAAAGATCTGACATGTTCAGAGCCACAAAACGAATTCGGTCTTGTTTGCATTTGCTTTTTAAAGAGCATGCGTCACTTTGATGATTTAAAAACAAAATAATACAAAAAAAAAAAAAGAACGCATTCAAAGCTGAAAATGCCTTCTGCGAGTTCTTCTCTGTCTTGCATTCCTTGATGTGGGTACCACAGGAGCCCAAGGGTAGTATGGGAGTTCGAGGGTGACATGAAAGCAAGGGTGACTTGGGAAGAGAAGAGACACATGCATGCCCAGGGAACTATGGGGTGAGTAGGGTTGAGGGCATAGGATGCAAGCAATGAGGGGTGGTAGGAATTAAGGAATGAGGGGCAGCCTGGGAGGAAGGAAGGGCTAGAGCCAGGACAGGAAAGGAAATCCTCTCTCTCTCTCCCTCTCTCTCTCTCTCTCTCTCTCTCTCCCTCTCTGTCACACACACACACACACACACACAGAGCAATCTGCTACACCCAAGAGTCATGCCTGAGATAATGAATGAGGATGAGTTTAGGATTGAATTAAAACGGTATGTGTGTTTTCAGGTCAAGGTCGGAGCAAATGTCTCCTCCAACCTCAGGGTGTCCCCTCTTACCTCTTGAAAGCAATGTAGGCCACCAGGCCCACAACCACAGCAGCCAGGATGGAGCAGTAGACAGGAATGAGGTTGTCAGTGGTGCCTCGGGTCACTACGGGCTGGGAGCTGCCCATCAGAGTGGTCACCATATCTGCCACCGTGCTGGCTTCGAGATCTTGCTCTGGAGGCCCCTCGGGCTCCTGGGTGCTGGGGGCTGTGCTCTCGGAGCCCTCCGGGGGTGTAGACCTTGTGATCCATCGGCCAGGGATCTCTGGAGGGGTCACAGGGGTTAAGACCTACTCAGGGACTCTCCAGTGCTTCATCAAGAGCTTCCTCCCCTGATTCCAGGCACATGGGCCAGGCTGTTGAGCATGGGGGTGGGGGGGTGGGAGCTGGGACTGTGCACATAAGTCAGGTTAGTGAAGAAGAGTGAGGGCTGCATGACAGGGGACTTATGTCAGTATGGGACCTGGATTTCCCCATCCAGAGGATGTGCTCTCTGAAAAGAAATGGTCTCTAAGTAACCTTTTGGCTTGGGCCTCAGGAAGGATGGGGCACTTAGGTTTGACCAGAGACACTGTCCTGCGGGCAGCACTCAGCCCTCTTTCCTGTCTCAGATGCCCCAGGCTCTAGGCTGGCACAGCACTGGGAGTAGAGAGCAGAGCTGGCTTGCTGTATCCCAGCCGGCTCCTGAACAAAGGCCAGCACGTTTCTTGTGCTGCCTGATGCCCTCCCCCTCCAAACCAGCCTGGCCCTGGCACCTAGTGAAGCTCGGTCAGACAGCTGGCACCCTTGTTAGCAGGAAGCAGACGGCTGGCGGAGGGAGGGTCTATGAAGTAAGTATGCCTACTGCCTCAGAAGGAGCAACTCTGTGCTTGGCCACCCATCTAGGAGGGCCCATGCCATTCGGGCATTGCCAGCCTTCCTGGCAGAGGCTCCAGCCCCTCCTGGCACTAGTGGGTGGGATTTTCCATTTTGCCACCCAGCCAGAGGCAGTGCTAGAGGTTGTAGGCTCTGGATGATGGCCTGGGGGGTACTTGTCTGGGCAAAGCAACCTGTCCCGTCCTTTCTCACTTCCCACACTTGGGGCAGGGAGGGGAAAGCAGACAGGGCATGCTAGTGAGGTTAAGGGGAGGACATCTTGCTACCCAGCTCTGCCTCGCCCAGTCTACATTGTGCCCACCCAAGCTGGAGTTGAAGCTGCCCATTAGGCCTCTGGGCCTCCCCAACTCGAGACAGAGATGCTTCAAAGGCCCCATTTTCAGCACCTTCTGAGGGGAAAGGCCCCCAGATGTGGGTCTGGAATCCATTTGGCTGGCAGTGGGGACTAGAAGGTTGCCATCTGCTGCCCAGTCTCCCCCTCCCCCGTCCCAGTACTGGGCAGGGAAGTGGAAGAGGCAGCCCTGCCTGGGTTTTGGACCCTAGAGGACCTTCTTCTAACGGGGAAGGTCGAGGGTGCAGCCTTAGTCCTGGGGCCGCAGGCATAACTCAGTTTAGATTGACAGTCCTGACCCCGAGGCTGATGTGGGTGGGTGAAGGCTGTAGAAATGAAGGAGCCTCAGAGAAGGGCCGAAGACAGTGTTGATGTCCGGGGCACCTTCCCTCAGCCCCTCCAGCCTCTCTCATGGGGGTGGAGACAAGATCCAGATGTGGCCCTGTCCCCCAGCATTCCAACCCACTAAGCCCTTGGCAGGTCCTGACAGCCATTTCCGGAATGGGAGCTCTCGGGAGGAAGAGGGAACAGGTGACCCCCTCCTAAACTTCAATACGGCGAGAAGGCCGGGCGCCTGCCCCAAGGCTGGGTGACTCACCATGTTGACACCTGAAATGTATACGCAGGCAAGTAGGCTACATTGGACAAGAGTGGGGCTGCCGACCGAGAATCAAATTCCACTTCCTGAAAGGGATGCTTGGCCTCGGGGCCAACAGTTAACCCTTCAGAGGTTGGAGCAGAAAGAATACTAGAGGGATAAAGGTTCCTCAGGGGTGTCTTCTGCCAGGATGGCTGGGAAAAGAGGTTGGCATCTGGGAAGAAATAATTCCCTAAGCCACAGGGCCTGCCCTTTCACCAACCAGGTCCCCTCTTTGCTCTAATCTCTAATCTTTGCCCTGACCTCGTGCCCCACTGGCTGATCCAGACTTGCCCACAGAACTGTGCTGTGCCCACAGAACCTGCTGCCTGACTGCTGAAGCTCTCTTCCTGCTCAGCCTAGCTTCCGGGGCCATTTGCCTGTCTTGGCCCATGGAACTCTCCACTCCAGGGCCTATGCCCCAACCCTCACCACAAATTCAGCAGAGAACATCACAAAGGTACTTAGGGCCTCAGTGCAGCTTGCCAGCTAGTAGAGCAGGCACAAGTCTGGGTAAGGGAGAGACCCTAGCTGGTTGTCTGGACAGGGGTTCTGTTTCTTCTATTTGACACGAGGCTGACCAAAGGCAGAAATGGTGCTGCCTCCGTTAGAGTTGGGAATCTGAAGCTGGGGTGCCTTCTCCCTCCAGGGACCAGTGTCAAAGGCTGTCCCTCTCCCGGGAAGACTAGGGACTTCCTGAAAGTGGCACTCTTGCCTGCTCAGCATGAGGGCAAAGAAAAATTGGGTCCATGGGCGTGGACAAAGTGGAGAAGCAACACCAACTTCCCCATCCCCTCTGAGACGAACGCTACGAAACAGTGATCATGGCGGCTGTGACCTGGCTCCTAGGTGCCTCCTCCTGTCCCACAATCCCCCTATCCCTTTCAGGTGAGCTATCTGGATAAGGCAGGCCCACAGCCTTATCTTGCCTACAGCCCTCAGGAGAAAAGAGCCCTCCAAGCAGATCCTGCTCTCTCCTACCCCCTGCCCCAGCCCAGGCCTATCACGCCTCTTGCTCTATAGAACCTCTTCCTTCATTACCTGGCCATTTTCTGCAGCCAACTATAGCTCATTAAACTGCCACAACGCTTCTACCTCATCCACAGACACCATGAGGAGAATGTGTTACCTACTCCGACAACCCTGGGGTGGTCCCGTGACCATCAAACACTTAGATCAGAGATAGGAGTGATCCCCCTGCCGTCTTGCCGGGCTAATTTGATTTGGGTTGCTGCCGCCATCATCACCACCTGCATCTGGCCTCCTAACTAAAGGGTTCTCTCTCTTGTGAGTCCCCAGCTCCACTACCGTCTGGAAAACCCGCCTCAGGCAGGAAGGAGGCCTGTTTCAGGCTCTGGCATCTATGGCTCCTTCCGGGTGCTGTTAGCCACCCATATAATTACTGGGAGAGGAGTCAGGAAGACTTCTTGCAGTGAACAAGTAAGCCAGACCCACCTTCCCAGTGTCAGTCCAAAGAAGGAACTAGCGGAAAAGATCTGGCGGTTGAGGTAGCATCTGAAATCACCACCTCGGTGCTTTAAGGCTCAAGAAGGTTGCTTGCGGGCTGGAGGCTAGCCTGGGCCCTTACGACCCCTAGAGGGCGCCCTTCCTCATGACTCCAGCCCTGCAACCCCGACACCACCCTGCCCGGAACCACGCTCACCCTCGCATTCGGCGTCCGCCCAGGGCGTGCATTCGCGTAGCTGGCGCTCGGTGTCCTCACACACCGTGCAGGGCAGGCACGGGTCCACATGGTTGGCTTCGTCTGAGTAGGTGCCCTCCGGGCACTCCTCACACACTGTGTTCTGTTTGTCCTGGCAGGAGTACACGAGTCCTGAGCCCACCTCGCACACGCTGCAAGCCTCGCAGCGGCCTGTCTCCTCGTCCTGGTAGTAGCCGTAGGCGCAGCGGCACACCGCGTCATCCGCCTCCACGCAGGGAGCCGACATGCTCTGCAGGCCCAGGCATTCCGTGCACGGCTTGCATGGCTCAGTGGCACTCACCACGTCGGAGAACGTCACACCTGAGGAAAATAGCATGGATAAGGTAGCATCAGCCTCAGAACTTCATCACTTGGACGGTGTTCAGGCACTTAAATATGGTGTTGGAGTCTCTCTTAGTCCCCAGCTAAGGCTATTACTCCACATCAGTTTCATCTTTTGATTGACCCCTAATCTCTTTTCTGGAGTCCCTCACTGTGAAAGCTTGTTCGGCAACTGGCTAGGAAGGAGACCCATTCTCAGGCCTCACAAGAGCTGCCCCTGGAGGCCCTGTGAGGTCCCAGCGGTTCAGGTAGATTCCTAGGCAAACCTCAGAGAGTTCCCAGACCTAAAGCCTAGTTCCCAGCATGGCTAAAGAAAAATGTAAGCCTGAAGGTGGTAGTGCGTGCCTTTAATCCCAGCACTTGACAGGAGGCAGAGGCAGTCAGATCTCTGTGAGTTCGAGGCCAGCCTGGTCTACAGAGGGACTTCCAGGGCAGCCAGGGCTACACAGAGAAACCCTATCTCAAAAAATTGGAAAAAAAATTGCAAAGAAAGAAAGGAAGGAAGGAAAAAGACTAATGTGAATGGTTGCCATCCTATCTCTCCCAATGGCCAGAGGTGGGCTGTACACCCAAGAGCCTCTGCCTGAGTCGTCCTTCCAGCCCTGTCCCACAGGGTGGGGGAGGGTGGCTCTCACATAAGGTTGAAATGGGAGTGACAGCAAAATTTCCAACCTTACCGTAGGGCCTGCCCAAGGGCACATGTGGCTCTTAAGAGCAGGACCATGCTCCAAACAAGACAGTTCAGGCACAGCAAGAAAGACAGAAGCTAGAAAGCAAGAAGAATTTGTATGTACAGTCCCTGGCCCTTTCAGTAGAAAAGGGGCAGTTTCTGAGCTCATCATTAGAGACATCAGGGATCATATTCTGGGAAGTGTGGGTCCACCATGAGGCAAAAGACAATGACCAGAAAGAAGTACAAAGGGTAGAAGTGGAGACAGGAGAGACAGAAAGGGAGGGAAGCCTGGGTAACATTTCCATTTCTAGTCGGTGCCTCGAGGTACCCTGTTTCCTTTTCCTAGGGATCCGGCAGGTCCTGCTTCAAAACCCAGTTCCATAACTTATTAGCTCTTTGGTTTAATGTCTCACATTCCTTTCTCTGTGAAATAGGAAATAATAGTCAGGTATGGTGTTGCATAGGAGGATGGTGAATTCAAGGCCAGCCTGCTTCACACAGTGATTCTGAGGCTAGCCTGGGCTGCACTGATTGAGAACCTGTCTCAAAACTAAACAAACAGCAGAGTGGCGGCGGCACACACCTTTAGTTCCAGCACTCTGCCCAGGAGGCAGAGGTAGACAGATCTCTGAGTTCGAGATCAGCCTTGTCTACACAACCAGATCTAGGACAGCCAGGGTTATATACAGAGAAACCCTATCTCAACAAACAAACAAAAAACCCAGAACAAATAAACCACCACCAACAACAAAACCCTAACTAAATAAGCAATATCACCCCTCCCAGGGTTGTGATGAAGACTAACTGGTGGGACCCGTAGCTGAACAATAACACAGTGATCTTTGGTGGTTGACATACAGACGGCAGAAAGCGCTTGGCAGGACATCTGATCTCTCCATATGAGAGGGCGCTATATGGGGGTAGGGACGAGTCACGCTGGACGGAAAGAGCAAGCCCACTCCTGAGAAAAAAACAGAAATTAGCCGGAAGGCTTCTGGGAGTAGGTTTTGGATGGTGTGAAAACTGTGGTCTTTTTTGGCAGAGCATAAAGGCAGTTGCTTAATGGGCTTCCTAGTGGAATTTTTTTTTTTTTGAGGGTGGAGGGAAAGTCCGCCGGGGTCTCCAGCCCATAAAGTAGGCTTGTAAAAGCAGCCTGTTAACACCGCTGGAGGGGAGTGTGGCAGGGGGGGTGTTGCTCAGAGGAAGGAATAGGGAATTGGAGAGGGTGCTTGAGTGCCCTCTGAGCTGCCCTTGGTTCCTACTGCATTTCCTCTTTTCTTTCCTAATTCCTAACATGGCCTTCCCCTGAGCTCCTGACCCACCAGCTGCTGAAGAAGGGTGCCTAGGAGAGACACAGGGGCGTGGCCTAGGACATCAACACCCAGGCAATGGGAGGCAGCCTTTGGTGGCTGATGTGACTTGGCTTTGGAATGGAGACTCTGTGAAGCCAAGGCAGGTCAGGTGCCACCTTCCAAGGGGGCAGAGCCTTCCCATCCAGCCCCGGTGTCCCACTGCTGGGAACAGGGATATAGAAGTCACAAGCACAGAGAAAAATGTGATTGAGGACTCTAAGGAGTCAGGGATGCCCGAAAGTTGGACAGACTTGGGAGGGGCATACCGAGGTAAGAGCAGGTTGGCTGGTAGGCTAAGAGTTCCCAGCTCCGTATTCTGATACCAGCAGCCCTCCTAGTGGGAACTGAATGTCTGGCAGATGCAGCATTTTACTGGCAGCGGACAGGGGGACAGCTCTGCTTTGGGGCCCGAGGCAGCAGCAGAACACTGTGGTATCTAGCAGACCCGAGACCCCTGGTCCCAGGAGGCACGCGTGAGGGCGAGAACAGAGGTGTCATCCTTCTGTCTCCCTTTTCCCACCACACATGATGGGTCTTTGTATTTCTGGAGGAAATGCCAGCTAGCTCCCCCCTGCTGTTCCCACCCCATGTCACCCCATAGTAAGGACATCCTTGTGCTCCAGCCCCTGTCCCTCCTGGCATCAGAAAGCTACAGAACAGTGGCCTGGAGGAGGGGTAGCCACACCCTCGAAGGATCCCCCAAGGTCAGTTTCCAGGGCAGCCAGGATTTGATCCTCCTCCCCTTCCCCCAAAAGCCACAGAGGGGAGGTTGCAACCATTGATCTTGCAGCAGCAGAAGGTATTTTTAGCTGGCCTGAGCATCAGCTTCTTCTCCCTGCCTGGCTACAAGCTTCTACCAGCAGCTTCTCTGCTTGGGGCTGGGAAGGGGGACCCCCTCCCTTCTGGGGATCCCCCACCAGGTCCCCCTCCTCCTTCTGTACATTCCCTCATCTATTCAGCCTCTCTCTCTCTCTTACATTATATCCCACTCACTTCTGGTGGCCATACAGAGGTCGGCAGGAGAACCTTTCAGGAGGCAGAAGAACACTTACAAGTCCTGCTCTGTGCACGCCGCCCCTTCTCCCAGGCATCACCCTATACTCACTGTCCAGGCAGGGCTCACACACGGTCTGGTTGACTCCACAAGGCTGGGCCACACCTTCGCCCAAGTTACAGGCTTTGCAGCACTCTCCGCTGTGGGTGTACAGGCCCGTGGAGCATGTCTCCTTGGCACCTCCGAAGGACACCTAGGTGGAAGGAGATCAGAGGGTCAGCCTGGCGGGAGGAAAGGGGGTGTCTTCCAAGGGATCAAACGCCTCCCTCTTAATACCTTCTATTGGAACCACCTGGGCTGGGATGAGCTCACCCGGGAGGCATTAAGAGGATCAAAGCTGGCAGGAAGGAAGGCTGTGGGGGGGGACAGCTCACCGGGGGGACAGCTCACCCTTGACTGCTGCTGGGGTGTGAGGTCACAGCCTCGGTGGCTAACCTTCTGTAAAGTTCACCTTGGGGTTACAGCCCTCATGGAGCCCTGAGGCTATACCACAGGGGAGGGCAGCCTGAGGCCGACATCCAGAATGGCTGGACAGGTCGAAGCCTGCACAGGGCTCCTCACCAAGGAGGCCAGTGGAGCTGAAATCTGGCCCAAATTCTACTCGCTAAGCCTCACACCTGCAGGGCTGCAATTACTCAGAGGCAGGGCCTTTTCCTAACAAAGGGGAGCAGGGCCCTTCTCCAGGTCTCATTCCACATACTAAATACCAAAAGGGAGTTGTCTGTGTCTAAGAGCAGAAGGCAGAGGCCTGGGTCTTGGGTTCAAATCTTGACTCTTATGAAGATTTCTGGCCTGCCCTGATTTGCCTTTGGAGTTTTCATCTCTCTGCAGATAGATACGATGATAACTTGGTGCCAGGGTAAAGGGAAGGCTGGTGGTTCGGTCTGGAGCCAAGGCAGGGAGAAAGAGGGTGCTGGTGTTCAGTGGCTGCTCTCATCATCCAGCAACTCTGTCCTTCCAGAACTGACTTCCAGTCACTAGCCTGACTCCATCCCCTCCCCTCCCCTCCCATGTGGCCCCTGGGAACAGAGCTGAAACAGGGGGAAAGGGGAATCAGATTCCTGCCACTAAAGCATCTTTGCTCGTGGATGGAACAACTTAGCACCAGATTCCCCGGAGGGAGGGGCTGCAGGAGGCTCACTTTGTTTCTGTTCCTTAAAGAACAATCTTAATGTCTAATAAAACTCCAAAGCCTTCTCTGCAGGCTCCAGACCTTATTCGAGCACACAACCATTTGATGCTGAGCAATTTGGGGCTCTTGTCGAGAGGCCAGAGAGCTTTACAAGGTTGTTTGGGCATTCCTCTACTGCTTCCATGCTGGACAGATCTTTGCCAAGACACACACACACATTGTGGTCTCACCAGAGTTTCATGAAATACGGAGGCAGAGGGAAAACACTGGTTGATGTTCTAGGGGCAGTGTGGTCTCCATAAGCCCAGCAGGGAGAGAGGCAGCCCAGGAAGCTGCCACCATCTCCTCCAGGTGCCAGCCAGCAGTGGGCATGAGTGTTGGCTGGCAACATCTGGAGACCAGGAGCCCTGAGGCACCTGAGGCAGGCTTCTCCCAGGAGCTGAGATTTCAGAAGGGGCTGTTCTGATTTCCTTTTATCACTTAGGGCTCAGCTTAAATATCACTTCCTCGAGGAAGTGTTCCTTTCCCACCCCTTCTGGATTAGACAGGTGGAGCTATGGACGGAGGTTGTCCTGGTATCTCCTGCCCTATCTGGCACATCGTAGGGAGCCAATGTACATATCTATGTAACTTAAGAACAGGAAACTACCATGTGCCTTCGGTTTACCCAGAAGTCTGGAAAACTGACTTTGGATGGCTTATGTGACCGCAGGGGCAAAAGCGGACTGTTGACATCCAGTGCGTTTCCCCTTTACCTGGGTGCAGCACCTTCCTCTGCCTCTGCAGTTTCTCCATCACTGGGGCATCGGCTGTTAGCACCAGCGATTGCTCAAGGCTGAAACACAGTAGTCCTCTCCTGTTCTTGACCCCAGCTGAACACATTTTTTTGTCATTTTATCTGCTTTTTGATAGTCTTCCTGTCCCTTCTCTTCCTGTCAGGGTATCAGTTGTCACTTCTTGCTATCACAGTATGATCGGAAGAGTCCTCCTCCCAGAACCATAACGTGTCAGTTCTAATGAAACCTTTAAAAATGGTGGCCCTGGACCGCGTAAAAAGCTGGCTGGGAGCCAGGTGCACACATGCCTGTGATCCCAGCACAAGGGAGGCCAAGAGAGGAGGTTCAAGGCTAGCTGAGTTCAAGGCTAGCTAGGCCTACACAAAGAGAAATTAAGATGAAGGATAAAGAAAAAGAAAGGAAGGGAGAGAGAGAGAGAGAGAGAGAGAGAGAGAGAGAAAGGAAACGGGGACATGACTGAGTAGGAGCTGACAAGAAGGGGCAGTACCCTGAGTCAGACATTTGAGCATTAGACTTCTCCCATTGCCCTGAGTTCTTCATCACTCAGGGCCAGAGCGACAGACAGGTTTTTAACTTCTCTGTGCCTCTGTCTCCTACCAGTAGGTAATCGCTCCTGGCTGCACCTGCTTGGAACTGCTGTATTTAATGACTGGGTAAGTGTGGGGTACTTCAGATTTCTTCTATTCTCTCCCCCAGAGTGTGTTCCCTTTGTGGACCTGGGGTGTGCACCCCAGCTCTGCTTAGCCACGGTCAGCAGAGAGTTGGAGAGCGTGTGTTGCAGGGCAGCTAGGGACTGTATGGTCCTTGTGGGACATATAGTAATTTTGGGCAAGCCCCGATGCCAAGAACCTGCTCTCCCCAGTCCTTCCCAGTTTCCGCCCCCCACGCCTGCTAGGATTTACATACAGAGTTGAGGCCACATAGTCAGCACGTGGGTTATGCTCCATCTGCCATAAAATCCTAGAGTTGCTGCAAAACAGTCTGTGACTTTGAGCATCTTATTCTAAATCTCAGTTTCTCCCTCTAAAACACTGCACTGGGCATGACTCCTGCACTGGGTTGCTGTGAGAATTGAATGAGATAATGTATGCAGGTCTGTTTGGCGTATAGCAGGGGTTCAATCAATGGTAGTTATTGGGGAAGTAGCATGACTTAGAGAGTGTGGGCTGCTGATCCCAGGGAAGACAAAGCAGAAAGGGAGCCATCAGCCAAGCAGGAAAGTGTGACTAGAGTCCAGGCTAATTGCTCCAAAATCCGATCCAAATTGATCAATTTATCAAAATGACAGACCCATTTGCCTGATAGTTATATCTATTACATTTATTCATTTCAAAGTTGAGAGCATGACTTCTCCATTTTTCAAAATGTTTACAATCTATTTTTGTCATTGCGGGGCTGGCTTCCAGTGCTCAGATGAATCGACTTTCTTTCTTTCTTTTTAATTGGACAAAACAGAAAACACACCAGTGTTTGCAACCATATGGACGCTTCCATGAGCTCAATCCTGACCATTCACAACAACTTCCAAGAATAATAGACCCTGGTCGCAGCCGTCTGGGGTAGGGGTTTTTCCAATATCTGAAGAGCCTTAGATAGATTCAAACCCAGGGAAAGGCACTGACTCACGGTCCCACTCCTCACTCCTTTGGCCAGGCACTGAGTCATAAGTAGGAGCAAGCTGCATTGTAGAGACTTGAAGAGAAGCAGGGGAGTGGCTCGGTTCAGAGGCTCAGGGCAGGGTCTAACCTTCCCAGCCAGTAGCAGTTCAGGACCACACCCCCCTTTCACGGTCTCTAAGTTGAAGAGGAGCTAGCTGAAAAGGAACTGCGCATGAGGAGGAAGGGCTAAAGCATTGGCTCGCGTTTTCCAACAGGCCGGCTCTGCTTTCTAACGGGGGGGGGGGGGAGGGAGGGGGTTGGTGTCCTGCCTCAGTTTCCTGGGGATCAGCCTCCTCACCTGTAAAATGAGAATGACTAAATCCCCCTGGCTGGGACCCAAGGAGTATTCAACGTAACAGCGCCTGAGACAGTGCAGGTCACATACTAGGCACCTGACAAATTTGATTCCAACTGATCCACTAGGGAGGAAGCCAGGTGCTGGAGCCAGACTGGGCTGGCCAGGTACGGTGGAGGCTTTCCCCTCCCTCCCGGAACCGCCTCACCACCCACCCTCCGCTCCAGCCCCGACGACGCTCAAGAGTCCGGTTTGCTGCCTACGCTACTGTATCCCTATTAGGCGCATTAGGCAGCCCGGCGGCTCCGGTTACAAACGTCTGAATGACAAAGTGCCTCCATTACCGGCTACCGGCGCGGTCGGCCAGCAGACTGGCCGGGTTGTGCTCTGGTTTCACAGCGGCGCAGGAAGAGGCTCGGACCGCCACGCAGGAGCGGCTCCCACCGAACGGCCTGGGGGCGGAGATGGAAAGCAGAGGCCACAGGGGATCGGGTCCGAAGATTCTGTGCCCCGTCCAACTTGCTGAGGTCTCAACGCCCTTGCGTGCCTTTTATGAACTCGGGGACATCCTCCTGCCAAGGCCCAGAGGCCACACCCTCGCCCCTCCGGGATCGGAACCGCACAGCCCCCACAGTTCCTCTTCGCCAAGCCAACCTTAAGGAGGACCAAGAAGCATCCCTAACCGGAGGCGTTAGTCAGCAAACACCCTTGTAGTCACTCCCAGGTCCCCAGGGAAGCTTCAGGGACTGACAGCTCCCGCGAACCAGGATGAGACCCGAGCCTTGAGGTTCTCCACCCGCACCTCCTTGCCTATCTCTTGGGACCGTGTTCCCCACATCCCTGCGGGGAAACAAAGTTGACCAGCTCCCTCCACCCCCGACCCCAGCTGCAGCCTTGAGCAGAGAAAGTACGGAGCCGGGATGAGAGATCGGGGTGAGATGGCCATCCCATCCAACCACAGGACTCTGTCCCAACGCGCCTGTGAGAGCTTGGCCGACTTGTATAAACTCTAAAAGCCTCCTTATCGGTAAGATGGAGATTTGGGAGCACAGTACCCCGATGAAGAAAAGGGTAGAGGAAGAGCGAGGACGCCACCAGCCTCCCTTGAGGTCTGGCCAGAAATACCCAGAGCACCCGGGTTCTTAGAAGGAGGATCTGATGACCTTAGCCGGAGTCGGAATCCCAGGCATCCAAGCGGCCCCCGTCTCATCTGAGGAAGCTTCATTGACTTTTACCGAGAGCCTGGTCAGGTGTGGGCGGGATGATTGATCCCGTTAAGTTCTGGACCGGAAGGAGCGCGGAAGGGCGCAGGGGCCGAGGGGTGCTTAACTTAGAAAGGGCGCAGTGCGCAGCCCCGGGCGCGCACGCAGCTCGGAGCAGCCATCCCGCGCCCCGCAGTGCCCCCTGCGGGTCGCCTGGGGTTTGCGCATCTCCCGAGCTGTGCGCTACCCAGAAGCGTCACCGCCTTGAGCGTCCCAGCGCTCTGCATCCCGAGACAGAGTAGGGGGATGCCAGCTCTGCCTCTCCGGGCCCGCTGCTTGGCGAGGGACCACCCTGGGAGCGGACTTGCCCCAGTGAAGTGGGTGCCCCCTTCCCAGCTTGGGATGCCCAGGCGCAATCCCCGGACTGGGCGAGGCCCCGGGAAAGAGCGCTAGAACCCACGCGGGAAGTCTCTGTGGTTCGACCGCCCTCATCCCCGAGTAGACAAGCGGGGCCCCGAGCACTTTAGGGTGCGCATCCTTTCCATCTCTCCACGTCTTCTGTGGCTGTCTCTCTTCTGCCACCCTTAAAGCCCACTTCTAGCTCTGTCCGCCTCTCTGCCACTCCCGAATCGCTCCTTTCGACGCCCCTCCCCCCTATTGTCTGGCAGGTCCCCATTGTCCACGCTGGGTCCCCTCTGCCTCAGTCCCTCCAGCCGCCTCCCCCATTGTTCCGGCTCAAGCCCCTCACGTCTCCAGCGCCGCTCTGATACCCCCTCCCCTCCTCCCTCTCTCGCCCCTGATTCTGCCCTACAACTCCCCGGGGACTGAGATGCTAAAGGGGAAAAGTCCCCCTCGGGATCCCAGAATCCAAGCGCCGTCGTCCAAAGAACCCAGACGTTCCTGATTCCCAAACCTCCCCCTCCAGGGAGACTCCTCCCGGCGCCCTACACCGCGCCCACCGCGGTACCCAAGGACCAGCAGCAATCGGAACAACAGTCCTGTCCGCGGCTCTATCCTGGGACTGGGTGGCCCTGCGCCCTCAAAGTCCAAAAAGCTGGGAGCTCCCCTGGGGGTCACGGTACCGCAGCTCGTCCGCCAGCCGTTCCCAGCATCTGGGATCTTGACGTCCTAGTCTGTTTCCTGGGTGGTGGCACACGGATCCCCTCGGGGCTCCGGCTCTTGGAAAAGGTTAACAGGCGTCCCTCCTGCTCCCACTTACCCCTAGAAGCAGCAGCAGCAGCGGCAGCAGACGCAGCCGGTCCATGGCGCTGCGGGCGGCACCTGCCTCCATCGCCCGCCTCCGGCGACAGCGCTCGGCTTCCAGCTCAGTCCGCTCTGCAGAGCGATGGGGCTGCGCTGCGCCGCGCTCCAGCGCCCGGCCCGCTGCCCGCCGGAGCTGGCGGAGGCTCCCGTCGCTCTGGCGGCGTGCGGGGCGGGAGCGACCGGGTGAAGGCAGCGCAGCGGCCCCGCCTCCTCCCCGCCCGGCCCGCCCAGCTCCCCCCACCCCACCCCCTACCCCTCCGGAACCGCGCCCGCCCGGCCGCCTCGGGGTGGGGAGTCCGGAGCAGCCGAGGGAGACGCGTGGGGGAGCCGCGCCCGTGTGCCCCGCCGCGGCCTCTCTGCGGGCTGTCCCACCGACCCCTGTGCACAGCCGGTTATGCGGAGCATCAGTCCCGGATGCTGGGGATCCAGCGGGGGGCCGTTGCCCTCAAGCTGATGAGGTCTGCCCCGGGGTTTAATCCTCCTCGGCCTCTGGGCTTCTATAGTTCCCTGCCCGACCCTTATTCCAAGAATGAGGCCGCTGAGGTATACACCCTATTCCATCCTGTCCCCTCTGCTGCTTCGGAGAGGTGTTCCTTGAGAACATTCAAGGCGGAATCTATCCTTATATCATTATTTAGGATCTCTCTCTCTCTCTCTCTCTCTCTCTCTCTCTCTCTCTCTCTCTCTCTCTCTCTCTCTCTCTCTCTCTCACACACACACACACACACACACACACGGGATAGAACCCAGGACCTCACATGTGCCAAGCAAGCATCTTATCTCAGCCTTTCATGAGCTTGAAGGAGTCGCGGGTGGGCACATAAAACCCAGGAATAAACACACTCTCAAGCACACCTGTACATGGGCTCATGCCCTGATGTTTGCCCATACCATCCTCAGGCATTCACACAAACCCACCTATCCTACAAGGGTCCCTAATACAGACCAGACATACATCCACGCACACATGACGATACACACACACAGGCCTACACATTCACATGTGAACAGTGCATGGTTGTACTTACCCAAGCCCTCGAGTGCACACAAACTCATGAGTATACAAACCACACACAAGCATGACTAAATGAGCTCCTGAGCTTCCTTCAGGCAGGGACAGCAGTGTCTTCTCTGAACGCCTGGTACATTAGGTGTTCCGTAATGCTCTGTTGAGAGGATTCAGGGGGAAAGTGAACAGACTCAACTTTCACAGACTCCATGTCCTGCATACGCCTTCTGAGGACCATACTTGCCATGTTCTAGAAACTTGGCACATCAAAACACTTATACACCGGGGAATGTGCGGCCAGTCTTTCAGGAGAAACACCACCCCACCCTCTTTTGGTTCCCAGGCAGCCAAGGCTTTGATGCAGAGCAGTGTGGGGACAAATCTGCAAAGACTATGCCAGCACCAGATGTTAGCTATGTCTGGACTCCAGTTTCCTCTTCAAAAATGTGGTCCCAAATAATAGAAACGAGGGACACACCGTGAGCACTTACAAAGAAGGCCTGCTTGTGGGTAGATGCTCTCCTAGTCCACTTAGACTTAATTCATCCATTCACTGCAGAGAAAAGAAATAAAACAAAACGAAAACACTATCCCGTGTAGCCAGCAAAGTCCAGCAGACAGTCCCTGGGAAGGATGGGTAGACAGCACTGTGGCTTTGAGAATTCATGCTCTCAATCCACCATGACTGGATGTGAGAGACTAGGTAGCAAGCAGAATCCTCAGAAGTCCCCAGGATTCCTTCTTCCTGGACAGAGATCACTTCTAAGATGTCCCCTCCCCCAAAGCTCTTACAGCCCTGCCTTGCTCTCCCTGAATTCATGGGAGACAGGAAGGAGAAGCATTAGTACTTCCAGAAGCATTGGGCTGCTTACTACCAGGCTATTGACAGTGTGGCATTAATTTAAATACTCCCGTTATTAATTTATGATCCCAGTTACTATTATTGCCAAGGTTATCCATCTCAACACAATTTAATATGACCCACACCACCATGGCTGGGCCTTGGGTTATTAATAATTTCCATGGCCTTGATCATTTAAGCCTTACTCCAACAATTACAAACAGCAATTGTTACTATTATTAGCAGTATTTCTATGATTAAGCTGAAGCACAGGCCTGAGATGTATTGCTGAGTGCTGGCAGGAAGAGTGGCCGTGAAGGGTGCAGGAGAAGAAGAAGTGTTGCCCTGGGAGTCAGGAGCGAGAAGGCCTGCCCCCTGCCCCCTGCCCCCTGCCCCCTGCCCCATGGCCTCCTCCTGTGTTCCCTTAGGAAGGCTACACCATTTCTTCCCACCTCTGCTTTCTCGTCTCTAAGAAGGAGCTTTCGAAGGAAGATGGAAAAGGATCAGATAGAGCAATTCAGCGTTCATCCCAGGAGGGATGAACTCTCTTCTTTACTCAGTGTGTACTAACGGAGCCCCTGCCATGGACCACACACCCTTCTAGGTACCGGGGGTTCAGCAGGGGACGAAAGCAACTGTGTGGAGCTGGTGGTCTAGATCAGTAGTTCTCCACCTGCGGGTCGTGACCCTTTGGGGGGGGGTGTGAACAACCCTTTCACAGAGGTCAACTAAGATCATCAGAAATATCAGATTATGATTCATAACAGTAAAAAACAAATTACAGTTGCGAAGTAGCAATAAAAATAATTTTATGGGGGGGGTCACCCCAACATGAGGAACTGTATTCAGGGGTCACAGCGATAGGAAAGTTGAGAATCTCTGGTCTAGACAGAGCGTTAGTTATTTGATAGGGGTTTTCTTTAGTTTGACCACACTGTAGGAAGCACAGCTATGTTGGGGGTGTTCCTTTGTTGAGACTCCCCTACCATGACCACAACCACCTACCCTCAAACCAGGACGCGCCGACCTGTCCACCATTGTCACAATCCCCGCCATCTTCACCACCACCGCAATTCACACCACGACAGCTGTCTCAGGGAATCCCAGCACTGCCAAGATCTCCCCAACCCAAATCACCATCATGACGTGACTGTTTGGGAAGGACTAAGAGGTGTGGTCTTGATGGAGGAGGTGGGCGGTCTAAGGACTTGAAAAGCCTCCCACCATCCCCAGGCAGTGTGCCCTCTCTGCTTTCTGCTTGTGGACCTGAGACCTGAGCGCTCAGCTACTGCCCCAGCACCTTGCCGTGCCTGCCTGCCTGCCTGCCTGTTGCTGTGCTCCCCACGGAGATGGTGCTGGGCTCCTATCCCTCTGGAACTGTAAGTCCCAAATAAACGCTTCCTTCTATAAGTTGCCTTGGCCACGGTGTCCATCCACAGCAATAGAAAAGTAACCAGGACACACCCCTTCCTGACTGAATGCACCTTTGAGTGAGGCCAATAAGCCACCCTTCTTCGTTTATTTTTATCGATTAGAAAAGTGACTGACAAACCATCGTCCGTCACAGGCAATCTTACCAAGTCCAGTACGACGTGACTATCCCCACCCACACTCACCGTGAGCCTGGCCATCATCATGACTGATGGTGGCTGTCATACAAACCCTAATGCCATTGAGACCGCTGTCATCATAACCGCCTCTACCTACCCCTGAGAGCCACTGCCCGCCTGAGCCAAACTCCTCTGACACTGTGAGTCCTGGCTTCAAACCAAGAAGTCTTCAACTGTAAGTGGTCCTATCCCAGACTCCACAGGACACACTTTCTTCTCAGCCCTGTTTCCCTGACCACTGAGAGACGGGACGTGAGGAGGAGGCTCTGAAGAGATGACCAGCCTGGCAGCACCAAGCGGGCAATGGTTTTCCTGGAGGGTCTTCTAGAACTGTCTTCTGAGATAAAGCTGAACTTAGAGGAGAAATCTCTCTCCCTCCCTCCCTCTCTTTCTCTCTCTCTAACACACACACAATTAGGCTACCTGAATTACAGCGACTCCAAAGCAAAAGGGTAGATAATATAAGCACAGTTCAGCTGGAAGGGGCTGGAAAAATGCATTACTCAACAGTCCATATAGTTCGGACAAAACCACCAATCCACATAAAATAAAGATAAACAAACAGTAAATATAGGAGGGACAAGCCCTCCCCTGTTCACCTCACCGCCTCACCATCACCGTCCAAGAAGATGTCCCCGAATGTCCTCTCCTTCTCTTCCCGTTCTATCCGTCCACTCACCTGACCCTCCAAGGGCCTTCATACCACTGCAAGTGTAAAGGACTCAGCACCTACAAGGCTTACAGCTCCATGGACCCATACTCCTGGCTACAACTGTGAACCAGCCTGAAGCTATAAACCCCTTCCCTGCAGACAGTGAGAATGCCCGCTTCCGGAGCCTTCCTATAGGCCAGGAGATGCTCTCTCCTGCGTTCCCGCTGCCGCGCTCCTGGGGAGGCAGTGCGGAGTCTTGAAGGTGAAGCCACTTGCCTCAGGAGAAAATAAAGGCACCCATTGCTCCCTGGTTCTGCTCGGCCCAGAACACTACACATTTACACTCTCCCCATCAACACCCTAACCCCAGATTCTTCTCCCCTCCCAGCTCCTCAGTCTTTGCCCTCTAGACAGCCGCTAGCTGGCTGTGGAAGAAGGACCTCCACCTCAGAGGGGCTCAGTCCCGTCTCCAGGTCCCTGGCTGCTCCCTGTTGGCATACAGGGCACAATACAGGCTTTGAGGCTACGTGGGCTGGGCAGAGAGGAACACCACGCTAGAGAAGAAGGGCAAATTCTGCCAGCTCCCACCTTTCCTGCCCCAAGAGAATTACTTCTGATTCTCTGGTCCCATATCCAACCAGGGATGGGGTGCCAGGGGGGTGGACCAGAGGAGAGGAAAGCGGAGGCGCTAGGTCTTTCCAGCTGTGTTCCATCTGCCCTGGGCAGGCAGCCAGGCAAGGTAAGTGAAACTCACCACCGTGGCCCCCACCCCCTTAGGAGCTGGCTTGGTAGCTTTGAATCGTAATATCCTGATCGCCTCCAAACAGACTCCTCTGAGACATGAAAACGGAGCCTAGTCGATGAGGATGAGGGAGGGTCCAGAAATGGGTTTAGGGTTGTTGAGCTTTGATCCTGGAGCTCAGGAAGGGAAGTGGGAAGAATTAGCAATTTTGGAGCCCAGTTAGATTAACTCAAGCATCAAAGCGGGCCGTTTACACAGGGCCCTCTGTCCTCCACTGTGTGCTCAGTGCGGAGGCTCCTGCTGTCTCCCTTCCTGCGCTGTGCTCCGTAGGTGCTCCCTGTAACCCACACTCGCCATCCTTTCCTACCCATGAGCCTGACACAAGGAGTGTTGTTGCGCTTCCCATAACAGGTTGGCAGCGCTGGGCAAAGGCTTCTGGGTTGAGGTCTTCTTCTCCTGCGAAGGTCTAGGCTATACCCATATGTCTGACAAGGACCCACAAGACTTGACCAGTTCATTCAGACACAGGAAACAGGGACACATTTTCCTCAGATTTTGTAACTTGGTGAAAAGTTCTCTCATGAGGTGAACGATGAATGCCAAGGTGTACAGTAAAGGCACGTGGGACAGAAGCCAGGGCTCGGGGACTCAGCGTGGCCATCTCCATGACCAGCCAGTGGCCCAGCCTCTCTCCTCTCTCCCACTAGGAGCTTCCCCTCAACTTTTCACTGTGACCCTTTTAGCTCCCAGGGGCCTAGAGTTGTCCCACGATTAAAAACTGGGTTTTCGTAGTAGCTGTTTGTTTTCATATATGTTTTTAAAAATATTTTTATATGTATGAGTGTTTGTCTACATGTACGGATGTGTAGCACATGCATGTCCGACGAGGTCAGAAGATGGTATTGGGTTCCGTGGAACTGGAGTGTAGGACTCCAGTGAGCTGCCGTGTAGGTGCTAGAAACCGAACCTGAGTCCTCTGTAAAGCCAGCAAGAGCTCTTAACCACAGGGGCCATCTCCCTAGCCCTTGGTTTGTTTTCTGATAATAGCACCTCATGAATCTCAAGCTGGTCCTGAACTTGATCTGAAACTGAGGATGACGTTCAACTTTTCTTCTAAGACTATAAGCCTGCAGCAGCATGTCCAGCTTATGGGCTTCTGGGGAGTTGAACCCAAGACATTGGGCATGCCAGGTAAATTCTTTACCAACTGAACTGCATCTGCAGCCCGGACTTGGTCCTTTGTCTTGTTGGCTTATTTGAAACAGGGAAAAACTCAGTGTGTAGCCAGATCACAACCGGGGATTACAGGTATGAACCAGGATGTCCAGCCGGATCCAGTCAGTCCTTTCTTCCCAGCCTAGGTTCAGGGACCAAGGACATGCAAGCTGTTTTAAAGAAAAATGAAGTTAAGCTATTGCATGGCTAGAATGTCACATGAAGTCATATGCAGGGGAAAAGAAAGAAAGAAAGAAAGAAAGAAAGAAAGAAAGAAAGAAAGAAAGAAAGAAAGAAAGAAAGAAAGAGAACCATTAGAGGCCCAAGTGCCAGTCGGTTCCTTGATGTGTGGCAATGAGCCCATCACTTCCTTGCTCTGAGCCTCAGTGTCCTAATCCATAATGTAGGCATAAGATGAGAGCCTTATACAGCGAGTAGCCAAGAAAACAGTGTGAGTGAATGTGCTTTGAAAGTCAGGGAGGGCCGGAAAGATGTCAATTAGTCTCGTATTTGATGCCGCTATTGATGGTGGCTTCTAGCTAGAGACCGGATGAGGGGTAAGATGACATTTCAACACTGGGGACCGGGCCCAGGGTCCTTCCTGCTGTAGATAAGAGTCAGAGCTGTGACAGGCCTCTGGCTTGAGGGAAATTCCCACGGGAATCAATGGAGGAGGAGAAGTCCCAGGCCCAAGCTTATCTTCACTCTGCTTTGCTCGCTCCAGTGTCTGGGAAGTGGGGTCAAGTGCAATTGTCTGGGTTGGTTTCCAGCAGGCGAGGGCAAAGGGCATCAATGTGGAATCTGGACAAAGTCATGTTCTCCGTGCCTGTCATCCAGAGAGGACTCCCTCTCACGGCCAGCAAGGGGGTTGCTGAAGGAGGATTTCTTCCCAACCCCATCCATCAGGAGGTGGGCTTTGCTCGGATGAACAGATCCTAAGCCTCGGATGAAGGGAGGGGGCTTTGGGGGACAGATGCTCAGAGAGGCACCAGATCTTCCCACAGAGTCTCTCTGTGCATGAAGCAACTGACCACCTTCTTGAGAAGATTCGGAGAAGGCAGACTCTCCAGTCTCTTTTCGGGAGGGGGACACAGTCTCTGGGTCCTTGGGAGCACATAGTGGTCCAGACAATGGAGACACACTGCTGCTGTTTTCCCCTCTACTGGGCAGGGCCTCATCCACGGCCTCAGCAATCTAATCATTTTAGGGGTTCCCCCCCCAACCAAACAGCAGTGTATGCCTGGGATGGGGACATGGCATTCAGTTCCACATTGTAAGCTGGCAGACAGATGCCGGGGAAGCAAAAAGCTACCCCAGAGGTAGCTACAACCGGGGAAATTGAGGCCCGGCAGCACCCATGACAGATTCCAAATCTTTTGGTGGAATGATTACAGAGGGAGGAGTGATGGAGAGGTTTCAGCAGTCTGAGGAGGCCTCGCCCACTTCCCTGTGTGGCCTTGAGGTCACACCACCCTGGCCCCTCCAAGACTGCTTTTCTACTGTGACATGAGAAAAGAAGACCTTCCCACGCTGTCCTTGCTCCTGTGTCATGAAGCCGGGTTCTTGTCCAGTCTGCTGGGTGCCCAGGGAAGTGGGGGAAGGGCCCCCTGAAGGAGCCAGCAGAGGAGGAAGTGCTGAGTTGACACTTAGAGCCCAGCCACCTGGCTGGGTAAGTTTATTCATCCCTAGCTCCCGCCTCCCTCTCCCCCCCCCCAAACCCAGGCTCAGTTCAGAAATGCCTTCACAGCCCATCCCCTGGGCTCCCCCACTCAGCTGGAAACTCTTAAGCAAAAAGGTCGTCAAGATGATTAAATGCGAACAGATTTTCAGCTCTTTTTCCACTTTAATTAAAAATGTGCTCTCAGTTCCGAGGAAGCCGGAGACAGAGGAGCCGCTCCCCAAAGACCGCTGGGCTGAAAAGTGAAGGGAAAACACTCAGGTGACTGAGGTTAGCCCTCAGTGGCATGGGGTCAGAAGGCTAGCCCAGAGCCGTCATGTGTCCACGGGCCTTGCACAGAGAGTACAACTTGGAGGCCACTGGACATGAGGCGCTGGATGACTCAGGTGGCAGCTGGACAAGCCAGCGTCCTGAAACTAGTGCACCCTGGGGCGGTAAAGCGAAGGAATTTTATTTCTATACCTGCGCTACCGAGGAGGTGCCAGTGTGCAGAAAGGGAGCAGATGCTGCACTCTAATGGAGAACTTACTAAAGAAAGTGGCTGTTAACTAACTCTCTGCAAGCTCAAGGGTGGCCCAGGACGCCAAAGTACAGATGGGAGCTGAAGGAACACAAGTAAGCAGCGGGAGGCATAGACCTTCAGGAGGTGAAGGACGCCAGGAAAAGCAGGTGCCTGGGAGGGGGGAGGGTCCTGCTAGGCAGGTGGGTGAGGCTACGGCCAAGGGCTTGGTGTGCAGCCACAGCGGCTGTGTTCAAAGGCTGGGGTGGGAGGGAGCTGGCAGATGAGGACTCCACCATTGTATTCTCTCCTCTCTTCCTCTTGGGGACCTGCAGCTCCAAGAGAAGGGGGTGAAAGGAGAGGTGGGAAGGGATTTTGTAGGGACACCTGAAGGCGGAGGCAAGTTGCTGGCACAGGCTGCAGGGACAGCATAGCCTGAGGCCATTGGTCACAAATCCTGTTTCCGGTCTGGCTTCAGCCTCTGGCAGGCCCTGGAGTAGAGCTTCCCTCTGAGAGTATAAGACAGGCTGATAGCGTTTGAAGTTGCTCTGCGTGTTCTGATCTCCCCTGCGCTTTGCAGGACAGAGCCCTCCCACCGTTTCCTGGTTCTGCCCCGGTGGTCCCACCTGCCCACTCTTAGGATAGGGAGCCTGTTCCTTGTCACTGTTTTGGTGAACCACAGCGCTGTTTCTGAGTTCCACTCATTGTGACCTAGCTCCCAGCCGAGAAAACAGTTCCTATCCTCTCCCGCAGAAGGGCCCAGACTCCACAGTGGGGTGTGTTCAAGAGCCTTCAGAACACAGCCTGGCATCTTTCCACATCGATCTTGGTCTGCGACCATTTGATGGTCCCACCAGCCAAACTTGGGGCCCACCAAGTGAGCAAGGCCACCAACTCAGCAGAGGCCAGAAGAGGCAGCTGGACCCTGTGCAGGGAGGGAGTTCCGGGGTTTCCTAGCAGAGGGAGACCTATTTGAAACTTTGACGTAGGACAGGGGTGTAGGAACAGAAACCCCATCCAGATATGTGAGGGATCAGTTTGGGGACAGCCTGAGAATGAAGGCAGTAACGGGCAGAGATGGAGCCAGGCGGACACACTGGGGACAGACTCTTAAGGTCCTATCTCTTTTAGGTTGATGAGACACCCTCTCCCCCTTTGGAAGGCCCTTTCTGACTCAAGTCAAAGGCTTCTGTTTCCCAGCAGGAGTAGCTGGTGGCCCATCCCTGGCCTTGGCTGCTTCCTGTCACCTGCATTATTCTAGCTCTCTGTTTTGGTGGAAGGGAAGGGACCTCTGTGTTTAAGTCTGAGGTGTGGCCTCTCTGGCCCTGCGCCTCCATTGGCCTGGTACTCAGTGGACCAATCTTTTGAGACAGGGACTCCTGACAGTGGCTCCCGCCCTCGGCCTTCTCTCTAAAAGTTGTTCCACTTTTAGAGAACCCCGGGACTCCACAGCAGGCAGCAGCCCATTTTGCCAGGATCCACATAGAGCAGCGCCTGGCACAGTGGCGGTGGAGCGGGAAGTGGGTCTCTGTTGGCGGGCACCACGGTGCCCGGAACTCGCTATTCCTCCCCAGTGTTAATTATCAAAATTAACCGAACACTATAAATAACCTGACTCAGAGACTCGAAGTGCCTCGCTTCTAATTAATTCATTTCCAATCAAGACACTTCCAACGCCCCCTACCCTAGAATCCGAGGGACGGGAACCTCATTGTGCAGCTTTTAAAATATCGACCCCCCCCATTAAACTGTCCCCCTCACCACTCCTGAGAGCCAAGAGCCCAGAGAAAAGAGAGAGGGGAGGAAAAAATCAGCTTGCTTTCTTGGAAGGGGGGGGGGCCCAGCTATGAATAACCACACGTTGGTGCTTTTGATGGACGACTTTCTCGTGGAGATTGGCTTTTGCTGGGATGGGGAGACGAAGGGGGTGGGGGTGGGGTGGCTGAGACTTCCATCTGCCGCCTCGTTTACTGGGCAATAAATTTTAAAGCAAGACTGTGAGTACCGTCCAAGGCCTTCATGCTGGCTGGAGCTGGAGAGACTGATCGATAGAGGAGGGGGAGGGTAAGAGGGGCGATAGATAAAGCAAGCTCTAGGATAAATGTGGGGAGGGAGGAAGGGAGGGGGGCGAGAGGGGGGGTCATCAAGAAAGGAAGAGTCTCTCCTTGCCAGGTGGCCCAATGGCCGCTCTAGGACCTTCTTCTTTGACTTGTATCCAGCTGCTTCCCATTCAGGACCTCCATGGGTTGTCGGTGTCCTCTGAGAGACTAGCTGTGACTGTGAGGCCAGACTAGGAGCCTACAGAATGAGTTTAGGGCCAGTCTGAAATGAGGAGGAGGAGGAGGACACCTGGGGAGGTGGCTCAGTAGATAAAGGACTTGGCCCTACAAGCATGAGGACCAGGGGGCTCAAAGCAGTGGCCCTCAGAAGAGAGAAACAAGAGATGCCCAGCCAGGCCGGCTCCTAGGCTGGCTGAAATGGGTGAAAGACCCTGGCTCAATGAATGGAGTGAGAAGCCACTGAGGAAGTCATCTGTGATCCGATGCCAGCTTCAGGCCTGCACACACACACACGTGAACCTGCATACTCACTTGCATCACACATAGACACGCAGATTGCTATCGCTAGCACCAGGAGCAGGGCCGTGCCAAGGAGGTGCCCCTCCTGGCTCTGTCTCCTCTGTCTCACCTCTCACTGTCCCCTGGGACAGGATAGGGGTCCATCGAGTAGGGAATCCCTCTGGGGTCGGTGTAGTGAGTAGGCATTCTAGCCCTTCTCAGACCATACCGTCCCCTGCCTGGGACAGATTTCTGAGGGCCTAAGAGAGCACCTGTAGACCCCAGGGCTGAGAAACCAACTGTAGCCTTTTTCCTCCCTTGTCCCTCCCTCATCTCAGCTCAAATCCAGGTGGGGAGGGCGGCCATTTCCCACATGCATTCCTGTCTTGGGCTTAGCTGTGAGTGGTCCAGCATGATGGGGCTGAGGCAGGGGCCTGCCGGGAGCCAGCCCCTGGGCAATCTGATCTCCATTAGTCCTCCTCTGCTTTTCATTACCGCAACCAGGCGGCTTCGGAAACATCATTTCCCCCCAGCTTTTCTCTCCTTCCTCTTCTTTTCTGGAGGTCCTTGTCCCATCCCGGGCTTCCTTGGAGGCTGTCTGTCTCCTCCAGTCGGCCAGCAATGGTCGTAGGAAGCCCTGGGGCTGACGATGTGGGCCTGGGCCACACAGTCTGGTGGGGAAGCACACAATTTTGCTGCTACACAAAAACAAACCTTCCTGTCTCACCCCATCTTTTGGGGGGCACTCCTTCTTCATGCTCTGACAGTCTGTGAGGACGGGCTGATGACTCGGCCCCCTTCTCCCCATCTCCTCTGAAGATCATCCAGCCTTGAGGGCACCAGACAGGGATGAATGAGCTGTAGTAACCAAGGAGCATAGAAATGAATGAAGGCAAGGGTCGGAGTGAAACCGAAGAACTCAGCTAAGGAAGTGAGCGGAAGCCAAGGCTGTGTATGGGAAGTCCCCTGTCCAGCCCTGCCACTCACCACACCCCTCTCCCAGCGGCCTCTTCCTCTTTTCTGCCCCCTACAGCGCTACGCAGAAGGTGTCACATCCTCCAGGGAGTCCACTCCCACTCTCCCCGAAGACTGCACAGTGGCTTCTGCCTGGCAAAGCTTGCAGGAGAGGGCAGCCACAGACCCAAACAGCCTTCATTAAATTCCTAAATGGACAGGCCTGGGTACTGCCCAGATGGAGCGTGGCAGACACTATCCCTGCCCTCTGGGCCTTCCAAGCTGAACCAGAAACACAGAGGGGGACAGCCATGGATGGGCAGGCAGGAACGAGAGCAAAACAGTGTGAAATCAGACCGTGTGTGTATGAGTATGAAAACATGAACTTCTATGCACCCTTCAAGGTCCAATTCATGTAACCAGCCATTCATATACTCTGTTGCCTGGTGCCACACTGCTGTTTTGTTTGTTTGCTTGCTTGCCTATTTGTTTGTTTTTCTGATGGGAAACCCAACTTTTTACAGAGACCATATACTTTCCACTTCACCTTCCCCATTCTGTCCACTCCAGGAGTAGTCATGTGACCAAAAGCATTGCCATAGGGAGATAGACATATCATTAAGTCTACGCATTTGGAGTCCTCTGGGCTTTCTTCTTGCTGAGGGGGCAGTGCTGGGATCTTGTAAGCCTCCTCAGGAACAGCATGATGGAGAACACAGCCAACATGAGAGGAAAGCAGCGCCAAGAGATGCTCAGTGGGATTTATCATCTGCACTTTAGCTTTGCCTGGTCCGTGACCTTAACTCTGCCCCAGGAAGCTTCAGTTGCATTGACCATAATTTCTCTCTCTCTCCCTCTCTCTCCCTCTCATTTGAGGAGCTGGACTCTTGGGGAAAGAGGAATCCTCATGGATTAAGAGCCAGGCCTGGAAGAGTTCTGCCATCTTAGAGATAAACACCAAAATCCTCTCACGAGGTAGCCTCCGAGGGTGTGGCAAGCGGGAGAACACCAATTTCCACGCCATCTTGGAAGGTGTGAAGGTGCCCTCGGCAGCACCATCTGTGTCCTTCTTCCTGAGCCCAGTTCTTGGCCGTAGACTGAGGGTTGTTGAGGGCTGACCCCAGGCTCCAGCTCTCGCCCTGCTCCTGGGCAACGTGAGGGCAGAGCCATGTTTCCTACTTCACCAGGAAGGATGCAGCCTGCAATGCTGCAAAAATGAGGTATGCAGGAGAGCCATACTCATCCACGCAAAGGTGCAAACCTGAAGTATGCAGGAAAGCCATATCAGTCCATGCCCGTCGCCAGCCTGAGGCCACAGAGGAAGGCCGCCTCTCTCCCCCGTCTTGCTCCCCTCCCCCATCCATGACAGTAATCTCCATGATCTGCCCCCCCCCCCGAGCCTGGGTCCCTGTGTCTGGCCACCCCATCTAGGCACTATAGACCCACTGTCTCCCAGAGTTTCTTTCCCCCACCCACCACCCTGCTTTCTCCCCTCTCCATGTCCATTCTGTCTGCCCTGGCTTCTTCTTACCCTGCCCCTCTCTCTTCCAGACCTTTCCTCCTCCCCGCCCCCACCCCAATCCCCTGCTCTCCCATCTTCCCACGGGGTCAGTCCTGGTCTGCAGCTGGGCAAATTTCTGTAAACAATCAAATTTGTAATACATTCAACTGTATTACATCCTTATTAGGAGCTTATAGCATTCAGGAAGCGGGACTCGGGTGGCTAAGAGGCGGAGAGGTCCCTGCCAGCCAAGTGCCTGGAAGTGGACTGCTCCCATTTTCAGATTAACTCAAGCACCATGTATTTCATTATCTCCCCACACTTCCCAGGTCAAATGATCCCAAGCGTTTCTCTTTCCTTCCTCTCTGCCCGAGAGCCTCTCTTCCACCTTTCTGCAGTCCCCCGGAGAATTGCTATTACAACGGGAAAGATGTAGAGCAGCAAGAAGGACTTCCCAAGTGATGGTGTCTGAAAGGAAACCTTGGGCAGAGGAGAGGTTGAAAGGAGGTGAGGGGCTTCCATCGGTGGAGAGCTGTGATTGTGGATGGTACTAGAGAATGCCAACACCCTTATTCCCAAACCTGGGTATCTGGGACTCACAGAATGGCTGGCAGGGGTCTCCAAGGCCAAGCCTGCTGATGGGAAACTGGGAGAAACAGCTGCACACATCTGGAAGAGGCTTGCCAGGCTCCATCAACCCAGACACCAGCCTGTGCTTTTGATGTTTGATCTTGCCCTGGGCGAAGGGAGGAAGCCAATGAGATGTCAGAGACTACTCATAGAGACACCCCCTGCCACCAACCAGATCACCCCAATCCCCTGACAGTCCAAGCCAACTTGGACATTTCATAAATGAAATGCCAAAAAACCCTAACACTGACACCCCCACCCCCACCACGTTGGAGCCAAAGCCAATTTCCTGGGAGGTGGGGGTGGGCGGGGTGCTGAAGCCTCCCCCTGCCTCCATCCCTACCCACGCATTTCTTGTCTTTCCCAGGCCCTGGGAGAGGGGCCGAGTGCCAGACCACAGTCACGCCTCATTTTGATTCTTTTTTTGCAGAGGGCAGGTAATTGATGGAGAGGTTTGGTTTTTGTTTTGTTTAAAGTAGAGGTAGGAGTGAGCCTCCAAGACCCTTGTTTGGGGATAACAAGGAGAATCAGCTAATTGTCTAGGATGAGGCTATAGAGGAGGGAGAGCCAATTATATTGAGTGCCTGTTATATACAAACATTCAGAGATGAATAAGGCAGCCCCCAACGGGAGGAGGCAGACGCTGTGCGCAGACGTAAGGAGAGTGAGCCGGCGGGAAGGGCATCCATGCAGAAAACAGACACAGCTCTGCTGGGAGAAGACGTTTGGAGCTTCACGGAGGAGGTGACCCTTAAAGGGTGCTGTGATGGATGAATAGGAGCAAGTCAAGCAGAAAGAAAAGGGAAGAACCTTCTAGATAAGGTTGGGCGGCGCGAACAAGGTCACCTCAGCAGCAGATGAGACACCCTAGTGTGTGGTGAAGGAGGGGCATTGTAAGATGTGCCTGTCGCCTAACATTGTATCTATCTATGCATATCACAACTTGCGGGGCGCTTTTCAGAGCCACTGTCTCATTGAGTCCTTGTCACAAACCAGGCAGATTCTTGTTTGTTTGTTTGTCTTGAACCTCATGGAGCCCCGGCTGGCCTCCAACTCATTATCTAGCCAAGGATAATTTTGAAGCCCTGATCTCCTATCTATACCTTCCTGGTGCTAGGGTTTCACACAATCACCAGAATGGCCAGTTTATGTAGTCCTGGGCGTTGAACTCAGGCAATATTCAACTGACGGAGTTAAATCCTCAGCCCAGAAAATGAAATTTTAATGTTTATTGGAGGAATAAGGAAACTGAGGCTGTCAGTGAAATGATTGACGCAGTCATAGCTGCCCGTCAGGACGGCATGTGAACTGAGAACAGTTACTTAGTCTCTGGCCTTGGTAAATCTGAGCCCAGCCTAGACCGGGAACGGAGAGGTGGGGGTTCCTCAGGGGAAGCCTGGAGTCGAGCTGGGCCGCAGGGGAGGGCAAAGCAGGGGACTTTCCTGAAGGTTGGTGGAGGGATTGGCTGCAGTGAGCATCCACCAGGCACAAGGAATAGAAGTGAGCAATGGTGGGCAGGTCTGACTATGACAGAGCTGAGGGAGAGGCTCTGGATCCAGCCCCGGCAAACACTCGATGGCTGAGGTGGCTTTACATGGATGAGGTGTGGGAAAGTGGGCAAGTGTGGACCCCAGAGTGGGGGGGGGGTGCTGGCCTCCACTCTCTACTTCAGTTTCCTAGAAAGAACCACTTCAGAAAGGTGTTTACATAAGTGTCCAGTTGGCACAGTCCCTGGCGTGTGGCATGGGTGTGGACTCCATGGTATCTCCCAAAACTTCAGTGAAGGAGGAAACAGCTCTGGAGAAATTAAAGTTGCTAAAAATCTTTTTGCAGTGGGGTGGCGGCGGCGGATGCCCTTAGTCTCAGCACTGGAGGGGCAGAGGCAGGTGGATCTCAGTGAGTCCGAGGCCCTCCTGGGGTATAGAGAGAGTTCCAGGATAGTCAGGGCTACACAGAGAGACCCGGTCTCAAAAAACATTTTTTTACTTTTTATTGTTTTTGTGTGTGCGTGTCATAGCCTGTATGTGGAGGTCAGAGGTCATTCCACAGGAGTCAGTTCTGTCCTTCTACCTTGTGAGTCCCAGGGCTCAAAGTTGGGTTGTCAGGCTTGGTGGTGTGCACTATAGTTCAGGCTGTGAACTCTCTCTCTCTCTGACCCTTGTTTATTTATTTTGAGACAGACTCTCACACGTACGCTAGACTGGTCTTGAACTCACTATGTAGCAGAGAGCAACCTTGAACTTCTTTTTTTAATAAGACTTATTTATTATTTATACAGCACTCTGCACACCAGGTCTCACTATAGATGATTGCAAGCCACGATGTGGTTGGGGGGACTTGAACTCAGGACCTTTGGAGGTAGACCGAGTGTCCTTGACCTCTGAGCCACCTCTCCAGCCCAACCTTGAACCTCTGATACTCCTTCTTCCATTTCCTAGTGATGCCTTTACAAGCATGTGCCACCATATCTGACTTATGCAGGACTGGGCAATCAAACTCGGGGCTAAAATCCCCCACCCCCGCTTATAAATACTGAGTGCCGCAGGCTTCGGAAGAATTTCTGCTGAAACTAAAGTTCTCCAGAGTCATATTCCACGAGACAGGCTGGGCAGCTCAGACCCTCTAGGGGGTTCCGGGAGTAATTGAGTTAAGGCAAATATGAGTAGCTCCGGCAGGTGAGAAGAGCTAAGGAGAATTAGCTCTAAGATGGAGAGGGTAACAAAATGGGACGGGGCGTAGAGGGAGGACAGCTGCTGAGGTGGTCCAAGCCAGAGGGATTAAGGACTGTTGGGGTCTATCAGTTACCTATTATTGGAGAACAGGCACCCAAAGAATGTCAACCATTTGTCCCCTGGGCATTGTTTCTACAAGGCCGGGAGCTGAGAGCTGGTGGGAGATGGGGAAGAGATGACTCTGGCCTGCAGCCCCAGCTAATCAGGAAGTTGAGGCTGGACTGGATATCTAAGGCCAGCCTGGGCTGCATAGTGAATTCAAGGTTAAGTTAGTGGGACCCCAGTCTCAACATAAAAAAGCAGTAAGAGAGTTGACTGCTGCCTCACACCTTTAATCCCGGCACCCTGGAGGCAAAAACCAAAAAAATTTGGGAGAGTTGGAGGGCAACCTGGTCTACACGGAGAGTTTGGGGTAGCCAAGGCTACAGAGTGAAAACCTATTCAAAAATAAATAAGCACGTAAGTAAACAGTAATAACAGGCGTGGTGGAGTGATCGTCTATCATCCACGAGGGCCTGTGTTCCATTCCAGTACTGAAAAAAAAAAAAAAAAAAAAAGAGGTTGCAGAGAGACGTTCCCCCCTGGGCTGCTGTCACCTCTGGGTGAGATAGGGGAGGATCCTGGCTGTGACCAGTGGTTCTCAACCTTCCTAACGCTGCGACCCTTTAATATAGATCTTACGTTGTGGTGACCCCCAGCCATACAATTGTTTCTGTTGCTACTCCAGCAGTGTATTTGTGCTACTGTTATGAATGGTAACACAAACATCTGAGATGCAGGCTGGCCTTAGGCGACCTGTGTGAAAGGATCATTCTAACCCCAAAGGGGTCACGACCCACAGGTTGAGAACCACTGGGCTACAGGCGTCAGCCCCTCAGCCCAGAGGCCACTTGAGAGTCCTTCCAACATGCCAGCTGGGTTCCCCCAGAAGAAGCAGCCAAGGACTGAACAGGGAGGAAGCCACACCGTCAAGATCTGACCTCAGATGTCACACATGTCATTTCTGTAATAGATTATTATTAGTTACACGCATTAGTATTCTATAATGGAGACACGAGACATGGAAACCAAGGCTTATCATAGACTACGCTGGTGGACACCTCCATCTTACGGATGGGACAACTGAGGCTCCCCTACTTAGTCCAGGTAACCCAAAGCTCACCCTAAAACTCCCATCTCCCTCTACCCAAATTCTACAAGTCCCCCCACGGCCCCCCAACTCCAGGGAGGGGAACAACCCACTGGTAGAGAACCCAAGTCTATGTGAACAGAGGGTGGGGGAGGGGGCTGACAATCAGGCTTCCCAGGCCTGTGAAATAAATATAATCACATGTTTGCCTTGCAGAAAGCAAGCTCCGTGGTGGGTTCTGGGGTGTGGGGGGAGGGGTACCCCAAACAGGCTCTGCCCTTACTAGCTTGTGTTTCCCATTTAAAACCACACTCAGATTGCTGAGAAAATACCCCTGATCCCAGCACAGTATTTGGAAATTCAACCTGCTGGCTTTCCAACCCCTCCTCCAGTGACCCTAAGAACAGGCTTGCAGCGCCCACCACACTCTTCACAGCTCACTCCCAGGGTGGTCCCAGCCCCTGGAATCGCCCTCTCTGAGCTCTAGTTGCTGGGGGCCATGGCCAAGTCTCCAGGGGCTGGTGAACTCTCTTGTAACATCAGTTGACTCTGGGGAAGGGTGGCCTTAGGTCAGGGAGACCTGATTTCTACAGGGTCAGAAGACAGAGCGAGCATCCCACCCCCTGCAACTTGACTGGGTTCCCTCTGAGAGCCCCAGAGACAGACCACACTTCCTTCCTCCGGCTTGGGGAGTTGGGGAAGAGACATCCAGTGGTTGACCGCTCGGAGGGGACCAAGGGGGGCAATGGGGTTCCTCTCCCTCCTCTGCAGCCCCAGGATTTCTTCTTTCCGTTGAAAGGTCTGCACACTGGGGAAAGGGAAGGCAGCTGTAGTGGTTGGCTGTAGAGTCAACTTGCCACATCCTTGCCTCTTCCCACTGTAACTGACCAGAAGAGTGGGCAGCGCTCTGTGATAGCAGCCCTGTGGGGGGGGGGGGAAATGAGTGCGTGGCAGATGGAAGACTAACCGGACTATTGCCTGCTTGGCCTTCCCTCCTGCTGCCCAGTGGGTTTACCCTGTTGCTGCTGCTACTGCTAAAGCCTGCGCTGACCTCAGAACCAGTTTCCAGGCTTCCGTCATTAACTGAGGATCAGATTGGAACTGCTGAGGCAATCAGGCTCCGGAGCTGAGTGACTGACTACCAGCTTGACAGCCTTTCAGGTATGAGACAACCGTTGTTACTATTTTGGTATTAAGTTGTGTGAATCAATTGTGTGTGTGTCTAATAGGTTCTGTCCCTCTAGAGAACCTTGATGCAAAATAAAGATCACAGTAACAAACCTGAAATGGTTGGTCCTCAGCCTTCAACCTGCCTCTACCGTGAACAATCACACACATACACACATCACGTGTGCGTGCCATTCCCAACTAAATGAATATTACAGAACAAAAAGTTCATAACTAAAGCCAGGCCTGGTGGCTCACACCTGTAATCCCAGCACTCAGGGACACAGAGGCAGGCTTGGTCTACTAAGCGAATCCAGGACAGCCAAGGCTACCACAGAGAAACCCTGTCTTGAAAAAACAAAAACAAACAAGAAGTCCAAAACTAATAGGCACCCTTGGCTCATTATCCAAATGGGGAAATTGAGACTCAGAGGGGACACAATGCTTGCACCAGGGAACTGAACATTTGCACCCATGTTCAGGACTGGCTATGGAGGTTAGCTGCCAACCCCATATGTGGACATCTGGCAAGGCCAGCAGTGGCTACCATCCAGGTCACAGACACTCAACCATCCAGGATGAGGGAACCAATGGGAGAGGAGCGGAAATTTGGAGTACCTCAGTATCCCCATGTGGAGGAGTCTGTGGTGGAAATCAAGAAAGTTGGATCCCTGGGGTGACAGAAAGCAGGAGGAACCCAGGACCCACTTCAGCAGGGTGGACTTCTGCGCAGGTTTTGAATTTGCCATCCAGAATATGAATTTTCTTCCTTCACTCTGGCTCCCCGCTGCCAGCTGTAACTCAGAATCTTTTCCTGCTGACCCTGGCCTTGGAGCATCCAGAACATGAACTTGGCCTCCCCCACCCCTCGACTCTTGACACCCCCCGCCCCACTTCCTCTGTGGTGGGGCAGCAGGAAGAGAAATAAATCCTGTGAGGGGATTAGGGTCACTGAGGTCACTTGAGAGCTCAGATGGCAGCTGAGTAGATGGATGCTGGGAGAAAGGGGCTTCCTGGCCTGTGAGGGAGGGACACTATAGAGTAGCTTGGAGAGGATCCTCTCTCCTGGGGCGGCCCCCCTGGGTCAGAGCCCGTGGAAGGTCCTGTGTTCCAACACAATGGGAGGCTCACCCCGTAATTACAAGGAGGGTACAGAGGAGACGGAATTTCCCCTCAAAAGAAAATAGAGCTCATTAGGGAAAAGCCAACCTTGGATGCTGGCAGAAGCCTATTCACCCCCCCAAAAAACAGCTGTTTTAATGGGGGGTCAGGGTCAGTCATGTAGTACATGCCTACAGTCCTGGCACCCAAAAGGCTGAGGTAAAAGGGTGACTGCCAGTTTGAGGGTATCCTGTGCTACAGAGTAAATCGGAGGGCAGCCTGGACTACGTGGTGAGACCTTGTCTTAAAACAGTAACAGCATCAAAATGAATGGGAATTGATCAGATAGTCTGAAGGGCTCGCAGACAACAAAGCAGACTGGTATGCTAGATGCTGGGGGCTGTGGCAGTGAGGACAGGAAGGACATCTCGGATGAGGTGAAAAGTCCAAGAAGAATTTGGCCAGGTAAGGAATAGAGGCAAAGCATTCTGGGAAGAGAGAATCGTGAGTGTACAGCCTTGAATCAGACCCTGAAACATTTGCTGGCAGATTTAGAACAGGAGTAGGTAGTGATGGGAGATGGACTGGAGGTCAGGTCACAGAGATGACCAGGGACTGATCAGGTATGTCCTCCTAAGTGAGGGAAAGCAAGGAGCTTGGATTTTCTGCTAACAATGAGATTTAAGGCTGTATGGGAGTTTTGAAGAGAGGTATAAAGAGACCCAATTTACGTCTCCAAACACTGCCTGACTGCTGAGTGGAGAGAAGGCTGTAAGCGCTAGGGCGGAGGCGGGGCAGGGAAGTCAGGCTGGGAGGTTGCAGTGTCCAGCTACCAGTGCTGGTGTCAGCGGACACAGGGAGCAAAGCCCGATTCTGGATTTGGTTTCGAATTCAAGGCTGGCAAGCGTAAGGCTGAGGGTCAAAGGGAGGCGTGGAAATGACAGGGCTGTTGTGACGCTGCCAAGAGGCTGGTGTGCTCTCCATTCATCAACTGCCACCGCAAGCCGAGGCTTCCTCTGTCAAGGCTGCAGGATACTTGTCCATTCACAGAGTCCAGTAGGACGTAAGAGCTTCAGCCCGGGGCCCCTTGCAAGCCGAAGTGAACCCTGGCCAGCCCTTGCTGGGGTGAAAAGCCCCGCCTACCTGGCTCCACCCGGGTGGGCGTGGCTCATATGCTCATTCCAGCGTGATGGAAGACACTGGGGGCTTGGTGGGCTTTGAAAACCAGTGTGTGCTGAGGTGGCCAGGAGGAGAATGTGGATCCTACCCATGCCCATACCCAGGAGGGCTGGGGCCAGTGCACATCTTTTGTCATTGTGGGATGTAATGAACGACAGACAATGCAGAGGATCCAGACATTGTCATAGGACAGCTACCAAGGAGTGTCTGGGCCTGGCTTAATTGTCTTGTGCAGATTCCTTGCTTGGAAGGCTCAGACCGAACAAGTGACTTACACGAGCTCACACACCTTTAGGTCTCTCTCTTCTTAGCAGCAGATTGAGACAGAGCTTCAGAGTGGCGTGAGGCAGCAGCTCTCAATGCTTGGCGTCACCTTACCTCTCCCAGCCCATGGGTTTCTGGGTCTAAGTCTTTATACCCAAATCCTTTTCCTGCCCACAGAGCCCCTCCTGTATTTTCACCTGCAACTCAACTACCGTTGAAATCATTACCCACACACCTACCATGGTTTCCCGGATGCCTCGGAGCGTGCAGCCAAGGCTCCAGCTACCTTTAGACACGCCCCGAGCCCCAACGGCTTGGTACCTAGGTGGAGACCACAGCCTCAGATGGCAGCCCTGAACCGTCATCCCTGCCCCCACATTAGAGCCCCTGTCTGTCATCAGTGATGGATGCCCGGCCGTGGTCCCTTGGAACGGATCCTGGATCTAAAAGCCTTACGCTGCAGCGATCCTCAACAGGAGGCCAGTCAGAGTGGGGGGAGGGAGGCAGGGGTCCCCCAGAGCCCGGCTCCTTGCCATGAATCAGTAGTCCAGCAGAGCCAATTAGTGCAGACAGGAGCTGGGCGATGAATCATGGGCCCATTAGTTCCTGGCTTGCACCCTCCCCCAAAGTGGGGTCTTGGCCCTGGTGGAAGTGCTGCTGGACTCTGCTTTCCAGATCCCCCCACGCCCACCCCTTCAGAACTGCTGAAAACACCCTCTTCTTAGAGAGCAACCGGCAGTAGCAAGAATGACTTTGGGTCATTTGCATATAATTTGCATGGAACCGGGGTACCGGACACTCCTTGATGTGGACCCTCCTACCTTTACCCTCTGGACTCACCTTGCCAGACTGCTGGTTCACATGGAGAAAACACCCTACAGAGATCCCCTTAGCCACGCCTAGAGCAGGCCTGCCTCAGTCTTCCAGAGCTGGGCCTGGCTCCTTAAGATCTCCAGAAAGATGAGCCCTGAGTGGGGCTCCATGCGTGGCCTAAGCACTGACAGAAAGTCTTATTAAGGATCTAGTTCATCCTGACATCATCGCACATTGTCAGCTGACCAGTGTGCCCACCACTAAGCAGGCTGGGGGCTTCCACCTGCAGCAGGTGACATCAATGCAGAAGTATCCCCCACAAGGACCTAAGGAGGTAAAGCAAGCGGGGAAGCCATCAGAGAGCAAGGGCTAAGCAACCCAGATCTCAACACCTTGTTAGAGGCCGATAGTCAGTCTATCGTCAGTTCCGAGCCACAGGGCCCTGGTTCCCTCCCCGAACTCAGCCACGTTCTTCCAGCTACTGACTTGACATTCCAACCGGCTGTCCCATGGGACCTCTAACAAGGTGTTGAAATCTGAGTTGGTTATCCCTGGCTCCCAGCTGGCCTCCTCTCTCCTCAGAGAAAAAAAGTTAGCTGAAGACTGCCCAAGCCAGCAACATGGGATACCCCATCTGCTCTTCCCCTTCCACAATGTACCAGACATGTTGTAAGTATGTAGCTCATCATAAAACTGACCCTTTGTCTTGTCTAGCCGTGTATTATCTAGACACGTATTGGCTTGGGCTCTGAGTCTTATTTGCTTAGAAGACTCCTGCAGTCTCCTACCAGGTCCGGGGCCTCATCACTCACTTTCTTCCTTCATCTTGCACATCCTTTGCTTTCTACCTCAAGCAGGTTGACCTCCCCCTACTTCTAAGGTGAAATACTAAAAAGACCCCCCTGGTGGGCCTAAAAGGCCTTTCTAGATCTACATCTGGCTTCTCTCTGCCAAAGTCCAGTGAGCAGCTGGCCTCGTGGGACTCCTTGCCTTGCCTAGAATGTACTATAGGCTATTACCCATGCTGTGGACCCTGACGTCCTCTCCCTCATCCCCTCACATCCTCTCCCTCGTCCCCCACCCAGCGGACGTCTTGTCTTTCCACGATCAGTTAAGATCGGTTAAGTGTCATCTCCTCCGGGAAGCTGGTCCTGCCCTCCCCGGCAGGATGGATGACATGCTACAGCCCTGAGCTCAGACTGCTAGCCCAGCGTTTTCACACTTCACGGCAGTGAGCAGCTGGCCATTCGGCACTTGGCTGAGAGGCCTGGGACAGGATCCAGGACACGCTGACCGCTGCTTCTGTGACCTGAGACATTTAAGATGTTCCGCGGAGGACTTAGGAGAATTGACCTCCCCGGTTGAACCCATGAGAGACAGGAGTCTCACTAAGCCGTTCCGGAAGTTGGCTATGATCTTTGTGGCCCCTGGACTCACATCTGTCTGATCTGGACACCAGATGGACTGCATGGGTGACAGTGTGAAGCCAGTGGATCAGACTGAACCAAAGTGGGGGCTTATAGACGAGGCCCTGTTGCTTGTTGGGCCTCTGTTTCCTTATGTTTACCTGCTAAGTGGGGTGGTAAGCTTTGCTCCTGAGATTCCAGAGGATCTGGGGCTAAGAATATAGTATGGCTTGGGGTTTTTGTGACCAGGGCTGGCACTGTGATGCCTGCATTGAGTGTGAATGAAGACTGGGTTGAGCCTGGAAGGCAACTGTCGGGGGGCAGACATGAGCTCTCCTAAGAGGTGGCTCCCTAGAGAATGAGGGTCGACTTGGGGAGGAGGTCAGGGTAGACACGCTAGGAGGGGGTGGCTCTTTCAGAGTCAGCAATTGTGAAAAATCAATGGTGTGGCCGGAGGCAAGAGACAGAGGAAAGGCCTGGGGGACTAGACTCCCAGGAAATGACTTGTGGGGAGAGAGGGTCGTTTCTTTTCCGCATCTTTCAGGAGGAAAAAGAAAGGCAAAGCAAAAGCCTAGCATTAGAATCTTGGGGAGAAGGACAAGGAGAATGGGGATGCAATGAGAATGTACATGTGTGCAAATTCAAGGGATTCTCCTCGTCTGTGTTTGGATGGACAAAGCATGGAGCTGAAGACAGCCCCTGGCCCCCAATCCCAGTCAGACCTGGGTTGTGGTCCAGCCACCGACTCATGCATGCTGTGGGCTGAGCAATTCCCTCCGCACCTTTACGCCTCTGTTCTCCACCTGTGCAATGACAGCTTGTCCTTGAACATCTATCTCTAGGAGCCACAGCACACACAGGTGTCCCCTCTGTACCCCCGTGTAGAGGCAAGGCCAGGCCTGGGGTTCCTTCCACGCTGGCTTTCTCGATGCTTTTCCCCTCTGTGTGGCCCCCTGTCTCATAGCTTCCCACAAGGCAGTCCTCCAGTCTCTCTCTAAGGTCCTGGTTTGGCAGCTCTGGAGAGATGCTGGGAGCAGACTGTGGGAGGCCAGGCCAGACCTCCCACCCTTTCTCCTTCCTCATCACCCAGTGACGCCACACAACCCACACCCATCCCACAGGAGGAAAACAACAGACACTGGGGGTCCTGGGGAGGGAAGAGATACAGACCCTGTGTGGGGTCTGAAGGGGTCCTGGGTTGGGGGCTGGGGAGATGAGGAGGAAAGAGAGGGAAGAAAACTATTTTCTAGCAGGAGCTGCTCATGGGGCAGGGGGTACCAGTGCTGACCCAAAGCTGGAAGCAACTTTGGTTTGGCCCAGCCCTTTGATCATCCCTGGCCAGCTCCCTAGGAGGCTGTTAACATCCTTCTTTATGAGCTGGGGGCGAGCCAAACTTCTCACCTCATCTGGGGCTCCCTGGCCTTTGGTCTCACCATGCCAGGCGCCTGCACCGGGGACCTGTCTCTCTTTTCCACATGCCAGCAACGCCAGGCCTGGTGAGAGATCCAATGGGAGGGCCCAGTCTCTGTTCCTGTGCGCTCCTAGTTGGATGCCGAGCAGGTTGGATATTTTTGGCCAACAGTCTAAAGCAGTGGTTCTCAACCTTCCGAACGCTGAGACCCTTTAGTACAGTTCCCCATGGGTTATGGGTCATGGTGACCCATAACCACAAAATTATTTTGTTGTTACTTCATAACTGTACTTTTGCTACTGTTATGAGTTGTAATGTAAATATCTGATATGTAGGATATCTGGTATGGGACTCCTGTGAAAGGGTCATTCTAACCCTGACCATCACATTGGTCCAAAGAGCCGGATAGTTACGGCGGGACAGTGACAAATGAATGCCTCTGTGGGCTTCCTGGAAGAGGCAAGGAGAGGACAGAGGAAAGAAAAGGAAGGAAGAAAGTAGGTCATGCATAGGATGGAGGTGAGGAGGCAAGTGATCTCAGAAGCAGAAACGATGCCACCCCTGAGCCTCAGTTGGTTTGTCTATAAAATGGGCCAACACTTGCTTCTCTAGCTGCTATGAGGATCAGCCAGTACGTGAAGGCCCCAGCTAGAGCTTTCTCCCTCATTTCCTGTACCGTCTTCCTCTCTGCGACTCTTCCAAGTCCAAAGGGGGCCAGCCCCTTCCCTGGACCCCAGTGTTCAGCTGCATCAGAAACATCTGCCTCTCCTGTAAGCAGTCCCTACGAGGCAGGGAGGAAGGGGCCGGGGTGGGAACAGCGGCTGGATGAAAAGAGTGGGGTGCATCTTCCCACCGCTCTCCCCCAGGCCTTGCTGGACGCGGAAGTCCATTGCTGTCTTCCAGCTGCCCTGACGCACACCTGCTTTCCCTCTCAGCTCCTGGGGTGGCCTCCTCCAGGATAGGCCCTCACTTCCTCCCGGCTGCCTTCACTGGCTGCCCCACAATCGATTCTCCAGTCTTGTTTCCAAAACTCTAGCCAACTTTTGTCCCCTAGAACACTCTGTGTTGTTTCTGCACGAAGACATCTTCTCTCTGGTCAGGCTGCCACACTTTTCTTTTGTTTTTAGATTTTTGACACAGGGTTTCTCTGAATAGCCCTAGATGTCTTAGAACTCGCTTTGCAGGCTAGACTATCCTTGAACTTAGAGATCTGCCTGCCTCTGCCTCCTGAGTTCAGGGGTTAAAGGCATGAGCCACCAAGCCTGGCTAAGCTGACACACTCCTTTGAGTTCTTATCCCTCATCTTCACTTAAGGCACCCCATGAACAGTTAAAGGGTCTCTGTACTCCTAATGAGCCATACTGTCATGGTCCTGGGGTACCCAGAATTCTTTGTCCTGCTCTCATGAAGAAGCTTCTTCCTTGGGGATGGAGGACTGCACAAGGGCTAAGGAGACTTACAGGGACAGTCTGGGTTAACGTGAGAGTGGACTAAGCAGTATTACCCACAGCAAAGGGAGATTGTCTTCTTGTGGGCTAACTCCATTCCCAGGGATGACTTTGGGATTCTTGTAGTTTTGGTCTCCCTGACAACAGACAGATGAAGAAGCCATGAGCAGGCAAAGGGCTCACTTCCTTTATCCAAAGTGGTCCTGGTCTCAGGATCCAGATTAGATGAGCAGAATAAGGGTTCCCTGAAAAGACCCACATGCCGGTGCCCAGAAACTGTGACCATATATGGGAGGTGTGGCTAAGGGTCTTGAACCCAGGAGCTTGGCCTGGGGTAACAATGTACACCATACAATAATGGTTAGGATCCCGCCAGGAAAAGAGAGAGAGGTAAGGCTGGAAGTCACAGAAGCAGGGCTCAGACTAATGTGTAAAGGGGGTCATGAGCCAAGGCAGACAGGCAGACTCCAGACAGGGAAGGTAAGCAATGGTCCCTCCACTTCTCACCTACCAGACTTCTGACCCTCAAGCTCACCTGGGAAACTGAGTTTCACCAGACTTATGACAATTAGTTTTAGCTGCAGTAGGTGACTAATTCTTTCTTTGGTTTGATTTGGTCTGTTTTTTTTTTTCCAAGACAGGGTTTCATTGTATAGCCTTGGCTGTCCTGAATCTCACTATGTAGACCAGGCTGGCCTTGAACTCACAGAGATTTGTCTGCCTCTTTGGGCTGGGATTAAAGGCGTGCACAGCTCAGCCCAGCTGGGGACTGATTCATAAGTCATCACCAATTCCACAGGCTTTGGAGAAGCATTATAGGTTCACTGGGGACCCCATGAGCCTTTCTTCTGCATTCTTTCATCCAGTGTTAATTGCAAACCTGCTATGGGATAGACAGATAGCAGGTAACTTGTCACAGCCCTGGCATTCAAGGAAGGCAGTCTGCAGGGGCCATAGACACTCAGAGTAGGAGCACCATGCAGCAAGAGAGACTTCAAGCTGCAAAGTGAGTGGCTGCGGCTGCAGCAGCCACAAAGAGATGACTACTGGGCTTTGGGGACAGGAGGAAGTGAGTCCCAGTTCTGACTGCCTATTTGTATAAGCCCGGGCAATTATCTGTCCTTGTTAAGTGTCGGTTTTTACACCTGTAGTGTGGGAAGAACCATCACAACTCCCTGGCAGGCTTTTGGGAATCAAATGATGTTGTCTAGAGAGAGTTTGGTACAAGGGAGGTGCTCAGAACACAAGGCAGGCCATAACAGGACAGATGAGAGTTGAGCTCTGACCTAAAGACCACATAGGAATTTGTTAGATAAATAACCAGGATAAAGCATTTCCTGGCACAAAAACCAGCTTGGGCAAAGCACTGTGGGCTGGGATATCCGTGACCTTTGGAAGCAAATGCAATGAGATTTAGGAAATGAGTCTGAAGTAGCTGAGAATCAAGAGGTCCTTGCTTGGAGAGGATAGTAAGACCGCCAAGGGCTCTTCTGACATCCCAGGATCATCTTATGCTAACGCCAAGAGGGAGCTTGAAAAACTAAGGTTTTTGAAGGTGCTTGAAAAACTTAAGCAATTCAATCAGATCGTATGTTGGAAAACAGTCCTTTCTGTTAGGCTAGCACCAAAGAAAAAAGAGAGATTTGGGAAGGGGATTCACTCTAATTTTCCTTGGTGGGAAACGGGGAGGGGAAGTACTCTTGAGAGAAGATCTCCAAAGAGGAGGAGGCTTCAGGACCACAGCGAGCGAGAGAACAAGACCCAGTGTTCATACAAAGAAACTGAGAACCAGAGAAGGTCTCGTGGCAGGACCCAATCCTTGTTTTTTTGGACTCCTGGTCCAGTGTTCATTCTAAGGCATCCTGGCAGCCACCACAGCTAGACAGGAATCCATTGAACACCAGTTGTGTTTACAGAGCTCTAGAGGGTGGTGATGAGCTCTCTGCTCTTGTCAGCTTTTCCGGGGACCTGATAATTGCCTGATCTGCCCACTGAAGTGAAAGGGGGCTACGGTGATGGTTTATCTCCCTGTGACCCTGAGCTGCAGAGTAGGGGAGGGAAGGACAGAGGCAGGGAAATGGGGGTTGTAAGTGTTCCGGTCCTACCTCTTCCATCTGGCAGAGCTTCAGCTGTCCTCGGCCCAAGGACCTTTGGTGATAAGAGTCTGGTGATGTAACAGTCTCATCTAATGAGCTAGGCACCACTGCCTAAGCTCCAGAGCCGAGTCCCTTCACTTGCCTCACAACACCCTCAATGAGACAGCAGGCTGACTCTGTGTTCCTCTGGGAGACCAGTGCTGAGCTCTTCAAACCCATCCATGCTGGTTATAGAAGCGGCTACCCAGAGTCTTCTAGAACAGTGAAGCTCAGCAAACAACACTTGGCTTCTTTGCTATGGAGAGTGTCTGGTGGCCTCCCACTCCCACCCACTGCTGCCATCCCCAGCTGGCCTCACACTCATGCCCTGGTGGCACAGCAAGGGACTTCCTAAGACGCTGGCCAGGACTTCTGACTCCTTAAGTGCCACCGGGACCCTTCCCAGCTGCAGGAGTCTTTTTCAGTGTGTGCGTCTCGGGGCTTGCCAAGAGATGCTCCAGCAGAAACAGTCTGGGGACAGATTCGGTTGGGAAATGCCCTTTCCTGGAGCAGCAGGCCCTTGGGGATTCATATTCTGTGTGAGCATAACAAAGGATCTGAGAAGGCCTGCACGTTAGCGTGGTGCAGGATCAGGTTTCCAACACAGCTCTCCCAATCCTGGTGCATCACACATGGCCACTTCTGTAGTTCATCACACACTGCCCCTTCTGTAGTGTCTCACACACTACCCCTTCTGAACGTTACCTGCAGGCAGCCCAAGACTTGGGTCCCTTGGAAACGGCATGTTGAATGGCAAAGCAGGTGACCAGCTGGGGACAGGATGGTCAGCTAGGACATGCCCAGTCCCTGGTTGCAAGAGCGTGCATACTGGGGAGCATTCGGGGAGCAATACTAATGAGGAATGCTACCAGGGAACCCCTGCCGGCCCCTTGCCCTCAATTCAGTCACCCCACCTGAATGTGTGTGCTAGCTGTTGGGCCTAGCATGTCCTGAGTGACCCGTGGCCTCTTGTTGGACCCAGAAGCACCCGACTAGGGAGCCACTGAGAAACTGTGCAAGCAGGAGACCCTCCCTTCAAAAGAATGTTCCAGAGTGTTTGATAAAGAGGCCAGTGTCCTACCTAGGCAAGCCACCTACGGGAAGACCTTCTGTGAGGGAAGGCAGAGGCTTCAGAGATAGTCTGGGCATTCGAACCTGACACCACCACCACTGTCCCGCCACTGTGGGCCCAAGCTGTCACTCAGTTTCTCAGGGCCTTTTCCTCATTAGAAAATGAGGGAATAAAAGCTGCCTTCAGGATTGTCGGGGGAGTTGGGACTCACGCAAGACCTTGCTACCTCCAAGGTTATAGTGAGATAAGTCACCTCCAAAGTTGGAGAAGTTCCTCCAATGTTAGGGTTACATTTCACTGTTCATGAGTTTGTTCAGTCAATCACTCATTTCAAATATTTAACAGATGCCCGCCATGGGCCTGCAGCTAGGAAAGCAATGCTGAGTTGATATAGGCTGGTGTCTGCCGGCTCAGAGCTTACAGTCTAGTGAGGTTGCTCTTTCTTTCCTTCATTCTACATTGGGTGGCCACTGCTGGCCAGTCACCATGATAATCACCCTCAAGCCCCTGGTAAGGTATGATGAGGTATGTCCACCGTTATCAGTTGTTTGGTCCTTGTGTGGTCTGATGAGATCACACAGCTGGGAGCCACCATCCTGCTGGAAAATGACTTCCAAAGATTCAGAGAGGGGGTGTGGAAAGTTCATTGGAAATCCGCTACTTCCGTTCTCAACAAGTGCTCCCTAAAACCTGCCCCTCCAGGTAGTGAGTCCCCAGAGACGTCAGATGTTCCAGCCACTCGTGGATCCAACAGCCATTTGTCTGTCTGCTTATTGGCTGGTCCTGATTTTGCCCTGAGCCTCTCCCTCTTCAAGCAAGCCCTCAGCTGTAACCTTCCACACAGCAAGGAAACCAAGAATCAGTCCCTGGGACCATCCCCCTTCCCAGCTCACAGCCCTGAAACCATTTTTGCCTCTTGAACTTATATATCTTATAGGCCAAAGCTGCCCTTCCCACCCAGCCCATGTGCCCTCCTTGGGTGGAGAAGTGGTCAGAGGATCTGGTCCTTCTCAGGTGCCAGCCAAGAATGTGAGTGCTGCAGCCCAATAGGACCTGGGGAAGGAGCAGAGCAGAAAAGGCTTTCAAAACCAGTGAGACCAGAAGCTGGAGTAGAAAGGGAAGAAAGAGGAACAAGGCGGGTCATGTGGTGCCCACAATCTTTTTTTTTTTTTTCTGGTGCCTGGAAATTGACAGTGACATCCTGGAGGGAGGTTCTAAGTGCGGAGTGTGACATCACCCAGCACCCAACTTATTGTCACCTTAGATGAATGCATTCCCAGCCACAGAGGGGACTGCCTGACATAGCATCCCCTAAAGCTACTCTCCGCTCTGGCTGCTGCCTCTTCTTCCTCCTTTTCCAGGAACAACTCTCAGCTCCTCTACCCTGGCATTCCCTGTGCCTGTCTGTCTGCTCCACCTCTTTGAGTACGGAGTGTGCTTTCTCTCCCACAAATGAGGGCTCGGCCGCGCCGCAGTTATAGAGACCCTAAAGCAGGCTGGGAGTGTAGAGGCTCCTCTGAAGAACCACAGCCTGTGATGGCCGACCTCCGGGATGCCCTCCGCAGACCCTGTCTTCTCTTCCACCCCCTGCTCTCGGTTTTGCTGACATTCCTCTAGAGGCCTGTTGGCGGCAGGGCCGTAGGATCTTGGCCACACCGAAGGTGCACGTGTCCTGTCTTCCAGGTTCTGGAGAGGATGTAGGTATGAAAGATCTGGTGTGGAACCATGGCGGAATGGCCTGGCTGGAGCGGGAGAGCTTTGCTGCTTCTCCAGCTGCTTCCAAAATCTTCTGGGCGAGGGGAGGGGTCTCTTTAATTCATTTGTGGACAGGAGAAAGTGGAACGGTTTTCCTTTCCTTTCAGGCGAGTCTGGAAAAACCTGGCTCTCTGTCATTCCTAATTCAAGGCAAGGACTCAAGTCAGCTCTCTGGACCCTGTCTTGGCCTTCTACAGGTCTCCCACTTTCTCAACCCTGCTCTGTAGATTCTGCCCCTAAACTGGGTAGCTCATCCAGCCAGTTCCTGTTCTCCCCCCACCCCATTTCTCTCTCTCTCTCTCTCTCTCTCTCTCTCTCTCTCTTTCTCTCTCTCTCTCGTCACTGTCTCCCTTGCTCCTTGCTTCCAGCCTCATCTTCTCCCAACAGCTTGTGTACACTCCTTTCTGCTTCAGCACCCTTGAAGATACCATCCCCTAGGGTTTCGTCTTGTGTGTCTCTTCCCTGGACCAGGCTCCCAGCTTCCCTGTGCTGGGCAGATCTGATCGTTCACACACTGTCATTCTTATTTTCTTCGCACCCGTCCAGGCTGTCACTCTGGCTGCAGCTGTGCACCTCCCGTCTGATTGGCATCTGCTTCCCAGTGAGCTGCAGGCTGTATATGGGTAGAAGCCAAGTTTGTGCTGCTCTCTCCTTGTCCTCAGGCCAGCACAATGTCTGGCATGCTTGATGAATAACTGTTTGAATGAGCAAAACTCAAAGGAGCGAAGTGCCTGCTGGAAAGTCACCCAGTCCTCAGGATCTGGGGTTCTGGTGCGTAGGAAGAGGTTAGCTCTCCAAGGAGCTGGGGAAGAAGGATTTCACCTACTACTTAAAGATGGGGTTCCTGGTAGCCAGCCAGGGCCATTACTGTGTTGAATCTCACCATAGCCGTTCTGCTCTGAGTCCCCCTAGGCGTGTAGGTCCTGGGAGCTCAGGACTTCTTGCCTTTTCACCTTTGAAATGGTCCTACCCCAACCCATCCTGGAGGGGAGAAGTGGCGCCTTCAGCCATGTTCAGTGGGGTGGAGACTGGGTGGGAAAGAGGAAGTGGGAGGTAAGAAAGACAGAGGATCTGTGAGAAACTCAGAGTGACAGGAGCAAGGTTGAGGTTTTGGGAGACAAGATGTTGGGTGGAGAGTGGGAAGGGGTGGGCAACACCGTTTCTCTGCTCTGGAAAAGGAAGGGAAGAAGAAAACGGTGGCCAATGTTCACAGACTGTCAGGCTGGTTCCTCAGAGCAATCCCAAGGGGCTTCCTGGAGTAGAGAAACTTTATAGAAGCCACAAGTGGACCGGAAGGTACACACTTCAAACACAGGACGCAGGGAGGGAGAGCCTTGGATGCCTGAGAAGCAGGAGATGGAGGTCAAGGAAAGGCAGTGTGACCAGGAGAGAGTGTGAGGGGAGGGCTGGAGAGACGGCTCAATGGTTAAGAGCACTGGCTATTCTTCCAGAGGTCCTGAGTTCAAGTCCCAGCAACCACGCGGTGGCTCACAACCATTTGTATTGGAATCTAATGCCCTCTTCTGGTGTGCAGAAATCAGAGAGTTCATGTACATAAAATAAGTAAATCTTAAAAAAAAAAAAGTGTGAGGGAGGGCAGGAGTTACCCTGCGCACTAAAATGCTGGCTGAGGCCACTCTACTCAGCATTGGCATCCTCTAGAGCAGCTCTCTCCTTGTCCCCCTAAGACTCTGCTCCGTGAAGCCCCTGATTGTCACGTAATGCTGCACATGCGCTATTCCAGCCCTCCGCCTTCCCTTTGCCGGCCTGGCACCTTCGAGAACATTCCATCACTTACTCCCTCAAGGAAGAAGTAGAAAATGTCAGTTGATTCACTGAAGTCTCATCAGCACCCCGGACAGTACCTGGCCCACCGCTGGTGCTGAGACACTTAGGATAAAAGGCAGAAAGTTGCTGGGGGTCCTGGGAGCCGAGAGGAATCTCATGATTGTCTAGCAGGTTCCCTGCTCAGCTGGGAAGAAACAGGAAACAGGCTCACAAGGACGGCAACCCTAATTCAACCCCACAAGCCAGGGACACAGTTGCCTCCCTGGCTGTCACTTCAGTCCAGTTGAGGCTCACCCTCCTCTCTTCTCTCCCTCCCTCTAGAGTCCTCCTAGGGTGAGGGTGCTCCCAGCATCTGGCATCCATCAGCCCCTTCCAGAAGTCCTCGTGAAACAAAAGGGGGTGACTAAAGCGATCCCAGATTGGAGCAGGCCAAGCATGCCTGGGAGCTGCTCCTGCCCCAGACCTTCTCCCACCCACCCCAGCCCTGCCCAGAGCTACTAACCTACTGGTCTCCCCTCCCCTCTTCCCTCAGGCCTGGGGGAGGTTGGGGCCAGCCACACAGGACTGCTGGCTCCAGATGTGAGGGGCATGCAGAGGGGAGCTGGCAGGAGGGGCCGGGCAAGCAAATGGGACCTGACAGAGGCCGGGCACCTCGGGCAAAGAATGTAAATAAAAAATCAGTAAATATTTAGGGGAAATGGAGGGGGAAGCGGGAGAAGGAGGGGGAGAGGGGATGTGTCAGAATTCCAACAACATCTGGAGGGCAACCCCCTCCCCCACCTTCCCCACACTTGGTCCCACCCATGAGACTTTCAGTTCAGCTTGGTGGCTCTTGGGAGGGCTGGCTATAGGAACGCTGGTGGATGGTCTTCAGGGCTGGCCATCATTAAAGCCCCCTCCCAGAAGGCCTTGCTGGAGTCAGGTAAAGGCGTTCTCAGATGGAAACATAAGGTCCCTGCCCTTAGAAACTTCTTAGAGAAAACACATGGGCAACACCTAAGGGGGGTCTTGACAGAGAGGTGGAGGGGGTTAGGAAATTAAGATGGAATAGTGACATCAGGAGGAGGAAAGGGACAGTTTCCTAGGGAGGTGCCAGGGAGATGTGGGAGTGAGGATAATTTTCAGAGACAGGTGAGAGATGGAACATCCATGAGCGAGGTGGGGGCCGGGGAGCAGGCTCGGATGAGGGATGGGCCAGTTTGAGGCAGTCTCCAGTCTCACACCACCTTTTCCCACCATCTCACTCTTCTGAAAGGAAAGTTCATCTGAAGGGCCCTCTCCCTTCTCTCCCAGGGCCTGGGAAGGAAAAGAAAGCCCAGATCCCAGAACAATGTTGGAGACAAAAGCAGCAAGCCAGAGAGGCCCCTGCACCCTGCACCCCCACTCTTGGGCAGTGTGCTCAGTGTCCTGATTGAGGTCAGACCCCAGGAGAGCGTCCAACGGTCTTCCGGCTTTCCTCGAGTCTTTTCCTGATGGAATGGTGGCTTCCCTCAGCGAGGCCCCCCGAGAGCCAGGCTGTACGGGGCGTAGAGCAGGGATCTAAAGAGGGTCACAGGCCTACAGTGTCATCTCTGCCTCTGCTTCCAGGCCAGAGAACAACTGGCCTTTTGTCCGGCAGAGGATGCCCAAGGGGTGAGGTCACCCCCAACATGGCTTCTCTTTGTCCCATAACCAGTGAAACATGAAGGCTGAGTCCAGGCTGTCTGCTTGGATTCTCTGTCCGCCAACCCTGGCCACCTCCCAGGGGCTACCGCCAGGTCACAGAGGGATAGGGAAGGTGGCTACCGTGGCAGGTACCAGGGGTGGTGAAGAGTGTATAGATAGGTCCAGAGTGGGGTTGAGAAACAGGAAGCAGGCAGCCCTTCCTCACAAGGAGATCCAGGCACAAATGCGGCTTGGCAAAAAAAAAAAAAAAGAAAAAGTGCTTCAGAATTCAAAAAGGAAAAGTGGAGGGTCTGGGAATAGAGGTTCTGGCTGTTGCAAGAGCCCCTCAGAAAACTAGGAAACCCCAGCTAGACCAGAGGAAGGAGAGCTTTGAACAGATCTCTAAGGTTCCTTCCCCCATGGAAGCAACCCCCCCCCCAGAGAGGTCTAACTGAAAGAGAGGCCCTGGCGTAGGGGGTGGGGCCTAGAGGAAAGCCAAGGCAGGGTCTTCTAAAGGCAGTGTGATGTCCCTAGACTGGCCCTGGGCTGTCATCCCGCCCTGCCTCAGACTTGGGGTGAGGGCAGGTTTAGCAGTCTGGACCATCTGTCTAAGCAAAGAGTGCTGAAGTTTACCAAGGGACAGAAGGCCAGGGTTAGAGGGCTGTAGAGCCACCCAGCGTAACACAGTGAGACCCAGAAGGACAGGCAGGGCTCCCTGAGGCCTGCAGCTACTGGGACAGCTGCCTGTAAGGAGGCAGCAGACACCCATGTGGCCCTGACTGGCTGTCCAGGGAGGACAGTGATGCCATGGGGGAGGGGGGATTTACTGCTGTCCAAAGACTGAGGGGCGCATGGAGGGGTGGGTCCACCCAAGTTGCTGAATGGGTCAAGGGAAGTCAGGGAGAATGGTGAAAGCATGGGTTTAGTGACAGGACATGATCTGGCCAGCTCATCCTCTAGCTGGGTTCTCAGGCTGCAGTTTCTTCTGTGTTTCCCCACCACCACCTCCCCCCCCACCCAATTCACTCTGGGCCAGACTCCACCCTATCTGGATAGAATGTTATGGGAGCCAAGAATAGCCTTTGCTGGGGTCAAGCAAGGGAGGGACGCTGGGGACTAATTGCCCTAAATAAATGAGCAATTAAGGCTGTTAGAAGAAATAGCTAGATGCCCCCACCACCACCCTGAAATATCACCATGGTAACCACAGCCAGCTACTCCCCAGGAAAGGCTGAGCCACTTGTTTGGCCCACATAGCTGTCATTCAGACAGAAGGGTGGCCAGAATGGCTTCTGTCTGGAGAACCAGAAAGGGTAGAGGAAAAGGACTACACGGAAGGGGGGACAGAGGGATGACTGTGGTGACCTGCTGCCTTAAGACCCTCAATGATGGCTGGAAGTCAGTAAGGGCAAAGGGGAATAAGTACCCGTGTGCATGCTTCATGGCTACTGCCGCCAAGCCCAAGAGCACTGCAAGCCAGTGTGGCAGGGGCTTAGGAATGGATGTTGCCAGGAGTAGACCTTGCCAGGTCCCCATCTCCTCTCAGCACCTCGCCCCTCCCCCTACACTTCCTGTAATGGCGTCTCCAATGGGGAGCCCATTAGTCCTTCTCAGGGTAGCGCCTAAGTACTGTGGCTGATAAATATAACATGAGCCCATCGATTAGAACCCTCCTAGTCGTGCACAGCATGACTCCCTAATGGCTCACCCTCCCCTCAGCCCAGACTCCCACCCACCCCCACCCAGGACCGTTTTCCTGGCTTACTTGGAACTTGGAGGCAGTTATTACTGGAGAAGTAAGGAGACACGGGCAACCCCCAGGGCCCAGTCGGAAAGGCCCTTCTTCAAGACCTACTTGGGCAAGTCTGGGTCCCAAGGTGGCCTGGGAGGCCCTCTGTCCGCCAGGGTGCCAGGGTAGGCGCTAGTTGTCCCAGCTCATAGGGCCCTGGCCTCTCTGAGGTCCAGAAAGCAGAGGACCCCTGCCGATCAGGCCTCTGACAGCTCTTCTGATGACACTCAGAGAAACCTTCAGTACCACCAACTTTGACCCTGTTGTCATATCCTCTTGGAATCCTGGGCATTGGATAGCCTTGCTGTACCTGTCCTAGCCCACCAAGCCCTCCCGCCTTCCCCTGTCTTCCCCCAACTTCCCTCAACTCTGACACTGACTCTCTGTCTTGTTTCAGCCGACTGTGGGCTGCCACACTCTCATCAGGTTAGAGATGCTGAGGGCAAGGAGGGACCATCTGTCTCATGGTGGGAGCTGGGAGGTATGAGCTACCTCCCTGATATCTCCAAAGTCAAGCGGGAGACTTCAGTTGGGTGAAGTCTGGCCCCCTAGAAGGTAATCAAACCAGTTGGACCTCTCCCCACAACCTGAGTGAGACCCCTTGCTGAAGACAGCTGCCTTGGAAAGGCTTTGACAGAGAAGCCAGCAATAGCTCTTGCCCGGGTGCCAGAGGTGGGTGCTTAGTGAGTGGATGGTGGCCCAGGCCTGGGAGGGGGCTGCGGTTTTATAGCATTGTGGCTCTGGGTGGAGGCTGCCCACAGAATCCTCTAACAGGAAGGCTGAGCCAGGCTGGCTGCAGCCAGGAAGTTAATCCTTAATGTGCCTCTGGCCTTGCCGCTACACAAACTCACCGCTTAAACAGGCCGGGTGGGGTACAGCCACAGAGCTTGCATTCCTCGGGGTGGGGCTTGGTGCCATGGCAAGTTGTGTACCAAAGATGCTGCCGGGGCTGTGTGTGCTCCAGGAGCGCCTGCCTGCTGGAGAAGCTCCATGTAAGATGGGTGGGTAGGCAAGAGGCCGTGAGTAGGGCTGCCCCATCCTCTGTTGTGTGCCCCCCCAGACCCTGTGCCTCCCTAAAACTTCTAGTAGGCACGCCACCAAAGATGTGAGTTTTATATGTGAGTGACGTGTGTATGCATGTACATGAGGAATACATGTGTGTGTGTGTCTGGGCTTGAGATCTCCCTCAGCCCCTCTCCACCTTATTTTTAAAATAATATTTTTATCAATTCCTTGAGCATTTCCTACGGGGATCCAATGTGATCATTTGATCAAATTCACCTCAACTCCTCTTTAGCTCCTCCCAAATCTGCCCTGCTCCCCATTCCCTTCCTGACGTTATGTCCTTTGTTTGTGTGTGGGACGGGGGGGGGCGCTCTGAGACAGGGTTTCTCTGTGTAGCTAGCCCTGGCTATCCTGGAATTAGTTTTGTCGACCAGGCTGGCCTAGAACTCAGAGATCAACCTGCTCCTGCCTCTCTGGTGCTGGGATTAAAGGTGTGTGCCACCATGCCCGATTGTCCTCCCCGCCCCATTGGGTCAAATTCGTGCTGCTTATGTACAAGGAGGCTTGGAAGGGTTGGAGAGGACTGAGGGAGGACATCTAGCATCTCTCCAGTAGGACCAGAGCTCTCCTCTTGTGACCTTATTTAACCTGACTCCCCGCTAACGGCCCTCCTATGCAGGTTCAGGTCAGGGCTTTGACAGTTCAACTGCAGCACCTGAATGACTCCATCCTTTCCCACGTTGCGCCCAGTTGTAATGATGAGCTACCTGGGAGATCCTTTTCAGCTGACCGAGCAAACAAGGCCTTTCCTCGCCTCCGCACTCCTTCCTCCTCTGCTCTCCCACTGCCAGAATTCTAGGGTGAGTCCGGAGCGTCTACAGGCCTCAATAGCCTGAATTCAGCCCCCAGCCCAGGATATATTTAGCTGAGTGCCTCAGACACTAGACAAAGCCACTTCCAAGGGGCTGGTGGGGACAGAGTTGGGGATTGGGGGGGGGGGGGTTGCCCTTCCTGTTCCTTCTCCTTCCTGATATGGGGACTCCTCGGTTGCCCTCCTGGGGTTACTAGGAATGCCGTTCTCAGGGCAAGCGCCTGAATGTGGGTGAATTGCTCTCTATTTCTAGGCCATCTGCTGAGAAGGGAGCTCTGAGGGTCTGCCCCTGTCTGAATGGGCACATTCTGGAGTTTTCTTTCATATATTCATGTCCCAGTCCAGTAACCAAGGGAGCTTTGAGAGAGATTTATCTGGTCTGGGGGGAGACCCTGGCCTCTATCTATGTGTAGGACCATATATATATGTATGTATGTCCACCCATCCATCCATCCATCCATCCATCCATCCATCCATCCATCCATCCATCCATTTTTCTCTTTTTCTTGGTCTTTCTCCTTCCTTTCTCCCCCCCCCCCCCGTCTCTATCTCTTTCCTTTTTCTTTCTTTGAAAAGCCTCCCAGGTGAGCTGACTGTGTCCTATGGATAACTGTAGGATCATGGGCACACAGCCAGAAGCACAAAGGAGGAGGGGGCTTGCTGGATTCTTAGGTGTCACCCAGCCACGGAATGAGAATCTACCTCAACAAGCTTCCCCCGGTGGGGAAGGGGGTTCCCATGGAAACTCCGGTTTAAGAATCACTATTCTAGGCCTTCTATTGTAGTGGGCTTCCCAGGACTGGTCAAACAGCCAGCCCCCTGACCCCCCTGCACCCCTTTAGCACAACTCAGGGCTCTGGGTTTTTTTTTCAAATTTGTGTATGTATGTGTGTGTGTTGGGGGTACATGTGTCACGGCCAGAGGGTTAACTTGTGGAGTCAGTTTTCCTTCTTCTTTTATGAGCTCCAGGGGTCAAACTCAGGACTTCAGGCTTGCATAGCAAGAATCTAATACTGAGCCATCCCATTGGCCCAAGGGCTCTGATTTCTTAAGACCCCGTTGTCCTGGTCCCTTCTAGGTCCCTACTAGGTCCAGAAGTAGGTTCAAGGTCATCTCCAGCTCCCCTGTCTATTTTCACACTCTCTCATTTCTCAGTCCCTGACTCTGTATGGACAGATCTACACTCATCAGAAACCACACAGAGAAGTGTGGTGGGTATCATGGGTCCGTGACTGGACGGCCCTATCTGCAGCAGCTCAGTTCTACCCAGAGCTGTCCACCATTCTTCCCCATCCGCTGACACCCCTGCCACACTCCATCATGAAACCTCCAGTGTCTCTATCATAGAACCTCTCAGGACCCAGATGACATCCTCAGGGTCCACTCCTGGGAATGTCTTATATGGCGCTTATGTTTCTCAGTCCTACCCAGCCCGTTGTTGATTACCCACTGTCTCTGACAACATGCAAAGTCCTCAGAGGACAATGGAGGCCCTGCTCTGCGTGAGCTTGTTCAGATTGCTCTGCCCGTCCCACTCCTGGTACCAAAGCTAGACCCAGCCTCTCCTGCTACCCTGAGGATTCCTCCCCTGTTTTTCTCCAGGATGAGATGTGTTCACCTCTTCCTTTCCTATGTGCTAATAATAGTCTCGTATTGATTCTTCAGGTCCCAGATACAATGGCTTTCCCCTGGAATCTCTCTGGCACCCTGAAATGTCCCCATGGCTGTGTCTATATGACTCTCTCCTGATATGACATTGTATCTGTTGGTTCCGTCTCCTTTTGAGCCTACTCAAGTAGAGTGGCTTGTCTTGCTCATTTTTGGCTTCTGGCACCTTAGCCCAAAATCCAGTAAGGAGCTGAAGCCTTAAGGACAGCTAATACTGATGCTAAAAACTATTTCTCACAAGGCTCTACATAAGTCCTCTATGTAACATAGCAGGCGTTCCCCACCTATGGGACAAGAGAGACTCTTTCCTTATCCCCATCCTATGAATGTCTGATGCTCTGAGAAGTGAAGCAACTTTCTTGAGACCACACAGTGAATAGGGCCAGAGCTGGGACTTGAACTCGCCTCCAGAGTCCTTGTTCTCTGTGTGCTTTTTGGATGGATGATGGGATGAATAAACGAACAACCGGATAATCTTTCTGTAGGAGCTTCCTAGAGCCACTTCTTCATCAACACATTCTTCTTCTCTGTGATTCATCCCATATTCCTCCCCTCCTCTTTCATCATCACCCTTCATTAGGAGCTAAGCAGCTAATTGGCCCTGGCACATATGGCTGTCAAAGGGTTTAGGGTGTCATTTCTGGCCTTCTTTGAGTGAAATGAATCTTGGCAGTCCAGCTTGGATCCAGATCCTAGGTCTGCCATTTGCTGCCTATGTCACCTTGTAATAGGCTTCTATACCCATCGAAGCCACTGGGCACATTGCCTGGTTGCTATAAGCATCCATATTTTCCCCCTATGGGGGTAATAATGTTATTTACTACTAACGTTTACTGATACAAACCTTAAATGAGGTAATACACATGAAGCCTGGCCCATGATGAAGGCTTGGTTAACATCCACTGTCAGTATTCCCCCAGTCCCGAGTGGAGACAGCACTGTGTTTTGGGGGGTGAGGGGGAGGGCTTTGTGGTAGGGCTGGACAGCTACCTGTTCAGGCCTTCATCTTCATCTTCCCAAAGGGTCAGAGTGGCCACACCCATGGATCCTGATTTCCACTGGAAGAAAGGGTGCAGTGAGGTGCTGGAATTCCTGTACCCACACTCTGTGAAGCTGAGTGAAGTCTTCCTTAATTAAGGATGAACTCAGAAGTTGTTCCTGAGGGGCAAGAACATGGAGAAGACCCGAGGCATTCCAGAGTGGCCAGGAGCACTGCAGATTGAGGGCACAGAAAGGAATCCGAGGCATGAGGCCCGCAGGTCCTCACAAGCTCCAGCAGGCTCTCCCCTGGTGGATGACAGACTCACCTCACCCAGCAGCACCCAGAGGGGAGCTCCCTTCGCACCCCAGCCTCATGCCCCTCTCCTGGTCCTTGAGGCAGGCCCTAGTTGGCATCATTTCCCAAGTGGGCACCAAAACATACAGAGCTTTCAAGAGGAGGCCTTTGTCTAAAACCAGCAACAACTGGCCCTTGGGTCAGGGCTGGAGGCCAGGGGCCAGTGCTCTGCCCAGACTCTTCCTCTCCCTCTGCTCCATGAGGAATGTGTCTTCAGAGAGTCACCAGCTCAGCAGCTGGCTCTGGTTCACAGAGGGGCTGTGTCCTGACCCCAGGGTCAGGCATGGTGGAGAAGCAGGCTGGGAACACATCTCAAAGGCTAGGATATTTTCAGAGGCAAGAAGAGCAGGGGCCCATTGAAAGAATGAGACCAAGGGATACCTGAGTCTTTTTTTTCTGTCACTCAGCCCTGAGCCTCTGTTGACCAGAAAGAGGGTCTTCAGGGAATCGGACAGTCCTGGGGATATCTTCTACATTTGCCTGCCTCGAACCAACCTTTTCCCATAGCAAGGCAGGTGGACAAGAGAGAATTAAAAGAACAAAAGCCAAACAACGATGAAAAAAAATCAAATGACTAAAATAATGTGAGCTAATCGTATAACTCCTTACTGGGAGCCTAGAGCAGTGTCCTGGCCTTGGTGACTGTCATAGTCCACCTTCAAGAGATTACCATTCAGCGTGAAGCTGGATGGTCTGCCCAAGAACACACAGAAAAGAGGGACTAAGCTAGCTGAGCCTATGGCTCCAAAGAGCATGAAGTCAGGATGGCAGAATACATACAGTAAGGATAACATAGAAGATGCAGCCTTTGCCACCAATACCTGCAAAGGAAACCCCTGGGTCTCTAAAACACAGCTAAAAAGCACCCTAAATCTTGTCCCAGCATGATCCCTTAGTGGAGCCTCCAACCCCCACTTCTCAGATCTTTAATCTGAGGCACGCTTGAGAGCTCCCCTGCCCTCTGCTCCAGACTTTCAGCAGCTCTTCCAGAGGTCCCTCTGGCATGGCAGGAACCGCCTGGTTCCCCTCTCCCCACTCTCCCTGTGGGGCACTGGGCCAGCACTGCTGGAGGAAATCAAGGCCTGAAAGGAAAACACAAGATGTCACTGATGGTTTTGATGAAAGCACCAGGCCTCACCACACAGGGTGCTTTCCCAAGCAAATTTCCCCGGAGCCCCCAACAGACTGGGAAGTACCTTGGCTGGGCCAGCCTTAGAACTGTCACTCACACTTCTGGCTCTTCTGGCTAAGCCCTTGTCAAGTTGGGAACACCCAAGGATCCTTGGAGTCCACTGTCATGAGAGCAAGGTGACCGTCAGGGCAGGCGAGCTTTGCAATACACACACACACACACACACACAAGCTATGGATCAGGGGCTTGCCATACACATGCCATAAGGCTGGGACGACAGGGGAGCTGGCTTAACCATAAGCAAGGAATTGAGGATGTTTGCTGCCCAGCCTGGAGAATAGCACCCACCCTGGAGCTGTCTAGGGAAATGTGTAAGTCACATTTGGGACCTCCTGGGGTGAGGCGGGAGGCTTACCCTCCTAGGAGGCTCTGCTACAACTCTAACCAAAGGGCATCCCAGAAGACATCACTCCCAGAACAGGGGGAGAGGGGTTTGCAGAATCCAGGTGGAGGAGTTAGGCTTGTTCTGGGATTTAGAAGGATGGGGAGAGGGGGCAGGGGAGATGGCTCTGCGCGTAAGGGCATTTGCTGCATGAGGATGTGAGTTCAAATCCAAGCCCCCACATAAAAAGATGGCTGTGTCCGTGCTGGCATCCACACATAGCTACAGCACTGTGGGAAGGTCAGGGACCAGAGGACCACTGGGGCTTTCTGGGTGCACAGCGACAGGCCTATGATAAGAACCTACATGGCTGAGGCTCAAAGAGTAGTCCTAACCTACTTTGTGAGCTATGACAGACAAGTGCAATGCACCTGTGTCACTCCTAGCAGGGTTAGCAAGGGGAGAGGTGGCCTCTTAGGAAGTCTTCACTCACAGTCTGGCACACGGTCCTGGGGGAGGGGTGAGTACCGCCCCTCATCACGGGTTCCCTGAGTTCTTTACATAACCTGCCCACCCACCGCTCCCCTCGCCCCAGACCCCAACCCAGAATCATCAGCTGTCCCTATGCCCTACAGTCCTGGCTCCTCCCCTCCGTGGTCTTCATCTCCCCCAGCTCAACAACCTTCCAGAGCTCCCACTGCCTGAAGGAAAAGGCCCACCTCCTTCAGCTGGCACCCAAAGCTAGGTAGTCCTCCATTCAGTAGCCCCTTCCCACCACCCGTATCTTCAGGCCCTAGAGTCGCCCCTCTGGGAGTCACCTTCAGCCTCCTGGCAGCCTATGTAAGGGGTCTGCTTATTTCTGTCCAGAATGTCTCCTCTCCCGACCCTGAGAGCTAAATCCTAGAGATGCCTTAATACCCCAGAAAGACACCACCTTCGGAGAACCCTTCTGGATTCTTCTCCTTAGTGGAGGCTGTGGCTCATGGCTGTCTTTTAACTTAAAATTCATTATTATGTATGTGGGCACACCATGAGTGGCCACGGCATGTGGGGGTCAGAGGTCAACTTTGTCAAGTTGGTTCACTCCTTTCACCTTTATGTGGGATTGCCAGGCCTATGCGGCCAGAGCCTTTACCTACTCTTGGCTACCTCTTTTTGTAACTGGGTGTGGAATGTCAATGAAAACTGAGGGCCAAGAGGGACTCCTGAGGGCTGGCCACCCGCAGGGCCAACATTGTGGCTGAGGCAGGCTGTGGATCACAGCACCTCTGGAAGACAGAGCAGGGTGTGGCCACAGAAGCCTCTACTGAGCCTGGCACAGATGGATGCCAGCAGCCCCGGATAGAGCCCAGGCACCGAGTTGGCATGGCTCTGCTGCCGGAGATGAGGGTGAGACAAACAGCAATTAGTGGAGCACAGGCTTGGGCTCTTAAGGCTAATTACCAATTAGATGGGGCTGGGCGATTAGCAACATGAAAGAGACAGTCAGCAAATAGTCACTGCCTGGCAAAGCGGAAGATGGGGGTGGCCAGAGGCCGTTGCTCCTAGTGGTTAGCACAGTTCAGGAGCTAGGAAGGATCTGGAGTCCCCAAGGGGACTTGGGCAGATTCCTCTTCTCTTTGGTTCCCAGGACTGTGTAGCCAGATGGCCTGGCTTGCCACGGTTCTGGGGTAATGGCAGCGAATACTTTGCCACCCTTGGCCAGGTGAGCTCTGCAGGGCAGAGCCCTTAGGAGCCTTCATGGCAGACGCCCAATGGCCCAATCGGATGCATTTATGTCTGGAAGGGTGCCTGCAAGGCTGGAGCGTTGGAGGGAGGGAGGGAAGGAGGGAGGGAGGCCAAGGCTGATGGCTTCCTTCCTCTCTTCTCCTGGCTCAGCACTTCTTCACTCTTGCTCTCTCCCCCCCCCCTTCCTTCACCTCCCCCCTGCTGCTATCTCCTCCTCCTCTCCCTCCCATCCCCACATCTCTTCACTGCTGGCTTTGCTGTCTGTCCCAGGCTCTTTCTGGGTCTCCTTCTCTGAATCCCACAGTCCCTGCTGTGTGATTTTCTGATAACAGGGGTGGGCCATCCCTGGAGAGGGAAAGGGGGGAGTGGGGACTGGCTCTCCAGTGCCAGGAAAATATGGGGATGTGTGCGGATGATCCCACAGATGAGCCTCCCCCATGCAGGCTCCTGGCAGCATAGACCAGGACCCAGTCAGCTTGGCCATAAGTCTATCCCTGTCACTTATCCCCTTCTCACTGTTGTCCTCTAGAACCCTGGCCAGCCCTGTAGGGTCATGATGCTGAGGGGATCCCATCTACTGAAATGGCTTTCTTTTCAAGCTTTCACCCAGGCTGGCCTTGCTGGCTGCAGGGGCTGAGGGTGATGGGGGCATCATGTGTGTGTGTGTGTGTGTGTGTGTGTGTGTGTGTGTGTGTTTGCGTGTGCATGATGTGTTTGGCACAAACTATCTCAGCCACCATCAATGCCTGTGTCCTCTGGGTCCACAGAGAAGGAAAGGATGCTGCTATCCTGCCGAACGCTCAGAGGAGAACAGAGGGGTTGGAGGGGCGGGAGACTGGGGGAGGAAGAGAGAGCTCGGGGGAGTTAGCAGAGAGCAGTCAAAGGAGAGCTGTGCGGAGGAGGAGGAAGCCTCAGTCCAGAAGACAAGCTTAGCAGTAGGCGTGGCCCGAAGACCTGCTTGGCGCATCTCCCTGTGTCTTGGCAGCTTTGACCATAAATGTGCTACGCAGGAGATCAAAGCACGCTGGGCTCCTGCCCCGGTGTCGGTGGGGCTCCAGGGACTGCCCAGGGGCCCCCAGGGACAGGTGTCACCTCCCAGCTTCCCCTCAGAGTGGTTTCACTGGAGTCCTCCCAGCCACCGTGGGGAGACTGACCACTTGCTGGGGAAGGGAGGGGGAGCATCTGCTGAAAGGAATGTGGAAGGAGAGGAAGGGCTCTGGGGGGGGAGGAGAGATGCTGCCCCCCACACACTTCTAGCTCTGTGTGCCTTGTCCTGTCACCCCCACGTGGGTGTTTTCCTGGGCCACAGCCCCTGCTGTGGTCAGAAAACCATGACCAAGCCAGTGGTCTTCCGACCTCTGAACTCACCCCTCAGCTATGCCCCCAGGACAATAGGGTTCTTTCTGCACGGGATGGGCACGAGAGCACCCCGTCATGGACTTGTGACCTGAGGGACAGGCCTGCCCTGGGCCATGGTTAGCCTTACTCACACTTGTGGTCACTAGCTGGCCTTAGGCCAGGGTGGACTAAGGAGAGAGTGGGGCCTCTCCTCACTTTCTGGCAAGCCAGGGCCTGCGATTCCAGGACTCAACCGAGCAGAGCTGGAGCCTGAATGCACCTGCCAGGGCTGACCTGGTCCTGGTGCCAACACTTAGTGCCTAATGAGAAGACCCAGAGCAGCGCTGGGAGGATGGAGGAAGATGAGGGTGAGGTAAAAGGAGAAGCGCAGCCCAGCCCTCCTGGAACCCGGCTTGGGTTAGGAGCGGTCAGAACAGACCCCACACACACACCTTCCTTCACTGGCTCCTTAGGAAGGAAGGTTCAGCCTGATCCAAGAGACGCCAAAGAAACCTAGGGAGCAGGGGTCCCGGTTATTGAGGATAAGAAGTCAGAGAAAAAGTCCATCCAGTCAAAAAAAAAAAAACAAAAACAAAAAAAAGGACCAGGAAGGCTTCTAAAGGAACTGTGGGGTGGAGGGGCCGTGGGGTGGGGTGAGGTGGGGGTGGGGGGAAGATTTGCTAGGTCCCCGGCTTGGGCCTAGAAATACACCCGGAAGGGGCTTACTGGAGAGGGAATGTGCAGAAAAACAGCACAGACAGGCCGAGCTCACAGGCAGCACAGCACGGGGTCGGGGAGGTCCGGGGTTTCTGCCCGGAACCTAGAGCCCTCTCCTTGCCCTCTTAGAGCTTTCTCTTGCGGCCCACACCCTTGGGCAGCGGAGAGATGGGTGGGGGGCAGGAAGCGCCGTCCCAGCCTCCCCTCACCCTCGGCGGCCGGACAGCTGTTCTGCGCAGCTGCTGGGGGCTCTGGGGGCTGCGGCGGATTTGATTTGATTCAGCCCCCAAAATAGCCAGCGGAGCAGGAAGCGGGGGGGCCCCTTCCCCCAGCCCCTCCAGGACACTCCATCCGGGGGCTGCGTTGACACCTTGGAGGTTAGACCCCTTCCCTGCCTCGCCCCTGATCCCCCAAGCCCCGGTTCACCTGCTGCTGCCCTGCTCCACACCCCTTCCTCCAGGAAGCCCACCAGGGGCCACGCTGCCAGCACCGGCTCAGCCCACACACATGCTCCCAGCTCCGCCCGCAGCCCTGAGCATGGCAGCCGGGGCCTGTGGCCAGGCACGGGGCGGGTTGCGGAGGGCACACAAAGACGCGGGCTGCCCTGGCCTTTGATGAGTAATGGCTATTCCCCGGAGCCACGATTTCACTCGGCTGCTTCGGCGCCCCCTGCCCCTCCCCTCTCCAGCTCCTCAAATAAGACTCGTTTTTGTTCGCAGGGCACAATGCGAGAAAATGTCACCCAGGGGGCGTGCCCCCTGGCCCCCAGCCCTGACAACCGGAGCTCTTAATCACTGGGCCTCCTTCCTCCCCAACATCCCTCCCCAGCAGCTGGTGGAGCTGGGGGAAGGGGCAGCAGCCGGGAGGGGCAGTTACCACCTTCTTGCTGTGATCTGTCTTCCAGCCTTAGGTCACACACACACACACACACACACACCATCTCGTGTGCTCAATTGGTTCCTCTCTCCGTCAAAACTTGTCAAGGCCTCCGGACCAGAGAGGTGGGCAGGGACTTCAGGGCAAAGCTCTAGAAAGGGCTGCCTTAGAAAACTGTACCGGAGCTTTGGAAAGTGCAATAAGAAAAAGAAAAGGCACCGTCAAGAGTGGTAGTGAGTGAGGAGAAAAGTCTGTCCTCTCTAGCCACTGTGTCCAAGCTGCCCTGCCCGAGATGACCTTTAGGCTGAGATGCCAGTGGAGAGAGACACTTGTTTGCCTAGATTTGGGGCAGGAGTCCTTCCACCATGCACATAATTGTGCCCAGTGCTGGCATTAAGGACTGGCTCAGACTTGGAAGTGATGGTGCACGCCTTTAATCCCAGCACTCAGGAGGCAGAAGCAAACCAACCTCTGTGAGCTCTAGGCCAGCCTGGCCTCCAGAGGGAGTTCCAGGCCAGCCAAGGCTACACAGAGAAATCCTGTCTCGAAAAAAAAAACCAAATAATAAGGATTGGTTCAAAGAGACAGAATTGTCCCTCCCCCCGTTATCTCCCGAAGAATCTGTTCGGCTCCACCATATAAGCGTGCTTGCTATACAAAACCAGCTTCCCAACTGAGTCCCTAAATGTCTTCTGTATACACTTCTGGAACCTTCTCCGATGAGGTCTTTTTCCTCGTTTGATCACATGCCTCGTTTACCAGCCTCATCATCTTTTCCTGCAGAACCTGTGTCCACCTGCTCGCTTTCCGCTTTCCTCCATCTCCTCAGGCTCCCCCGCTCATCTGTGCACAGCAGCCACCTCCCTCCGGCCTCCCTGCTTCCATGCTTGTCTGTCCCCCCCCACACACACACACACAATGCATTTGCCACACAGCAGACAGAGCAATCTTTATAAAATGGAAATCAAATCATGTCACTTCCTCACTTAAAAGCCTCCACAGACTTCTCATTGCCCGGAGAATGAAACTCCAATTCTGCAGTCGAGTGAAGTGGGGAGGGCGGAAAGATGGAGAAGAAAAAAAGTGTTTTGACTTTTCACCGTGTTGGAGGAGGTAGCCCTTCCCCCACCCCCACCCCACCCCACCCCAAAAATCAGGTGATAATGACAAGAGGCTGACACCCTTAATTCAGAGAATACGCTTACACAGATTTAAACTTGTGTATCAGAGATTCCCCCCCCAAAAATGAAGCCACACAATCCGGGTTCAGCAGAGAAAAGGGAAGGTCACAACCCAGTGTGTGATTTCCCATACCATTTGTGCGAGCGTTTAATCACTCGGCACATGTACTGAATCCCGCCACCGAGTCAAACACTAGTTAGGCACGTCCATACATAAACAGGGATTATGGCCTAGCGAGGAAGGCAGACAGATTACAGAGAAATTGAAGATGTGTAATGAGAAGCCTGTCTGGAAACTCTGGGAAGTAACATAGGGAGGATGGGAGGGGTCAGAGGAGACAAATGTTTGTCCTTGAACTCGGCCTTCACAGAGGAGTCCCAGTTCAGCAGGCGGAAGGCCAGGCTGGAATTCTTGGCAGAGAGGCAAAGTCGGGGACCTCCCCCCCACCCCCGCCCCGCAAAGGACACAGGCTAACCGGAGCGTGAGGAGAAGTGAGGTACAGACAGGTCAAGGAGCATGCTGGGAAATGAGCTTGGGCTGGGAAAGCAAGGGTCAGACCATGAATGAATTCGGAAGCCTCATTAGGACTTGGCTTCATCTTCAGACCACAAGGCCACGGTGGAGATGCTAGGACAGAAGTGCGCGTAATCAGATTTGTGCTTCAGAAAGCACTCTCTGGCAGCAGAGAGATATGATAGACCGGAGAGGGGACAGGCTGGAGTCAGGGAGACGGACTGGTTCCGGAAGTAGTGGTGACAGTGTGGGGGTGGAGTGGGACAGGGGCAGGGAAAGCCTGTCCGGACTTCATAAACATGGAGCCAGGCCTGTGAGAGAAGAGTTTGATGCTCACACCTGGATTTCAAGCTTAGGTGGTTGGGGGAGGGGAAGCCTGGGGCATGTTGGCGTGCAGGGACCTGAGGGACATGCCGGTGGAGACCTGCAAACCTAGTCTCCACTTGGAGAGATGGAGCGGACTCTTGGGAGAGGGCCCCGGGTTCTGTCAAGAGCATGGATTTCAACAGATGCCCTCTTAGCATCTCAGGGAGGTTGCTGCCTCTCATACCTTCCAGAGAAATGCCCTCACTGGCAGCAGCCGGGCTGGGAATTGGTGTGCAGAAAACAGCACCAGCCAGAGGGTAAATGACAGTGCTGAGAACAGGTAGACTTTGAAAAACCCCCATGATGGTGCCTTAGAAAACATCTGACTGAGCAAACCCTCATATTTTTCAGATGCAGAAATGGAGAGACTCCGTGCGTAGAATGGCCTCACCCAAAAAAAAAAAAAAAAAAAAAAAAAAAAAAAGATTACATTGGGGTAGGGAGGTGGAATCTGCATTTACCTTTGATCGATGCACAGTCTAGTTCCATGGAGCATATGGGTAGTGGACAGAGGAAGCTAGCACACGGAGTCAAGGGGGAAGTGTTCTGGGAGAGGCCTAGAGACCTGGGAATGGTTGACCCTTCCCCATGGTGGATGGCTGGCTGCCTCCCAATCCCTAGAGAAGTGCCACCCGGTACTCAAGGACACTAGCTCCTCCTAGTGGCCACATAGAGTATTGCTGTTGGTCCCTGATGGCTCGGAGCTGAAGTCCCTAGAGCACCCATTCCCTCTGATCCATCTCCACAACCGAGCTCAGTCCCAGTGACCCCCACGCTGGACAGACCTTCCTCCTCACAGAGGACACAGTCCCTCTCAGCAAGGCTGTGAGCTGACCCACAAGTCCCTCAGGGACCTGACAGAAGTGTTTCCATGATGTACAGCAAAGGGCAGGAAACTTGAAGAATCAATCCGTACCTGTGCCTCTCACAGCCAGCCTGGAGCTCCTGGAGGAGCTGAGCCACCCTGACTTCGCTGCTCTCTCCTCCAGGCTGCGCACGGTGCTTGCAGTGCTGGTGTTCAAGGTCCATAAATTAGAAGCTCACTCCACCCATCCAGCCCTTGCTCCTGGCTGGAATGCCCACACTCACTGGGCCTCCACAGTTCAATCCATCATGAAGTTAGTAGCTTATTTATTTAGGTGTTTGTGATCAAACCCAGAGTCTAGTGTGTGCTAACATGTCTAGGGAAGGGGGTCTACGCTGGGCCACATGCCCAGCCCTTGTCATGTCAGGCCTTTAAATGAAACCGTTTCCAGTGTCTGGAGAGATGGCTCAAATGGTGAAATGCTTGCCACTCAGACATGAGGTCTGGGCAAATAACAAAGGGTGGCTGTTCATGCCTGTACTCTAACAGGAAGGAGGAGACGAAGAGGCTCCTCAGGGCTTGCTGGTCTGCCAGTCTATCTGAAAGAGCTCTAGGTTCAGGGAAAGACCTTGACAGAGAGAGAGAGATGGCAGAGTGTGGTGACATACGCCTTTCACCCTAGCACTTGGAAGGCAGAGGAAGGCCTGTCTCTATGAGTTCAAGGCCAGTCTGGCCTACATAATGAGACCTTGTCTCAAGAAACAAGAGCAGAGACAAAAACAAGGTAGAGGTGTGATTGGAGGAGACACCCAAGATGCCCTGTGCCCTTACAGGGCAGGACTGAAAGAGAATGTGGAGTTTAGATGAACCAAGAGGCAGCTGGGCATAGTGGTGCACACCCTTCATTCTAGCTCTCAGGAGGCACTTGGATCTCTGTGAGTTCGAGGCTAGTCTGTTCTACATAGTGAGTTCCAGGACAGCCAGAGGTACATAGTGAGACCCTGAAGAGAGGGGAAGGGAGGAGAGGAGAAGAGAGGGACCAGCACGCTAATACATACACATTTAGTATTCCCTGGCTGGGTCTAGTCAAGCAGAGTGTCTGATATACCTGTGGGAAGCACTTGTGAGCCATGTCCAGTGATTTGAGTAGGATAGAGGTACCAATGCCCCATCCAAGAAGGCATTTAAAGAACTTAAAGGACAACTGAGGACACTTGATGAGGGTCAGCACCCTTCTAGGAAGTCAACGCCTGCCTTCAAGTGGGCCAGCCTGTGGCTAGATACAGAAAAGGTCCACAAAGCGCATGGTCGACCCGTTCACCTCCTCCTTTAATCCCATTTAATGCAACAGGCCCACAGAGTCGCTGCCTGCGCATAGCCTGGGACACTCCGTGGTGTGGTCCAGGCCTCCAAGAGCCCGGAGCAAGGCAGCAAACACACCAATATGCAAGTGTCAGGATGCTACGGTGGCAAGAAAGATGTGTTGCCATCCCCCTTCCCAGAGAAGGGAGGAGAGAGGGGAAGGAGCCCAGAGTCTTCACACCAGCCTTAGACAGGAGCCACTGTGAAGGAACCAGACTGCCAAGGGAAGGAAAGGGAGGGGATCTGGTATCTGTCTTTCTGTCTGTCTGTCTGTCTGTCTGTCTCAAACATCCCCACCATCACCATGAGAGGCCCTGGCTTTGGGGTCCCCAAGCCCCACTCTAACTCCCCTCCCACCCACCATTCTGTAATCCAACCCTTCCCTCCCCTTCACGGTGCCTGGTCTCTGGTTGAGCAAAGTCCTTTCTCCCTTCTCAGAAAGCCCCTGGCTCCTGGTGGTTTCCTTCTCAGCTTTCCTGCAGGGGGCTGGGAAAGTTAAGTCTCCAACTTAACTTAAGTCTCATTTGTTTTGTTGTTCTTGATGTTTTCTCATTTTTACCCTTCTTTCTTTGCTTTGGGGAGGATGGAACTCATGGCCTGGAACATGGTAGGCAAGCCCTCAATCCCTTCCCCTTTTTAATGACTTTCCACAAGCTTTTGAAGAGCCATTGACAGGGCTGGAGAGATGGCTCAGTGGTTAAGAACACTGTCTACTTTTCCAAAGGACCTGGGTGCATTTCCCAGCATCTACAACTGTCTATAACTCCAGTTCCATGGATTCTGGATACCAATGCACAGAAATTAAATAAAGAAAGAAGAGCCATTGACTTCTCCCTACCCTGTGACTTCATGTCCCTTGGCTAACCCAGTGAACCTTGTCACCACCCAAACCATCTCTGAAGCCTCTCATTCCCAACACCTACTCCCCAACAAGCTCATGTCCTTCTTGCCCACTCTCTTGGGTCCTCTTGGCAACCCTTCCTCAAGGACCCCAAGTCAGGTACTACTTTCTGCTACCCAGTAACCTTTCCTAGATTACAATCTCTCCACCCAACTTCTCCTCTTTTGTCATAAGACAAGCCACAGAACCCCAGCCAGATCAATCTGTTATATACATACCCCAACACCTGGCTGGAAGAGCCAGCCATTGCTTCAGAGGATTCCAGGACCAGCCATCAGCTTTCGTTGGTTGTTCCCACCCACAAACCTGAACAGCTAGTCTGTCCCATCTTCGGAGTTTTGCTTCTTTCCACCTTGTGCCTCATGCCTTTCCTGGAACCCGACACCCCCAACTCCCCTCCATCCCCACTCAACCTGAATGGAGATGCCAGCTACCATGCCACCCCCTGTGCCCGCCACCAGCCTCAAACCCTCCTGCTTTTGTATCCTCATCCCTCCTCCGGGACTGAGGCCTTCCCCCGGCTCCCTCTCAGGAGGCTTTGCTCCTCTCCTGCGCCCTTTCCTGAGCCCATGCTTGCAACAGCAGAGGTAAGGTTGTTCCTGCACCTCAGAGGTGGGCTCTCCCTGCCCGCTTTCCTCGCTTCATCCAACCCCCACCTCACTGCTCTTCTTCCATCCCCAAATAACCACTGACACGCTCAACCGCCACTTCTTAGAGTCCTATTCTGTCACCATCCCCTGTGCCTGCAAAAACATTCAGAGATGAGGGGATTCCCCAGGGAGAACGCCAAGTGAAAGAGGCGCCATAAGAAGCCAGGTGCTCAGCCGGATCCCAATTATCCATACATTAGAAACGAGGGAAGGATGCCAAGATTCTAATAGCAGCTGTTTATTAAGGTTCCTTGGGTTTGTTTTTTTTTTAATTTCAGTTCCTATGATTTAAAAAATATATATATATTACAGAAAAGAGGAAAATGCCGTCAGCTAAATGTCTTGTGCCTAAGAAGTACAGGCATGCCTGTGTACTGCATAATTATCATGGCGTGCTCTCTGTAATTAATCAATACTCTAAGTAATTATTTTGATATACACATATCACGAAGTGATTACTGCAATCAATCTCGTTAACACATTCTGCTTATTTTTAGCAGTTTAGGAAAACAGCTTTGGTTACATTTAGAGTTTTTTTTTTTATTTTTTTCTCTTTTACTGACAATATGGTTCCATTTACATAAAGCTCTGCCACTCTCTGTCTGTTTTCTTCTTTTTAGCCTCTGTCTCTCCTTCCTCCTTCCTCCTCCTCCTTTTTGAGACTGCACCTTACTATGGAACCCAGTCTTACCCTCCTGCCTCAGCATCTGATCACAGGAACCCGCCACCATGCTTGTTTTTATTGTTGTTGTCAAAGATAGATGCCTAAATAGCATGTACCCGCACAGAACTCAAGAGTTCCAACCAACCGTGATGGCGCGCCCCTTCAATCACAGCACTAGGAAGGCAAAGACAGGTGGATCTCTGTTTGTTCAGGTTAGCGTACTTTTTAACTCTATCTTATTTTGGTTTCCTATGTCTCTTTCTCCCTTCTCCACCCCAATCCCTCCCAACACCCCAACACCAAGTAGGAGAGAAAAAAAAAAGGTTAGTGGGAGGAAGGGGGGTAGTTTTTCTCAGCTACTTCTTCATGGTTAGGGTCGTCGGGTTCCTTAAGGCAAGTTCAACCTCCGTTCCAGGAGATCTCCAACTTCATGTCACACTGCATCAACGGCAGCCAGGAGCAGCAGGGAGGAAGCAGCAGCCTTCTTTCCCAGAGCCCCCAACACTCTCTGGGCTCCGGCTTTTAGTCCCTCTCAGAGTCCTCAGAGTTAAACTCTCCGCAGCTGGCAAAGAGCCCCTCTCAGAGCCCCAATGAGGCAAATACTTTGCTGCTGTGGACAGTCTGAATCAGTCCCATATTCTACACCTAGGATCAAGACAAAAACAAAAACAAAAAACAAAACAAAACAAAAAAACCATGTTTACATCCACAATGAGTTCAAGGACAGCCTGGTCTCAAATTTTTTTAAAAATAACTCAGTTCCAGAAGGTGGATAAAGAATGAGGGACACTCTTCTTTCACTGCACCCAAAGATACACACTTTAGTTAGTTAGTTAGTTAGTTAGTTAGTTAGTTAGTTAGTTAGGTAGGTAGGTAGGTAGGTAGATACTAACTAGCTAACTTAGGTGAGGTATTGCTGTGTAGCCCAGACTGGCCTCCAACTCCTATACATCCCCCCCCCCCCCCCGCCCCGCCACAACTTCCGGAGTGTTGAGAGATTATAAATAAAAGCCACGACTCGCAGGCACTTTCAAGTCTCATCTGTTTGTACTTTAGATTGGGCCTTACACAGCGCAGGTTGGTCTTAAACTCACTGTCTAGGCAACGATAATCTCCCTGGACTCCTGATCCTCCTGCCTCTGCCTCCCAAGTGCTGGGATTTCAGCTGTGTGCCGCCACACCCGGCTTCACTCTCTCCCTCTCTTATCTGTTGGTCTTGCTGTCCTCTTTGTGTTTCTAAGCAGAAACACAGTATTTACTCACGGATTTCCCCACTGTCTATACTCACCTTCCACGGGGGAGGTAAATGTTGAGTCCCTACACACCCTCCTCCCTTACCCAGAGCTGCTGTCTCATACTTTGAAGTGCTGACCTTATCACTGTGAGCACATTCCTCACACTGAGCCATTTCACATGGCCATATGTTAGGAGTGAAACTTTAAATTCTCTTTAAATTCTGACTGGTTTTCCATGTACCCTTTGCTGACTAATCCTCGCACTGACGGAAGTAAAATCTTCCATTCATGTTTTATTTCTTTGGTTTGGTATTGTGAGCTGGGCAGGTACATACATAAACACATGTATGTGTGGCCCAGGGGTCAACCTCAGGTTCTGTTTGTTTGTTTTTTTCCTAAAGGTTTTTATGTGTGTGTGAGCTTGCGTGAGTTGGTGTGCGCCCCAATTAAGCTGGAGCCTGAGGCGGTCAGAAGAGGTCATCAGAACTGGAGTTGTGGGAGATTGTGAGCCACCGTGTGTGGGTGCTGGAAGCGGCCGTTGCTCTTAACTCTGAACCCAGCCCCTGCCTTGCTTGGTTTCCAGGATCACTCACCCGCCTAGAACTGGCCAGTTAAGCTAGGCTGGCTGGCCAGTGAGTCTCAAGGATCATTCTGTCTCTGCCTCTGACTTATTGGGGTGTGTGTGTGTGTGTGTGTGTGTGCAGGTCAAAGGTTTTGTTGGGTTTTTTGGGGGGTTTTGTTGTTGTTGTTTTGGTTTTTGGTTTTTCGAGGCAGGGTTTCTCTGTGTAGCCTTGGCTATCCAGGACCAGGCTAGCTTCGAACTCACAGAGATTTGCCTGCCTCTGCCTCCCTGAGTGCTGGGACTAAAGGCATGCGTCACCATGCCTGGCTTTTCCATCATTTCTAAATGCAGGCACTGGTTACAATGGTACTCTCGCATATTCTTTGGGGGCATTTCTACACATGTAATCGTGGTCTCTGCTAATGGAGTTTTACTTCTCTTCTAAACCACGTGCCTTCTGTTTCTTCTTCTTGCTTGCTGTGAGCAACTTCACTGGCTGGGCTCCTCCGGGACCATGCCGAATGAGTGAGAGTGAGCATCATTTTTTGTGGAGGCAGGGAGCTGCATGTATGACAACACATGTGCCGATGTGTGTGCATGTGTGTGTTCATGGTATGGGGTCCAGAGGTCGATGTGTGTCTTGAACTTTATTTCCTGAGGAAGACACCATGCTGAACCCAGAGCTCACTGATTCAGGTAGTCCAGCTAGTCAGCTCACTTTAGGGGGATCTTCCTTCTCAGCACCAGACTACAGGAAGATGGCCACGCCCACCCAGTGTCTATGTGGGCTCTGGGGACCTGAACCCTCCCGCTTGGCCAGGGCTCTAGATGGTCAGGCATCTCCACAGCCCACGCATCTTTTTTAACTTAGAGGAAAAACAGTTGATTTTTCAACTCCTCTTCTTTTTCTTAATACCATCTTGTCCTGTTCTTCTGAATGGTAAAATCTTTCTCTGAATGTGTCAATTACAGCAAATGTTTTATTTAGCTCTTTTATGTTCTGTATGTGTGTGTGTGTTTCCTCTCAGATTCTACCAAGCTTTCGTTTGTGTTGTTCTGTTTAGGTTAGTTTGTTTTTGTTTTGATTTTCGTTCCTGCTATTGCTTTTCTTATGTTGAATTATGTCACTTGGCTGGCTGCTCACTTAGAAAAGTAAGACCCCAGATCCTTTCTTCCGGTGTATTTGGCTGTCCAGCCACAACTACATTTCCAAGCCCATTTTGTGACCACATGAGATCGAGTAACTGAATTTTCATCAATAAAACAGGGCAGAAAATATATGTGCTGTCTCTGCTTCGTTTGCCAAAAGTAAAATCACTACTATCTGTTTTCTCTGTTTTCTCCTTCCTGCAAGTCAGAACACAGATGTACCGTGGCTAGAGGAAGGTCATCATTGGGGGGTGGGGGGGTTGAAAAGAAGGAAACAAGACAAGATAAAGAACAGTTGGGGGCTGGAGAGATGGCTCTGAGGTTAGGAGCACAGACTCCAGACGACCAGGCTGACAGTCCCAGCACCCACGCGGTGGCTCACAACCGTTTAGAACTCCAGTCCCAGGGGATCAGAGACCTTCTTCTGGCTTCTGCGGGCACCAGGCAAGTGCATGGTACACAGACATACACACAGGAAAAACATTCCTACAGATAAAATAGACAGAAATAATCTAGAAAAAAAAACCAACAAAATAAAAAGAAATCAAACCTGTGAGTGACCTGTGATGGCACACACCTGGGTCCCGGCTTCAAAAGAAATTAATTCCTATCTTCTTTTGCATGAGTGTATGGGAGGTATATGTATGTGTTAGTGTGTGTGTGTGCATGTGAGTTCATACATGTGGAAGCTAGATGACTTCTTCAATTGTCCCTCTCCTTCCACGCCACCCCCCCCAAGACAGAGTTTCTCTGTGCAGCCCTGGCTGTCCTGGACTCGATTTGTAGACCAGGCTGGCTTCGAACTCACAGAGATCCACCTGCCTCTGCCTCCTGAGCTCGGAGATCAAAGGCATTCGTCACCACCTCTGGTTTCCCGCCTTATTTTTTGAGGCAGGGTCTCTCACTCGACCTAGAGCTTGCTAATTGAGCCAGGACTGGATTGAGCCCCCCAGGATTCTCCTGTCTCCAGCTCCTCAGCACTGGGCTCATGCAGCTCTACGGGCACTCAGATCTTCAGGCTTGTTTTACTGTCTGACCATCCCTGCCGTCCATCAATCTCCTTTTATTGTGCATTTTGTTTGTTTGTTTTTTTAAATAGACTCTCACTATGTAGTTCAAACAGGCCTTGAATTTATGATTCTCCTAACTTGAGAACTTCGGTCATGTACCACCACACCTAGCTCACTGCTGTTCTCCTGAGTCTTCCGGCGGCCATTTGACTTATGACAGCCCCGCAGATTAGATGAAGGATCCACGATGATTAGCAAAATATGCGAAACAGCGCCACTCTCCTCAGCAAACCATTTTGAGAAACCGTAAGTTTTCGTAAGTTGTTTCTCATTGGATGTTTTGTTGTTCTTGCTATGTGGCCCTGGCTGGCCTGGAACTCATAATCTAAACCAGGGCAGCCTTGATCTCATCAAGAACTACCTGTTTGTGCCTCCTTAACCCTGGGGCTCAGGGTGTGTCCCGCCATGTCCTGCCGTTTGTTTTCTGGGCCAGGATGTTGACATGTAGCCCAGACTGGCCTAAAACTCACGCCCGCCCCTCATGCCTCCTCCTGAGTCCTGGGATTAGTGGTATGTACCACACCTGGCCACTCTTGTTATTTTTAAACTGATTCAAAGTATTACATTTCTCATTTTTATTTTGAGTGTGTGGAGTTCATATTTTAAAACTCTTTGGGGAACTTGATAACTTTAAAAATAGACCATTGTAGTAGATTAAAAATTAGTTCAAGAATAGCTAGAGCTGTAACTTGGCCTAGTATGCATGAGGTCCTGGGGTCGGGTCTTAGCACTGTCAAAAATAAAAATTAAGGGCTAAAGAGATGGCTCAGTAGTTAAAAGCGTTTGCTGCCCTCAGGATAGAGTGTAGTTCCCAGCACCCACATCAGATGGATTACAACACATGTAATGCTCGCTCCAACAAAGCTGATGTCTTCTGGCCTCTGCAAGTACCCTTATACATACATGCATGTGCACACACAAATGAAACTAAAATGTTTGAAATTTTTTAAATTTAGACCCAGGCATAGTGGTGCACTCCGGTAATCCCAGCATTCAGAGAGGCGGAGGCAGGCTTATCTCTGTGAGTTCAAGGCCAGCCTGGTCTACAAAGCCAGTCCAGGACAGCCAAGGCTACACAGAGAAACCCTGTCTCCAAAACAAGGACAAACTTTAATTTAGAAAAGTTAAAAAATTCCAAGAATCACTGAGGTAGGCCCAGGTTCTTTTGTTGAGGAATTCCAAGTGTTGCATTCATACATTTTCTCTTAGATCCACTATTTTCCCCCTAAAAGAATCATCTGCTCTGGTATTTCAAAACATTCCAGGACATCGGGGCTGGAGAGATGGCTCAGCAGTTAAGCGCACTGACTGCTCTTCCAGAGGACCCAGGCTCAATTCCCAGTACCCACACAGCAGCTCACAACTAGCTGTAACTCCAAGATCTGATAACCTCACAGAGACATACATGCAGGCAAAACACCAATGCACACAAAATAAAAATAAATAATAATAATAATAATAAAGCATTCCAGGCATCCTCAATACACTTAAAATAAAGCAAAGATTTCCAGCCGTCAATAACTGGCATTTACTATCGTAGCCTTGGGGGTCACTTTCCCAACCACTCCATTCTGGTCATCTTCAGTGGACCAAACTTGCATTGTAGGGAAACAGCTCCACCATGGTGGGCCAGCTACGTAACATATCCACACAAGGCTTCTGCCAGCATTTGCCTCAAGAGTTCTTGGGTCCCAAATACATCTGCTGTTTTCTTTTGCCAGTAGTTGGCCTGGAAACGGTCGGGGACACAGCTCCGGGCCATAAGAGAAGTGGATTTTTTATTGACATATCTGAGAAACTTTCTTTCAGTCTTGCCAAAAAGACCCCCAAATATGGCATGCCTTGTTCCTGCCTTCTGGCTTTAGTATGAGAAGATTAGGCTCCGACCCCCTATAGCATCTTGAGACCTCAGGGTGTCAAGCATGAGAACAAGACTCGGTACCTATAGTTGTCAAGACTGACGGATGGAGGCTTCCATCATCTATGGGATTGATGGGTGTGATGGTAAGTTTTCACTGTCGCCCAGCCTAGATCTAGAATCAGCACAGAGACACACCCCCGGGTGTGTCTGTGAGAGTTTCCAGGGAGGTTTAACTGAGAAGCCCTTTACTGAGTACAGATGGCATTATCCCTAGGCTCTGTCTTGGACTAAATAAAGAGGAAAAAGTGTGTGGGGTACCAGTGTTGATCTGTTCCCTTCCCGCCGATGCAAAGATACCTCACACTCCCGCCACCCCAACGGTCTACCTCCCGGCCCAACGGAGTGTGCCTTCAAACTGTGAGCCAAAAGAGATCCTTCTGCCTTACCTAGCTCTCGTCGGGGATCTTGTCAAAGCAATTAGAAAATTAACAGTACATGAGCCACTGAATGAACCACCCTAGGAATCGCTCCCCAAGACTTACTTCCCATGCCTTTCCTTATTGCTTAAGACAGCTGAGTCCAGGTTACTGCTGCTGCGGCAGCCCAAACCTTCCACACAAAGTTCCCACATCCTCCAATTGTTTGCTTATATCTTTCATGAAATGACTCACGCTGAAGACCTGGCACACTGCAGGCACGTGCCTCAGCAATCCCACTGTGGTGCTCTTCTCTTCCTTTGTGAAGCCAATAGCCCTTGGCACCACTAACTGTAAATTCTGTGGTTCATTTATTTCTTTATTGAGAAGGCTCTTTGCATATTGACTCTTAAACATTTGAGCTATATAACATCATTCACACTGTTATTTTTCTGATGAAATGTACTTTTTTATTAACTTTTAAGTACATTGCTTATTTTTGCCTCCTTATTACCCTCCCCAGTCCTTTCTCCCACCTTCAGCACTATTTCCACCCAAATAGTCTTTCTGTGTTTTTTGCTTTTCTTTTTTCTAAGATAGGGTCTTTCTGTGGAGCTCTGGCTGCCTTGGAACCTGCAATGTTGGGAAGCAGAGGCAGGCCGAGCTCTATAAATTCGGGGCCAGCCTGGTCTACACAGCGAGTCCCAAGGACAGCCAAGGCTACACAGCGAAATCCTGTCTCAGAAAAAAAAAAAAATTCTGCTGGGCAGTGGTGGCGCATGCTGTAATCCTAGCACATAAGAGGCAGAGGAAGGTGGCTCTCTTGAGTTCAAGGCCAGCCTGGTATACGCAGCGAGTTCCAGGACAGTTAACACAGAGAAACCCTGTCTCAAAAAAAAACAACATGAAAAACAGCGGGGGGGAGGGGGGCAGAAGACTTAGACCCTTGAACCCTAAATCTAGCCCTTTTGCAGGAGTATGGCAAGACCTGAATGGCTCTCTCCTCTTCTTTCTAAGCCGTTTCTAAGGTTCCGAAGTGGCTCTGGCCATCCAGGTCTCCTGAGGGCCATTTTTAGCTTCCTAGAAGTCTCTCTCAGTCCATCAGTTATTTCACCTCACCTTTTTCCAAAATGCCCACCCATCCCTTTCACCACCCAGTTACTTCCGCCACCACTCCTTTCCGACCTGTACTCCGCTCCCAGCGATTACCTCCTTACGGACTAGGCACGTGCATTTATTACCAAAGAACTACAACCCCCGAAAGGCTCTGCGGCAACATCCCATCCGTTACCACCAAACAGAGACAGGTTTCCTGAACAAGCCAGCTGCCGCATAATCTTTTGGGAGTTGTAGTCGACCTCAGAAGAGCCACAGAGCCCGGGGAAGACTGCAAACCACATTTCCCAGGATGCATTTCGCTGGGCTCCGCCAATTGAAGGAACGGATCTTGAAGAGGGTGGGGAGAAAGGGAGGAGCTGCCTGGCGCATGCGCAGTAGGTGAGGCTGGGGAAATTCATGTGGAGGTCAGAGTGAAAGCAGGTGAGCGTGCGAGGGGCGTCGCAGGCCTCTTGTTTCCGTGGCCTTGTGGCCCTCCTTCGCTTTCCTGTGCGTGGTGAGGGCACGGGATGCATGCGTGGGTACGCCTGGTGGAGAAGAGGGGGGGGGGAGGCTGAGTCCAGAACGAGCTGGGAGTCGTGCAAGGGGAGGGGACGTGCTGAGGAAAAATCCAGGAGAAAGGACGGGGTGTCTTCGTGGCGGAGACGGAAGGTGAACGTGCGTGGCGGAGACGGGGTGGACCCTCGGTGGGAGGGGAGGGAAGGCTTGAAGAGTGCAGGGAGGGCGACGCAGGGGCGGGGCATCAACAAAGTTCAAGGCTGGAGGCTTTCTCCGTCCCGTCCGCTACGCGCTCCCACGCAGCCCCACCCCCAGGCCTTCCCGCTCGGCCTCGCTGCACCCCGGCCAGCTCCTGCTCTCCTATTAACAGCTACGGGGAGGAGTTCCACCCTGCCCTCTGCAATTCGCTCTCTTCAGGCTAGCCCCCCCCCCCCGTTCCACTACTTCACAGTGCAGCCTCCCTGGGCACCTCACCAGTAATAACTTCCATAAAGCAGCCGCAGATTAGACAAAACTGTCGGCCACTGCTGAAGTCAAATGTTAACAGGAGTTAACGCCTTTTGTTGGTGGTAGCACCCCACTCTTGGGGCCTGGTTTGGCTAGGAAAATGGGAGTGTGATTTTCTGTGGTGCTGAGTTCTTCCCGGGTACAAAGCATCGTTCCGACGGTGAGCCAAGTGTCCTCCACTCTTTCTTTGAATGGTTCTAAAGAAAACCACCTACAGAAGCAAACGGGGTGCCACATTTTGCAAGATGTTGGGTGGAATTATGGGGTGTTCGGTGAATGCTGTGCCCCTGAGAGGGTTTTCCCTGAGAAGCTGGATGTCAACTTGCCTTATTTTTTTTACCCCTTGTTTAGGTGTGAGTGGATGCAACGGACAGGATCATGGCTGCCAAAGTGTTTGAGTCCATCGGAAAGTTCGGCCTGGCTTTAGCAGTCGCAGGAGGCGTGGTGAACTCTGCCTTATATAATGGTGAGGCCCTGAGGGGGGTAGTGCTTTCTGAATGATTCCTGTTGATCTGCATAGCCCATTTGATATTCCTGATGCTAGCTGCTATGGCAAGGTGTGTGAGATTAAGGGGGCTCACCTGCAGCTACCCCACAAACTATGGTTGCATATTATTAGAGGTCCCGCCTTCACTTAGGCAGTGGTTCTGTTCCTTTTTTTTTTTCTTTTTAAGATTGATTTATTTATTATGTATACAGTGTTCTGTCTGTATGTACGCCTGCACCGCAGGGCACCAGATCTCATTATCTCTATAAATTATAGATGGTCGTGAGCCACTATGTGGTTGCTGGGAATTGGACTCAGGACCTCTGGAAGAGCAGCCAGTGCTCTTAACCTCTGAGCCATCTCTCCAGCCCTAGGCAGTGGTTCTCAACCTTCCCAATGCATTGAGACAGTTTCTCATGTTGTGGTGATCCCCAACCATAAAGTTATTTTCATTGCTACTTCATAATTGTAATTTTGCTACTGTTAGGAATTGTAATTATTTGCATTTTCTGATGATGTTAGGTAACCCCTGTAGAAAAGGTCTTTGACCTCCCAACTCTCCCACCAAGGGATCATGACCCACATAGAGCGCTCAACTTTTCCAGTTGCTGGTTGGATGTTTCTAGTGCTATAGTCGTTTGAAGTAATGCTGTATTACCCAGATGCCTCTGCGGAGTGGCAGGATTTCATTGGTTCTTTTCTGCGTGCGCATGAAATAACTCAGCAAAGTTTCTAGACCAGCTTAAGAAACAAGGTTCTGAGAAAGAAGGTTTGGCCCAGCTAGTTGCAGAGAACATAATTTTTGAAATGCATTGCTAGGCAGAGTGTCACGGAGCTTAAGCTGTGTTTTCTTTGACAGCCTTATGGGCAAGTCCCTCCTTTCAGTCCTCAGCTCATTGTCACACACAGTGGGACTGGACTAGTTTTTCTTAAGAGTCCCTCCAACTTTGATATTCTTTCAGAAAAACAGCAACGGATTTGGTATAACTCCTATGTGGTTTTTGTTTTGGGTATTTAGTGGGTTTTTGCTGTTGTTGAGACAAGTGTCTCCTGTAGCCCAGGCTGGCTTTGAACTCCTGAACCTCTTTCCTCTGGCTATATGACTTTTTGATGAACATTATTTCCAGGGTGAAAGTTTTTAGGCCAAGTCTGAATTCAAATAGGAAACTATAGAAAGTAGCTACTTCAGCCAGGGTCTGGGGGCACCATACTGTAATCTCAGCACATATGGCTGAGATATGAGGATCTGAGTTGCAGACAGGCCTGCCTGGGCTACATAGTGAGACTTTGTCTCAAAAAATCAGAGGAGGGTGGAGAGAGAGAGATCTACTTGGCTAGTGAGGCCATAATCCTGTGGCTTCATCTGTATAACCAGACAATCAGCATCTTTAAATTTCTCTCTTGGGTCCACAGAACTTCTCTGCATCCCCTCCAAATGGTAGAGAAACAGCTATTAGAAAGATGCTGGGCAAGCTGGCCATGGTGGTGTGCTTCTTTAGTCCCAGCACTTGGGAGGTAGAGGCAGGCAGATCTCTGAGTTCAAGTCTACATAGTGAGTTCCCAGATACCCAGGGCTATATATAGTGGAAAACAAACAAACAAAAACCTAACCAGGTGCTGGTATCGTGTCGCAGGACTTTAAACCCAGGACTCAGGAGGCAGAGGCTCCGGGGCCAGCCTGATCTACAGAAAGAGTTTCAGGACAGGCAGAGAGCTATGTATTGAGAACCTATCTTGAAAAAAGATCAAAATAAAACATAGAAGGATACTGGGCAGAGTGATCCCCCTCCCCCTTCTACTCCCAGTGCTGGCAGAGTAGGGATGAGACTGAACTCCGGGCAAGTCTGCGCTCTATCCTGAGACCCTGTCTCAAAAAAAGACAACGGGAACATCTATATTTTAGGGTTCCCATAGTGAGGCCCTTGCTTCTGGGAACATCGGGTTAAATTGGAGCCAGTGTATGCGTGTCATCGGGGGAAGATCGCTTGAGTTATAGAGCTCTTGGGAGGTGATTCCTGGAATTGTGCTGGTGGGAGTTGGGGGTGGGGTGGGATGGTTAATCAGAAATTCAATTGCTGGTTTTTTTTAAAGGAGAGAGAGTGCTAAGGAGCAGCCGTCACTGAAGTCCCCAGGGCAACTTACAGGGCAGAAAGAGGAAACCTAATAAATGAAAGAAAAAGGCAAGGGTCTAAACTCTTCAAATATTAAAAGAAAAAGGGGGGAAAAAAAGTCCAGATGACCTGAGTTCTATCCCCAGAGCCTGTGCGAAGGCAGAAGGAGCAAGCAGGCGTGCATAATGGCATGCATGGGGCCTCGTCCCAGTCATAAATTATTTCTGAAAATAAAAGAAAGGATTGGCAAAGTGAGTAAAGGCACTTGCTGTCAAGCCTGACGGCCTGAGTTTAATTCCCAGAACCCACTTGGTGGAAGGAGAGAGTAGCTTCTGCAGTTGTCCTCTGACCTCCACGTGAGTCAGCATGGAGGCTTGTGCACAAACCACACACACTAAAATAAAGAATTTCTACAAGTTTTAAAGAAAGAGGCAAGGAGCTTGCAAATGTAGGGCTCCTTGTGTTAGAGGGTGGCAGAGTTTTTCTGACTTGTCATTATTGTTCCTTCCTAGTGGATGCTGGGCACAGAGCTGTCATCTTTGACCGATTCCGTGGAGTGCAGGACATTGTGGTAGGGGAAGGGACTCACTTTCTCATCCCTTGGGTACAGAAACCAATTATCTTCGACTGCCGCTCTCGACCTCGGAATGTGCCAGTCATCACTGGGAGCAAAGGTGAGTCTGGCCTGTGGCCCTGGGCTGTGCTGCTGTGTTCATTCTAGAGACACCGGGATATAAGAGGTTGGACTTCACCTCGTAAGAACTTCATTGCTGGGAGTTGATGGTGTGTGCCTTTAATCCCAGGGCCTGGGAGGCAGAGGCAGGCAGATCTCTTGAGTTTGAGGCCAGGACAAAGCAAGTTGAGAGCAGCCAAAGCTACAGAGAAGCCTGTCTCAAGAAAAAAAAAGAATTTCTAAGTTGGGGGGTGGCCCACACCTTTAATTCCGTCACTCTGGGAGGCAGAGGCAGAATCTATGAGTTTTAGGCCAGCCTGGTCTACAGAGAAAGTTCCAGGGCAGCCAGGGCTACACAGAGAGACCCTGCCTCAAAAAACCAAGGGAGGGAAGTGAGGGAATATTTATTATGGAAGTGGCCAGGAGTTCTAGGGGACATTGGAGGAGGGTACACCAGGGATAATGACTCACATATAGGAAAATGCCATAATGTGTGTCTGGAGGTATAGTTGGTAAGATCGCTTGCCTTGTATGGAGTCCCTGTTAGGCCCAGCACTACACAAACCGTGTGTTGCTGTGTGTGCCTATAATCCCAACAGTCGGGAGGCAGAGCAGGAGGATTAGGAGTTCAAGGTCATCTTTGGCTGAAAAGTGAGTTTGAGGCTAGCCTCTTATACATAACTCCCTGTTTCAGGGGGGGAAAAATAATGGAAGGATGAGAAATGTTGTAATAAAGCCCATTACTTTGCATGCTAACTTAAGTTAAATTAAGGACTAGAGAGATGCCTGCTGCCAAGCCTAATAGCCTGAGTTCAGTCTCTGGGGCTGATGTGGTAGGAGAAGAGAACTGATTCCTGCAAGTTGACCTTTGACCTCTGCATGCACCTAATATGCAATATATACATACATACATACATACATAAATTTCAAAGGTTAATTTACAAAAATAAGAGAATTTCAGGATGGTGAGTTGGTCAGCAAGTAGCTCCTGGCACCATGATCTCGTGAGCACATAGAATATGTAAATAAAAATTGTGATTTAAAAAGTTTTAAAGAATTCATAGTGTGACTATCCTGGAGAAAAGTGTGTGGATATGTGTGTAGACTGAAATATATTTCAGATAAGCATAGGCAGCAGGATAAATTCAGAGACAAATATAAAGGGTTAACCTAAATGTTTCATATTGGGGGCTGGAGACATGGCTCAGTGGTTAAGGTCACTTTGTTGCTCTTGCAGAGGACCTGGGTTCAATTCCCAACACCCACATGGTAACACAGCCCAGTTTCAGGTGATCAGCAAGCACACGTGTGGTGCTCGTAATTCCATGCAGACAAAACATCCATACACATAAAGTAAAATAAATCTAAGGGAAAGAAGTTACATGCTGTTCTAACTTTGAGGAAATCTAAATGTGTCTTTCCTGCCATGGTTGACCCTTCCCATCAATTCTTGTTCCCCAGAGTAACTGTCCAAACCAGTGTTGGCTGTTTGGCTGCCCCTGTGGCTGACAACTTTCCCTTTGCCAGCAGGGCAGACCTCATACTGCTCTCTCCCAGACGGGGCCACATGGCCCTGTGCCTGAGATGCCCCACTGGATTTCCAGTTAGCCTGAAGTGACCAGCCCCTACCATTCCCCTCCCTCCCCTGTCAGAGTGCAGGCAGAAGAGGGAACTGTGGGGGAAAGAGAGAGCCAGTGGGCTTGGTGTGTCAGCAGCACCCGATGCCCTCAGGGCTGTTTCCCTGCGGATGTTTGCTCCTTGTGCCATGCCAAGCTTGATGCTGGGGTACAAAAATGACCAAAAAGAGAGCTAACTATTAAGGACCTCAGTCCTTAGGACTGAGAACAAGCAGTTGTAATAGTTGTAGTAGAGGAGAAGCCAGGGCGCAGTGTCGTGAGCCTGTAATCACAGCACTGGAGGAGCCAGAGGCAGGTGGATCTCTGTGAGTTCCATGCTAGCCTGGTCTATAAAGTGAGTCTAGGACAGCCAAGGCTGTCTCAAGAAAAGAAAAGAAAAGAAAAACAACAAAACAAAAAAACTTCGCAAGAAGAAGATGGTAAGGGTGTATGGAGCTCAGAGATCTGGAGCTTACCTCTTGATTGGAGAACTCAATGGTGGGGCTCACTAATGGAGAAGGGTAATGTTGGATTTATCTGAACTTCCCGCCTTTGGGCTTCCCTTCTGAGTAGTCTCAAAGTTGTGCTAAGTTGAGTTTGTACCTTCGCTTGTTAAAATTTGAGACAGGCGACATGAAATTTCCCACCTTTCTCGGTGGCTGGGTCAGGGCTCCAGCTCACAGGCAGCTCGTAGCAGGCAGTGCTGCTGACTCTACAGTGTGACTGTGCTGGCCTGCTGCTTTCTCCGGTTTCCCTGTCTTCATGGCTTCTCCCCATTCTCACAAACCGATACGCTCAGTTTGACCAAGGCTTCACCAGGTCGCATCATTACTAACCAGCAGAGAGGTCCCACAGCCCAGGTCAGTGGACACTGTTTCCAGGGCTGGCTCCTGATCTGAGCACACACAGCAGCCCTTGGAAAGGTTCACTCTAGAATTCTTGGCATTAGCTTATGTATTGTCTTAGGTGTTCACAGTCTCAGACTCTCCTCTGTGGTCACACGGTGGGAGCTGCTCTCATTGGAGGCCGTTCTGGGGGTACTGAAAAGTTAGTGCATTCCCATGCCATCACCAGTTCCCGAGTCTGTGGTACCGAGTGCTCTGCTGGGCTCTCTGCCAAGGAACCAGCTTAGCCGCCTCTTTCCTTCAGGGTCTAACTGAAATTCTGTATATGGCTTAGGGAGGCCTTGGGAAGTCCACCTGCGGTGTTTGTGTTTAATTCCTGTGTGTTTCCTACCCTAAGACTTGCAGAACGTCAACATTACACTGCGTATCCTCTTCCGGCCAGTGGCCAGCCAGCTTCCTCGCATCTACACCAGCATTGGCGAGGACTATGACGAGCGGGTGCTGCCGTCTATCACCACAGAGATCCTCAAGTCAGTGGTGGTGAGTGAACAGGGCCCTCAAGCCCAGAGCACAGCCATAGGGGTGGCTAGGTGTCAGGGAGAGCATGGCCGGGTGGTAGGTAGGTGGGTCCCAGCCGTCGGTAGGCTGCTTGCTTCTCCTTCCTCGGTAACCCAACTGGCTTTCTGTCCATCCCTTTACCAGGCTCGCTTCGATGCTGGAGAATTGATTACCCAGCGAGAGTTGGTCTCCAGGCAGGTGAGCGATGACCTCACAGAGAGAGCAGCCACATTTGGGCTCATCCTGGATGACGTGTCCCTGGTGAGATCCGTGGGGAGGCTGGGGCAAAGGGACTGCTTTTCTTGCTTTGGTGACTGGCTTTGTTTCTGGGCACTTGGGGTTAGGTCCTATATCCACTGAACTGGATCTGGGTCTTGAAAATGTGAAAACTTCCTAATGCCTGAAGCCGTTGCCTCAGGTCTGCTTTTGATTGAACTTTCTTTACGTCCCATCTGCCACACACATTTTTCTTATGACCTCTGATTGCCCCGTTGGTCCTCAACGACTGAACTGTTTCCAAAGCTCCCTAGAAAGTGATTCCTGTTGGCTTTGTCGGTATGGGGAAAGGCTGACAGTTTTCCTCTCTAGCCCAGCTCTGCTCAAGGGTTCCTCAGCACCGAGGCTCTGAGGGTCAGAAGCTTAGTGAAGGGGATCCTGGGAGCCCCTGGTGAAAAGTGATGGAGTGTGAGTGACTGACTGCTTACGCTTGGTGACTGCTTACACCTCTGAGGTATAAGCCGGCCTCTTGAGACTTTATTCTCTGTATTAATGTGACACTGGGTGTCATAACTTCAGCGGAAGGCAGTATAGTGGTTCAGACCGAGGTAAGGTCGAGTTTCTAGAGTCTCTGGGAAAAGTTGTGATTTGTTGGGGTAACAAGGCAAAGTGCTTCCTGTTCTCTCTGTTGCCGGCCTGGGAAAGGCTAGACTTTCCCTCAGCATCTGTGCAGCTGTTCAAATAGCCATTCTCTGAACAAACCCCATGGTTGTTGAGAATGAGGATCCGTTCTCATGTTCCCCCTCCAGGCACAGCCTCTTTTCTCTCTCTCCTAGGGGAAAGGGCATGTGGCTCCCTCTACTGGCAGTGTGCCAGGCTGCAGCCATTGGCTCTGCAGAGTGCCATCCCCAGGCTCCTCCCCTGTTAACACAAGCACCTTGGCTGTGAGAATGCATGGAGTGAAAACCTAAGAGAAACTTGGCATCTTTCTAGACTCTGACCACATACTCCATCCTGGGGAAATGTGGGCTGACCACAAGAAACCAGAGCTAAGAGGTGTGAGAAGAAAATTAGATTTCCTGGGGAATTTGCTGCCCTCAGCTGGCCCTTTCAGAAAGAAGTTTTATTTTTTAATGACACATTTAGCTTTTCAGTTTTTAGGATTGTGTTTCCGTCCGGAGTGGGTCCGGCAGAGGAGAGCAGCTGCAGTGTGAGACTTAGGTGGGCACATAGTCCCAGGCCTGAAATCTCAGCCCTGTCTTGAGAGTTCCAGCCCACCTGGGCTACAGAGTAAGACTGGCACAGAAAATAGGGAAACAAACCAGAAGGCTTAGGTGTGTGGTGTGAAAAAATCTGGAAGGTGTGAGGCCAAGATTTTCTCCACTAAACTTTGGGGTCGCATATGTTGTAAAAAGCAGAGATTGGGAGGGTAAAGGAGGGAATGAAGCAACTTGCATTTGAGCTTAAACTAACTCCTTTCTTTACTTTATGCCTTTTCATTTTATTTTTTCTAGATTTATATTTTCTTTAATTCATGTGTTTTATGTTTTATCTGCATGTATGTGAGTGTACCACATATATGTATCAGGTGCCCTGTAACTGGAGTTACACATAGTTGTGAATTACCATGTGGGTTCTGAGAATCAAACCTGGGTCGTCTGCAGGCAAGAGCAGCAAGTGCTTCTAACCACTGAGCCATGTTTCCAACCCCTGCGCCTGCTATTTCAATAAACAGTTGGGTGCAGTGAAGCCCCCCTTTAGGCTAGGCCTTAGGAGCTCTGAGGTCCGCTCCCTCTTCTGCACTCTTTGGAGACAGCCACGTCAACCAAATAGTCCCAGCTACGTACGTGATTAGGGAAGGTCTGAGTAGTCACACTCAAGCTCTCACCCTGACCAGTGGCTTTACCTGCCTTTCTTTAAAACCTTTGCCAGCACTACTTGTATTTTGGGGGTGCCATGATTTGCACTCCACCTTCTCTGTCTTCCTGTCTAGGGGTGAAGGTGCTGTGAGAAGGAAGTGGACTGGTTAATCCATAAGCAGGGAGCATCAGGCTCTCGCAGCCCTGGGAACTAGCTGCATCCTCTGCTCTCAGGGGCTTGGTTTTCCATCTGCCTCCTCCCCACCCCCAAAATCTTGGAACAGGTCATCAAAAGCTCTTGGAAGAGCAATAGTCAGTGGTGGGGGTCCTGGAACCCACAAGTCTCCTCTAGGGGGTTGATTGATTGATTAGATCCCTCTCAGTGTCCTTGGGCCCCATCAAAGCCCCAGGGGATTTTCCTCATGGGATGACCAACCACAGTGTGGGTCTGTTTAAGCACGGTGTTAGCAGCTAAGAATACAGAGGTGTGAACGAGGGGATCCAGATAGAAGGGCATCTCCCGAGCCTGCAGCTGCTGCTAGAGCCATTCCTGGCCTCGTCCCTCCAGTGGCCGGGGTGGCCTTCCAGCAGTGCTGTCGAAGCAATTACTGCCTCATCCTGTACTCACTTTCTCCCCATAGACACATCTGACCTTCGGGAAGGAGTTCACAGAAGCAGTGGAAGCCAAACAGGTGGCTCAGCAGGAAGCGGAGAGGGCCAGATTTGTGGTGGAAAAGGTGAGTGTTCAACCAGATGGCAGGAGCAGCCCTTCCCTTCTCCTGTGCTCAGCTTCCCCATCTGCTGGGTGGCCTCGCAACTGGTCATCTGTCATCTGTCTGGGGTAACCAGAGAGGGCTGAGGGAACCTTGCTCCTAAAATCAGTTCCAGAGTCTTTGGGAGCTGTCATGAGTTCTGGCTCCTAAATCACTGAAGGGTCATTTAATTTCTGCTTGCCCAAGATCAAAAACCCTCTCTTACACATAAAAATATTACTCCTGGAATGTCTTCAGCTTCATCAAGGAGTTATTTTTACGCCATGGTTACATAGTGAAACTGACAGCAAAAAGATCAAATATGCCAGATGTGCCTTTTTTTTCCTTCTGTTGCTGAGTCCATCCAGATGTTTCAGAGAGTGATGGATCACAATGTATTTGTGTAGTATCCTGTTCTTCCTGGTGTATGTAAAGGCTGTTTGCTCTCTGCCACTCTCCACTGCTAGTTTTTCTAATCTAAGGATGTTTAGTTCTTGAATCAAAAAGAGAGATGTAAGTTGAGGGAGCATAGGCCCTGAGTGGACAGGGATGTCTCCTTGTGTGTCTCCAGCGCCGTGACAGGTCTAGCACTGCCTGGTGATATTGGGTGCATAATAAATGTCTGTTGAACAAATTGGGTGTGTTAAAGATGTAGCTTGGTGGCGGAGTGCTTACCCAGCACGTGCTAGATGCAAAACTCTGTCCAGTGCCACAGTGAGGGGCAGGAGGGAAGACTGTGTTAATCTCAGAGTCCTGACGCCACACTCTGAAAGCCACATATCCCAATAGGTGCCATCCTGTTGGTCTTGATAGGGTGAGCCAAGGACATCTTTGGGTACATGTTGAGGTGTCAAGTGTTTTCCACAGGGAGCATACTGCTTTTCATAGCTCTTTGGGCGCATAGCTTTTTGTGGTGCTAGGGATCAAACCCTGGGAGAGTGCTGTCACTGAGACACAGCCAGCCCAACTCTGCTAGGGTATTTTTAGGGGAGAGGGGGTTGGTTGTTTGTAGTCCTGGTTGACCTAAAATGTCATGTGTAAACCAGGCTGGCCTCAAACTTGCGGTGACCCTCTTGTCTGCTACCACCACATTAGTGTTAAGATTACAGTTGTTAGCACCACACCTGGATGTCCTGGCTTTCATGGAAATCATTTTGACTTGGCCGAGAGGGAAAGGTGGGCCTATGGATTGATTTGATTCCTTTTTTTATTTTTTGTGGCTTTGAATCAAGAGTATGAGTGGCCATGTCTATACAGCCAAGAGAAGCATGTCCTACAATGACAAATGGGCATGCAGGGAATGAGGAAAGTTGGGTGGGCAGGATTAACTGAATTGTAAGGGAAGGATGCTCCCAGAGTGCCTTGAGGGCCCAAGTGCTTGGCTTGGTCCTGGTTAGGCTGTAGCCTGATGTGCGATGCTATGGTGCAAACCCAGTCTCTGTACCTCCTCTCCTGTAGGCTGAGCAACAGAAGAAGGCAGCCATCATCTCTGCTGAGGGTGACTCCAAGGCAGCTGAGCTGATCGCCAACTCACTGGCCACAGCAGGTGATGGCCTGATTGAGCTGCGCAAGCTGGAAGCTGCTGAGGACATTGCCTACCAGCTCTCCCGTTCTCGGAACATCACCTACCTGCCAGCGGGCCAGTCCGTGCTCCT